>CM048646.1:1045000-2245000 GCA_026413185.1 Pueraria montana var. lobata | reverse complement strand
CCCCTTTCAAAAACAAATATTGTGATTTGTTTTAGAGCCATAAGTGGCTTGGTAGTAAAGTATACTTGGGTTTTTAGCTTGGAGAGGCTAAGTGTGAAAAACTACTTGGGTGAGCCAGAAGTGACAGTGAACAATACTTGTAACTTGTGAAAGTTAGTGGAACTTGGTGGTTTGCCAAGAACTGGACGTAGTCTCGGGGTGAGACGAACCAGTATAAAATTCTGTGTTGTCTTTCTTGCTCTTTTATCTCTTATAACTGTTTGAACTGACTTTATCTTGTGATTTAAACCTGTTTTCTTAAAAAGGACTTTCATCTGTGTACTATCGTCTGTTAAAACGTTTTCTTCAAAAACAATCTCTTTTGACCACCAAACGATATACTCTATTTATAAAAAGTTCACGAAAATTTTTATAAATCACAATTCAACCCACCTTCTTGTGATTTTTGCCTTTACACTTTTAGACACTCATTAATATTATACAATATTTTATCTCAAATTAATAATTAATTATTTAAACACATATAAATAAAGGCTTAAATACAACTTTGATCTCCATATTTTGCCAAATCCACAATTTGGTCTCCTTATTTCAAAATGGAGACATTTAGTCTCCATATTTTAAAAAATCCACAATTTTGGTTAAATCCTCAATTTTGTCTACATTTATTTCTTTTATTTCTTACATTTTAATTAATTAAATCATTTCTTGATGGTACCTTAAATGAATATGTTAGGTTTAAGATTAAATATAATTGAACCAAAATAAAAGAAATAAAACAGGCAAAATTGCATATTGGACCAAAATTGCAGACTTTTAAAATAAGGGGACCAAATATCTCTATTTTAATATGAAAGGACCAAAATTGTGGATTAAGCAAAATAGGGAGACCAAAATTGTATTTAAGCCTAAATAAAAGGAGTGCATTACATGGGCTACTTTAGTTGTTGTTGTTATCCACATCTCAGCCCAATTTAAAATTGAAAGAATGCGCATTAAATAAAAAAGTGGGTACTGTATAATGACATCCCATTGGCTGGTTCAAAAAGACACGGATTACCATACAAATAATCGTGAGTCGTTGATAACATCAAATCGAACAGTCCATGTTTCTCTATGCTAGTCTCGCTAGATCCTTGTAAAGGCTTCCAAAGCTTTATAATGTGGAATTGTGCCAACGCACCCTCTATCTACATCCTACCATCACTCTCACACATGTGATTATTCCTACCACATGAAATCTACACTATAAAGTCCACCACCTCTTCTTGTTCTCACCAAATTGACTATTAGACCAAGAGGTCCAAGACTGACTTTGTCCACACTTTATAATTATTTTTTGTCTTGTTGGCATATTTTCTTGTTTCTAAAATTTTTGCGCTCTTTTTGTTTATGCTAGAACCATGAGTCAGGCAATAGATCCCTATTCATGGACCTTCGTTGCAAATCTACTCAGATGGAAGTCGTTGACCATGTCTTATATTTCTCTGCCCTCTCTTTTATGCTTTGCCCTAACCTTTGTTCTAACCATGGCCAATAAACATCTTAAACAATCGTGATTTCCTTGATTAATTCAATAAGGTAAGAGTTCTAACTCTTTTGTATTGTAAATTAACTTATTTAATAGTCACAATTACATGATTAATTTGCATCCTCCATAAAAGACATGGTCGATACCCACACGAATCAATTTGTTGCAGATCTACTCAGATCTCTTCGTTAGTTAGGGGAAGAACCTACATGAATTGATTTGTTGCAGATCTACTCAGATCTCTTCGATTTAGTTAAACAATATATGGTTGGTAAATCAATTCATTGTTAGAGTACCTATCATTTCTTTCAAGCCCCTCACCATAATTATTGTTGGTACCAATAAATGATTCGTCCAAGTGGTACTGGACACAGGTCCCTTAAGCATGTGGTCAGGAGTTTGAATTCTGACTAATGCGTATGTAGAAAATCTTGTTGAGATAAGCATCCCACCTATGAGTGCCAACAGGTCCCTTGGATGAGAATAAAATCCCCTTAATTGATCAATATATTTCTTTGCAATCATATTTAGCAAAAATAATTATTGTCGAGAAGTTTTGCCTTCATTGCAAAAATAGCCAATTAGCCGTCACCACCGCACAAAATTGGACAATCACTTTAATTTTATTTTTAATTATTTTAATACAAAATAACTGGGGGTACTTTTTTTTTTTATCAATGAGAAGTATAGGGGGTACTTATTTAATGTCTATTAGGTGAGAGACACAAAATTTAATTATGATACTGTCATGTTAAAATTAAATATGAAACTATAATGAAATTTGTTTTATATATTGACTTTTCTATTGACTTTTTTCTCTTACAAAATTTGTTTCCATTTATCTTTAGGAGGATTATGAAGATGGAGATGAAATTGGGAAGCTGCACTGATGTGTGCAAAAGTATCATGTACAGTGCATCCAACAGTGGCTAATGCACAAGAACCAATGCCCAATGTGCAAACGAATTTGGTTGACTATGAATAATGTCGAAAATGAAGCTGGAGTTTAAGTTAATGATGAAGATGTCAATGCTTAGTTCCTGCCTATAACTTTAAAGGCCAAGATTCCAACTTTCATTTTTCCTCCATGGAACAAAGTTATTTATGTTGAAGATGCAACTTCAATCCATAGGTTGAAGCAATAAAACTAGAGCCCAGATATGTACCGACATACTATCATCTTGGCCGTGCCTTTTATGAGCAAGGCAACAGAGCCTCATTTGTTGTAGATCTAGTCAGATGGAAGTTATTGACCTTGACTTGTATTTCTTCTTCCTCTCTGTTATGCTCTGCCTTATCCTTGGTTCTAACCCATGGCTAAAAAACATATTCAACTATTGCGATTTCCTTGATTAATTGGTGTGTTGGGCCTTGCAATCCAAGAGATGACATTGACAACTCTAGCTAGTTCGGAATAAAAGTCTAGACTTTTCTATTTCGTTTCTAGATTATCTTATTTGTAATTTCGGTCTTTAGGCCTCCATTAATTGTTTCTTGTGTTGTCAAAGGGGGCAGTGAAAATATTGGATATATGTATGGAGATTGTATCAAAGGGTATTAAGAATATCTCCAACTCAATTCCACTCTATAAATAAATTCCATCGAGAGAAATAGCCTGCACAATTGTTTATTTCATTTCAGTTCAATATACCTATATTTGTTTCATTCCATTGAGAAGAATATGCACATCGTCATGGGCAGAGGCATAGGCATAGGCATAAACCAATTTAGAACTTCATTTAGTAGTTCATAATTGTTATCTGTAGTTACTAGTTAGTTTCTCTACAGATTATATTTTATAAGGATTAAGGACGTCTTGTTTCCATTTGGTCACACACTTGTACAGGTTTCTTTTGCAATTATGCTTTCGTTTTCATCTGTGAAAAAAAAGTTCATAAATATATTTTTTGCTGTGCCGTGTCTTATAATTTTCTTTAGTATTCCCATTTTTTTTACAGAAATTAATATTATTACCAATTTGATTAGTTAATGTACCTTAATTTATTTTATTAACACTCTTTTCGTCAATATTTTGGAGCAACAGAAATTCTCTATCTTTTATGATTCTCACGCTTTTGTCATCAAGAATACTTATAATATTTTCCATTTACGGATAAAAAAATAATATTTTCCATTAGAAGTTCACGAAGCACACAACTAGACATTGCATATTCTGG
The DNA here is from genome assembly GCA_026413185.1 of Pueraria montana var. lobata. Lineage (NCBI taxonomy): Eukaryota > Viridiplantae > Streptophyta > Magnoliopsida > Fabales > Fabaceae > Pueraria > Pueraria montana. The sequence continues at coordinate 2,241,292 of CM048646.1, read as the reverse complement.
GTTCCATTGCTTAAACAAATATTACTATGAACACTTCTTTCCTACTATTTTTTATTTTCCAGATACATAGGTGCTTACGTGAAAATCTCTCCCAACATTATTTTTTCACACACTTGAATCTTAGATCAAACTCAAGACTACATGTATAAAGATTCTGAAACTCAGTATCAAAAAAAAAAAAAAAAGATTCTGAAACTCTTTCACTCCAACTAACACATTTAGACACAAATTTAGGCAAGCGAACTTCAGATATCCAAAGTTTATACTTTATATTGTGGTAAAATCCTATCTTAAACCAGTCCTTGAGACATTATATTTCTCATATATGGACTTCTTAACAAAAGCAAAACTCGAAATACAACAAAAATATATGGGAGAAGAAAAGACTTGAAGTTTCTCATTATAATTTATTTCTCTCTTTTGTGCAACAACTTGAAAGCTAAAAGACTGCAAGACCATATAGCAAAGTGATGCATAAGATTAAAAGCTAAGGAAATCTGAAACTAGTCAGAGAAAAGCTCATATCATGCAGTTAACTACTCTGCCACTCAACTGCGGTCATTTACAACTTGATTCCCTGCAAACATACCATCTCTTCTCTTAGGAAAACCTGGAGGGTCCATGGTGGAGGTCCTAAATTTCAGCTCTGAGGCTGCACGAAAATCTGGATCAACTGAAGCTGGCCTAGCATTGTGATCTGCAGAAGCACCACCAAGCCTATAGGAAGTTGCAGCCCCACCAGGATACCTTGAAGGAGAGCCGTACCTTCTCGGTGGAGCTCTGAGATTTCCACCTCTAAGATCCATAACTTCAGAACTTCTCGAAGAAGAGTCTCCAAAAGATCTGTCTCCAGAGCCAGATGCCAACGGCGCACCGGTGGTAGCTGACGTGGAACTAAATGGATCATCTGGTCCCCATGATGTAAGTGCTTCCTTCTTCTTGGCAAAAAAGTGCCAAGCCCCAAATAGGAAAAGTATGAAGAACAACACAGGACTAGTCCATAGCATGGTATTGAATTCCCCTTTAAAGATAGGTAGATTAGAGTGATACATTCCAACATACCCACCTCCAAGACCAACAATAACAAGTTTTTCGCGGTCACTAGCTATCAAGGGTGTCACTCTTGTTTCCGCATCCAAACCTGGGGTTGGATGATTCAAGAATGATGATCTAAGCTCATCAAGACGCGAGGAGAAAACAGGCCGAGGCACACCAACTCTCACGTAATGCGGAGATGAAACATTGTACACGAAAACCTTCTCTGGGTTAACAATCAGCAAATACCCCTTAATTGCCTGCAGAGCAAGAGGCTCATCCACATCAAACTTTTTCTTGTATCTAACTCTGCATTTGAAGTTCATCACATCTCCAAGCAACAAGACATAAATCAGATCCCCGTCCGAGGTAAAACCATATGCCTTGGAACGCTCCATGGCATCAAAAACATAAGTTTGAGCAACAGAGTGGTTCAACCCTTCACATTCAGATTCCCTGATTTTCATGCCCCTTAAATCCAATGAACCTGCCCCAGTTTCTGTCAAGAACATAAGCCGTTGTTTCAAAAAAACTAGCGGCCTACTAGAGGGCGTGGCAGAACCATGTAATGAACCATTCTCCTTAAAAACTTTGATCTTCCCACTTGTATCAGCTGACAGAATGTACTTCATCCTCCCTACATAATGAACTTCCAAGAGAGTCACTGGCAACCCATCTTCGCGGCTTTCAGGTGACAGAAACTTACCAACATTCTCCATGAAAACAGAACTATAATCCTCTCCACTAGACCCTCCCTCCCAAACTCTATGTATCAAGATTTCCCCATTTTGATGACCAGTTACCACAAAACTCTCATTTTTATAAACTGAAGTATATGAAACCATTGCTGTAATAGGGGACTCCAATGAGGTATCAAACTCAACCAACACATCCCCATTCCTCGTGAACACATACACTCTCCCCCTCTCATCACTAACTGCCACATACTTACTCAGCCCCTCGTGGTCCCTAAAAGGCAAAACATTTATACAAGTGGCCTCAGAATCCAACTTCACAGCAGATGCAAACTGGAACCTTTCTGACCAAAAAGGTGTGTACTTTGTCACAGGCATTCCCCTAGCTCTCTCCCCATCTCGGATTTTCCCCTCAAATTCCCCATCGTCAACTACTTTACTACTTGATCTTGCATCACCATCATCATCACCACCCTTTGTTTGAGTAAACCTACCCTTTTCTTTTGGAGGGCCAGGTAGCTTTGATTCTAATCTCGCAACTAAATCACTAAGATTTCTCACTAACTCCTCAAGTTTATCCAACAAAACTTGCTGATTCAACTGATTAGCTGTTTGGGATTGTTCAGGAACAGGTTCCTGGCATGAATTGTGGTCCACCTTGGATTGTATTGAACATGATTCGGGGTCTATGGGAGCACTAGAAACATGTAGAGAAGAGAAAAAGAAGAGCAGAGAGAAGATAAAAAACTTGCCTTTATGCGACCACGCCATTGAATTCGAAGAAGAAAATTGGAGGGTGTGTCGGAAGTTGATGGATCTGGCAATAGAAAATTTAGCAGAAATCTATGTAAGATTTGGGACAGTGTATTGACTTGGGTTGAATTAGGGCAAGCATGTGGATTAAGAAACAGAACCGGACACAAAACCAAACCAGGTTGAGATCACTTCAGTTGTACTGTAACTGGATATGATCTGGTCAGATCGCTTTGCTTGAGCTATATCTACGTCAATAATCCTTTGGATATTGACTAATTGAGATTCTACACTTATGCTCCTACTCCTGGGAAAATTTATAATCCCACATTTTTTTTAAGCTAAGAATTTAGAATTTTTTTAATATTTTTTTGGTCCTGGAGACTAATCCCGGTCGCAGTGTGTGGCTGTAACTGGTCCAAGAAAATTTGGCACACGGAAGGAATCGAACACAGGTTCTCCCGCTAAATAGATCGTTCTCTCTCATGTGAACGGGGACCTTACACCACTGTGCCAACTATTTGGGTTTAGAATTTTTTTAATATAAATATCTTTAGTCATGATTTGTACTTTTATAAATAGAAAAATATTACCCTACTTTCTTATTTATGGGCCTTACTTTTTCCGATTTTTTTAATCATATAAATATACGTTGTGAATATTTTTACAATTTTAACGTGTATGTTTTTTTTTTATTAAAAAAAACGTGTATGTTTTTACAACTATAATCTCTGCCCCCATGATTCACTAGTGTAGGAAAATTGGGCTGAATAAAAGTTATAACTTAAAAGATTATGTGCATAATAATTTCTTATGTTTATTAGAAAATATTTGACTAAATTATAATTTTGATTTTCCTTTAATTGCTAACATGTGATTTTGGTTTTCTATGTTTATTTTGCAATTTTGGTCTCTTATTTTAAAAAATTTGTAATTTTAGTTCAATCATCAATTTTGCGTGTGTTTAATTTTTTAATTTTTTTTATATTTTAATTAATTAAATTATTTTTATGGCACCTTAAGTGAATATGTTAAGTATATGATTCAATTGGACCAAAATAAAATAAATAAAACATGCAAAATTGATAAATTGACCAAAATTGCAGATTTTCTAAGATGGGAGGACCAAAACTGCAAAAAAAAAAATAGAGACAAAAATCTCAAATTGAAATTAAAAAGGGACCAAAATTGCAATTTAGCTAAAAATATTTTCTTCTGAAATCTAGGTATGACTATTGTTTTAGTTAAGAAATTAAAAATTAAAAATCACCATATATGGTAAGCTTATATCTATCAGATGGATTTTTTGGAGTGTTTTGAGTTTGGCTCTATTTGGAGTGAATGTTTAGCATGGTGGAGAATTCAGACTCCACTACATTCCCCATTATTAAATATTTTTTTATAGTTCAGAGGTTTATTTAATTGGCCAAGGAAGAAAGCTTACATCTGGTATGTTATATGGTTTGCGGTGGGGTGGGTTTTAAGGCAAAATAGAAATGCATGTGTTTTTTTACACAAAAAATAGGATCTTTCTGAGATGATAGAGAAGGTTAAGCTTATGTCTTGGAGGTGGGAAACTCACAAAAAAGGGTTTTCTTATCCTTTTTCGTGTTGGTGTTATAATCTTGGTGCATGTATTTTAGAACTCTCATGATATTCACTCTACGATTGTCATGCATTTTGTTGGTAGTGAGGAGCACTTTCACATGACCCATGATATAGCATGAATGGGAATCAGGATTTGGATATTTGCGTCATTGGTGAGGCTAAATTCTTTGGTTTTCGATTTTTTGGTCTATTCAAAGTTGTTACATGTTCTTTGTAGTGGGATTTGTCATATTGATATTGCTGTGACGTGTGCCTATAGATTTGTGAGTAGAGTTGGGGTGTTCTTCCACAATAGTAGCAACTTGGTGTGGTAAATGTATATTTCATTATAACTTTTTTAAGGGGCTATGAACTATGTAATACGGGACACCTTTTTGGTTAGGCTTATGATTTTCTTTTGTAATCTTTGTTTCACTGGTTTTAAACATAATTTATGTTAAAACTGGTTCTCCTAATAATATGATCTCGTTTTACCTTTAAAAAAAAATTATCTAATGTATGTAAAAGATAACTACTATAATCTTTTACTCCGTATGCGTGGATGTTAATACATGGTTAGAGAGTGGTTACTGTTATTATAGGAGCAGTCTTAGGTGATAATGTTTCACAGCATCTTCAGGACGATAAAATTAACATGTTTATTCACACTCAATGTGATCAAGTCTACCTTAAGAATTCTAATTTTACTTGTTTCAGTTTTTTTTTTTTAAATAAAATAAAAGTTGTAACTATGGTTTGAATTCCAAAATCATGTGAGAAACAAAACCAAATTATGATTTTACCAAACATGTTATAGGCAATAAAACTGCCAAACATGTTATCAGTGATACAACTCACGACAGTTTTGGGTGCACAAACTATAGCTCAACATGCTATTAAGTTTATTTATTTTGTTCCAAGAAAATCCTTTTTCAAATGCTAACACATGAATATGCAAAATAAAGTGATCCAAATAAGGGCAATGGCTACGGTGGACCACTTTGATAAGTGGTCCATCATGAACAAGAAATGTCAATCGTTAGATGAATCTCTTTTCATAGGATTGTCCACAACAAATTTTCACAATCCATTTTCCGACAATCGTTTGCAGCTGCCGCCGCAGCCGTTGGAGACGATTTTCGACAACGACATTAGTTTTTTCTTTTTTCCTTCTTCTTTCCTCCCACCTCCCTCATGGTCTCTTCGGTGCTATCAACTTAATAATCAGATCAGGTTTCAAGGAAACAATTAAAAAGTTTAAAACCCAAATCGAGAAAATAAATAATGCAATATCCAACAGAGGTGAAAGGAAGACGAAACGATATCAAGATCTTCACCCATGGATCTCGATTTGGCGCCGCTGTGTTCACAAGGAACCTTCCAATGTCACACTCGTGCTCACCGACGACCCTCCGCCTTCAACGCTCGCATTTGAAGGCAAACTCCCTCTACCACGGTGCTCTTCTCGCCGACAACCACGATTCCCGTTGTTCGCAGATTTGTGAACTCATCTCTGCATATGACGTCGCGCAAGAAGAGATTCATAGTGAGAAAGATGAGCTTTCAAGCGTTCTTGCGGCATTAAAAATGCGATAGGTTCCTTTTTCTGATCTTTAGAAATGGGAGAAAATGGAGGTGAGAGACCACCAGAGAATAGGGAGGAGAAAATGGAGGTGGGAGAAAAAAAAATGAGAAGAGAAAACCTGAACCGCCACCGCAGGAAATCGCCTCTGGTGACGACAGATGGTGGTCGAAGGAGAAGTTGTTGAGAGGAGTGGAAATATGGTGTGGACAATCCTATATGATAATAGATTCATCAAACGGTTAACATTTCTTGTTCATGGTGGAGCACTTATCAAAGTGGTTCACCGTAGTCATTGCCCCAAATAAGTTATAAACTGCAAACTTACAATAAAACAATACAACTCCAGATAAAACAAGATATCCTTCAAACCATTCTCGTATTCACGGAAAAAGGAAAGTTCAAACAGAAAAGCTATATAGAATTTTATGAGAATAATTGTGCCCATTTTATAAATAAGCAATTACAAGTTTTTGTAATGTGAAGTAAATTATGAAATAGTTTAAAAATCAAATGGGAAGTTGTTGGTGGACAATTAATGCTAGAGTTTGCTCATAACATGATCAAAACACTTTCAAGTATATAATATTCAAAGGCAAAATGTGCCCAATGGTGACCCAAAAAGCCTTCAAAACTTGACAGTAAACCTATCAAGCAGTTGAAACAATATATTGGAACCAAGCTACATCTCAAAATTCCATGTGGTCTCAGCAACAAGTTTGGGAGCTTTCAACTCCTCAGCCAAGTTAACAGATGCTACAATCTGGAAGACAAAGCTTAAAGTTAGACAATCTGTGAGAAACTAAAAGATGATACTCAGGAACAACTTAATATAGTGGGGAGGGGGAGTCAACCCAATTAACCAAATTTCATGCAGAAAACAATTAAAGCAGAATCCTCAAAAGTGAAACCTCCATTGATTAAGTTACTAATAGAAAAACAGACAAGGCATCTATAAGTCAAAATGAACAGTTCTAACTTCTAACATTCATCCAAGTCTGTAGATACAGAGAGAAAGAAAGACCACAGCACTGACCAGGAACTCGTTGTATGCCCCACATATGTAACTGATTAAGGTTAACGAATGTAAGGAATGATGATGCAAGGGAAAAATCAAGACTACCAATGAAGCATTGGCAACTTTGTCATAAGATCAAATGAGAATGTAGATATCAGACCCATTGCAACCTTTAACAAATTCCTATCCATTTAGGATTCTAGACATATCATATGAGCTTACATAAATAATCCAATACAGCCTTTACTTTGATTCTTAGCACCCAAGAAAGGTGAAATCATTTTACAAATCCACCTTGTCCTGTCTGCAGGCAGCAATTTGCACCTCCTCCCACATAACCAACTTCACGAAAACTACTGGCTTTATATTTTCAAACAGAACTCCCTTCACAAGATGAATGACTACATCCTCACTCTAACAGTCTTTATTCATAAGCTGAATCATCAGTCAACTCAGAACCCTTCCTTGGTTAATGAACCCTTGAAGTTTCTACTATTAAAAATCAACCATGAATGAATCCTCTAGCAAAATACAAAGCAACCAATTTTCTAACTCTAAGCGTATAGTAAGTCAGGTTCCACCAATGTCCAAAATTTCAAACGTTTGTGGGAAGAGATTAAATGTACACAACACACTAACATGCAAAATTCATCATCCAAAATCAACTCAAGCAAAACACAAAAACATGAAAAAATAAATATAGGATAAAATATGTTTTTAGTCCCTATACTTTCAGTAAAACTTAGTTTTAGTCCATGTACTTTCAAATCGATCATTTTGGTCTTCAAACTTTGAAAAAATTAAAAGTTCAGAGATCAAAAACATATTTTACCCATATATGAGGAGGGATCAAGTTACCCATCTTAGAGTTACTCTTGGAGTAACTTGATCCCCCCCCCCCCCCCTCTCTCTCTCTCTCTATATATATATATATATAACAATCTTAGATTTTGAATTTAGGACACTCAATCTCAAAAGCCAGCTCATGAAGTGAGGGAGTTGCCCCCACTTATATACATTATTTCATTCATATCACTAGTCAGCGTGAGATGAGATCACCAACACCCCTCTCATAATCTGCAGGACTAGACATTTACAGGTGATCTAATTTAATAACGGTCAGATTATGGGTGGCTTGATTGGCCTAACAACAACCATTAAGATAGACTATGATAGACTGATACCATATTAAAATTTGGAATTGGACCTAACTTAACCCAAAAAATTATCTCGTGAGGCAAGAATTCCCCCTACTTATATATACTATTTTGACTATATAGTCAACATAGGATCTCCAACACAAATCTATAAACTCTACCAGACAAGTTAAACTTAATTCTCACACAAATCTATAAACTCTACCAGACAGGTTAAACTTAAACATCAAAATTCTCACAAAAAAACACAAGTCAATAATCTGCCACAACTAACATCCCAACATTGAGATTCATTTGTAAACTCATTCACCTTGAAGCCGGCAGTGTGTTTGGGATTCCGCGACCACTCAACTCCCAGAACCTTGCTGGATGTCTGGTACGACGCCTTCAACGTGTCATCACCGTAGACCTTCCGCGAGACAGCGAAGTCCCACGTGTTCTTGGCCACATCATAGGCGGGTTCAAACGTGGTCAACCCCTTGTGAACATAAGTGTACCTCAACTTGCAGTTCCCGGAGTCAAGCGCGTAATTGGCCGAAACCTTGTTCGCAGAATCGTACACAAAGGTTCCGTCCAAGACGGTCCTGTTGTCACCCCTGCTGTGCGCGTAGGTCAAATTCAACGGCCTCTCCCCAAACCTAACGGTGTTCATAAACTGAAACCGAAAGTCCTGCAAACAAAAACCAGTTTTAGAAAACGGTTTTTGAAGTAATCTAAGTAAGTAACTAAAATTTTGGAGCGAACCTTTTTGGGAACGTTGTAGTCGACGATGAAGGAGCCGGGTTTCTCGACGGCGAGAGCCAAGCCGGTGAGGCTGGGGCCGTTTATGAAAGTGGCTTCCGTTACGGAGGCTCGGAACTTGACGTCGGCGGCGTTGACGGCGACGGTGGCAAAGCCACCGCCGTTTTTGTCGACGTCGTACTTGCCCTTGAGAGTAGCCTTCATTGTAAACAACGGATGCAGTTGCCAAGAGACAAGACAAACCTCCCAAAGGTCTTCAAATGCGGAATAATATATATCATTACGCCAACGCCCACATATTTTTTTCCTCCTCTCATCTGGGCCTCAATACTGGGTTTGGTGCTCTTAACAATAGGCCCATTCAGAGTCAAAGTGGGTTTTCAATTCTTTCTTAGATAGAAGTCACAATATTTAGTAGTAGTATTTTATTCTTTGATGGGCGACTTAGTATGAAGGGAGATTAGTCAAATTAACAAGTCTGGATACTATTTGTTTATGAAAAAAAGTATAATTATTTTGATTAAGTTCTAGTCTTTATACAAAAAAAATTATAAGTGTTATGAAAGAAATATAGTTTTATCATATAGAGACTAAAACTTAAGATGTGGATAACTATAGAGATTAAGTGAATAGTTTAAATCTTTTTTTTTTCCATTCTAATCGAGGGTATCAAAAAGACTCACTAAACTTGGATTTTTTTTAAGTGAACAAATTTAAGAAGAGTTTTAATATTTATTTTCTTCATTCATAACATTAAATTTAGAAATCTTATGTAAACTTTTATTCACCCAAAATAAAAGTTCGAAATCTTATATATAAGAAAAATTGAATTCCTTAAGATATTACCGCATTTTTTAGTGTGAAACAAATTTTGAGAGATATATAGATTGTCACAATTAAACCCAACTAACTTGTATTTTTTAGGGAGTGTCCACTTTTTAATCGGAGTTTTTTTATTCATAAGAATATCGAAGAAAAATATCAGAAGTTTATAATATTTCACATACCTTACTCAACCAACTGAATTAGATTTTTTGATTTTTTTTTTTATTTGAGTTTAATAGACATTTGGTCAAAGTCAAAGAAAGAAAAAAAATCGCATTTTCTTCATTGGAATGTGTGCAACGGCTTCCTAATAATTAACCACAACTTTAGTCCAATTATTTTATCTTTATTATTTTTAATGAAACTTGTGATAAGAGGTGTAAATCTTTACTTGTCTTTTATCTAATTCTTAAATTTAAGTATGACTTCGTTACATCTTTTTAGTTCGAATTGTCATCAAATAAATACTTTATTTTTAATTTGAATAATGAAAAAAATACAACTATGACTTTTCAAAATAAGGTGAACTATATTTGAATTGGTCTATTTGGAGGACATTTTTTTTTTTTTAACTTATTGAGAAAACTTTTTTTAACACGAAGTTAGTTCTTCTTAGTTCTTTATTATTAGGGGAAAGAGCTTCTAAAATAGACTATTAAATCTGCACTTGCTATTATATCGTGTATCATTTTAACTTGAGAAGAAGAATCTAGCTAGCTCATTTTTTAGATTGAAGAAAAGTAGACAGTATTATGGATTATCTTTAACAAAAATTAGGGGGAAACTAACTATAACATGTCACGTAATATTATAATCAAGTCTTCTTAGATTTTGAAAAATACTTCAAAATATAAGTTTGCAATGTATATTTACAAATGAGGAAAATCCGTAATAGTTTTTGAACTTGCCTTTGATAAGGATTTTTTAATAGAAGGATTCCCTGCAAACAAGAATTTAACACATTTACGCACTCAATTGAATGGAATTATTAGATTAAGATCTGACGAGTTATATTCTATTTTAATAAATCAAACTTGTCTTTATTTAATTTAATCATATAAATTCATGAGTGTGTGAATGCATGGCCAAAGGAATCCCTTTTGTCTATAATTGAATTTGTGCTAGTGTGACACTTGTCTCTCTCTTCATATCTAGTTGACGAGTTTCCTGATTTCCTCTCAGTTAGCCAAACCAGTAAGAGAGAGCTCCTGTGACCCACTCGCTACTGATTATTGGTTGGAGTAATTAATTGAGGGTTTTCTAAGTTGTTTTTAAAATTCATGTTGTATTTCAATAACATAAATAAAATATTACTACTTTTCTTCGACCTGTGTATTGTTTGAACTTTGAAGTTTGAACTAAAAATAAAATATATCCAACGGCTCGATATTATAGAGGTAAATGTGATGCTATTTAATTCAAGAGTCAAGATATTCGAGATTTGGGGCACTTGATGATGTTGGTGTTTTATGTTTTTATGTTGGCATTTGATGTGAGCTTTTGAATTTTATGGTTCAATGATTTATCATAATATTGATTCAAACTTACTCTATTTTTATGTGAAAACTCTAATGATCTTTACTTTCATCTAGTTTTAGTGTCCTTTTATGTTTGACCGATAAAATTTAGACTAGTATCTTATGGTGACTTATTAGAACTGCTCCATTAAGTGTGGAATGACTTTTAAATTTAGCAATTAAGTCATTGGATCCTCTTTATAAAATTTTCTTATTTTTCAATTAGTTGCCAGAATGATATTTTTTTGTCCCACAACCCACTGGATCAAAGATTAATCCGCTCGCGGTGGGTAGCTGCCGCTCCTCCAAGGAAATTTTGCACACGGAGGGAATCGAATATGAATTCTTCCGTTAAATAGATCATTCCCCTTGTGTGAACGCAACGGGATATTACACCACTGCGCCAACTCTTTAGATTGTCAGAATGACATATTTGGTTATTCTAAAGTGGGAAAAATGTATAAAAAGTACACTTTTTTATTAAAAAATTAATGATTAAAGATTGTGAAAAAATTAAATACAAATTTAACATTAATTATAATATCAATCCTTGATTTTTTTAACAATGATTGTAAGTACACTTTATCCTTTAAAAATAATACGTAATAATATACCTAAATAAAAGAGAAAATAATATTACTTGAAACAGAACAAATTAAGGGGTGAGACTCGCAGTGATTAAACTCAGTGGTTGTTCATAAGTTATAGCAAAATAGAAGTAGATTATGTATCAAAAATAGAAGTAGATCAAACTCGGTGGATATTTATAACTACTTTCGGTTGAAAAAGAGTTATGACGTTTTTGGTGCATTGCATGCATGCTAGATTTGCGTTAAAGAAGGTTAATTGGTGATCCCTAACTAGATGCCGGTAAAGCCGTGGCCACACGCACGCGCATGCAACGCTAGCTAGCTTCCTCATTTGTCATATCCACACATTAGGCAAATCAAATCATCGAATTAATCAACAAAACAATTATTCCCTTTGATTGAAGAAGAAAAATCAATCGAATCGATTGATGAGGAAACTGTGTCCGAATTTTGAGAAGGTGGACGGGTTGGAGACGGTGCTGGAGGTTCCTATTCCGGAGGACATGTGGACCAGCATTGGCAGCAGCGGCTCCAGCCGGTGGCAGAACCTTCGTGCTCTCATGAGAGCTCAAATTAATTCCACTGCTTCTGATAAAACGTCGTCGTCTCATCTCGCTGCTTCCTCCAACAACGAATTCATCGCGTTGCTTAAGCTCGTTGGCTGTCCCCTCATCCCTCTTCAGGTTCAATCCGATCACACCCTAACTCGCCCCCTCAAAGATGCTTCCATCGTAAGCTTGCTACTTTCCCTTCATTGCTATTCATCCATTTTAATTTACTAATGGAAATTTCATCTCTTAGCTAGTGACCTATGTCTTTAACTGAGTCTAATGACGTTGCGGGATAAAGTTTTTGTTGTTGTTGTTGTTGTAGTAACCTATCATGATGATCTAAGCAAAGTTTTATCATATAAATTATAGAAAAAGAATCTCTAATTCTGATTGGAAATGCTTTGATGTTGTTGTAGTAGTGACCTATGATAATCTATACAAATTAGTGAAAGGAAACTCTAACCTATGATTTGATAAGATTAGCATAGGAATGTTGTATGTTAACGCGCAAATCTTCTATTGGATATTCTGCAGGAAGCTTCAAGTGCCAAATATATAGTGCAGCAGTACATAGCTGCGATTGGAGGAGTGGGTGCAATGGATTCGCTGGAAAGCATGTATGCAGTGGGACAGGTGAGAATGTTTGGTTCGGAGATGCGTCGAGGTGGTGAAAACATTAAACCAATAGGCAAGGCTGAAGTAGGGGGTTTTGTGCTGTGGCAAAAGAACCCAGATTTGTGGCACTTTGAATTGATTGTCTCTGGTTTCAAGGTTAGTGCAGGGAGTGACGGCAAGGTAGCATGGAACCAATCTTCTTCTCATCCTTGTAATGCCACCAAAGGCCCCCCTAGACCCCTTCGCCGCCTCTTTCAGGTACAGCAACAACATAAATCTATCATTACTAACACACCAAGTGGCCTACACCACTTTTATACCAATCAATGATGATATTGTTAGCCAATAATACATCAATTTAATTCGTTGAATAGGTACTACCACACAATTTGATCTTAATATAAAGTTAGCCCTGAAGAATTGTCAATCAACTGTCATAATAAGGGCAATGATCAAATTTGAGTACCTATTGCAGAAACTAAATGTTTTATATATGCCTGTTAATCAATAATTGAGTCATTCTCCATTTGATGTGCAAGTTAAAGTTTTGATTTATCATTTAGGCCATAGTCATGCCTATCAAATTCACATTTTAAAGAAAAAAAGAAGCTTTCTGACAATAATATAAAGAGTAACAAATTGCTTAACTAGATAAATCTTATCCTAATATTACTAATTATGGTTAAAGGTGTAAAGGGGTTTGATCAAGGATTGTTTTTGACTCTGTTTATTTGTTCATTTTGTGGTTGTTATTATCAGGGGCTGGATCCAAGGTGTACAGCTAACTTGTTCATAGACGCAGTATGTGTAGGAGAAAAAACAATTAACAAGGAGGATTGTTTTTTACTCAAGTTAGAGACAGCACATGACATCCTCCAAGCACAGGACACGTCCCATACAGAAATTGTAAGACACACAGTGTGGGGATACTTTAGCCAGCGCACGGGGCTACTAGTCAAATTTGAGGATACCAAGTTGGTAAGAATGAAACCAGCTAAGGGAAATGACTCAGTTTTCTGGGAAACAAGCATGGAGTCTGTGATTGAGGACTATAGGTATGTGGATGGCATTAACATAGCTCATGGTGGCAAGACAGTGGCCATCTTATACAGGTACGGCATGGCGCATAATCACCAGCGAAAGATTGAGGAGACATGGAGGATTGAAGAGGTTGATTTTAACATTTGTGGCTTGTCCATGGATTGCTTTTTGCCTCCCTCTGATCTCAAGAAGGAACAACATGGTGTAGAGCAAGTAGTGTAGTAGGAATGAGTTAGGATTTTCCTTTCTTTTTTGGTCCTTATTTTCACTCTCTCAACCTGTCAACTGCAAGAAAATTTGTTGTACCTATTACACAGATAGACATAGCTGAATGTAAAAAGTCTGTAGTTCTAGATTTTGTGAAGGTCCTTGATTCAATTTTTATCAGGTAGTGACATAAAAAAGATAAAATGCATTTCAAGGATTTGTCATTTCAAAGTTGTTCATGAATGTAATATTGAACTATTGTTGAATTACTCCATTTATTGCGAACTTTCTCCACAGAGGATTTTTCATCTTAAAACCTGTGTTCAATTTTAAAATATGCAATTTATCAATATTAGGTATCATGTTACAATTCCAAGAAAGATGCAAAATGTTACTTTAGATATTCTGTAGACTTGTAACAAACTCTTTTTTTATAAAAAAAAAAAGTTTTAAAAAATTACTAATATTTAATAATCTATTCGTGTATTATAAATGAGTTCTAACTTCTAATTCTTGAGAATGAAATAATATATCTCTATGCACTTCTCTTTGCACATAGTTATATGTTCTTGTTATTTTGTAACACGTGTTAAAATCAATATATTGTATTAGTTCCTTCTTAATTAACTATTTTGTTCAAAATGATTTTTAATTTCTTTAATTAGTACTTAATCTTTTTATTAACATTGAACATAATGAGATATTTGCAAATTATCAATACAACCATTTTTCATTAATTTGACTAATTTTTGGAATTTTTCTATGGAAAACAGCAGCTCATGTTTAATTAGAATCCATGGCCAAAAATCTATATAATACAATCAGGAGGCACTTCCAACCAAATGTCTGTATCATGATCGTGACTAGAAAATCAATGCATCACATGAAAGTGGTGTAAAATTAAATTTAAAATAATCAAACGAATAAGCTATTAAAAGATGTCATTAAGAATAGTTCCATTGAATGACAATTGATAAATCACAATTCGAGTCGTTAATTGCATCATATACATGCTTAGAATCTCCTAACCAAATGCTCCAAAAACTAAGCTCTCGAGCAAATAACAGAACAGACCCTCTTTAGCAGCTAAGAATTCACCTCGCAAAGCATCTACAATACCTGCAATACATCTACAAACCCCCTTGTACTCTTGCCACAGTTTTTTTCTACAGCAAGGTTCCTTAACTCAAACAGTATGACAAAATTGAAATAGTTGGATCATTCATTTGTATTTTATAGAGCACTCACTAAATCATCCTGCTTTAAAGCATTTCAAATAACTTGGTTATTTCATCAAGTCAAACATAAATTTCAAACCACATTTCAAAAATCAGCAAGAAATCTAAAGAATAACTCAAGTCAATGGTTCACATATTTTTCTAAAATTCAATTAGGAACACCATTACATACTCATCCCATGGTTTTCATCAAACAGACATAGTGCAAATACAAAATAAGTCAAGGCACTGATAACTATCTTGTAATTTCCCCATCCTTTCGTTAAATAGCTGGCATACATTCACAGAGAATCGTTATGATACAAGATCTCATCACAGTATACTCAAACAAGAGTAAAATTTACAGTATAGCAAGTTCTCTACTCTTTTCAGTTCCAACTCAACACAATGGAAACTGGAAAGTATAGAAGTGGTTGATTATTATATATGCTAACATATCCTGAGACACACATATCCCTCAAAGTCATAAACCACTTATTTTGCTCCATCACCCTAGATGGAGCTATAAAGTGGTTCCTCTATGTTTCAGATGATCACACAAATTTAATTTTATCAATTGATTCAACTCAGTAAGTTTTTGGGCAATGTTAAAGAATTTAACAGCACCGAACCATCAGTAAAAGAATTCATGATCCTCATGTCTCATTCTGCAACAGGAAAAGTATCGTTATCTTTCCATGTGGAATTAAACTCCAAATGTCAAGCATTCTAGCCAAAACAACTTTAGAAGGTCCGAAAAGAGAAAAAATTAAGCGTGTCGGCGTGTCCAAATCATAAACTACAACAGTGTGTTTCAGAAACAAGACTGAAAGATAAACTGAATGAAAGATGAATTAAATGTGTTTTGCTTCCCATAGATGGTTTATTTAACAAAACAGATACAATTTGATTTGATTACAAAATTAAAAATTAAAAACAGTGACATAGATGATGAGGTTTAAACAGAAATTCTCACAAGATTATAAGTTTCTCAACTATAAGTAATTTTTATATAAAATTGGAGGTCATTCATCATTCTTACAAATGAAATAGTAAACATAAACCTTCAAAACAAAACTGATAAAGCAATATTCATACCATCAAATGGTTTCTTAATTTATCCTATGCTTTATAAGAATTATGATATTCGAAATTGACAAGTCTCTTTGTATAGAAGGTAAAATCTTTATTACCACCATCATAAACCTCAAGCAAAAACAAGAAAAACAATTAATTATTTAATCCTCCCATTGGAAGAAGACTTTCCTCATAAATTATTATCTTTCCTCTTTCAAGACCAAGCTCCTCAAGCTTTTGAGTACTTAAATCAAACCAGGCTATTTCAGAGTTTGTTTTTCTGAAGAATATATCGCCTCTCTTCCCCGCTCCCATAGGACAGTCAATGCATGGTAAGGGCCCAACCATGAAGAGTTTAATCCATGATTCTTGCACACCAACTTCACCCAAAATTGATATGTGAAGAATAGTTGTCTTTGTACAATTTAAAGACCAAAGCAATGGATCCATTTAACACCACCAAGTGCCTCTTCACAAATCTAAGATCAAAACTATCATCCATGTCTAAGGGTAAGCGTGTGGTAAAAAACACCTCATTGCTCAAGTCAAATGACACCAAACATTGTTCTTTATCCCTATGTGTTGGGCATCCATGCAACCAGTGACACATTCCATCCAAGTACACTGTTTCACTTCCACTGAACGCGTAAGGACAAGGCATATTAACCTCAAGTTTCCTCCAAGAATTACTTCTTAGACTATATATCTCCCAGAAGGGCATGTAGGGCACCAAATCCTTATCCAATATTGGCTTGCCAGTTGGTGGCTCAATTCCTAAACATCGAATCACCTTGTAGTCATCACTAGCGCGGTCATAACCAAACCCATGAAACATAACTACCGATAGCGGATAAGGCAGAGACTCAACAAGGCTGCGAGGAATGACCTTGAATTCTTTAGTAGCTGGTTTCCACAACACAGGTCTTCTAATGCATTGGTAGAGATAAAGAACGCCGTTAATACTAGCAGAATTCTGTTGGGTACCAGAGTAACAAAATAATAACTCGCAACTAAAATAAGATATGAGAAAAATAAGAATTGACACTCAATATTTTAACGTGGAAAACCCTCAACGAATAAGGGAAAAATCACGGGCAAGACCAGAGAAATATTTTTACTAAGTGGAAGAAAATTACAACCTCTCTCTAACTATAAGGAGAGAACAATTACACTCTCTCTTACAATAGGAGAACACACACTACTAGTGTTGCTACCTCTCTCTCTAAGATTACTACAATTGTAGTGGGATACAAAAATGAGCAAAATGGCTTGCTATTTATAGGCAAAGATGGGAGCTCAAACATTTAATGCATTGCAACAATTTTCTACCCTCCAACCAATTTTACAAGCCTAGCTAAGTAGAGCTAAAATTTTCATCCCTTCATTTTTGACTTGCATGCCACAAAAGTGGCTTTAGTCCATGGCTTCATAATCTCCCACTTAAAGCTACTTTTGTTAGTTTTCAAATATCTCTTTATCTTGCCATTTCCTTGCTACTTACGTTTCTGATAGGCCAAATAAGGATTGACACCATACAAACTTGTTTGTATTGATAGGCTTCGTCATCACATCTGCTAGGTTATCTTTAGTGTGAATCTTCTGCATGTCCACGCTTCCTTCCTCTACTACTTCTCTAACAAAGTGATATTGAACACCTATGTGTTTTGTCCTGGAATGAAAGGTTGGATTCCTTGCAATGTGCAAGGCACTTTGACTGTCACAATACACAATAGTCTTCTGCTGCTTGTGCCCAAGTTCTTCCAATAGCCTTTGAATCCAAATAGCTTCCTTGCATACCTGGGTAGCTGCCATGTACTCAGCTTCTGTAGTAAACAAAGCTACAACAGTCTGTAATTTGGATAACCAGCTCACTGCCCCTCTTGCAAGTGTAAACACATAGCCAGTAGTAGACTTTCTTTTATCAAGATCACCTGCAAAATTTGAATCAACATAGCCCCTGACAATAAATTCTGATCCTTCAAAACATAATGCAACATCCGAGGATCCTTTGATGTACCTAAGGGTCCTCTTAACAACATTCCAGTGCTCTCTACCAGGATCTGCCATGAACCTACTAACCGCTCCCACTGCTTGTGCAATGTCTGGTCTTGTACAAATCATGGCATACATAAGGCTTCCCACCGCTGATGCATACGGTACTCGAGACATTTCCATCCTCTCTGCTTCATTGTTAGGACTCATACTTGAGGATAACTTATAATTGACAGGAAATGGGGCAGAAATTGGCTTACAGTCTTGCATGTTGAAGCGCCGCAAGACCTTTTGTAAGTAATTCTTCTATGAAAGCCAAAGCTTCCTATCTTTTCTGTCTCGGTGAATTTGCATCCCTAAAATCTTGTTTGCAGGTCCCAAGTCCTTCATATCAAACTCCCTAGCCAACTCTGCCTTCAATTCTTGGATTCGATCTTTGTTGGGGACTACCACCAACATGTCATCCACATACAACAGCAAAATGATGAAATCATTATCATCAAACCTATTATAGTACGTACAATGGTATGAACTCAGTCTGTTGTAACCAAGGCTAATAATGAAGGAATCAAATCTCTTGTACCAACATCTTGGCGCCTGCACCGTACAGAGATTTGGTCAACCTACAAACCAAGTTTTCTTTTCCTTGTTCTTTAAAGCCTTCCGGTTGGAGCATATATATCTCCTCTTCAAGTTCTCCATGGAGAAAAGCAGTATTTACATCAAGTTGCTCAATATGTAAATCAAATGCAGCACACATAGCCAGAACAACTCTAATTGTTGTCAATCGAACAATTGGTGAGAATATCTCTTTGAAATCAACACCTTCTTTCTGAGCATATCCTTTGACCACTAGTCTTGCACGATATCGTTCCACTTGATCATTGCCATCTCGTTTGATCTTGTATACCCATTTGTTTTCGATGGCTTTTCGACCCTTTGGAAGTTCAACAAGTTCCCATGTCTTGTTTCTATGCAAGGCTTCCATTTCTTCATGCATTGCTTGTAATATCCTAAAATCCTCCAATAATCATTTAGATATTTTATTAAAATAAAGATTATCTAGAAATATGATTACTTGGTTATTTAGTAAGAGAAAAGATTAGGTTGTTATAATCTTTTGGAGAGATATTAGTATAATAATTTATTAGAGTAATTTAAAGATAATAATAATAGAAATTAAAGGAAATTGGCCTTAGCCAATTTTGTTGCCCTGTGCGTGAATGTTTCACGTCATGTATTAGATAGAAAAAAAAAAAAAAGATACGGTTGCCTATCTTAAATAAAGATAAAGAAAGATAAGAAATTGTAGACATAGTTTAAAATAAATAATTAAATAAATAAGAGATAAATAAAGATTTGATCTTAAATTTCATACCATCTAATATTCTAATCATAAATCACGTAAACACTTATATAAGGGATAGACAATTCCTTTCCTAGAATCACATAGACGTTGTCTCTTGGCAAATTAGTGGGCTGCTCAAGGATTGAGGAGGAGGAAGAAAGCGAGGAATTTTGTTGACACAGCAAATAGCGGAAGAGAAAAATAACGAAGAGCACGAATTACTTGCTTCAAGAGGTGAGTAAAACAACATTTTTCTAAACTTCCATGGTATAGATTTTTAAGAATGTTTCTTCTTGAATCTTTAGTTAGAAAATTGGAGGCAACTGGTATTATAGATGTTGTGATTGAATATACATTAATTTTTGCGCATGTATATAGATATAAATTGCTGTATGTCGTAGTCGATAGGCTTCTTTCTTTTATTTTCCTGTACGTAAAGCGCCGGTGTTAGAACCAAAATTAGCTCCTGTGGCGATTACAAAGAATAATACCATGGGATTACTGCAACCTTGTCATGGAATCCATTCAACATAAGCGTTAAATTCAATCTTTAGATATTCAATAACCTAACTTTAGAAATCATGACCAATCCCTGTTCATAGGTTACGTTGAGTCATATATATATATATATATATATATATATATATATATATATATATATATATATATATATTGTTCCTTATTATTAAATGATGCTAATGAAGCTATACTCGTGACATGACAAAAAAATAATACTACGGTGATAGATTAATATGCTTATGTTTGTTTTAATTTCATCAAAAAGGCCTTGTAATTATTCTTGTGAATCTCCACTGAATCGTGCAATTCATTGCAAAATAGTACTGGAATACTTAGTTCATACTTTAAAATTGATATTTGTATTGTCACGATGTTTCCGTAGAATACTGTATTGGAGTTTGAAGATTGATGTGATAGTTATCCAGGATTTTTTTTATTGTAAGAGTCGGTCATTACCTTCCGGGAAGGAATGATGATATACGTTCTATTCCGGGAATAGGATGAGGGATGTCACCGTCTGGGACGAGATGTCTATTTATTCAAATATCCACATATGGGATTGGATATTAGATACCTCCATCTGGGATGGGGAAGGCAGTGGGACACCATTGCATGGATATGAGCTCATAGACCTTAGTGAATCTGGGATTCACAGTGGATCTGGGATCCACACTGGTTCCGGGAACCAAAGAGTCAAGTCTAGTGATTCTGGGAATTACTGAGTTGTGTCTGTGATATTTATTTGAATGCATTGATGTGTTGGTATTTTCTTTATTGGGAATGTTATGGTTATAAATTGTGGTTGTGGTAATTTGACTTTTATTGGAGTGTGTATATATATATATATATATATATATATATATATATATATATATATATATATATATATATATATAATATTTTTTTTATTTCATTTTAATTTCTCTGCGGGTACCATGGTTGAGTTTTTCCGGATTACCGCACCGGCTGAGAACAACACTATTTGTAAATTCTTTTAGAACTTGTTTTATTCACTGGGATTATCATCTCATTAAAAGTGTTGTTTTCAGAGCACGAGGAGGAAGCTGTTGAAATTGAGGAGACTTGAAGATCTAGTTTTATTTCGTTATATTTATTTTAGCTTGGTTAGTACTTTAGAATAAATGCCGGATGTGGCTAATTTTCGTTATACCTTTAGCATTCGTTTCTTTTTAGATGCCCATATTTGAGGATAAGATTTTTTTTAATTTTGTAAGGACTCATTTATTTATCTTTTCCTATAATATTTGAGGTATTTCAAACCATTGAGGATTTTGAAAATTTATCTTTTAAACTATGTTTTATTATGGATTGTTATTGTAATGAAGGACGTTACATTGCTGCCATCCATTGAGAAGCATCCGAACTACTCACAGCCTCTTGAAAGGTTGATGGTTCTCCTTCTTCAGTTAGAAGATAGTACGCATCATGGCTTGCCATGACAAACTGTGAGTGCCAACTTGGTTTAGATTTTTGTCTTGTTGATCATCGAAGACCTCCTCCGTCATTCACCTCATTTGGCTCTTGTTCTTCATGCTCATGTTCTGCTTCAGAAAAGTCATCTTCTCCAGACATCTTCTCTATCTGCACTATAGTAGTGTCTTTGGTAGTGCTCTCATTTTTCTGCTCACTTTGCAATTCATTTTCTCCAAAAACTACATCTCTGCTAACAACAACCTTGCGGGCAGTGGGATCCCACAAGCGATACCCCTTAACATTGTCAACATAACCCAAGAATATACATTTCCTGGATTTTGGATCCAACTTTGTTCTTTCTTGGGAGTTGTACATCACGTACACAGGACATCCAAACACATGTAAGGAAAAATAATCAGCTGGTTTGCCTTTCTACATCTCCATCGGCGCCTTTAAACCAATCGCTGTTGATGGTGATCGATTTATCACAAAACAGGCAGTTTTAACTGCTTCTGCCTAGAAAGATTTGGCTACTTCTGTTGTTCTCAGCATAGCTCTTGTTCTATCTAGGAGAGTTCTGTTCATCCGCTCTGCCACACCATTCTGCTGAGGTGTATGTGGAACTGTGAATTGTCTTAAAATACCCTCTTGTTTGCATAATGCTAAAAAGTCACCATCTACATATTCTCCTCCATTGTCTGTCCTCAAGCACTTAATTCTTTTTCTAGTTTCAAGCTCCACTTGTGCTTTGAATTCGTTGAATACTGGAAACACATCTGACTTCTTCTTAATTGGGTACACCCACAATCTCCTGGAATAATCATCAATGAATGATACAAAATACTTTGCTCCTCCTAGGGATACTCCTGGTGATTCCCACACATCTGAATGGACCAAGTCTAGTATGTGTTTGCTTCTAGTAGTTACTTTAGCAAACTTCAACCTATGTTGCTTACTTATCACACAATGCTCACAAAACGGTAAATTGATCGTTTTGAGCCCAGGCAGGAGATTACGTTCCGCAAGGACTTTCAGGCCTCGTTCTGACATATGTCCAAGTCTACGATGCCACATCATTGTTGCTTCTTCTTGACTTGCTGTTGCAACTGATGCATCTGCTTCTTGCAACGTATCTCCCAAAAGCATGTATAGATTAGCTGTGATCTTCTCAGCTTTCATCACTACAAGATTGCCTTTCACTACCTTTAAGATCCCACCTTCAGTATGGATCTTGCACTCGAGATCATCCAATTATCCAACGGACAATAAGTTCTTCTTCAAGCCTTTCACATAGCGTACCCCTTGAAGTGTGCGAACAGTACCATCGTACATTTTTAATTTGACACTACCGACTCCAGCAATTTCCAAGGCATGATCATTTCCCATGAACACGGATCCTTTCAAGATAGCTTTATAAGTGCAAATCCAATCTCGACGTGGAGTCATGTGCCAGGTTGCACCCGAATCCAATATCCAACAATCATGAAGTTGTCTTCCGCCTTTAGAACTAATTGCTGCTTCACTATACAAGACTTCTCCATTATCTGAGGTACTTGCAATGCAACCTTGAGAGGTTGATGCTTCAGAATTCTTTCCTCCATTCTTCTTGTGCCAACAATCTTTCTTCAAGTGCCCTCTCATGCCACAATTGTAGCATTTGATGTTCTTCCTTCTTTGAGACTTTGATCTACCATGATTTTGACTCCCACTAGAGCCACGTTCCGTTGATCTGCCTCTCGTCATCGTTAAAGCTTCTGCTTGCTTGGAATTTTCCAGCCTATCTTTCTTATTCTTTCGCCTGGATTCTTCTTCAAGAATAGCTCCGGCAACATCATCAAAGGTTAGACGGCCGACAATATTATTGTTTGTTATGTTGATGATGAGTTGATCATACAAATCTGGTAAACTTTGAAGTAGAAGCTCTGCCCGCTCATTTTCTTCTACATTGAAATCTAATGCAGAAAGTTGAGCGAATAGAGTATTCAGATTGTTGATGTGGTCCGTCACTGAAGTGGACTCACTCATTCTAAGAGTGTAGAGTTTCCTCTTTAAGAATATTCTGGTGTGAAGTGACTTGATCTCGTACAATTTGTGGAGAGTATCCCAAATCTCCTTCGCAGTCTTCTTCTCTGCAACACTGGACAAAACCGAATCCGCCATTGCTAAGTGCAAATTGGCAACAACATTGTCATCCATCTCTTTCCACCTTTCATTAGTGATCTCCGCATGTCTGCCTTCAATTGCATCTTGACAATTGTCCTTCCTCAAAATTGCTTTTATCCTCAATTTCCATAGGGAGAAATTATTCTCGTTGAACTTCTCAATCTCGTATTTTGCTGCCATGGTTTCACACTAAAGAACTGACTTACACAACTTCCACCGTATATAGTACCGCCTACTGGAACAGTGACTGTAGACCGTGAACCAGTGCACCAGGTAAGTTCCCAGGAAAGAGAGGTGGGTCACCAACGGACACGCTTAAATACCAAGTCTTTCCTTAGCCAGAACTTTCCTAGACATGCACTTTCACACTACCTCACTCTATATCCAGTAACAAGAATAATTCTTTTCTGATGTGGTAGATCAGACTATACCGCAACCACAGAGCATACTAAGAATTTTCTCCGGCACTATACCAGCGTACCAGCGTGTATCGCAGCGGAACAATATCAGAACCTATTGGCTCTGATACCACTGTTGGGTACCAGAGTAACAAAATAATAACTCGCAACTAAAATAAGAGATGAGAAAAATAAGAATTGACACTCAATATTTTAACGTGGAAAACCCTCAACGAATAAGGGAAAAACCACGGGTAAGACCAGAGAAATATTTTTACTAAGTGAAAGAAAATTACAACCTCTCTCTAACTATAAGGAGAGAACAATTACACTCTCTCTTACAATAGGAGAACACACACTACTAGTGTTGTTACCTCTCTCTCTAAGATTACTACAATTGTAGTGGGATACAAAGATGAGCAAAATGGCTTGCTATTTATAGGCAAAGATGGAAGCTCAAACATTTAATGCGTTGCAACAATTTTCTACCCTCCAACCAATTTTACAAGCCTAGCTAAGTAGAGCTAAAATTTTCATCCCTTCATTTTTGACTTGGATGCCACAAAAGTGGCTTTAGTCCACGGCTTCACAAATTCAAAATTTGAATATAACCTTCAATCCCTTGAAACGGAGGTGGCCAATCTAATTTGACAATTTTGTCAAACATCTTACCATAGAGCAAATGCAACACACAATGCTGATGCTGCTGCCGCAGTGTACTCTGCACTGTCAAGAGAGATGTGTCATTGTGATAAGAATGAGTATTAGATACGAATCTGTTGCGGTACATGTTCATGAAGCGAGTGTTTTCAAACAAGAAAGACCATGATTTGCACACGCATCCAAATCGCTTCAGAGATTTCAGTGGCAATTTTGATAGAATAGAGGAGACAAGATCATTAGATATGTCGTTGCTAACCCTTTCAGTTGACGTTGCCACACGTTTGTGCATCTCCGCCATTCAGAGTTGGCTTTGTCACTGTGAACGAGACAGAGAGATCACAGGGCAGGCGAAAAAAGGCACTTGCAATGTTTGATATATTAAGAGATGAATGTGATATATCTTACTGTTTGATATTAGTATTTGATTTGTTAACTTATATCAACAAATTATTACAATTTGTGTCAACTTATTCTTAAATTTTAATTATGTCAACTTATATCAAACATTAATATTACAATTTGTGCTGATATATATATATATATATATATCCATCTTAGTGTTTGATTCGATAATGAATGTGATGATGATTTTTATCACACTTGTAATATATGGTGTAACAAATTGTGGGTATCATTTTCGAATTTGAATCAACATTTTATTCGCTAAGTTCCTCAGTTCAAATTTTCATAAATAATTTTTTTTTGGTGAATTTTTCATAAATAAATATTAAGGTAAAATATGTTTTTGGTCCTATACTTAGAAAAACTTTGAAAAACATTTGTTTTTAATCCCTCTACTCTAATGGTGTTAACACTGTTAACGGAAATACAGTTTTCGGCAGCTATAAACTCTTACAAAATACACATTCCTCATGTATTTAAACTTAATATCATTGGCGGCTAAAATTCGCTAAAAATTTATTAAAAAATATACTCAAACTGTTTTTAAAAGTTTGAGGACTAAAATGGTTGATTCGAAAATACAGAAACTAAAATCAAATTTTTCTAAAAGCATACGGACCAAAAACATATTTTACCCTTATTATTACAAAGAGAAAGAGATCAAATATGATTTTTAAAGTCAGATATGGCTAAAATAAATGAACCAATGTCCATATAACTAGGATATAAAATTAGCCATATCTCATCAAAACTGAAAGAATAATTAGGAGATCCGAAATATGGCACCAATTATAGTGGTTAAAAAAAGAGTTAAAGATAATACAAGAAGATATTCTACATGTTAAAAAAAAAGATAGAGAGACATTCTACATTGGGTTGTATTTACTATTTACACCCATAGTATGAAAAAAAAGATGCATGTCATTCTCTAGTGTTTCGTTTTGGGGCCTTGCTCCTCCTACAAATAAAAAAATGTCATTTATTTTTATTACATGATTTAATGTGATAAATAATTTTTTTAAAAAAGTTAATATGATAAATAATTAAAATATTTAAAAACGTTCTATTAAAAATAAATGTGAAAACTTTTTATTCTCAAAAAACATGATAGATTTTAAGGTGAACAAGTATAACAAATGGTTTATAGTGGATCATTTTTATTTTTTAATTTCAATCATTGGATTTTGAAATCCTATGAGATTTAATATGCATCCACTTAACTAAATATGTTTTTGGACTTCAAATTTAGTTCACTTATGTTTTTTGTCGTTCAAATTTAAATGTATTTTTTTAGTCCCTCAATTTGGAAAAATATTTTTTTTAATCTCTCTCTATAACTTTTTTTCTCATATTGATTTTTTTTAATAGACTCATTGATTTTGAAGTGACTACAATATTTATTTTTTTGAAATAGAGACTAAAAAACAAATTTAAATTTAGGATATCAAAAATAAAAATGACTCAAATTTGAGAAGCCAAAAATATATTTAAGTTTATATTTTATTATTAAATTTTAAATAAATATTTAAAAAGACTTTTTTAGTATTTGTTTAATAATAATAATAATAATAATAATAATTTAAAGATTGCATTTCATTCTGTTATTTTAAAGAAAATATATGTTAAAAAATAATACGACACCGTAATGCAAACGACTCAAAGTTGATAAAACGGCAGAGAGAGAGAGAGAGAGACTACGCTATAAGGCGTAAACCCTAATTTCCTTGCAGTCCTTATTTAAGGTGTGCGAGTTCAGCCTCACCTTGCCGTCTCTCACAGCACTCTAGTCTCAGATTTCGTTTGTGTTTATAATCTTTCTTTCATTCCCTTCGGTTTAGATTTTCAATTTCATTTCCATTCTCTAGCGCTGAATCATCTCCTTTTATTGTTCCCATTATGTCATCAAAAATCGATTGGTTGTGTTTTATTTTTTATTGTGATTTGTTCGTGGTTGATGCACTGCATCTGTTTACCCTCCCAATTTGAGTCCAAATTCAATGGCAGTGGAGATATAACTGATGCAGAGATTCAAAAAGGTTGACTTACCAGCCCATTGCACTGATTTTGAAATTGCCATGGGTCAAATGGACCTACCGAAATACCCAAGTAGAAAACGAAAAACTTTTTTATGTAATTATGAGTCATTTGTATTTGTAGTGAAATTGGCAGGTGATGATTTAAGTTTAAACCGCTTATTGATATACTGATAAGCTGTGATGACCAAAAACTCCACTTATCTGATGCCATATTTTGTTTTTTTTTTTTTTTTTCTTTGTGTCTGATTCTTATTAAAATCTCACTTGTGATGAAGGGTTGGCAAATGATGCTAAAATTTCTTATCCTACACACTGAATGAATACAGTGAAGATCAAAAACTCCGCTTATTATCTGATGCCTTCCCTTTCTTGACTTGTAAATTTTAATGTTAATTTTGGTTGTCTCTCTGAGTGTTTGTGTGTGTGTGTGTGTGTGTTTTGGGGTACGAAAAACTGTTTCTGATTTGTCATAATATTATTAATCTCATCAATGATGAAGAAATGCAGACGGGCGGACTGAACTGATGCAGTGTTGATTGTCTGCCACTTCCAAATTTGGAATTTCTCTGAGATTCTATTGCATAATATGTGATTGATTGTGTTGGTTTGATGTTTTCATTCTGGCAGGTAGTATTTTTTTTTTTTTTGTTAAGGAGTGATGCTTCTGCAATGATGAAGTTGCATAAATATGTCTGGACATATGAAAATTTCTTATGATATAATATAATTGCTTCTTCTGAGCAAAGGTATCAATCCATTGTTTGTGTCTTTGATGTTATTTCAACAATTGGCTATTTGTTATTTTAATTTATTGCTGCTAACTGGTTTTAATTTTACTTTATGGATTTTCTCCCTTAGACAGAGTTTTCAGGTTCATTGAAACCTCTGTATGTTTTTCCCGAACTGGCCTTGAAATCTGTAATTGCAAATTGCTATTCGTTCTTGTCTTGATTTCTATGACACCTGTTTAAGCATTTAAACAAACTACTAGTATCAAATAAGAGCCTATGCATCTAGTTATCAATATTCTCTACGGACTACTTTGACAGTGTTGTATTCTGTGTTTTTTTTTTTTTCGGCTCCTTTTTCAGTTTATTCATGTAAACTGTATTTGGGTTTTCATGTATTTTCATTTCTAGTAGGAGTGATGATATCTTACAAATTAGTCGGTTTTATGTTTAAGATTTTTGAGTTATGTAGCTTCATCCTGTTCTTTATGCACTGTCATTTTTTGTTGTAAAACCTTGGCGTGAAAGAACTTCAAATTGTAGGTCTTGCCGTATCTTTGGACTGTTTCTGTGACATCCAATGTTTTAAGAATTGGACCAGATCGGCCGGTCCGACTGGAACCCGGTACTCTAACTGGTTTGGTTCAATGAAAGATCAGAAATGTAGTTAACTTGGTACGACCCGAGTTGAATTGGCCGGTTTTTGAAAAAATTGGTGACCCGGTAGATTACTGGTCGAACCGGTTGTAGCGTAATTTTTTTTTTTTTTGAAAAAAAAATGTTGAAACCATGTGTTTTAATTTTTTTTTTAATTTTGTTTGTGTATAAAATTTATTTATGGACTTTTATTGTCATGACTATTGATTGTTATTTTTTATTTGGAATATTAAGTACTTTACAATGACAATAATTTTAAATTTGGAGTGTTGAATGATTAAATTATGTTAGTTATATTATATTTTTAAATTTTTTTAATATATACCGAGTCAAACTGGTCTGACCAGTGATCCACCGATCTGACCAATGATCCATTAATCCAGTATCTCGGTCGGTTCGATGACCGGTTCGATTTTTAAAACATTAGTGACATCCTTCCGGCCCAAAATGAGGGTGATAGATGTGATCTTCTCATGGGATTTTTGGATCAAATTGACTCATGACTAAATTAATTTGTTTGGTTAATTTTTTATTTAAATAATAAATAATTAAAATAGCTATAATAGATTTCACTTCTTAATATGTCCATCCAATAGGAATTATTTGGATAACCATTTTTTTATTCGAATTAACTTGATAAGAATCTAAGATTAATTACTTTTTATGATTTAGATTAATACAGTTTACTTTTAGATTTTTTGGCTTATATTTCTTTTCAATTTCTTTTTGTTTTTTTTATGAATTTATCTAATGTTATAAAGTATTTTAATTTGCTAGTGTTTGTAAAGTGATAATATATTAAATATAATGAGTAATATTACCTATATTAAATATAAATTCAAAGAATAAAGAATTTTTGCTTCTCATTAAATTATGAGATAAGAAAATTTTACCTTAGAGAATTCATTCATGGTTTGAGTTTATTACCTTTATTAATAGTTTTTTTTTGTAATAATAAAACAAAATTCACATTTGAAATGTTTTTATATATAGGGAGTGTTAGAGAGCCGAGTGTCGGATAGATATAAAGTACATACACACAAAAGAACACTAAATGAAGACAACTCACTAAATGAGGTCTGCCATCCAAGCAATGCCCTGAGATCAAATAAAAAATTGAAGAAAACACCAAATGTAGATAACTCACAAATGACATGCAAATGAGAAAAATTATCCAATTAAGAGACTCTCACCAAAAAAAACAAACCAAAAAGAAAAATGAATAAAATATAAATTAGATGTTTTGACTATAGTATATACCACTCCTTCTGTTGTTTAACACAAAAATAAAAAGTTTATTGTGCATTCCCGAATAAAGAACAAAACAAAAAAGAACAAATAAGACCTTAGTGCCGATAAAAATAAAAAAAACAAATAAGACCTTAGTTGCGCTTCCTGTTCATTATCTCTGCAATGAAAAAGGTGGACGAGAGGCCTCTCAACTCTAGCTAGATGAAACCCGCAACTTATGATTCCATCAAGGTAGTTTTTTTTTTTTTTTTAAATGACTGAAAATAGCTTTTGGCATGTTAAATTTGATGTAATTCTCAGCTTCTCTACAAAGCATTGTTGTTCATCACTCACAAAACATCAATGTTCGTGTTAATTCACGTGAGAAAAATAAACAAATAACAAGCTACATAACCTGAATTTGGCAAAGAAGAGAAGACCAACAAGAGAAAATATAAATGGGGAACGAGAATGAAAGGTACCCCTTCCGACTTCAAATATAAACAAAAAGAAATTGATTCTTTTAATAGGATTTTAATTTTAGTAAGACCATCTCCAAAATATTTTTCATTTAATATGGGATTTTAATTTCAATAACTTCTTATTCTTGATATCAAATTCCAATGAATAGCAGTTTAGAAAATAATTTATTTTTTAATTGAGATTGGTGCAATTATTGTATTGATCATATAAAACATATTGTATTGAATAAAATTCAAATTTAAATAATAAAGATAAAATTGAAATTCAAATTTTAAAATTCTTTATTATTACAAATACATTATTGATCAAAATTCAAACTTTCATTTAATTTCCACTGGTTACAATTAAGGAATTTTTGCATCAAGTTTTAAGATTTCTAAATTACAAATTAAAATTAATGGATTGTTTCCTTCAATAATTTAAATTAACGACTTTAAAATGTATATTTTATAAACTGTTTAATCAAGATTTTTTAAAAAATTTAGTTTACATTTATATTTTTTATGCAATTGTTATTATTTTTATTTAAAATTCAAATAATAAAAAAGATATAATTTTTTAAATTATAAAAATCACACATTTGATTTAATTTTTTAAATTATAAAGATATAATTTGAATATAAAAAGCACAGATTTACGGTGATATCTTAAATAAAAAAGATATATGGAGTACATAACCTTGATCATCCACACACTAATTTGTTTAAATAGTTAAAATCCCCCAAAGCTCCGCCATATTTAATTAAGATTGTTAACTCAGAATTATTTTGTTTAATAATGGAAACAAATTTGAATTTTTAATCGTAACGAAAATAATTTGATACAAAGCCCCTATTACCATATTTAAAGTATAAACCTATTACCAAATTATTAATATTAGATTTGAAGAAAATCTGTCGTAATTAATGGACACCGTATAACTCAAATTTTCAGTTTTAAAATATTTGTCCATAAATCACGAAAACCCTAACTTAATCTTTCAAAATAATAATTAATTCCTATTATAATCTATTATATAAATATTTAACCAACAGGACCATGTGGTTTTTTACAATAGTTTGAATAGGATCACATCATTAGTAATTAATATTTTCGCTCATTAATATTATTAATAGTTGATAAATTATTAAACATAAAACTTTCATCCTTAGATACTGTAATTAATAAAAAATTATAACGTCATATCTCTATGTAATTATATCCAAGTCTTTAATTATAATGTAATTATAATCAAATATCACTCTAAATCCGTGCAGTACTTTCCTCTAAAGGATAAAAATTATAATGTAATTATATCAAAATCTTTGAAAAAATTACTTATAATTACATATTTATCTTTGAAATAGGCGAGACAATTAAAATTAGGCTTAAATGCAATTTTGGTCCTCCTATTTTGCACAATCCGCAATTTTAGTCCTCCTATTTTAAAATAAAGACATTTAGTCCCTCTATTTTGCACAATCCGCAATTTTGGTCCATCTATTTTAAAATAGAGACATTTAGTCTCCCAATTTTGTAAAATCCGTAATTTTGGTTCTTCCATCAAATTGAGAACATTGACTGTTAAAAGATTAACGTCAGCCTTGACGTGGCCCAAATGTAGTGATGTGAAACAAAATTATTTGTTTATTTTTTAATTATTCTAAATACTGAGTAGAATAATTGATGAAAAATATATTTTAAAAAAAGGTAAAATCATTTATTTTAATGGCCGAGAGTAGTCGTAAGTCCTAATATGAAAATCATGAGTCTTAATAATTTATTTTAAACAAATTTCACGTCACTGAAGCACATACCACGTCGTAATCAACGTTAATCTCTTAATGGTCAATGCTTTTAATTTGACGGAAGGACAAAAATCACGGATTTTACAAAATTGAGAGATTAAATGTCTTTATTTTAAAATATGGGGACTAAAATTACGAATTGTACAAAATGGAGAGACTAAATGTCTATATTTTAAAATAGGGGGACTAAAATTGCAGATTGTGCAAAATAGAGGGATTAAATGTCTCTATTTTAAAATAGATGGACTAAAATTACGGATTGTGTAAAATAGAGGGACCAAAATTGCATTTAAGCCTTAAAATTACTAAATTATCCTAGCACCAACTACTTTTATACATATAAAGATAAAGATAAAGATATTGAGGACGTTTGTTTCACTGATAACTTTTTTAATCCAGAGAATATTTTTTCCTCGGAATATAACATTGGAATGTTATTCCTAGGTATAATTAAAAAATGTGTTTGGTTAACTATTAAAATAGGTTGAGAATATTTTTTATATTCCCAGGCATAATTAAAACATGTGTTTGATTTAGTTATTTTTTCCTGAAAATATATATTATAATTACTAAAATATCCTTATTGTGTGTGTTAAAGATGATTATTTTTAACAGATTGATACATCATCCATTTCCGCAAAGAAGTTACATTTAGATTGCCAATATATAATTAATCTACCGAAACTACAACTATGCAAAACCATAACGTGTAATCAAAAAGCCTATATAGTAAAATAACTCCTTTATTTACATTTAACATTCATTTCCTATATTGCATATCTCAATCAATATATCTATCATAAATTTAAATTTGCTACCAACCTCCCCAATAACGAAGAAATAATAGCATTGAGAGAGTAGTGGGGATAGTGGGTACAAAGAATGTATATTTGAATTTTTACTCATAAAGACGGTTCTTGTCCCATGGGAATAAATTTTTTCTACCTCGTCCGCCGGGATTAAATATTGGTTGAAGGTGGGATTATAGTTTACCCAGGAATAAAATATGCCCGGGATTAAATATTTTATTACTTTGTAACAAACGTAGGATAGTTTTTTCCCATCATGTATTCCCGGGATTAAAAAAGTTATCCGTGAAACAAATGCCCCAATTGTATTCTATATAAACCTGTTTGTGGAAACCAATTTGTTCATTATCACATTAGTTACTAGATTTGAACACTACTTATTACAAACCAATCTTCATGGAAAACTAAAATATGCTCTTTGTTTTTAAGGTAGTTCAAGGTGAGACTGCCCACAAGTGAAAATTAGAAACTTTGTCCTAGTTAAATTTTATTATTCAATATTCATAGCTGGAAAACTCGTGGCAACTTCCACTTTTTTCTTGATTTTATTTGTTTGTATAAGCATTACTTATTGTCATCGCATCCTTCAAACGCAAAAAAAAAATAAAAAAATTACAGGTGGTGACTTAGATCCTTGCACTTGGCAACAAGAAAACTAGAAAACAAAGAATTTCTCCTAGAAATAAATAGAGGAGCAGGCATTTTACTATGTGTCTTGACTCTTGGTTGTGACCATGATATCAATATCATAGCTGGGATTCTTGGCATTGAAGCTGAAATTGCACAAACACAAAGCATGTATGCTTAAAGCTGGGGTTATAAGGTTGGTTTGGTGGTAAAAGGAGAAGGGAGAAAAGAGGTCGTAGGTTCAAATCATCCACTAACAAAAACTAACATTGATTGATAAAAAATAAAAATGTATGCTTGAAGCTATATTAAGATGCAATAGTAGTTTTAACCAAATAGGTTAAACACTTAAGATTGTGGATTTTTCAGTTTAAAGATCCAAGACATAAGGCCTTCATGCTAGATGTTGTGGTTGAGTGCAACAGTACTTTTGGCAACAACCCATGTTATAATCAATTTGCTAGGTGGTTTCAATTTCCTTAGTTTATTCCCACTATCTCATTTTAACATGGTAACGTGTAACGAGATAAGAAAACACTGTATTCTCACTCTATTTATTTTCTTGCTAGGTGGTTTCAATTTCCTTAGTTTTGCAATTACTTTTGCAGGGTTGAGTTAAGCCTTAGAACAAATTTTGTATATATCATTAGCCGGTTGGTTTAATCAAGGAAGTGGAGAAACATATCAGAAACTTGATTTGGTCAGGGGACAGTGAGAGCAGGAAACTCGTCACAGTTGCTTGGAAAAAAATCTGTCAGCCTTTAAAAGAAGGAGGGCTTCGGGTGAGGTCCATTAAAACCATCAATGATGCCGCCATCCTTTCCCTCACTTGGAAATTTATCTCTTCGGACGACCAATGGGCTGCTCTGCTCAGATCCAGAGTCCTTGAAACGCACCTTTTCATTAAAAGGGAAAAGAAAAAAATATAATAATAATAATAATAAAACAAAAACCAAAACCCCTCCCCTGTTTTAAACCACCCGAGAGCCCCCCCTCCTCACTTCCTTGCACGGCTTTTTCACAAAGCCCACCCCCATCATCTCCATTCTCCATCTTCTCCCTCTCACTTTCTCCCACTCTTTTCCTCCATTGTTCCAAAACCCACCAAATTTCTTACACTTTTGTGGCACTCAAGCTTGGAAAGGTTATTGAAGTTAAGGGGAACAATACTCATCTCTTTAAAATTCCTTATTTGAAGCTTTTGAGGTAAACCCATGAACAACAAAGCTAGATAATTATTTTTATGGCATAGATTAGTAATAGGTTATGTGTGAGAGGTATTGGAAATTTAAATATTAGAATTATTGTGGTTTCCTAAAAACCCTAGGCATGTTAAATTGGGAATTTTATCTAATCTTTCATTCCCTTGCTATTAATGTCTAGATTCCTTGGATAATACGGTGGTTGCTCCTCCCCACGACATTGGAAGACATTGATTGGGTTCTCTTTGGTAGTGAGTAGTTAAATTTACCTAGTGACTTTTCATTGATATTTTTAGGAGAAGCAAATATATTTCAAAATACATTTTCTTAGTGATCTTAGTTCCTATGAGTACTTGATAAGGAAAAATAAGTATACTATTTATTTTACTTGGTTGGAATTGATTCTTTGTGATTTTTGATAGTTTGAATAATTTAATTTAAATGTGGAAATTGAGTTCTCATTGTGAGTTTTGGTGAATGATGACTGTTTGCTACAACGAAGAGATAATGTAGCCTATGGGGTGAATACCCATAGTTTAGATAGTTTCCGTTTGCTACAATGAAAAGATAATGTAGCCTATAGGTTGAATACCTATAACTTATATATCATTTATTACAACGAAGAGAAAATGTAGCTTATGGGTTGAATATCCATAGTTCCTATAATTACCGTTTGCTGCAACGAAGAGATAATGCAGCCTACAAGTTAAATATCGTAGTTTTATAATTTCCATTTGCCACAACGAAAAGATAATGTGGTTTATGTATACATAGTAGAATAAAAATTCATATAAAGTTTGTTATTCTTGATTATGGTTTTAATTATATTTTTAATAAATTCTCAAGGGAGTAAATATTAGTTTTATTAAAATGAGTTTATTTATTTCACTTTAAAATAAACGTCATTTAAATTCTTTTTGGATGTAAAAACTCGTGTTATGATTGTTTTTTCCTTCCTATCCACTTTGTATTTTTATGCTCTCACTAAGTCTTTGTGACTTACCCCGCTCTTTCCTTTTCCCCTCAGATTCACAGGTGATTGAGTAGCAGACTTCCTGGGATTTGCTGATCTCCCCAGGAATTTTGTTCATCTTTTGGTAGGCCTCCATTGCATGTGATGGAGAGTACATTTTGGTGACTCCAGTATAACGCAACTATAGGAATAGGGACAGAAATAGATATAGAGTAAATCCCTTTATTTTGAGTTGTAGGTGATACTCCTGTATGGACATGTTGTTGATGTAATTATGATGTTTTGAGAACTACGATGATTATGAGCTATATTATTATTACTAGTTGATGTATTTGGATATATCTATGTCAAGGGCCTATGTTGTGATGTGTGGCCTTGATATCTAACTGTTAGATCTGAATATATGTATATATGATTTCACAGGTGGTTCTATATATTTGGTTTGTCCTGTTTTTAGGGGAGACTCTCCCGGATTTTTGGTAGCTCCATTTATTTGTCTTTATTTATGTCTTACTGTGGTCTTACTCTCAGGCTAGCTAGGCTAAAGGACATATAACATGTACGCCGGTCACGATCCTAGGATGGGTCGTGACAGTCCTGAAGGATGATTTTCAAATACGTAGCTATGTCAAATCCTCGCTATGGTCAGGAATGAAATTTTTCTGGAACATTGTTGCTTTGAACACACATTGAATGATAGGAAATGACCATAGGATTAACTTTTGGAGGCACTCATGGTTATCCCAACCAATAGTCACGACTCTAAACATCCCTATTCACTGCCACGGTAACCTTCAAGCTTCTGTTGCATATTTCATCCAGGGAGATCAATGGAGGCTTCCCCCCTGGTTTCATCAAAAAGCTCCTCACATCTTTGCTGAGATTGAGAGCACTGTCATACCCAAATTTGAAGCAGAGGACCATCCAATTTGGAAAACAACAAACTCGGGCAACCTTAATCTCAAACAAGCTTTTTCTTTCCTCAACCCTCCCAACAATGTGCTGCCTTGGGCTAAATCAGTTTGGAGAAACTACATTCCTCCAGCTAAAACTATGGTGCTTTGGCGGTATATTCTTAACAAGTTGCCCACAGATGATGTTCTTTCATCGAGAGGATGCAACATTGTCTCAAGATGTGATTTGCGCCATAGCTCCACTAAAACAGCGGACCACTTGTTCTTACACTGCAGTTTTGCTTCTCAAATTTAGGATTGGATAGATTCCAAACTTCAACAGTGCCTTAACAGAAATTCCATCCTTGGCATTCTTAATTTGATGGAGTCGAATTGCTCTCCTCAGCTCAATGACGTCAGAATGGCAACAATTACTTATGCTGTTTGGTTGATCTGGGACTGCCGCAACAAAAGAAGGTTCCAAAATAAAAGTTGTACCTTCCAACGAGCCACCTCTATCATCTCGGCCAATGTCAAGCTTGTGGGTGATATAACTAACAATTTTATGGTTCCCTCAATTGATGGATTCTCAAGGCTTAAGGCTTTCATTGTTAATTGTCATCCTAGAAAAGCTCCTTTTAATTAAGCAAGTGAGTTGGCACCCCTCAATCTTGGATTGGGTCAAGTGCAACACAGACAGAGCTGCAGAAGGTTCCCCCAGATTGGCTGGTTAAGAAGGTATATTCAAAAACTACCAGGTGGGAATTTTAGGTTGCTTTGCTTTCTGCATAGGCATCAATCATGCTCTATTTGCCGAGCTCATGGCAGCTATAACAGCAATTGAAATTGCGAATACTAGAGGATGGAAAAGCTATGGCTTGAACGTGATTCTATGTTGGTGGTCCAAGCATTCAAAGATGATAGTATAGTTCCTTGGTAAATTAGAAACAGATGGAAAAATGTTGTGTAGCTGACCAAAACTATGAACTTCCTTGTGGGACATATTTACTGTGAGGGTAACAATTGTGCAAATAGGTTAGCCACTCACGACACTAATGTACTTGACTTTTGTTGGTGGGATTTTACCCCATCCTTCATTACACATTTTTTTGTAGAGGATAGACAAGCTCTTCCTTCTTACAGGTTTAGGTAGTTGTCTCAAACCTATTTCTTGCATGGGTTTGGTTCTATGTTCCCCCATGACTTCTTCTATGTTTCTAGTTCTTCTTTTATTTATGGATTCGAGATGTGCAGTCTTGGGCTGGTGGTTGTAGTGGTGTCAACCTAGTTGGGTTCACAGCAACCACCTAGCCCCTGTACAATCTCTTTTTTTTTTTTGCTAAAAAAAAAGAAAGGTCAAAACTCTGATGCGAAAAATAAAAGAATGTTATATTCGATCGAAGAAGGAAGTAGGGTTCCAAGTGATTATGCATGCTGAGGCTAAAAAGCTCTAATCCAAGAAATAGAATGAAAACAAAGGTGACAGTGGGATCCTCTTCAACGCAGCTAGAGGGCAAGAAAAAGTAAGAGTGGGAGAAATCAAGTCTGAAACATATGTAGCACAATCTTTTTGAACTTTATGACATAAAAGTATTGTTTTGTTGCTTGAGTCTATATATGGTTCTAGCATATAAAGCTGTTAAGAGACTTTTTTCCGATGGCACCATGATTTCAAATGGTTGAAAAATAAGGAAGAGAGGATAATCAACTATTTGGTAATATAACTACTTGGAGTGGTTATGTTTACTGTTGCTTGATATCTATTTATAGTGCCCAAAAAAATGGTCATTGGTAAAAAATAAGAGATTGAAAATGCTAGAAATTCATCAATCAAGTACATTTTGATTATTTATTGTACAATCTTTAAGAAATTTAAATATATGGTATCAAGCATAGTTTTAAAAATCAGACCGGACCGGCCGGTCCAATCGGGACCTGGAGGTATAACCGATTCGAGCTAGTAATTGGATTGGTCGTGCTTTTGACCCGGTGCAACCTGTAATGACCCGGCCAGTTTTGTGGTTAACCGGTGACCCAACAGTTTTTGACCCGGACCGGTTCAATGAAAAAAAAAACGAGAACAAAGAGTGATGCGAGACGGCGAGAGTCGAGACTGTGTCTCTCTAGTACGAGAGTAACGACATGCTGTTTTAACTCAAAGACAAGACCTAAGTCCATTCACCCATGACCCACCCGTCGTCGAAGCATCAGCTTCCAACTACCGTCGTCGCACGACACCCGCCACTGCAGGTTGCCGCATCAGCCACCGTCGTCCCATTTGGCCCCTTCCGCCTCTGCACTTGATGAAGGTAACCGAGAAGAAAGAGATAGAGACAGAAAAGATTATGTCTGTTTTTGCCTTTATTTCATCATGGTTTAAATTTTCAGAGGGGAAGGGGAAACGGTGGTGTCATGGGGCAGGGGAAGGGGAAAGTCAGATTGTGGAATATTGGGAAATGGAGAGTGGGGGAAATTGGGAAAGATTATTTTGATTATTGTATTTTAGATTAGATGCCTAGATGGGTGGGTTGGGCTTTTACGGCAACAGCAAATTGGAGAAAGTGATAATTCAAAAAGATTAAAAAAAATTAATTTTTTTTATTCTGTTTTGTTTTACGGTAAATTATTAAACTATACTATCAATTAGAATAATTATATTTAATTAAAGTAAATTGATACAATTAATAATAATTAATTATGATAAAATGATACAAATCAATCGTAATTTATTATAGTAAATCAATACAAATTAATACTCTGCCCAATTGATACAAATCTAAAATATTTTTCAATTTTTTTAACTTTACTAAAATAAAAATCTGGATGCCATAAATTCCTATTAAATTTCTACCTAAATGACCGTAACATTAATAAAATAGAATAGACTAAAATAAAAAAAATTCTTAAATAGAATGACAATTTGTAAACTTATTATTTATTATATATTTATATATAACAAAGCATATTTATAAATTACTTATTTAAATATATTTATATTATATTATAGTATTTTATAGTAGGTTGAGGTTTACTAATTCAATTAGTGAGTTATTAATTAGTTAACTTTTTTTTTATCTTTTTCATGTTCACTTAAACTTGAAGAATGAGTTTGTGAAATTATATTAATTTGTGATGTGATTTATTTTTTTAGCTTTTTTTTAAGGTAGAATATGCAATTTTCAAATTTTTAATAGAGACTGGATCATGCGGTTCAATTAGTGATTCACTAGTTCAACCATTGAACCATCCAGTGACCTAGTGTCTTGACCGGGTCGATCACTAGTTCGGTTTTTAAAACTATGGTATCAAATACATCTTTAA
Source organism: Pueraria montana var. lobata (assembly GCA_026413185.1). Classification (NCBI taxonomy): domain Eukaryota; kingdom Viridiplantae; phylum Streptophyta; class Magnoliopsida; order Fabales; family Fabaceae; genus Pueraria; species Pueraria montana. The sequence goes on along the minus strand of CM048646.1, from coordinate 2,201,419 downwards.
GAAATTTAATCAAGCAATGTATACTATGAATATTTTTCATATTTTTTATGATAATTTATTATAATCATAAAATTTACCTATTAAATTTGACACGGGCAATGTACGATAATGAGGTAAAATATCAGTATCAGTATATCGGTATGTATAATATAAAAGTAAATTACAGAAACTTTTAAATAAGATAGAAAAAGGAATGTAAAAATCGTTTCCGATTATAATTTATTTAGATAAAAAAAATCTGCTACAGTTGTTCCTCAATTAAGGTAAGATATGATCTTTTATTTTTTATAATCTAATTAGATTGGTTTTAGAAATTTTAGATAAAGATATTATTTCTGTTTTCAGAGATCGAAGGGTATATATATATAGTTCAGTTGGTTGGTGAATGAATTGTTCCAAAACCTGCCCTGTGATCTGCTCTCTCTGTCTCGGAGATGGACAAATGTGTGGCAACGTCAACTGAAAGGGTTAGCAGCAACTATGTACCTAATGATCTTGTCTTATGTGTTCTGTCAAAATTGCCACTGAAATGTTTGAAGCGATTTGGATGCGCGTGCAAATCATGGGCCTCCTTGTTTGAAAATCCTCATTTCATGAGCATGTACCGCAGCAACTTGGTATCTAATACTCACAATGATATATCTCTCTTGGTAATGCATGCATGGTACAATATTTGATTCTGTGATGCATTTGCTCTCTGGTAACATGTTTGAGAAAATTGTCAAATTAGATTGGCCACCTCCACTTCTAATTGATGATCATATTTTGAATCGTGCTAGTGTATTAATGGTCTTGTTTGTCTCTACCAAAGCCGTAGAAGAAGATATCTGTTGTGGAACCCAGCAACTAAAGAATTCAAGGTCATTCCTCCCAGCCCTTTAGGCTCTCTGTCTTACACTTATGTTCAGTTTCATGGGTTTGGTTATGACCGCGATAGCGATGACTACAAGGTGATTCAATGTGTACCAGTACCAGTTAACAAGCCAGTTTTGGAGCCCTGCGTGCTCGTGTGGGAGATATACAGTCTAAGAAGTAATTCTTGGAGGAAACTTGAAGTTAATATGCCACACTATGGAATCATGGATTTTGGGAGAAGTTGGTGTGAAAGAATCATGGATTATAAACTCTTCACGGTTGGGCCCTTTCCATTCATTGGCGATCCTAGGGGAGCGGGGAAGAGAGGCGATATATTCTTCAGAAAAACACACTTTAAATTAGCCAGATGGTACGAATATTGTTGTTTTGAAGGTTTATGTTTATTATTTCATTTGTAAGAATGATGAATGACCTCCACTTTTATATAAAAATTACTTATAGTTGAGACACTTGTGAGAATTTCTGTTTAAGCCTCATCATCTATGTCATTGTTTTTAATTTTTAATTTTGTACATTATTATTAAATAAACAATATTCAAACTCCTCATCAAATTTTTAAATTACTCACTCTAAATTTTTAAAAATCACATCAATATATTTTCTCATTTTCCCATTCTTCTTTGTTTCTCTCAAATTATCCTTTTCAACCCAATTACATCTAGTTTAATAAAAAAAAAAGTTCAAATAATTTGTTGACATACCATATAACAATTTAAGAATTAAAAAATAAATATAGTTTATAACTCACCCATCAAATATACTTCATTAAAGACATAAAGTATTTTTGAAAATGAAACAAATTCATAAAAGTTCATCGGAATGCTATCACACTTCACCTATGTAACTTTGGTAGTTGACATGAAAGTTAACTTTCATTTGTAATTAGTAATTCTTCATTTTTTTTTTCTCTAGACTACCTACAATAAAGTTCTTCATTATATACACACTTTGCCTTCATGCAGAAGCTTCTCTAAAAATTTATGTGTTGATAATAATTAATTTTTTTTGGGTGAACTGGTAATAATTAATTTAATCATTCAAAATTTCAAATTATATATATATATATATATATATATATATATATATATATATATATATCATAATTACCTTAGTTACTATATTTGAAACACACTACAATGAATTTTAATTTTGTGACGAGTGAACAAAAACACTCAATTCCAATTTCTAGACACACATCTTCACACTTAAGTTGTTCTGTCCCAACTAAGAGATATATGTATCATGAACACTCAATTTTATTTAGATAACTAAAAATAAGAATTAATAACAAATAAATAAATAATATTAACTATATCAATCGTAAAATCAAATAATTAAAAAAAAAATGTATTTTTTGGTGTATAACAACAATAATAGAATTCAACTTACTACCTTCGTCCTTGTATATAAGACCCTTTTTCACTTTATTGTTTGTCCCATGTTATAAGGCAATTTTCTAATGTTTGATGCATTAATTATTTTTTTCATATAAAACATTTTATTAATTATAGTATTCTCTTTTCAAACATTAATTACTCCTAGGTGAAAAGCAATTAAGTAGAGAGAAATAAATGGTAATTTTGGAAGAGTAATATAAATAATTGACAAATTTAATGTGATTAACTAAATTAACCAATTTCCTTAAAGAACGTGAATTAGTTAAAAATGTCTATATATAAGGACAAGGATAGTATTAGTTAAGTCAACAAATTAACTGTACATGTTGGATTGTAATTACATGAAAGTGTGTTTATTTATTGTTTATTTAGCACAATAAAATTTAAAATATTTTTTCTATCAAATTGAACCAATCAATGTTGGAAAACTCTAATTTAACTACAGTTTTCAGTGTGATGTCAATTTTTTATAGGCTTAATTGCAAATTTTACCATCCAACTTTCATAATTTTGCGAATTTTACCACCCAAGTTTTATTTTTGCAAATTTTACCACCTAAGTTTTCAATTTTTGTGCATTTTACCACTCTGATATTTCACAAAAAAAAAAAGTAAAAGAATTCAAAACTTTTTTTTTGTGAAACATCAGGGTGGTAAAATGCGCAAAAATTGAAAACTTAGATGGTAAAATTCGAAAAATGATGAAAGTTGGATGGTAAAATTTGCGAAAAAATAACTTGAATAGTAAAATTCGCAAAATGATTAAATTTTGGTGGTAAAATTCGCAAAAAAAAAACTTGGGTGGTAAAATTCGCAAAATAATAAAAGTTGGATGATAAAATCTGCAATTAAGCCTTTTTTATATTTAACTAATACCGATATAGTTAACTAACAAACTTAAGGATCTTCCTAATCAATACTTTAAAAGCATTACGTACATCTTATAAAATGTTTTTAATTACTTAAAAATAAGTATTAAATAATTTTGTAATATAATATTTTCTTTTTAATAAAAAATAATTTTATTTTCTTAATCAATATTCTAAAGATACCGCTTAACATTTCCTTAAACTTATAAGACATTTGTAACAAAAAAATATCGCAATTAATGATACCTCTGGTCTTAATTATAAGTAACAAATTAACTTTTTCTTTGGTTTTAACTATAAGTAACAATCACTAATTTTTAAAGTAAATTTCTTTTGTACTCTTACTTTATTGTTTACTCTATTCCCTATGCACTATGACAACCACTTAAAGCAAATGGTGTTTTTGGAATAAAAATTAAATTTATGGTAGAATTAATTAAAAAAAGCTGTAATAATTACTTTCCTTGGTATTGATAGTTTGTCATATATTGTTTATAATTAGGATCAGAGGTAGTAGTACTTAAGTAATGAAATGCATTATCTATGTCGGCTAATTACTTGATAGTCGGCTAATTACACTACATGAAGTCGGTGTCGGTGTGTTAATGCTTATTTGTGCAAGGGCACTTATCTATGCAACTATTTTAGTATTTTCTAAAGCTGGTATACGGGTCGTCGGGTCGGCCTATCTGTTTAGACCGTTTCGCAATGGCTCGTCACTTAAATGGGCTCATATATAAATGAGTATATAAGACGAGGATTGTTATCCTCACCCCTAATTGTTATTCTCACCCCTTACTTTTTCAAAATTCTCTCAAAAGACATTCTTGTCCTTATTACCATTTCCTCACACCCCCTCCCCTCCCTTCCCCCTCTCCTTCCGTTGCATTCTCTCTCTCTCCTTTTCTATTTTTTTCTTCACACCCCACATAATATTTTATGTTTTTCTTATTTTTATAACTTTAAATTTTATTAAAATTTTGTATGCATATATTTCAACTTAAATTTTTTAAAATTGTGTGATATATGTATATATTATATGTATTCATTCTATAAGTTGTTTAGATTTTTATGTTATATATTTTATGTTATAAAATTAATAAATGCAATTTTGGTCTCCTTATTTTTTAAAATTCATAATTTTTTGTCTCTCTATTTTAAATAAAGACATTTAGTCCCCATATTTTTTAAAATCAGCAATTTTGGTCTCCTTATGTTATAATAGAGACATTTAGTCCCCAATTTTATAAAATTTACGATTTTGGTTCTTCTGTCAAACTAAAAGTGTTAACTATTAAGAAATTAACGTTGACAAAATTACGAATTTTAAAAAATAGAGGGACCAAAATTGCATTTGATCCATTTATATTTTTTGTTAATTTAAATTTTTAATATTTTTTATCTATGGATTTTTAAGTTTTAACATGGTTGATTGTAAAAAAAAATAACGTGGTTATTGAAAGTTAAATTTAATTTTTTTAATATTCATATATATTAAAAATAAAATTCGAAAACCTAAAAATAGAGATGACATTGTTTAAAAAAAAATAAAGATGACAAAGAAAAAAAAAGATGTTCAAATAGTAAAAATTATAAAATATAATTATTTCTCCTCAACGGAAATGTAATTCCGTTTCATTGAAATGATTTAATATAACGGAATTACATTTCCGTTTCTATGTCACCGTGTAAAAAAAAGTGACAAAAACACGATTCCATTGTACATTTGTATAACGTAATTGTATTTCTGTTGAATTATATGTATAACAGAATCGCGTTTCCGTTGAATTAATTTTGTTCCACCCCATTTATTTAAACAGAATCATGCTTCCGTTGAATTAATTTTTTCCACCCCGTATATTGCAACGGAAACACGATTCCATTGTACAAATGTACAACGGAATCGTGGTTCCGTTGTGTATTTTTGTTTGGCACCCCATCCATTGCAACGGAAACACAATTCCATTGTACACATGTTTCCATGGAAAAAGACATTTTTGGAAATTAATAAAAAGCCACCCACGTGGGTGGTGATAATAGTAATCCGGGGGTAAGAATAGCAACACCCATGTAAGACTCATATCTGTTTCACATAGCCCGTAAACTAATAGGTCGATTCGCGGCCTGTGAATAAAAATGGAGAAAATTGAAGAAAAACAATTTAAAAGAAGATAAAAATGATTAAAATAAGAAATAAATTACAAAAAACTAAAAGTCTCAAAATTAAAATTGATTACCAATCCTTATAAGCTATTTAAAGTCTCAACAAAAAAAAAATCAAAATTCTCTAAGATTATCCAAATACACCAACCAAATGAGTCGTACAAACTAAATATCTCAATTACAAATTTTAAATACACACACAATATTAAGTAAAAAGTACATCAAATATCTAAAATATATAAACATTAATCATCTTCAATTATTTATGCTTAAAATTTTAAATCGAAAAAAAAGTCCACGGATCAGCATGTTGCAGACCAAATTTATTTAAGTTGTGAGTTAAGTGGTCTGGGGTGAAAAGACCCACATCTAATTGGGTTTCTTATGAAGAGGTCCATACTAGATTCATATACCCAGCTCTAGTATTTTCTTCATCCCAAAACACGTAATTCACGTTTTCTATACTTTTAATGATTAATTAAAGAGATTTGATACACATACAACAATTTATATAATATTATTTCTAGAGAAAAGTGATTATGAATTGACAATATAAAATAGTTTTACACTGTCATCCAATTACTCACAAATTTACAATGTATGGTAAGTTGTTAACTTTTACAAAATTATCTTAAAATTCATATCACAATGATTTATGATTGAATAACAGTATAAAATACACTATGAATGCATCATCATTAAACTCTTATTTCTATGTCTATCTCTCTCCATCATCCTATTATTTGTTACAATTCAAATTTAAATTTCTTTTTCTTTTTTCTCTTTCTCTTTTTTAAGAACTTACGATTATTAATATGGACAAAATTTATTTATAAATATTCTAGAAGTTTAAATTTCAGAAATTGCTATTAAAGAAAGAATTTTATCTTATCTTCACTTTTAATCTAGACATTAATCTTACGATTTTACATATAAAAAATTCATAATAAAAAAGGAAAGATGTACTTGGATAAATTGTATTGTGATTAGATGTATTACAAGGCGTTGTCTAAGGTGGGAAAGCAACATAGATCTCCCACCATGGGAAACAATTTTTAACCATCGGATATAATAGTTTTTAAATTAAATGGCTGAGATTTTTTTAATTTTCTTTTTCTTTTCTCTTCTTTATTTCCCTGTTTCCTAATTTGTCCCCCCAGTTACCCCTTCTCTCTCACGCCCAACCTCCCAAAGTTCCAACGTCCTTCCTACTTCCTTCACCATATTCACATGGCAATCTCATTTTCTGAAGAACCAATTATTTGTTTCCGATTCCAAGACAACAAAACAATTTGTGAAATTAAGCTCATACATATAAATGAATACAAAAAAGCATTTCATTTCAATTTGTAACATACAGGCACATTTACTTACATTTTTCATGTTTCCTTTCCAAAAAAAAAAAATGAAAAAGCCAAATTTAAACTTGATGCGAACAGCACTAGCACTCCTCTGTGAGTGTTTTTCATTTGTTGTGGCCTGGATCTGCTACAGGAGTTTGCAATTGGTGGGTTCGTCACGGCGATTTAGATCTCCCGGAACGCACGAAGTGCAGCGGTGGAGTTCAGCTCACCGAGCACGTCCACTCCTCCGCCGCCGCCGATGGTAGCCACCCCCTCTATTACCCTCGCCGCTGTGAATCGCAACTCCGTGCATGTCGGTTGCAACAAACCCCTCTCTTCTCTCTTCCCTTATCGCATTTGTCGCTCTCTCTCTTAGATGTTATCGCCACCATGGTTGTTGTGGCATCACGTCACCCATGGACTCTACCGGAGTGAGTGAAATTGAAAATGAGGAAGAATTTGACGATTTGTTTGAGTTGGAGAGGAGGGTGGGCATTGAGTGATTCAGAGTGAGAGACAAGGGGTAACTGGGGGACAAATTGGGAAAAAAGGGAAATAAAGAGGAGACAAGAAAAAGAAAAAATTAGAACATAGGTCTTTTCTTAGATGTTTTAGTTTGAGTGCATTTGTAATACGGTGTTGTCTTATATGGGAAAGCAACATAGGTCTCCCACCATGGGAAACAATTTTTAACCATCAGATATAATAGTAGTAACTACTCAACTTCTCCAGTAATTATAATTAATGTCTTTGAGTTGAAGCCTTGTAGTAAATGAGTTACGATTATTTGGTTGATTTGAAGTACAAATAGAGGGTTGTACATAACTTTGCTCATTACTCAATATTCAGTACCAATGAAGCTCCCTTCCCTTCTTCTCCTCGACATTAATTGTTTTCTAGCTTCAACTTTTAACTCACTTCTCCGCTTGACAGTGAAACTTGCACCAATTAAATGTGCAGTATTGGTATTTGGAGATTCGATCATGGACACTGGCAACAACAACTTCATAACATCAGTTCGGTGCAATTTCCCACCATATGGCAAAGATTTTAAAGGAGGGATCCCCACTGGCCGATTTTGCAAGGAAATTAAGGTTCCGTCAGACATTTCTAGGTTTGCTTTCTTGCTTGTTCCTTCTTTTTTTTTTTTTTTTGAAAGGCAAATAAGTATGTGTGTGTGTGTATATATATATATATATATATATATATATATATATATATATATATATATATATAACAAAAGAAGGTACCACTGCAGCCATAAGGTGTGATAATGCAATAGCCCCAGGTATGCAGAGCACCATATAGACCACAAAAACAGGTCCACCCCTCACCCAACCAATCATTCACAAAAACCGTCCCACCCCAGAAATAACTAATCCCACTAACCAGCCCCAAAAAATGTAACCCACATTTCGATCTAAGGGAGAGTCCCACACAAGAACTCTACCTGAGATGGAAAGTTTACATCAGAACCAACATCCGACAAAGGATTCAATACAAACCAGCGACAAAGTTAGCCAATCATAAAAGGAAAAAGAAACTCTGTTATATCTAGATTTCACCCACATCTAGGATTTCAATTGTAAAGAGTCCAAAACAGATTGAGAATTTCGAGCAGTGCCATTAAAGATAATGTCGTTCCTATGAAGCCAGATTGACCATATAGCTACAAGCCAAATCAACATCCATACTCTTCTAGCCCTTGAGCCATTCACCGCCCCAAAGTGTTGCCAAAAATGGTCAGTGTAATTACATGGCAATGCTTGTTGGAAACCTGCCCAACCATAGCATAACTATCATACCTGATAAGAGAACTCACACTAGAACAAAAGATGGAACAAATATTCTGTTGTTTTAAGGCATAAAGGACACAAAAGATTCAAATTCCCAGCACCTATATTTCGTCTCCAAAGAGCATCCTTCGTTTGGATCCTATCTAGGTAGACCCTCCAAGCAAAAACCAACACCTTGGATGGAGCATTACACTTCCATAGAAGTTTCAACAGAAACGAATCATATACTTGGGGTTGAGAGAGTAAGGCCGCGAATGTGTCCTTCACCGTGTACACTGCATTGGCAGAGCCTAACCAATTCCACACATCAGGCACACCATCTCTAATTTGAACAGATTGAAGATCCAACTGAAGGTCTTGTAGGAGGCCCAACTCTCAGCCTCTTAGAGGACTCTGCCATAGAAGCCTCCAAAGCCAAGCATCACCTTCCCATACCCCAACCTCTTTGACACTCAGATTTTGCTGTAAAGATAATCTGAACAATCTTTCAAATTTAACTTGGAAAGCCTGATTGGCTGCCCAAGCTTCCCCCCAGAATTTTATCACAGCACCATCACCGACTTTTCTGGATAAATGTTTTTCAAACCAGCTATTATCCAAGCCCCCCTCAGTTATTCTCCCAAGGTCTCTCCACCATAATGATCCTTTTTTATAGTGATTTGTTGACAGCTTCCCACCAACATCCCCATACTTAGCAGTAAGAACTTTCACCCACAACGCCCCTTTTTCATTAAGAATTCTCCAACGCCACTTGCCGAGTAGGGCTCTATTAAAAGTATCAATTTCTTTAATTCCCAACCCACCCTTACTCTTTAGTAAACAGACATCCCTCAACTTCACCCAGGCCAATGATCTTCCATCGTGTTTCCTCCACCCCCCCCCCCACAAGAAGTTCCTTTAGAGGGAAGAAATAGAGTGAGCAACCTTCTTGGGAACTTTAAAGAAAGAGAGAAAGAACAGTGGAATAGCCGTCAAACAAGAATTAATCAGACACACCCTTCCTCCTATAGACAGAAACTTCTGTTTCCATGGGGATAATTTCCTCTTCGGCCTATCAATAACAGGCTTCCATATACTCTCTCTGTGGTGATTCGAACCAAGTGGTATACCTAAGTAAGAAAAAGGTAATGAAACCGATAAACAATTCAACAACGAAGCAAAGCGAAGGACCACCTCTTGATGTACAGCAATCCCAATAAGTCGACTCTTATGGAAATTGACCCTTAGACCAGAAGCTTCATCATAACATCTAAAAATTGCCTTCAAGGACAGAATACTTTGTAGGGTAGGTTCCAAGAAAACCAAGGTATCATCTGCGAATTGTTGTACCATTAATTGTAAGTCATTCGCACCCAACTTTACCCCTGAAAGAGATTCTTTCTCTATAACCCCTTTGATGAGTCCACCCAAACCTTCCGCAACCAGAAGAAACAGGAAAGGGGCTAAGGGATCGCCCTAACAAAGTCCCCTGAAAACATTGAATTGTTGTGTAGCACTCCCATTAACCAGTACTGATACATATGAGGATTCTAGGCACCCCTTAATCCATGCAATCCAAATACCAGAGAAGCCCATTTTCTCCATCATGTAGAAGAGGAACTCCCAGCTGACGGCATCATAGGCCTTCTCAAAATCGGCTTTAAAGATGAGTGTTGGTTTCCTCGTGGACTTTGCCTCACGAACAACTTCGTTTGCGATAACCACACTGTCAAGCATATTCCTTTCCCCGACAAAAGCCGACTGAGTTTCTGCAACCACTTTGTGAATGACCCCTCTAATCCTTCTAGATAACACCTTAGCAATAATTTTATAGATACAACCAATTAAAGAGATTGGTCTATAATCTCCAAGCCCCTGTACATTGAGCTTTTTCAGTATCAATGCTAGAAAGGAAGCATTAGAGCCTTTTGGTAGTGTCCCCGAAGAATGGAAGTCATCCATAACCTTCATAATATCACTTTTTAGCAGCTCCCAGAAATGCTTGACAAACCTAAAGTTAAACCCGTATGGTCCTGGGCTTTTGTCCCCAGCACAATTCCAAACTGTAGAACGAACCTCATCTTCCCCAAATCTAGCTGTCAACACTTCATTATCGAAGTCATCTAACCTGCCCACCAAGATCCCATCAAGTCTGACTCTTAAAGATTGTTGCTGCAGGAACCTATTCTGAAAGAACTGTCTCACATTCTCCTTGACTATTGTTGGTTCCTCAATCCATGCCCCCATCAACCATTAAACCTTTTATACCATTAGATCTTCTACGCCAATTTATCATAAAGTGGTAAAATTTGGTGTTAGAATCACCCTCTTTAAGCCATGAAATCCTTGCCTTTTGAGCCAGCAACGATTCCTGCCTCCAAGCCCATTTTCTTAGGTCACCAGCCAATTCCCCTTTCTCCTTAATCTCTTCCTCCGACAAACCCCTTTGTTCAGCCAACAGATCAAATGCCGCAATTTTATCTCTCAAGGATTTGCATCTTACCTCAAGCTCCCCATAGTTAGCCTTGCTCCATGATTTGATTTCTCCTTTCAGCAAGCGAAGCTTTTCCTTCAAAACATACGCACCCCAACCTTGTATGTTTATATTACTGTAAGTACTCTTAACAAGATCATCAAACCCTTTACATGAAAGCCAACCATTCACAAATTTAAACGGTTTAGGCCCCCAATCTAAAAATGATAACTTGAGAACCACTGGGCAATGATCTGAAAAATCCCTCTCAAGGATATACTGAGAACATCCAGAAGCCCTATTCAGCCAGGAGGAGGAGAGAAGAAATCTGTCAAGCTTGCTGTAGGCTGACCCACCACTTCTGAACCAAGTAAAAAATCTTCCACAGGATGGAGGTTCTAAAAGAAGCATGTTGTCAATAAATTCATTGAATTCGTCTACCTCCACATGGTCAACGGACAACAGTCCAGATTCACCTCTCCTTTCTTCAGGGGACCTGACCGCGTTAAAATTCCCATAAAGACACCACAGAGCATCATCCCATTTTTCTTTCTCAAGAAGCAGAGCATCCTAAAGTCTTCTCTTTCCCAACATTGTGCAAGGTGAATAAACGTTGAGGATCATTCTTGGTACTGTTTCGTCCTCCCAAAATCCTCAAAGCCCCAAAAAACTATCCCCAAAAAAGAAGTCAGTAAGATTAAACTTAGATTTATTCCAAATGCATAGTAGTCCTCCTGCCAGGTTGACCAAGGGTGTGAATCTCCAATCGAAATTGGAGCCCCCCCAAAGCGCTAGACAAATACGACTGGCCACCTCCTGAAGTTTTGTTTCTTATACACAAACCATGTCCACCCCTTCCAACAAGATCATCCTTCTTATTCTCCTCCATTTGACCTGCACTCCCAACCCTTTGGAATTAAAGGAGAGGATAATCATGGGCACACATCTTGGTTCCCATCAACACAGTCGCCACCGAGCTTCAAAAAGAGCTCCCGATCCCTTTGTTCCATAGCTGTAAACCTCCTAATAACTTCCATATCATCACCTTTGAAGGAAGCGCCGAAACCTTTACCAAGCTCCCATAGCTTTACAGCCTCCAGGACATCATCCTTAAGCCACGTGACCTTCCCCAAGGTATGAGTTTGAGCCCCAATAGGGGAGGGACTACTACCATGATGGCACCTAAAAGGCATCCCCCCCACCCCTAAGCAACTAGCCTTACACCCTGCCTACGTAACTTGACTATCCTTGTGGTTCTTGGAAATGCCCAGACAAACTTGCCTGTCATCTTTCCCAAGACTCCACTATTGGTACCTCCCACGGGCTTCCTACTGATCTACCATCACCGCTCTTGACTATTGGAGATACATCCTGGTTGGTCAACACTTGTTTCCCAAATCGTCAAGCTGTGTTGAGATCTCGATCGTCATCCTCCAAGGCCACCAATGCCATCTTGTCAGAGGGACCACTTCGAAGAGGAGATAGACCAACCAACTGAGGATAAGCATGGTCCAAAGAATTGCTAACCCTAACACTGCCATCAGTGTCTTTCTCCAAAGGTCTAACCTCGAACGTGTTTAGGCCCAAACGAAGTGGCACTAGGATAAAAGTGTCTCCCTGTTGTCCAGCTTCAAATGGGCTCACTGATGGCCCAAGATCCGTCTGCTTCATACTAGGCCCACATACCTAATGTTCACTCCTAACCAAAGGACTCATCTTTTCCCCTCCACAGTCACCTCTCAAAACTTCTGACCCCCCCATAGGCCCACCCTCTACATACAACCTCTCTCTAACAGCCACGTCACAAAAAGAGCCCCCACCTGAGGATGTAGCGGCTATGACCTTGTTTATTTTGACATGCTTAGAAAAAATGTCCCCTTCAGCACGCTTCGATGTACTCCTCACAGGCGAATATTTATTTTCATGATCCTGCTGTCCTCCTTTTCCCACCATATCGTCTGAATGCAGATCTTTTTCCAAAAAGGTGCAAGAAAGGTAAGAGTTTTTCCTAACCCTCATATCAGTGGTTAGCCTCAGATCGACGTTGCCCGTGATACTTGCAAAGCATTCCTCGTTCCACATAGACAATGGTAGTCCTCGTATTCTAACCCAAACCAATCTATTCCAACCCAAGCAATGTCCTACCCATCCATTCCTCATTCGTTTCTTTAACCTTCAGTTCCATGCCTCTCTACGGTTCTGCTGCATCCTCTTTGGGACTATTTCCATGTTGCTTCTGGTAAAGAGCTTGGGAGTAAGTTACACCTGGCCTTCTTTCCCTCCACACCGTCGACGTTGGTCTTTTTCTCCATGTCTTATCCACTCCAGCTTTCCTGACCTCGTCAAAAACTTGACGCTTGCCACCCTTTCTGTATTTTGTTATATTAACAAAAAGCTTCCTATTTCCAATGTGGATGTTGTCCAACTCCTTTTCCAATTTTGCGGGGTCTCTTACCCAAGCCATAGCAGTTCCCTCTACGATCTGTCCTTTTAGCTATGAATACGTCAATCACTATCCCCCACAAGTTAAAGATCCTCCTCATCTCAAGCTCGTAGTGATCATCCGGGAAGTTGCCGAAGAAGAAGGAAGTGATCCCTTGCCCTCTGCCCTCGCTCCCCATCCGGGACTTAGAGATATCTTCTCTACTCTCTAGATTCTCTTCTTACTTCTTCTCAATCAGAATTTACGTTTGCTTGTTGCTTCTTAGTTCTGGGAGATATGTATTTGCACTTAATTAGCTTGAAGGACATTTATAAATTGAATCATTTCAATATTAATTATGAAGATTAAAAAAAGTCGATTTTTAATTGAACGAAATTTATATAAAATCTTATCTATTTTTTAAAGGCTAAGGATAAAAGTATTAAAAACAACACTTAGTTTTTGCACAAGAAGAAGAGGTGCCAAAACCAAGTCAGGAACATCCAACATCAGAAAAAACAAGGAGCAAATAAAAGATACAAACTATTACAACTGCATTTACACATTAGACAAGTATAGATAAATATGACTCAGTTTTTCTCTGCTCTTGATATACTAGTCGAAATATTATCTGAAAACAACTTCTCAGAATCGAACTTCGTGCCTCAAATTGCAGCTTCTCAGAATCCAGTCTTCGTCATTGAGTCAATTAAAACGCATAGCAGAACATCTTGCGCCAAGTCACCACAACTGAAATATATTCTTCAAAGACAACTTATATACTATTCCAAAACCTTTTCTGACTGTTCTAATAGTATTCTTTTAAATTTTCTGGACTGGCTTTAAATAGAATCTACTGATAATAATATCCCAACGCAGATGTTCACCAAGTGTTCTTATCTATTAAGTTATAACACTTCAAATTAATTTATGATTTAGACTTGTATGGGTATTCTGACTAAGTTATAATAAACTTATAATACATGAGATGAGATTCTTTTTATGAGTCGAATTATTCTTTTTTTCATTACATGTATTGCGTGCCATTTCATGGGTTAAATATTTATTTATTCCCTTCTTAGTAAAAACTAAAAAACTTTGATAATCAAACTCATTTAAAATTGGGATGATATTAGATCACATTTGAATTAGAACCAATAAATGATAAAATAAGAAATGGGGAACTTAACAATTCACCAAAAAAAAAAAAAATGGGGAACTTAACAAATTGAATCAAATTTAAAGCATATACAAATAATATGTTAATAATTTTTTGTTTGTGATTTTTATCATTGCTTCATCTTTCGATGATGTATGATATTGGGAATCTTTCATTTTTAATTAAATCCCTTTCTTAGGAATGAGATTCTTAGGTATAGGATTTCTGCAAAAAAAAAAAAATTATAAAAACATGTTTATGATCAATTACCATGAAAATTTAGTAACTTTATAATTAATTCTCACAAGAAAAATTAATTTTATTTCCACCTATAAAGATGAGAAAATTTTATTCTCATTTATTAATACTTAATACATAACGTTCCTAGAAACCTTTTTTTTTTTTGAGATAAAGAGAATCATATCGTTTCATGTAAAATAAGTGATTGAATACAAGTAGGACTGAATTCAAAAACTTGTGGACGAGCATAAAATCTAGATGTCTTTGCTAAATAATGAACAATTTGATTAGCTTGTCTACGAACAAACTAAATGCGACAGTTTTGAAAAGAAGATAATTTTTCTGCACAACTCCTGATAATTTCACCAAATTCATTATTCACGAATATCTTTGAGTTGGTGTTGTCTGCCACTGGTTTGCAATCTGTTTCAAAAATGATGTTGTCAAGGTGCATAGCTAATGTCCAATTAATTGCATTATAAAGAGCTAGAGCTTCAGCTTCCTGTGCCTAGAAACCTTTTATTATGGTTACATTTTTTTTATTTTCTTCTATTAAATATATGAAACTTTTAACCTTTCTCAGAAAAATTAAAAAATTTCTTATATCATATTCCACCTCAAGTGAATCTTGTTTTGTGATTAGTTCTATAGCCTTTGGTAACAAATAATCGAGCTTGGCCATTCCACCAAAGTCAACATAATAATTAAAATCAAAGTCAGAGAACACTTGTCATAAGCCTCTCAACCTGTAGACCAGTGGCCAATTTCAGTGCATTCAAAAGGCCACTCAACTTCCCCAAAGGATACGCACCCCACAATAAATACTGTACTTGCTCTGTCACTAACCTATTTGGAGCATTAAAACCAGCACAACCTAGATGAAAATGAAATACACGCTCTCTCTCGGTTTGTGCCCTCTACTCTACAGAAATAGTATATACACCAGTTTGTGTGAGCAATTAAATGATCTATTTCCTTTTTACAGAAATCTACTTACCTCTGATTTTTTATGTAAGTTCTCAGCCACTGCCAGAGTCCGCCAACGTTCCGCACCTAAACAGCTTTCTAAGAAAATATTTTGTAATAAAAAAAAGATTGGAGATAGATAGAGGATATAGTTGGTTCAGGTTTATGATGTGGTATTTTTTATTCAATCATATTTTAAGGGGTCGTGTTAATTTGATTCAAGTTTATGATGTGGTGATACGTTGCAGATTGACTTTTGGAGCAAATGTTTCGTGCTTCTAGTTGTCACATATATATCTAGTAAGAGGACGTATCTTATATGAGAGTGAGAGGAACAAATATTGACCACTAGATCTTATTTGAATGATCAAAATTAAAACACACTAGGTCGTGTGACTTTTTTAAAAAGTCACATGACTTTTTAAGTAGTCACATAACATTAAATCTTGACCCTCCATATATGATTATACGGTCCAGATTTAACCCTCTCACTCTCACATAAGATACCTTCCTCTCATAAGATATGTCCTCCTGTTTTGGTGGCATATATTTAACGTGGGTCTCTCTTACTCTCCTTGTATTTGTCTTATTTGGCATATCAGATTGTCATTTTCTAATGCACGAGGAATGTTGTGGCTGAATTTGGGTATAGGGAGGGATTTATATTTTAAATTGCTGGAGTTATTAGAGACTTAGAGTATTTTTCCTCTTTTGACCACGATATACAGAGTTTAATTATGAATTATGAGTGTGTTTAGCAATCCGTTTCGAGCCTTCAAAGCAGCAAACGTAAAAGATATGAGGGATGGGATGGATTTACGTTAAGTTGAACTGAACTTAGTGATGTTTACTTCTATCCGTTGTAAACATATAAAATAAAATTTTAGAAAGATTAATAATTTTGAGAAAAAATAAAATTAAAAATTCAACTATTATTAGGTTAAAAATATTATATTGTAATAAAAATTCTTTTTAAACGTGAAAATAACTTGAATACTTAATTGAAAAGCTTTTGGTCCAAATGTATAAAATGCTACTAAATTCTAAAATAAATAATATGTCAAGCCAACATTTTTATAAATTTTTCTACTTCATTTCACACACACAAAAAAAATTTGCCATCCTCGTGAATTTTATTTTACATGCAATATTATTTCTATATCAAAATATTTTTTACATATAGATATCAATGTATAAAAGAAAATTTAAATTTGCTCAGATAAAAGAAAAGCTTCAATAAATTACTTAATAAGTGATAAGATAATAAATTAAAAAAATAAATAATGATGTCTAATAAAGTTATTTTAAACATTATATTATTCATTTACAAATTTATATAAAAAAATCATTTATATTAAAAATATTATTATAACAAAGAATTAAAAAAATTAATTTCATCTTAATAATTTTGACTTTAACATGATTTTAGGTAAGTTGTTCATTCCCATAAGTTAAGAATAAATATTCTTACTTGATTTCATCAAAATAATGTTCATTCCTATAAATTTTATTTTAAATGAAATTTCTATATTAATAAATTTACATATAGATATCAATGTAGTATAAAAGAAATTTTAAATTTATATTGGTAAGAGAAAATCTTCAACAATTTATATAAGTAAGAATATAATACAAAATAAATGAATAATGATTTGTCTAAAAAATAATTTTAGATCATCCATTATATCCTTCTCTTATCCTTATTTCCGTTCTCTCTATTTTTATCCAAACGTACAGAGTGTTAATGTTCAGAAAGAGAACAAATTAACACCATTGAAGAGAAGATCATCCATTATTTATTGCTATTGCAAGAGGAGAATTTGGCAATTATACCTTTTGATTTCCGATGTATATGGAAGTTAATACTTTGAAAGTGAGGTGTGGAGGATCAGAGGCTAGCTTAATAGGGATGGGTATGTAGTAGGGTGGTGGAAAATGGACGTACAACCCTGCTGCATGCAAGCTTTAATAAAAAGCCTGCTTTAATTAATAAAACTACTACTACTACAAAAGCACGGAAGTGTAGTTTCTGTTCTAGGAAAGTAATTCTGCTAAGTTACGTGATTGCGAACAATATTCTGTTCAATCAACTAAGTTATATCCTCTTGCTTTCGATATCGATTCTTTGAAAGCAGGTATGGAACAAGATAAAATGTTAGGGGGCAAAAATTTAATTACTAAATTTCTTTTTTTTTATCATTAATTAATTGTGAGTTCTATTAATGATATATCCTCATTTTTTATGAAAGTGAATTCATTTATTGGATTATTAATAAAACAAGATATATTTATTGGTTGAAAAAAAATATTTTTAGAAAAATAACTGTCACTTAAACCATTTAATGATATGGATAGTTATGGAATAAAATTAAAATTTATGATATTATTGATTAAAATTAACTAATTTATATGGCCTAATTGGCCTCATTTTTTTTTTTTGTATTTTTTAATTTTTCTACGAATCATGAATGATAAAATGACATAGTCAAACTAACGCAGCTGCCCCTATAATCTTCTACCTAGTTTGAAAGCGAACCTTACAGCTAGCAAACTTTTTATTAATGATATTGGATTGCTTAATTTGCAATGCTTTTTATTCCTCGCGGTGATAATCATTATTTTATATTTTTTTGAATTGAGTATTACACTATGATTCGGTCATGGCAGTGGAGAAGAGCCAAAGTAAAGACCTGCAGTAATTCTTTGGACGGTGAATTCAGATTGATACACAAGGGGAAGGTTATTGTGCAGGTTACAGGAATAAACTTGGCTGGAATATGGAGTCCTGTCATGGTGTTACAGGGTGGGAATATTTACGTTTCACTTACAATAGGAATGTATGTTTTTAATTAGTATGGTAGGGTTGGTTTTGTTAGCGGTTATTTATACCTGCTGGTTGCTACTGAAACTTTCGGTTATTGAATATTTATGTTGGCTAATATGTATTAAAGCGCTATTGCATTTTCTTCCTATTATATATTAATTTTAGTTTAATAATTTATTTCTTGTTTAATGTATACGAGTATTTATTTGCACACATTTTGTTTGTTCTGTGTTATTTTTAGTTTAATAATTTATTTGCACACATTTTGTTTGTTCTGTGAAATTTCTTGTTGTGCCAAGATCAGATTTACTCACAAAAATATGAGTTTCTTGTTTGAACAAGAATGAGCAAAAAATGCAGAAAAGGGATGAACAAAAGAACTTCAAAGAATCGTGATTTGACTAGAGTAAAAAATCAACTCTAAATCTCCTCACAGCAACCACTTTTATGTAAACTCTGAATAATCCCTCCTCTGGGTACAATCTCTCTACTGATCTAGACTATACAGAAAAGAAATAGAAGCACTATTTCAAGCCTAGCTAACTTAACCAACTTAAAACTACCTAACTGTTATAACAGACTAACAAAAAACCAGAAAAATAGCTAAGTTGATAAAGTCTAAGAGAGACTAACTAATGGTTGTTAATGAACCAACATACAACAATTCTCCACCTTGATTCAATAACAAAACATTAACAAGAACAAAAACAGTGGCTGCAGAAACAGGATTCAATCACCCTTCAGCTGAATTAAGTCCAAACAATGAAAAAATTTGCTGCTTGGAAGAGCCTTTGTGATCATATCAGAAGGATTGTGATCAGTTGAAATCTTCTTGACTATAACTGATCCCTGACCAATAACTTCTCTGACAAAATGCAGCTTAATATCAATGTGCTTTGTCCTCTCATGATGCACAGAATTTTTGGATAAATCAATGGCACTTTGGCTGTCACAGTGTACTGTGATCACTTCATCTTGTATCTTCAGCTCCTTTGCAATGCCTTCAAGCCACAGAGATTCTTTCACAGCTTCTGTAAGAGCAATATACTCAGCTTCAGTGGTTGATAAAGCCACTACCTTTTGAAGGCTAGCTTTCCAACTAATTGCAGTGCCAAAAGCAGTGAACACAAATCCTGTCAGGGATTTCCTTGAATCTAAACAGCCAGCATAATCAGAATCTACAAAACCTTCAATAGCAGCTATTCTTCTGCTATTCCTAGCTCCACCATAAACCAAAACTCTTCCAAGTGATCCTCTGATATATCTGAGTATCCATTTCAGGGCTTGCCAATGTGCTTTGCCTGGATTTGCCATGAACCTACTTACTAGGCTCACTGCATGTGCTATGTCAGGGCGAGTACATACCATAGCATACATCAGTGACCCTACAGCATTAGCATATGGAATACCTTCCATGTAAATTATATCATCATGTGTCTTAGGTGCTTGACTTGTACTGAGCTTAAACTGCTGAGACATAGGAGTAGTTACAGGTTTGGAATTTGACATTCCAAACCTTTCAAGAACTTTTATGAGATATAACTCCTGGGACAGATACAACAATTTCTTTTTTCTGTCCCGTTTGATTTCTATTCCCAATATCCTCTTGGCTGCTCCCAAATCCTTCATTTCAAATTCCCTGCTCAGCTCAGATTTCAATTTTTCAACCTCACTCTTGCTATTACTTGCTATCAAAATATCATCAACATATAATAGCAATATCACAAACTCAGCTTTAGAAGGAAATTTGAAGTAAACACAGTTATCATAGTGACTTCTATGAAACTTTATGTGAGCCATAAATTCATCAAATCTCCTATTCCATTGCCTGGGGGATTGCTTTAAACCATACAGGGATTTGTTTAATTTGCAAACATAATCCTCTTTACCTCTGGCTTCAAACCCCTCGGGTTGTTTCATCAATATCACCTCATCAAGCTTTCCATACAAAAATGCTGTCTTCACATCCATTTGTTCTAACACAAGATCAAATTCTGCCACCATAGCCATAAGTATTCTGATTGACCTGTGTTTCACTACAGGAGAGAAAACTTCATTGAAGTCAATTCCCTCCTTTTGAGTGAATCCTCGAGCAACAAGTCTAGCTTTAAATCTATCTGGTTCAACTCCTTGGATGCCTTCTTTCTTCTTGAAGATCCACTTGCAGCTGGCCACTCTAGAACCAGGGGTTTTTTTAATCAATTCCCATGTATGGTTGTCATGGAGAGACTTAATCTCTTCATTCATGGCACTTAGCCATTTTTCTTTCTCCTTACTAGCTAAGACAGCTTTAAGAGTTTTTGGATCTTCCTCCAAAACTTCACTGGCAGCTACCAGAGCAAATGCTATTAGATCAGCATATCCATACCTCTCAGGTTGTTTGATTTCCCTTCTGGTTCTATCTCGAGCTAGCATATAGCCAGCTCCTTCTTGTTGCTTTTCTTCAGATTTCTCTTCATCAAGAGGCCAATTAACAGCTTGTGTTTCAGCATGCTTGTCCTCAGTCTCCAGCTCAAAATTTAATTTTTCAGAACCAGTTTCCTTACTCTGATCAGTGCTGGACTGAACCATGCTGGGCTTGGTCTTGTAGGCCATCTCAGCTTCATTGAAGACAACATCACGACTCACTAAACACCTCTTAAAACCAGCCTCCAAACACCACAGCTTATACCCTTTCACTCCCTCAGGATATCCTAGAAAGATGCACTTGACAGCTCTAGGTTCCAATTTGTCTTGCCTAATGTGAGCATAGGCAACACAGCCAAATACCTTTAGCTGTTTTAGACTCGGTGGATGGCCAGACCAAATCTCCTCAGGGTTTTAAAATTCAGAGCTGTTGAAGGACACTTGTTGATGAGATATACAGCAGTCATTGCTGCTTCAGCCCAAAAAATCTTGGGTAATCCTGCACTCAGCAACATACATCTCACTCTCTCCAAAATGGTCCTGTTGAATCTTTCAGCTAAACCATTTTGTTGAGGGGTGCCCGCAACTGTCCTGTGCCTTGCAATGCCATTCTCTTTGCAGAAAGCATTGAAAGGTTCAGAGCAGAACTCAAGACCATTATCAGTACGAAACCTCTTCATCTTTCTGCCTGTTTGGTTTTCCACAAGTGTCTTCCAGCTTTTGAAGTTATCAAAAGCCTCATCTTTTGTTTTCTGAATGTAGATCCACAACTTCCTTGAGTAGTCATCCACAATGCTCAAGAAGTACCTTGCTCCAGAATGAGAGGGGGTCTTGGTTGGACCCCAAAGATCAGCATGAACATAATCAAGGGTACCTTTTGTTCTCTGCTGTCCAGCATTGAATTTGGCTCTGCAGGCTTTGCCATAGACACAATGTTCACAGAACTTCAATTTCTCCACTCTGTCCCCACATAGCAGCTCCTGTTTTCCCAATTCAATCAACCCCTTCTCACTTACATGGCCCAACCTCATGTGCCATAACTCAATTTTTGATAAAACTCTTCCTGTTGCAGTGGCTGCAGAGCCAATTACAACTTCACCATCCACAGAATAGAGGCCATTCTTCATAATTCCCCTCATGACAATCATGGAGTCTTTAACTACATTCAGTATTCCTTTTTCACCCTTAAACACATACCCTCTTTTATCAAATTCACCAAGAGAGATTAAATTTCTCTTCAGCTCAGGTACATATCTGACCTCTGTGAGAATTCTCTCAGCCCCATCATGAAACTTGAACCTTATAGACCCAATTCCCTCAATTTTGCAAGGCTTGTTATCTCCAAGGAGTACCAACCCATCTGCTTGATCAGAAAATTGTTCAAACCATGATCTGTTTGGTGTCATATGCCATGAACACCCTGAATCCATTATCCATTTAGTTTCTGGATTCTCTTCAGACACCACCAGTGCCTCTGCAGATTCATAGCCATCATCTTGAACAATGGCAGCATTCCCTGAGTCCTTCTTCCTATTGTTACTGCCACCATTTTTCTGCCTTTCAGGACAAACTTTCCTTGTATGGCCCTCCTTTTTACAGTGATAACATCTGATTTTGAAGACATTTCCTTCACCATTCTTCTGGTTTTCTGGCTTTTGCTTCTTCTTATCAGATTTACTATCTTTCTTGAAGGTCTTGCCTCTTGCTGTCAACCCTTCACCACTTGTAGAGGACTTCTTTTCCTTTCTTTCATTCAATTCCTTTGAATTCAGAGCAGCCTGCACTTCATCAAGAGAAACTGAGTCTCTTCCAAACAGTAGAGTCTCTTTGAAATGAGAGTAACTCTTAGGCAAAGAGCACAGCAATAGCAAAGCTTGATCCTCATCATTAATGGTGACATCGATATTTTCAAGATCTAGAATCAGTTTATTAAACAAATCCAATTGTTCTCCTACTGATCTATCTTCATGCATTTTAAACGAATACAAAGACTGCTTTAGGTAAAGACGATTAACTAAAGATTTGGTCATGTACAAACCTTCAAGCTTTGACCAAACCCCAGCAGCAGTTGTTTCCTTAGAGACTTGCCTCAGCACCTTGTCTCCGAGACTGAGGATAATTGCACTGTGTGCCTTCTGCAGTAGTGCTTTCTTATCCCCATCAGCCATCATCTTTTCGAGTTTGGCTTCTCCATCAAGTGCTTCCACCAGGCCCTACTGAACAAGAAGGGCTCTCATCTTCAATCGCCATAGCCCAAAATCATTTTGCCCTGTGAATTTTTCAACCTCATACTTGGCCGAGCCCATTGCTTGAATCGAGCCCAAAATCATCCACGCTCACTGCACCAGTTTGTTGTGCCAAGATCAGATTTACTCACAAAAGTATGAGTTTCTTGTTTGAACAAGAATGAGCAAAAAATGCATAAAAGGGATGAACAAAAGAACTTCAAAGAATCGTGATTTGACTAGAGTAAAAAATCAACTCTAAATCTCCTCACAGCAACCACTTTTATTTAAACTCTGAATAATCCCTCCTCTGGGTACAATCTCTCTACTGATCTAGACTATACAGAAAAGAAATAGAAACACTATTTCAAGCCTAGCTAACTTAACCAACTTAAAACTACCTAACTGTTAACTGTTATAACAGAATAACAGAAAACCAGAAAAATAGCTAAGTTGATAAAGTCTAAGAGAGACTAAATAATGGTTGTTAATGAACCAACATACAACATTTCGGTTATTGAATATTTATGTTGGCTAATATGTATTAAAGCGCTATTGCATTTTCTTCGTATTATATATTAATTTTAGTTTAATAATTTATTTCTTGTTTAATGTATACGAGTATTTATTTGCACACATTTTGTTTGTTCTGTGTTATTTTTAGTTTAATAATTTATTTAATTATCGTAAGTAGTAGAGGCACTTAGTAAAAAATATATAGAGATAGACATGTATTTTGTGCATATAAAAAATATATAAAATGCATTAGATTGGATATATATATTTACTTGTATTCAACTTAACATAGAATGCGTTAGATTGGATTTTTTTTATTTTTTTTATATGTAGAAATAAAAAACAGTACCAAGAAATTTATAACACTTACGCATCCTGTTCAA
The DNA here is from genome assembly GCA_026413185.1 of Pueraria montana var. lobata. Taxonomy (NCBI): domain Eukaryota; kingdom Viridiplantae; phylum Streptophyta; class Magnoliopsida; order Fabales; family Fabaceae; genus Pueraria; species Pueraria montana. Next base: position 2,177,383 of record CM048646.1, on the reverse strand, counting down.
CCAATTGATTTTTTTTTTTATTAATACATGTACAATATAATATTTGATATACTACCTTAATCCAATCTCCTAATTTAATGTTGATATTCGAATTCTCTTATTCTCCCAAGTTCTTGACGCTATCCTAATTTAAAATATATTAGGGTGGATCGAGTATGCTCAATGTTCAATAGTCACTCAGCACCCACCAGTACTAAAACATATATTAATCGTTCCATGCATGTCTTGCTTTATTGATAAATTTTTAAATAAATTAATATCAATATCATATTTAATAACAATGTCAATATATAAAAAAAGTAATTTTGAATTGATGTTGCCAAATGTCAATAGTAAATGGCTAAAAATGCCTCGTAAAATTGACGTTAATATATAAAGGAATTAGAAAAACCATTTACAACTCGGCCAATAAAGCATTTTTCCGTTGGTGAGAACATGTGAAAGTAAAGTATGGCTCAATGTCATGTTACCTAGCTAGCTTACTATAGATATAAGGTTGAAATAACTTTATAAATAAGTCAAATGTTAACCAGTGTGCCCTGATTAAGGAACTAAAAGGATAAAGATTTTTATTGGGAGGCGCAAAATTGCGTTGTCCGTAATTTTTTTTGCACACTCCTATGATTTACACAATAAATACTTTATATTTTAATTTCTTAACCAGTGTTGGGCACTGGTTAGCAAGACCCTATAAATAAAACCAATTAGCATGCTTTGACCATATTAAACACAAGGGTAAAATATGTTTTTGGTCCCTCGTTTTATCTAAATTTCTGTTTTTAGTCCCTCGTAAATTTTTTCATTTAGTTCCTCAAATATTGTTTTCTTTTATTTTTAGTCTCAGACATTAATTTTAACTGCTAAGTAATGTCGTGACGAGCATAATTTGTACTTGAAAAATTTCTGTTTAAGTTTCTAGCGGTTTTTAACTACTGCAAATTTTCTGGAAAACTAAAACTGTCAGAAATGTTAAAAAAATAATAATAAAATCAAAATCTCAAACACCAGATTTTCTGAAATCACAAGAAATGTTACAAAAGTAAACATTTATGACTGCCAAAAAAATTGTAGCGGTTAAAAGTCACTAGAAACTTAATTAAGAAATTTTCACACACACAGTTTATGTTTGTCATATCACCACTTAACAGTTAAAATTAACGTCAGGGACTAAAAACAGAACAAAACAATTTATGAGGGACTAAAAACAGAACAAAATAATTTATGAGGGACTAAACATAGTAAAAAAAAATTATGAGAAACTAAAAACAGAAATCAAGATAAAATGAAAGATCAAAAACATATTTTATCCTAAACACAATGGTAACTTACATGTCAAAAATAAAAAAAACACCCATGACCGTTCGCATCTAAAGACTTAAAGTAGTCAGCATGTCAACTGTCCAAGACAGATTTACAGGGAAATACTTGAACATTCTAAAGTTATGGTATATATGTATTCACATCACGTATCATTTTTCAACAGGTTTCCCTGCATAGTTTGATATATAGCCATAAATAACTTTCTACTTAATCTACCCAACAACAATACATTAGCATACACATAAAGCACAAGTACCAAAACCAGTAAACCATGCCAATAATATAGCACTGGTCCCATGGCTTATGCCCTAAGGTACCTGTTGCCATTTGTTTCTTTCCATCTATTCCTCTAATCTCTCTATGTCTAGATATAGTAAATCTTTAAATTGGATAGGGTTATTTGTTTGGATTAATTAATGAGATTAATTATGCAAATTTCCTCTAATCTCACTAACCCACTTACTCCCTTCGTTCCATATTATATGATGTTTTAGAGAAAAGAATTTGTTCCAAAATAAATGTCGTTTTACAAAACCAATGTTGCACTAAATATATTTTTCCAGGACTACCCTTAATAAATGCTTAGAGAGATAAAGGGTATATTAGGAAGTTACCTAATATTTTTTAAGAAATTCAATAAATTAATTGCATTCTTTAATACCTATACCAAAATCTTAAAGGTCATATGAACTGGAACGGGAGTACTATATAAGGACGTACACACCCATCGACCATCATCCAACATATATCGTTGTGAGACAATTAATATAATGGAGCTACCCCATATGCTTATGGAGTTAATCTTAGCGAGAGCTCCAGTGAGTGACCTCTTTAGATTCAGGGTCCTTAATGATGCACATCGGGCTCTCTTTAATGAGAGACATTTTATCAACTTACATCTCAGCTACTCCCCCTCTTTCATCATCCTTCACAATGACAATCACTTCCCCTCTCTCTACCACAACCTCCCCTTGCTCAACCACTCCTCCGACATGGAGGAGTTTCCCTTTCTAGAACCCAATGACGAACTCAAACACGTTGTTGCCGTTTGTGAGGGACTTGTTTGTATCGTTACCACCATAAATCGCCTATACATATGCAACCCCGCGATTAGAATGAATCATTCAGTTGACCACCACCACCAGCCAAACCACCCCTCATATTCATACTCATATGGTTTGGGCTTGGATCCCACATCCTCCGATTACAAGCTTGTAAGTATCGAGATACCGCGAGATTATGACAGAGGCCGTCCTAGGACTGATATAGGCCGAGTCCAACCTCGTGCATGCGTGTATGCTAATGCACTCGAAGAGCGTATTTGGAGGACTGTCATAGCCCCACTTCCTACATGTACCTTGTGTTAATTTAACCATGATGTTCGCAATGGTATTGCTGCAAATGGATTTATTCACTGGGGCACACAACGAAGGCTCGATGATGGTTCTTGGGATTTTTTTTATCCTGACATTCAATATTCACGATGAGACGTTCCAGGAGCTGCCATTGCCGGAAAGTTTGTCTCGTCATCTCTCCTCTCGTTCTGCTGTTGTCATTGTTATTCCAAGTGGCAATGAACAATCTATGACTGTGTATGGAGTAAATCCTGAGCCGGGGTTATCTAGATGTTTCATTTTGGTGCTCAACCATTACCTCACTGAAGCTCAGTCCTGGACTCGACTACATGAGTACAATTTCCCCAATGATGAGGAAAATATCCTTGATCGGCAGATGATTCCGATCAACCACTATTTTACTCCTGACTTGACAGATGCCCCATTAGCTCTATGCCATAGCAACAATGGTCAGCTGCTGTTTCTCGTGGAGTACAACGAAGAGATCTCGCTGTATTCGCTGGATATACCCACGGGAAGATTTTCCAGACTTCCAGTGGATGTACAAGAGTGGGATGGGCAAACGTTTGTTCAATCCAGTTACGCAGGTTTTTATTCAGAGAGTCTAGTTTTACTAGACAAACCTTATGCCCATTCCTACTGAAGAGTGAAGAGAGGTAATTAATATCTATTATAGATCATGGGATATGATTTATTTTTTTATTCCTAACAGAGAAGAAGATTATCAATTAATTCTTCTTTTGCATGTGTGCAAAAGGTGGTTAATCGTTGTACGTCCATGAAGACGGCATGTGATTATATGCCAAGTTGTATTTTTACTTCTCCCTTGGACGGATTTTTCATGTTCATTGCAACCGCAATATGTTTTTTTTCTGAACTTGCCTTGAAACTTGTAATTGCATATTGCTACTCGTTTTTGTCTTGTTTTCTATGATGGGTTTAATCTTTTTTTACCAACTATTATAAGAGCCTATGCACTACTTTGACAATTCTGGATTCTTTTTATTTTTCCGACTCCTCATGTAAAGTGTATTTGGTTTTCATGCATTTACATTTGTAGCATGAGTGGTATTATCTTACAAATTGTTAGTCGGTGTTATGTTTTAAGATTTTTTTATTTATTTATGTAGCTTTATCCTGTTTTCCATGCACTGTCATTTTTTGTTGTGAAATATTTGCAAATTGGAATCTTCTTTGTTGAAGGTCGTTGCCGCTTCTTTGGATTGTTTTATCTGTGACGTATATAGTTCAAGGGCACATCCATAAAGTTATGTAATTGCATACTATTGAGACATTAAAAAATGGCAAAATAGAAATAGTTAAATACCTTTAAGGATGTAGATTAGATCATCTCGGGTGTTTTTTTTTATCAGCAAAAAATATTATATTAATTGGCACCAAAGGTACCTAAGAAGATTACATGATAGGGCTCAATAAGTGAACCACCCAAGAAATGAATTGGTTACGGCTTATTTATGGTCAGTGCATGACATAAATAAAAAGTAACCAATTGTGAGCAGCCCCATATGGCAATTAAGGTTCCCACTACACCATGATACTACCAGAAGAACAAATTTCTCCCGAGACTTTTCCCATAATAAAATTTCACCCAGATCCTACTTTCCCCTTAATTCAACCCCCTTTTTCCATGCATATAACCACTATAGTTTACCAAAAAAACACCGACAATCCACTAACTCAGAAAAGTTATGAATTGCATTGATATCCCACACAGGCCCCGGGACTAACACACCATTATGAGAAGGAGTGATCAAAATCCTTTGATTTAGCAGAAATCCATGACCAAGCAATAAACATGATGTTTTGTAGGAGCTTCTGACTGTCGAAAGATCCTTCTCTAAATAAGCAAAAGTTTCTATGATTACAAGTGCACCATACAACCGCACTCCATACCACCAACCAATATTGAATCTATTTTTTGCTCTGCAAGGCACTAGGATCTTGCAGAAAATGCTCCCTTATATTGCTTGGGGACACCGAAGAATACTCAAACCAACTATAACAATAGTTCCAAATATAGATAACCTCCCTGCATGAGAGAAAGAGATGGTTACAAGATTCCTCCACCTCAGAGCAGAAAACACAAGAGTAATCATTGAGATTTACATTTATATTCTTTCTCCTGAGATTATCTCTTGTAGGTAATCTATCAAGTAAAAGTCTCCACAGCATATGAGATGCTTTAGGAGGGATATCAACACTCCAAAGCAAGGAAAACGTATCAGAAGCTTGAGAGCCAGACCTTAATTCAAGTAGGGATAGATATGCAGATTTGACAGAAAAGCATCCTGAGCTGTCTTGTAACCAAAGCCATGAATCACCTATATTCTTTTTTATTTCCACTGCAGCCAGCACTGCTTCCAACTGTTGTAGTTGAGTTGTTTCCCATTCAAAAAAAGTCCTCCTCCATCTAAGGTTCCAACACCAAGTATCACCTTCCCAAAATCCAAGATTTTTCAAGATGTCGTTTTGTTGTTCCGAGATCAAGAAAAGTCTAGGGAATAAATCTTTCAAACTTTGTTTCTCACACCACCTATTTAGCCAAAAAGTTGTTTTGCCACCATCTCCAATTTTCCATTCCATCATGTTCTCAAACCAATCCTCCTCATTCTCACCACCACACACTTTTTTTATGTCTTTCCACCACTAAGATAAGTGAGGATTATTATCATCATTATAAAGGCCTCTCCATCCCCCATACTTAGACTTAATAATATCCTTCCATAAGCTACTTTCTTGATGAAAAAGGCCCCATCTCCACTTGGCAAGGAGTGCTTCATTAAATAACTTGACATCCTTCACACCTAACCCACCATTATTTTTAGGACAACAAATTTTCTCCCACTTTACCTAATCAATTTTCCTTTTCCCTTCCTCACACCCCCACAAAAAATCTCTTTGCAATTGGACCACCTTTTTTTACCACACAATTTGGCATTTTAAAAAAAGATAAGAAAAAGAGAGGAAGAGAGGAAGAGAGGATAGCACGGAATTAATAAGACATACCCTTGCCGCAAAGGATAAAATCTTATTCTTCCATGGAGATAGTTTTTTCTTGATCTTTTTGATGATAGTGTCCCACGTTGCTTCCTTCCTTGGATTTGCACCAATCTGTAAGCCAAGGTATGTAAAAGGAAACCTCATCAACCTACAATTCAACATAACCGCAAAACTCTCCAAAGTCACCTTATCCACTCCAATGGCTCCAAAACAACTCTTAAAGAAATTCACTTTTAGGCCCGAAACCAATTCGAAGCACCGCAACATGCATTTAATAAGATCCACATTGTTTTGAGATGCCTCTCCAAAAAAAAGGGTATCATCCGCATATTGAAGTAGGCTAACCTCCACATTATCTCCGCCTACCAAAAAAGCATGGAACAATTTCTTTGAAGTAGTTTCTCTCATTAACCCGCTAAGGCCTTCTACCACCACATTAAAAAGAAAAGGAGCCAAAGGATTACCTTGCCTAAGGCCTTTTTGAGGTACAAACTCCTTTGTAGGGCTACCATTGACCAAGACCGAAATATGTGTAGATGCAAGACATTGTCTAATCCACCCTATCCATTTGGCACAAAAGCCCAATCTTTGTAGCATGTAGAACAAGAAATTCCAATTGACCGAATCGTAGGCCTTCTCATAATCAACTTTAAACACCAAACACTTATTCTTCCTTCTTTTTGCCTCTTCCACCACTTCATTTGCCATTAGGAAACTTTGAAGTATATTTCTTCCTTCCAAGAAAGCGTTTTGTTTCACATTAATGACCCTTGGTAACACCTTCTTCAACCTTTTAGCAAGTATTTTTGATAGAATTTTATACATGCAACCAATAAGGGATATAGGTCTAAACTCACTAAGATTTTGTGGATCTTCAATTTTAGGAATAAGGGCGATAAAAGATGGATTGCATCCTCGTGGTAGAATACCATTTGAGTGGAACTCTAAAAGAAACCTCCTTATGTCATCCTTAATGATCCGCCAAAAAGCTTTGATGAATCTAAAATTGAACCCATCCGGACCGGGGCTCTTTGAACTATCACATTCCCAAACGGCTTCTTTGATCTCTTCCTCCGTGAAACAAGCTACTATGGATTGACTTTCTTCATGAGAGATCCTTTTGAAATTAACTCCATCAAGCTTTGGCCTTTCCCAATCCTTTTCTCTAAACCTCTCATAAAAGAACTCTTTAACTTTTTCCTTCACTTTTCTCGGCTCCTCCTCCCATCTTCCATCAATATGTAAACCTTTAATCATATTTTTCTTTCTCCTCCAATTGATTGTGGAATGGAAGAATTTGGAGTTGCTATCTCCCTCCACCAACCACTTAGATCTTGCCTTTTGTCTCAATATGCATTCGTTTCTCCTAGCCACTTGCCAAAACAATTGTTGAAGTTCAATTCTCCTCTTGGATTCCTCATCCGATAACCCCCCTACTTCCTCCTTTAAATCTAACGAATTCAAACTCTCCACTATCTCCTTAAGCATTTTATTTATGTCTCCAAATTCATTGGCATTCCACACCCTCAATTTCCCCTTCAAACCTTTAAACTTTTCTTTGAGAACATAGGCACCCTATCCTTGAATCTTCATTTCCTTCCATTCTTTTTCCACAAAGCCTTCAAATTTTTTATCTTGGAACCAACAATCTAATACCCGAAAAGGTTTTGGTCCCCCAATCCACCACACTAGATTTCATTATAATGGGGCAATGATCGGATATACTTCTCTCCAAAATAACTTGCAAGTTGTGTGGCCATTTGTCAAACCATTCCCTAGATACCAAAAACCTATCAATCCGACTTTTGGCTGTCCCGTTTGGCCTATACCATGTGAAGCCTCTACCGACTGAAGGAACGTCCACTAACTCCATCTCCTCAATGAATAGGTTGAAAAGATTACATGCCCCACTCCTATCTCCATGCCATCCAATACCAATTCTCTCACTTGACTTCCTAACCGAGTTGAAGTCGCCCAAAAGGCACCAAAGGTCAATGCTACTATTACACCTTTTATTTTTTAAATTTTCCCATTGTCTACTCCTTAGGGACGAGTCGCAAGAAGAGTAAATATTGACTATAACAACCCTCCAACCCCCTTCCTTCCAAATACCCTCCACTCCTAAGAATCCATCCCCAATGAAATGATCTTCCACCTCAAAAGCATCACAGTTCCACACACATAGTAAGCCTCCTGCAGTATTTGCTAACGGCTTCTCTATCCAAGCCACATTGCTATCACCCCATAAAGATTGAACAAGAAGTGTATCTACTTTTTCTTTTTTTGTTTCTTGTAAACACAAGAATTGAATTTCTTCTTTTACCACTACTTGTCTAATGCTCCTCCATTTAACTTTCTCCCCCAAACCTCTGACATTATATGACATAATCTTCATAGATAACCATTCTTACAACCCTCCTTCTCCTTGTCTTTTACTTTCTCAATTCCTTTAGCATCTTTATCCTCCACAATGGCAAGTTTTTCCACCATTTGATCCTCATTACCGTTGAAGGAAACACCCAAGGCCTTCCCCATTCCCCACAACCATCTCGCCTCCTCCTCACCTCTATTTTTCCAGAAATTCTTATTGCAATTCCTAATGACATCGTCATTTAGTGTATTGCTTGCCGAAACACCTGCTATCCTTAACTCCTTCCTCCTCTGTTTGACTAAGCTTAATAGGGTATTATTGCTTGACATGTTGGGGCATCTGAGGATGATCCTCCTAACACCTCAGACCTCCTTCTAATTGATCCACGTACTACTCCCCTCTTCGATAATTTCTGGTCTTCCGAAGATTCCTTTAGGCTTTCGTCGCTGTCCTCCACTATCTTTAAAGCTTTTAGTTTTTAATCTTCCTTGTGCCAACCTTCAGCCTTCGCATCAGGTTGATCTACGAAAGACAATGCATTTTGGTCCGTAACTTTGGGTGGTCCCTGAGAAGCCTTTTCAACCAGTGACTCACAGTTCTCACCATTCACCACATGGGCTTCCGTATTCTTTAAACTTTTAGCCTTTCTTTTGACACCACCAGAGTAAATGGCCCCCTAGGTAGCGGCCCACACTCATTTTCGGATAGTGTTTCTAATAATTCAATTAGACCACCCCTACACTGCTTTTGTCTTTACTTACTTTCCCCTGTATGTCTAGATGTATTTCCTCCCCCTATATGAATTAGCCGTTGGAGTATGGTTACAGCTACTATCATCACTTTTTCTGGCTATCCTTCCCAAAATGCTAATTGGACGCTGACATTCGTCCCCAGGCATCACATCATTATCTGCCTCATACTTCTTATTGTTCTCATTAGTCATATTCAAAAAGTTCTCTGACTGGTTAAAGACTTCTGTGTTTTCCTCTGTGGCTTTATCCGTTGGACAAAAATGTTGTTCCTCCACCGCTTCCCCTTGTCGAAGAACACCTTGGACCTCTTGTAATTCCTCTGGAAAACCACCGTCCTGGCTTTGGCACTCCGATCCAAAGGAGGGAATATCCATACCAATATTACTTTCCATCATAGAATCAGTATCCGTAGAGCTATTCTCCCTCCATCTCCAGCACGAACAATGATCCAAGTAGGGATGCATTTCTTCCACGATCCTTATGTTATACAGAGCACCGTTGATTTGGACTTTGCTACTCTGGTCAATAATGCTTAGCGAAGCAACTTTAATGAGAACTCTGGCAACGTCCACTCTTCTAAAGCTTAGAGTGTCTTCATCCATTTTAACAAGGGATCCTACCGCGCCAATCAGTTGTTTAAAACGCTCTACACCACAAACATTGAGGGGTATTCCATAGCATCGTACCCAAACCACTCGGTTCCCCGATGAGCATTCCAGGCCCCATTTTTGGATAGAATGAAATATTGAGAGAAAGCTATCTTCTTTTCTTTTCATTTCTTCTTTCACCTCTTCTTCAGATAAACCAGTTATAAGGACCATGTCGTCCCCTGAGTATTTGAATCTGACCTCCCCTTGTTTGTAGAAAATCGTAGAGTCTTGGATATTATCATAGAGTGACAAATCAGACAATCTACCTATCAGGCTCTTTGCTAACCACTCCTTTGACTCCTCATCTACATTAATTACCTGCCCCTTCCACTGGTTATTTTCAGAGTTCCGATACCTTTTATCCTTTGGTCTACAGCACCTTTTCTCTCGCGGTATGCCATTGGTAACAGCTTGAGAAAACGTTTTAGATGGGTTCAAGAACGATCTCTGTCCCCTTTGCTCATTATCTTCATGTTTGCTTTTGATGACCCCCATGTTCTCCTTGGTCTGTCCGTTCAGCCTTCTTGACATTTCTCCAACCTCTTGAATCCCCTTCCTGAACTTAGGAATGTTTACTCTTATCTTCTGGTCTCCAATATAGATAGCATCCAGCTGCTTCTCCAACACTTTGGGATTTTGATCGCGAAGGAATCTCACAAATCCATATTTATTCCCCCATTTATCCCTTCTTTTTGCTATATATACTCCGCCACACCTTCTCCCACCATTGGAAAATCCTCCACATTTCTTCCTCTCCGAAGTTGTTAGGGAAATGTGAGAAGAAGAAAGTTGAAATTTCTCCCCCGTTCTCCTTGCCATCCTTCTTTCTCCATCCCTCTCTTTCTCTCTCTACCTGTTTCTCTCTCATCTTTTTTTTTAACTTCAGAGATCATCATCTCGGGTGTTTATTGAATTAGATTCACTCACGAAAATTGACAATCTATACCAATAAGAATATGATACAAGACATAAAGGATCCTAAAATGCGGATACAATGAACGAAATATATGAAACTACAACGACTCGAATTGAAAAAAAAAAGAGTCATTTTTTAAAGAATACATCACTGAAACCGTAAAATGTGAACCGAATGAAACAAATTTACTTAAAACTCAATGTAAATTGGTTGAAAGTAAATGAATAAATTTGAAGATTTGAATTTGAGAATCAAATAAATAATTAAAAAAAGGCTGGAATACACAAAAAATAAATAAAGTGCTAGAATATAAATGAAAAGTTAAATGCAAAGTAAACAGGAAAGGTAAATGACTGAAATGTATTGAATTTTGTTAAACTTGAGTGAAAACATACTCGTTACTTATTGAACTAGTATCCATTACACATGTTCTTCATGATAGGTGTTACATAGTCTAGTACTTCAACCGAGAAAAAAATAACTACGAAGGTTTTTATTTATAGGTTTTTACTCTAACATTTAAAAAGATATTGTAGGAAAAAGATATTGAAGGTTTTAAATTAATGATTTTTATGTAAGATCGACTAAGATTTTGACATCTAGTTCGATCCAAGTAACTTTGATAACGGTTGAGCACTATTAAAGATATAGTTTCTTCGAAATGCTTCACCCGAAACATTCAATATCTTCAGCACTTTAACACTTCATATATTTTCTAGACTTATCTTGACCATCAAATCTTCATCTTCAAACTTGAATTTTGGTTTACTTGAAACCTTAATACCTCGAACGCAATAATTTAAAAACTTCATACTACTAAGCATTATGGCCATTCAAATACCTTGGCCAACTCGATAACAATGTCTTCGACATTTAGAAAAAATTATAAGTGGTTACCAATACCTATCAAGCACTCCCACTTGAAGTGTTCTCTTCCTTATATATATCTTAAACTTTATCAAACCTCTCAATCACTTGGGGCGTTAAAGTGCTTACAACTGGTCATCACTGTCGTGTGTCCTTCATCGTAGATCTTCAATAAAATCTTAGAGCGCTTTCCAATCTACATCCACTTAATCATGTGAACACATAGTTCACCTTGAATAATTATTATAAAGATTTAATAAATATTCATTAACAATTGAACAAGGTTGGAATATTTATTAAACACATAAGCACGGACCTTTCATTAAATACATAAGTTGTTAATGCAAGTCATATAATAGTACGAACCAAAGGCAATGATTTCATATTTTTTAGGGATTAAAAAAAAAATTGTTTACAAAAATTATAATCAAAACTCACTTATTTTACAAGGGAATAAAAAAATGTAAAAGTATATGATAAAAAACACTTTAGTTTTGCTAATTCCTTCTAGAAAATATTGACATGATGTTATTCACCATTTAGACGGTAGCGTGTTCGTCCAAAATCATTAGGGGTGGCCAGTGACCACACATTGGTTTGTGTTTAGAAGATATTTAGATCCAAACTGATCAATGTTAATTGGTTTAGGTTGAATCAAATTCTTAAAAAAAAAATTTGGCAACTTGAACCAAACCAATCTAATCACATTCTAGTTGGTTTAGATCGACCCATCAATTCACCTAATAAAATAAAAAAAATTAAAATAAAGAAAAATAAAAAATCATAATAAAAGAAAAGAAATAAATAAATAATATCAAAATTATAAAATTACACAACATAAAAATTATAAAATTTTATAATTATACAACATAAAATTGTAAAATTATAGAATTAAATATCATAAAAAAATAGTATACATTCTACAAGTTCAAATCCAAGACATGAATTAATGTCAATCGAATTTGTAATTTTAAAATCCAAACATAACCAATAATCCAAATAACCCGAATCTTTTTCTTGATTTGATTCGAGTTGATCAAGTCATCGAGTAAATCTAAACCTGTATTCACCCCTACAAATCATCAAGATCACCCATGTAATTTTTATTTGATAATTCTCATATTTCATGACATAATTGAAATATTAAAACCGAATAAAGTAATCATCCCGGAGATTTGGTCAGTACGAAGATACGTCATAGTTGAAAGAATAACGCAGGTAGGTCAGTATAAACACGATACAATAATGAAATTGGCCTCTATATTTTTTGTGTTTTTGTATTGTTTCGTGGAATCAACCCCTTTTTCTATTGTTTTGTGGAATCAACCTTTTTCTTATTAGTATTGTGTCTGGATTTAATCGTGGAATAAGCAAACCTACTCGGGTGTGTGTGGATTTTCGGTGGAAGGGTTCCAAAAGTATATTTGAGAATAAAATCAGTTTAGAATTATATTTAACTATCCTCAAAAATATGTTTAAAAGTAAATTTTTGCTTAAAAATTCAATTTAAAAGAAGACTTATAATCAGTGTTTTAAGAACCGGACCGGACCGGCCAGTCCGACCGGTTCGACCGGAACCCGGTGGCTTAACCGGTTCGGTTCGATAAAAGGATCGGATGTGCATCTGACCCGGTACGACCCGGGTTGAACCGGCCGGTTTTTGAAAAAAAAAAAATCGGGGTGAACCGGGTTGAACCGGATTGAACCGGGTTGAACCAGGTTGTGATGTGATTTTTTTTTTTGAAAAAAAAGTGCTGAAATGATGTGTTTTAATTTATTTTTTTATTTTTTTTGTGTATGAAACTTATATATGGACTTGTATTGTCATGATTATTGATTGTTATTTCTTATTTGGAATATTAGGTACTTTATAATGACAATAATTTAAATTTTGAAGTATTAAATGATTAAATTATGTTAGTTATATTATATATTTTTAATTTTTTAATATATATCGAGTCAAACCGGTCCGACCAGTGACCCACCGGTCCGACCAGTGACCCATTAACCCAGTACCTCGGCCGATTCGATGACCGGTCCGGTTCTTAAAACACTGCTTATAATACGTTTACAAACTCAATTTGCAAATTTAAGTTTCACTCAAATTTAAATTTGTAAACTTTAATTTAAACGTATATGATAAAAAAGGCGCTTTCTACGGTGGACCTGTGTATCAAATGGTCCACCGATGCACCACTACTTTTACAGTGAACAGTGCGTAAAAATAATTGAAAATAAATATAAAAGATTAAATATTATTTTATTATAACGTTTAAAATGTCGATTATACCCCATAGAATATAAGTGAAATTTTTTATTGGTTAGCTGACTTGAGGCCTAATCACCGGTGAGGAGCAGCTGCAACGTGTTGTTCTTAGAAGGAGAAGAAAGTAGTGTTCTTCCCTAACTGCACAACGTTTTAGTGCATCCATCATTTTGCCATCAGCTACGACTTCGGCGACTAACAACCCCATACTCTCGCGAGTTACGGTGATGAAGGCTCATACGAAGGCATACGGTCGTCGTGGTTGGCGGCGCCAGCAACTATTTTAGATTTCCGTTTATGCATGACCAAATCTGCACCTAATTGAGTTGAAATTTTGTGTGTTTGATGTTGGAATATGGTTCATTCAACTCTAAGTTACTTGTGCTTGTGATTGTTCCATTGAATTAGATCAAATTTTGCAGAATCTTGGTCATCATGTTCATCCTTGTTCATGTAAAAATCTGGAAAATTCCTAATTTGATCCATTCAATTTTGAGTTAGTTGTTGTTTAGGTGTTAAATAAGTACTTGGTTTGAGTTGTTTTACATATAGATTCATGATTTGAAGTGGAAACAATTTGAAATTGAAACAACAGAATACCAAGCACCTTTAAAAGACTAGCCAATAAGTATTAGGCACAATTGAATGAAACAATACAGAAGCTCAATCAATTTGGAGTGAATGACTTGAACACTTTTATTGAAATCCAAACTAGCTTTATAGCCACATTACAACGGTAAGATAAACGTAACATTATCTTTGTTTCAAGATTGACAAAACAAACTAACTAATTAAAACAAATCTATATCCAAAAAACTATTAAAACAAACAAAATCCCTAAAAATTAGAGGACTTTTTCAAACAGAAAATTGACTCAGTAAACCTTAACTAAAAATACTGACTTTAATCATCAAACCTCTTCAATAAGAATACATCCAACTGAAATATTACTAATCACAAAAGTCTGAAAACCAAACTATCAGATCGAAGAACAAGGAATATGAACCCCGCGGAGGAGGACGAAGGCAATGTCCAGCAAGGGGCTTCCTATAGGGTGTTCCAACCAGTGGAAATCTAGAGGGAGACGTCAGTGCAGAAGGTGGCAAGGGCGCAAGTCGATGTTGAGTATCTTAAAATCCCCACCGATCGACTTGCTCCAGAAGTCTCCCACATTCCCGTCGTTATCCCAATCGTCCCCACTTCCATTGTTGTTGCGTCCAGTCAGCTTCCCATCTCGGCAACTTCCCCTTGCATTCTTCAAACAACATGACGGAAGGAACCCATCCCGGCACAAACACCTTCACAGGCACTATAAACTTTGTTTTTAATGTAGGGATAAAATAGTCTATTTATAATATAATTTCATTTTGATATATTTTTAAAAAAAAATATTCAGTCAGTAATTTTTAATCTGTACGGTCCAGTTATTTTATTATATATCTAATGGTAAAAAATGAAGGTAAAATTAACTTTTTAACTAATATAAACAGTAAAAAGCAATGGTGCACGGGTGAACCACCTATTCGGTGGTTCACCGTAGAAATTGCCGATAAAAAAATCGAAAGATGCATTTAAAATGAATTACGTTACGAGGGGCTGTCCTGTCTTGACCCATTGGACTGCGTAAACATGACGCGGCTTTCTGCATGACTAGGTAACTAACACTCCACCGCCAAAGTGCCATAATTTTAGCCTGTATGTGATTTTGAGCAGGGGAGTCAGCATTATTAATTAAGACATGGTTAATTTAATTGATACTATGTTTCACTGTAAATTTATACTACTACCAACTTAATTAAAAGAGAAAAAGAATCCAACCCCGATAATGTAAAACTATTTTACACCGTTATCTAATCATAACCTATCATAGTAAGTTTGTTAATTTTTACAAAATTATTTTAAAAGCCATGCAAACGATGATTTATGATTGAATGATAGTATAAAACAGTGCATCATCATTAAACTCTAATTAAAATATGCCTAGAATGTAACATAGTTGTACTTATAATCTTATCCAAATTATTATATATAATAAATTTGTTAATTTTTATAGTAATTATTTTAAAAATTATATTAACAATAATTAATTAACAATATAAAAAATTTTATACTAATAGTCTATAGAAATTAAACTAAAAAATTTATATAATTTGTAATGTATGTTTATTAACTTTTATAATAATTATTTTAAAAAATTATATATCAAGTAATTTGTAATTGATTAACAATATAAAAGTTATTACATTAATAATATATCAAAATTAAACTCTTATTTTAAAAAGTTAGATTTAAAATCATTTTTAATTGATTGATAGTGTAAAATCTTTATACTAATTCCTTAAAAAAAGAAAATCTTATACTAATATTATACACTCAAATTTATATTAACTTCAAAATATTATAAATGAACAAATTTGAAAATATGGGAGTTAAATTTTAAAAACGAGTGTTATTTAGAAAGGTTAAAAATATATTTAAAACTTGAAATTTTATACCATTTCTGAAGATTCGTACTAACATTATAAAAATAAAAAATAAAAATAAAAACTAAGTGTAATGACATTACACTTAGTTTTTGTGTTGTTAAATAGTCGTATGGTTAACGCTTATTATCCAAGATTAAAAGAGTAGAGTGTTGAATGTTGATGAGAGTGTAAACTTTAATAATGAATAATTGATATTGGCATAGCCACAGGTTTTTGGGGGATAATAATTGAGGAGCGGGCCATAATGGCATATGATATGAGAGACCTTACCTTAGCCACCCACCAGCACCAGCACCAATACCAATACCATTTATATTTATTTGTCTGGACTCACCTCTCACCTTTCCTTTGCTGCTTCTTAATTGTTTAGTGGTGAGTGACCAAAGCAAAAGCAAACGCACTCATTAGATAAAGAGAAGATGAAAGACGAAGATGCCCAAAGCGCAAAGACAACAAAGAGTGATGGCGCTGGTGGGAAGGGTCACTACAAGTTCTGGGTGTTGGCTGCTATTATTCTTCTTGCTCTTTGGTCCATGTTCACTGCTTCTCTCACTCTCAAATGGTCTGCTGGGAACCTCACCCGTGACTTCGATTCCACCACTCTCGACGATTTCGATGTCCTGGTATTTATATTTATTTACAAGTGTGTCTGCAAAATTGATTCTTTTATGTTGAGATAGATGTTTTGATTTGGTTAAAATAGCAAGTGGAGGAGAGGGAGAAAGTGGTGAGGCGCATGTGGGATGTGTATACTCAAAGTAAGAGTGGCACTGGCTTACCTCGTTTTTGGAGTGATGCTTTTCATGCGGCTTACGACCATTTGGTCAGTGATGTTCGGAGCGTCCGAGATGCTGCTATCTCCGAAATTGCCAAGATGTCCCTCCACTCTCTTCCTCTGCACCACCTCAAATCACGCTCCGTAAGTTCTTTCTTCTTTCTAAAACTCACTTCTCACTCCCAACACCAAATTCAGATTTGAAAATCTCTACCATACATTCGATCTAATAGAATCGCTCAATTCATTTCTCTCTTTGCTCAATTGGCCGTAAATTTTGTCCATCTTAATAAAGATTGGTCCATTTTGTTGCAAATTGGTCAATTCACTTCAAAATTTGTCGATGTTGTTAAAAATTGATGAATTGACCAATCTCCAAAACATTGATTAATCTCTACAAATGGATTGGCTTGCCGGATACATTATGTTTCTGATCAGCTTGTGCAGAATATCATGGGATCAAGAAAAATGAAGCAAGCAGAGAGTAGCGTGGACACTACAGTTGGCAACAACCAATAACAAGAATCCTTTCCTTTGCTGTTCAACATTGAAACCCATTTAACACTGATGTGCACACTTCGACAGACTGAAATTGATCATTTAAGAGCAGTACACATCAAAACACTCCCTTACCCCTGTCTGAGTATTACTTCCAAAAGTGAATAAGTATTTTGTATAGGTTTCGGTATTGGGATAAAGTAAAATAATTTGTATAAATTTTGTATATTACGTATTTACGCTAGCAATGTCATTGAATGTACCAAAGACAACTACTTTCTTGGAAAGTTATAAAATAACTCTGCTATAGCGAATAGCACGAAGAAAATGGTTAGCAAGAAAATTTCTTGCATGTGTGCACGGGAACATAATTGTGTAACATTACCTTTTCCAGGGAATAATTAATCAAAATTATAGAGTAGTAATTAAACTAGACCAGGAATCCACAACTTCTTTTCTGTATCTGCATCATGTAGTAAAAACCATTATATTTTGAAACAATTTTTATGATTCCAACCAAACATTAAAAATGAAAAACTTTCTGCCTATACGCTCAAGGACTAGAGCCATTCAACTTTTACATATGCTCAAATTTGTTGTTCAAAACAAATTTCAACTATTAAAGATGCAAGAGTCCAATAATTACCAAAATTAAAATCATTTTACAACACGAAAAATGATCAAATGATGAAAAAAGAATTGAAATTATTAAAAAGCATTCGCATCAGGAAAAGTGATTAAGAATGAAAAATAAATTGAAATTATTAACAGCAATCACAACACGAAAAATGAATTGAAACGCAATGAAACGTCAAAAACAACTACATTAGATAACAAAATTGGTTAAGCAGATCCAATAAATGCTGCTAATGTTCCTGTATAAAAAAGAACATAAAACACCTAAAACGGAAAAAACCATTTACATAGTACGACCAAAATGTATGTACATCTACCGCAACAACCTCATCAACTAAATTAATCTTCTACAGTCTGGATCTCACCCATCATGATCCGGTTACTCACAACGTTAAATCCCAAAACTGAAGGGCTAACCTTTTTCCCCTTTTTACCTTTCTTCTTTCCACCTCCTTTAGAGGATCCTTCAGTGTAGTCCACATCCTGTATATCTGCATTAGCTGATGCCGCACCATGTCCAGTAACTTTCTTATCATTCCTACTCTGAAAAGCTATGTCCAAAACATCTGATGGTAACAACTCCTTGTAATTGAGGAATTTATCAATGAATTCATGGTCAGGATCATATGATCCCAGGTTTTCTATAAGAAGCATCTCAGCTTCTGATCTGGATTGCTTCAAGCAAAATTCAAGGAAACTTGTGTCTGCAATGCCCCCAAAAAATAAAACAAGGAGTTAAAAAAAACATTTGATTGTGTCTTGAGAATAAAATACTTTCAACCAAATCGCATGATTCAAGCAAAGTGATTATAATAAGCAGATATAAATATCATATACGCAGCCTAATCCATGGTGTCATATTTTAACTGTTCAATTCAAAACCAATATCTGAAATGATATACATACCTTTTGTCCCAATAAGCCTAACGCACTCATTCTCACACCAATCTCTGAAGTCCGTGGCCTCTGAAAGTTTAATCAATAATTTGTCAGTATTTAAGAGGATTGGCAAAAGATCCAGACAGTAGATTATATTATGCACTCAACAAGTAGAATAAAGAAATAATAAACTATAGCTTTGTACCAGAATGCCTTGTAATGGCATCTTTTTTCAATTTTAGCACTGATTGAGAAGAGGCAGGTGATGATGCTAGAGACCGTTCAGTTGGTTTGCCACCCGCTGATTTTTGTCTTGTCAATAATCCGGGAGAATTACCTTTCAAGGGTACATTTTTCGAACCCCAGCTACCCTGGCTCGCAAGCTGAGGGAAATCTGACCTGCTTCAAAGGAAAAACAAATAAATGAAAATACACTGGATGTTTGTAGAGAGAAGACAACAAATACTCTACTACTGTTGGATAGGGTACTTTAGAGTACCCAACTTTTATAATGAAAACCACACTTTTATAGGGGAAATGATCAAAGTAGTTACAACGAAAGCTTATAAACAAAAATTCAGAACAAAAGTTTTAGTTGAGAAGTTTGACTGTAAACAGTCAAAACCAAAAGTGCATATAGAAAACACAGCAAAGAGATAGAAAACATACTGCTTAGTATCTTGCTTAGATTGCTCCATTGGACCCCAGAACAAGTCATCGTCCCCTTTGTATTTTGATTGAGACGCTTGGGAATTTATCTGAATCGGAGAAGCAGCTTTAGATGGAGAGGATGCTGAAATTGACCGTGACGAAGCACTAGTCCATGTAGACTGCGGAGGCTGAGATTTCTGAGGGGGAGGCATTGGGCTCACAGGAATTGCAGAAGAGCCTTTTCTCTCCTGCTCCTTCAGAATGTCCCTTAATGAAGTTGGTTTTGGAACCCTACCAGAATCAGTAGACCATGCTGGAGAAGGAGATGGGTTTGCTGGTTCTCGCTCTCCTTTCCAAAGCACAAAATCTCCCAGAGAGGGTCCAGCAGGGATGGCAGGCAATTCTTCTTTCTCCTGCTGTGCCGAACGGGAGTTTTTCCCCTTTTCAATGGGGCTTGAAGCTATAGGTGCCTCGGAAGATGCAACAGGCAATGAAGCTTTAGTTCCCGAACCCTTTGATTTTGCTGACTTTTTTCGGCTTCTTTTAGTATCTTTTGCCTCAATAAAATTGCCATCATCCAGTGATTCTGAATGTACAGCTATATTATCCGAGGGCAATATACTATCTGGAACCTCCGCTTCTATTTCATTAGATTTCTTTAAAACTTCTTCTGCTAATAGATCATGTAGAGGACTTTTCTTGCTCTTAAGATTTTGAGAAGTTTCAGATTTAACTGGATAATCTGTATTGACTCCTTTGTGACTTTCACTAGAAACCTTCACAGAGTCTGGATTGGACACAACCCCAACCCAGGGACTTACCAAACTCATTGAATTGACAGAAACAGCAATATCAGATACAAGCATTTCTGTCTCTGCCTTCCTCTGTTCTTCCTGTTGAATTTCTAAGAAAGATTTTGGTTTGACACCAGGAGCGGGTTTCCAAGCTCGTCCTGCAGGTACTTCAGTTTTCTGCGTCAAAATAGAGCTAGCTGCCTTGGCCTCAGCCACATCAACTGTTTCAGTGACATTTCCAGTAACAATAGCAGGCGAGCCACCAGCTTGTTGGTGATCAACTGCCTCTATGACTGCACTTCCAGTCTGAGTTCCCTTAACTCTTGTTTGTTGCATATTTGTTTCATGTAATGATTCAGCCCTGTTGGCTTCACCCAACTCACTTAATTTTGGTATTTCAGCTTCTGACTGCTTTGATGGCTGCAAAGTCACATTTTTAAGCACTCCCTTTGTTTGATCAGAAGACTGAGATTTGGCTGATTTTTGCTTCTTAGATTTCTTCTCGGTAGCCTTTTTGGGTTCATGAGCTTCAATGCTTCGTATGTCTCCCGGAGAGGGCTCAGATACAGAGCTGTCTCTTACAGCATGTTGCTCTTGATGCACAATATCCAATTTGGTCTTCACCTCCATACCAGGATCACTCACAGGTGGCAACTCGATCCTGTTAGATCCAGCTGAAGATAAGGCAACAGTGGGTGCAACATACTGTAGTTGTCCAGAGTTCTCATCAGGCTTAGAAATCGAGGTCACAACAACACCATCAGGCATAAAATTGCTAGGTGGCACCTGCTCCACTGACTTAGCAGTGTAATCAGAAATAGAATGAGGTTCCGGCACAATGTGTGGTTCCTCTTTGGGTCTGTTCTGATCAAGCAATGGAGAACTCTCAACAAGAGTTGATATGGGGAAAGTTTCATTCTGATACTTTTCATTAATTTGTTCAGTAAGATTAGGGCCCCAATTTTCTGGACCACTAGTATCTCCAAATAATTGGTGTGGCAGACGTATAGAAGCTTCACTGCTTACATTGCCACTTGTGTCTTGACTAACTTTCAGTGGTAAATTCAAAGAATTAGAACTATGCTCATTATGCACACTGGGAATTGGTGTCTGAGAGCTCATGGGAAAGATCTCTTGTGGTGGTTGAAGTTGAGAAGGATCCACATGCAAATTCCCCATGGGTAATACACCTTGCAACTGTCCAAAAGATGAATTGTTAAAAAGCTGGCTAGACTGTTGGTCTTGCAACACTTGTGAAAGCAGTTGTTGCTGTTGTCGCAATAACTGCTGCTGCTCCTCCTGCTTCTGTTGCTGCTTCAATAACATGAGTTTATCAATCAAGGGCATCTGCTGTGCTTGAGCAGCTGCTTGAGAATGCAGTTGCAACAAGTATTGCTGTTGCAGCATATTTAATATTTGTGGATCTTGTGATAAACCTGAAGAAAGTAGCTTCTCCGCTGTCAAAGTGTTAGATGGGTTATCAGCAGCTTGAGCCAGTAAATTGCTTAAAGACAATTGGTTTTGTGTCGGTAGCCTTTGTTGTTGAATTCCAAATGGCATTTGAGGAAAGTTCTGATCATGAAGCAAGTCAATTTTATTCTGTAGGGGATCCAATGCACCTTGTAAGGGATAATTTGGCCATCCAGCAGCACCATTATTTAAGCCTGCAGATGCCCTATCAGATAATCCTTGGATGATTGACATTAACTCCGGATTTTGGGACTGAGGTTGACGAGAGTTATCACTCACTGAAGACAATAGTTTTGAATGTAATGATGCATCTGGTACTACATCCGATTTTGGAGCAAATGAAGCTGCATCACGCCCCTGCCAATATTGGTAGGGATTGGGTAAGGACCTCTGCCGTTCAAGCGACATCCTCTTGGCAAGCAAGTAAAGATTATTTCCACTATCAACTCCTGATGGGCCCATATTACCAGGATTATTTCCAACAAACCCTTGTAAACCTGAAATTAATACATCAAGATCAATGTCAAACCTAAACATGTCAAAACATATTACAGTGTACAAAAATGATGGGAAAAATTATCAATGGATGGAACCAAAAAAAAGGAAAATAACTAATAATAATAGGTAAGAACCTTCTGATAATGTCAGGCTATCAAGGGGAGGACTGTTCTTGTTACCAGACATGAGGGACTCCAGAAACCTATTTTCAGCTTCGGTATCCGAACTCTGCCTATGCCTAGAATCACTTCTCAAAATGTCAACCTCATTCAAACCAGCAAGGGTATTCCCAAAAGTACCGGAAATTTGCCGGCCAGGAACATCTGTAAAGTCATTCGGTTTTGGTGCAGAAAACCCAGGTGGTGGCCGGGCTTTAGCTCGCAAATGAGGCATGACATCACCGAGAGAAAACCATGGTGAGTCCGCCGCTGAATTTTCCAGACGAACAGGTAAATCAATACCAAAATATCCAGCCTCAAACCATCCAATAATATCAATTCCTTTAAATGGACCTTGGATTAGACCCTTGGGATCTTTATAGAAAAGGGATAAATCCTCTGGAGCGGTCTGTGGAACTCTCCTGGTTTCATGTTCACTGTCCAAAATGCCAGATAACTGCCTCTTAATGACAGGATCTTCATTAGCTTGCCACTTACCTACTTCTTTGGAGTCAGATAAATAACACAAATTACTCTCCCACTGATTATGAGGATCTTTTGGCTGGTGTGAGTTCAGATCTGCTTTTCTTAATCTAACATCACTAGTTACATCTCTGCTATCGTGAAACTGGGTGGTAGCATGTTCGCCCAACGGCATTGTTCGCCATGGAGCACCAGGATGAACAGAGCTATTTCCTTCAAAGGATGAATCTCTATTGCTGGACACCTCATCAGGCACTTTGTAAGAACCTCCATCTTCACCTCTATCTGTTCATAAAATATATTAGACAATCTCATGGTAAGTGGAGACAGAGGAAATTATACTTATGAAAAGCCAGAAAGTATAGTGCAGTGGCCTATCTCATGGTAAGGATTAACTCATTAAGTTGAAAGAGGAAACCAAAATAATATGTGATATTTAACATAGTTTACACAGTAGAAGTGAAATAAATAAATTGGGGGTGAGAGGATTAGTTGAGTTTGTTTGAGACCATGTGATCAGACGTATTAGACCAGTAAATCTTCAGAATTGTAGATTTTTAAACAATGTTTACGGAATGAGTATGACCTTAAAAATTCAAAGAGAAATAAGACTGTTATCGAGTGATGATATAGAAAAATACCCTATTCACAGGGTTTCATTTATTTCTGCTATTTCACTTTTAACCTGTTGGAGGATGCCCTAAGATCCTGTATTTCTCAAATTAATTTGGGAGCCATAACTGAGTGTTTTCATTTCATATCAAGAACTTTATGAACAATTCATATAACCAACTTTCAAAGTATCAAAACTTTACTCTCTATAATCATCATCAGAGCCTGTTAAAAACAATCTAGTTCCAAAAATTATCCTGCACCCAAACCTATCTGACAGTATATAAATATATATCCTGAATGTACCTTGGAAAGGTGCACTTCCAGGTTTCATTCGTCTTGTATGAGTAAAATCAGTTGAGCTCCTTCCATCTTTTGGCACCTGAGGTGCACTGCTGCTAATTATCTCCCCTTTGTCAATACCCTTTAAGACAGTCTGTTCAAACAGAAAAGCAAACACTAAACCACTGGAAAAGACAATTGCATTCAGTAATTAAAAAACAAAACAAAGACATCAATTACCAGTTCCTCAGAATTTGGTGCCAGAATAGCTAGAGGCTCCACTGGTTCATCCTGAGTAAGATTAGGTACTTGCACAAAATCATCAACTAGTTTTCTATTTGTACCCATACCAGTCACTCTGTACACATCAAGCAATTTTGTCCTATTATATCTAAAGGGGCGATTTTCTTCATGCCCACTTTCGACTTTTTCCAATGCAGTTCCAGGGTATGGGCTACTCAAAGAGCTACCAAAAGAACCAGCCCGGCCATGTCCAAGACTAGAGACTGGGGGTGTATTCTCCCCACGGCCACGCCCATAGGAAAATGTAGAGGCTGGTTTGTTTGGTGTCGTATGGGAAGGCTCTACCCTTCCACGACTTTGTGAGTAGTTAGGTCTCCATGGCCGATAGTGATCTCCCTCCTTCTCATCCTTTCCCTGATTGGAAATGTTAGACAAACCTTTTTCCAAATGTATATCACTATCTTTGCCAGAGTCACTCCATTTTTCACGAATGCCTTCTGGCTCCTTGTCATCAGGACCCCAGCGTGTGTTCCACTTACTCTCACGCCGCTGATCAAAGTTAGTTTCTCGATTTCCTGAATCATTCCATCTATGATTATCAGATGCACCACGGCGTGCTTCTGCAAAGTTCCTTGTGGACAAATTATCTGCCCATCGATCCACTCGCCGAGAATCACCTAGGTCTTTGTCTCCATCCCTCCAACGATCCTTCCGGATGGAGGACTTGGTGTCTCTCTCCTCATCACGCCAACGGTCACGACGTCCACTTTCTGAGTCAAACATGGATGGCCTAAAGACATCCTTTTTCTTATGGGCATCATGAACATCCTCTCCATTTCCAGATGTCTTAACAGTCTCTGAGCGATGGCCAAATGGTGAGTTTGAGACCACATGGTTCTCCTGAGTAGTGAGAACAGGAAAAGGTAAAAACTTCAGCAGTTAAAAATTATTTCTGGAATGTTATGGGTGCACCTAAGTCTAATTTGCAGACAACAATAAAAAAAAAATTCAGAACTAATTAATTAGCACACACCACAGATCCTGATCCAGGTTTACTCTCCCCTGGCTTTGGCTGAAGCCACTGTGGTGAGAGTGGAATGTGATTGTCAGATCCTTGGACATCTGCACAGAATGGATAGAAACTTCAGTTATTAAAAAAGAAATTGAAGAATTTAACCAATCTCGAAAACAATTGCCCAGTATCATTAACGTTAGTTCCAAAAATAGAAAATAGACAGAAAGCATGTAACACAGAAGAAAAACTAAACAATATATGAGCAACATGAACCAGAAGGTGACATGTATCATGTATGCAGATTTCAACCAAGGTTTAAAAATAACAAACGCAATCAAAGTGCTAAAATAGGAGCAAAATATCAGACAGTATATCAAGCAACATGAATTAGAATCACGTGGCAGTAGCCTATATTTAAAATCTTTTTTTTTACTTATTTTGGTAAAAAAAAAATGAGGTGCAGAAGGGGGATTAACTCAAAAAACCAATTTTTCGCGTTTCAACCATAACGAAACTAATATCAGTCAATATAAAACCTGAAAAGCGGTTTCTGGCAAGTATCTGAACAAAAAAAAAAAACTTCGATTTCAAAAATTGGCGACGCTTATTGCAGTGTAAAACTCCAACCTTCTAAACCTCAGTTCACTTTAAAAAAAAACGGCATAAACGATTGTTTTAAAAAGAAAATAAAAAATAAATTTAACTTCAGAGGTAGTTCAGAAAAGAGCAGAATGCGGCACGCAAATCCCTTAGCAGCAACGAATTCGTGAATGTCACTTCCGTTCCCGAAGCAATCAAGCCGTTCCGCCGCCGTACACGAAGCAAAACAAAACCCTAAACTCGAACACGGAAACGAAGTGCATTTCGGTTGTTCAAATAACGGTTCGGGGAAGCTAGGGTTTAGCGAAGTAAGTGAATAGAATCTCAAAAAAACATAAGCGACGAAGGAGAAGAAATAAAACAATCGGAGCTAAGGCGCATAAATCATAAGATTTAAATTCAAAAATAAGAAATTAGGAATGGAGAGTGAGAGAGAAAGAAAAACCTTTGGAGATCTGCAATGGCGGTGCGACGGAGAGGTTGAGGCGAGTATCGGAGGTGGCGCGTGGTCCAGCCATGGATGATCAGCGAGAGTATGAACGAACGAAGCGAGCGAGTGAGCACTGTGCGAACGAAAACCCTTTGTGTGCGAGAAAAACCAAGGGGGAATATAGGTTAACCCTTTCAACGCACTTCATAATGTGTTAGGGTGCACGCTAAGCCCGTGCAACCCCATGGGCGCACGTTAGCCAACACCCTAGTGATTCTCGGGAAGAAAATAACCACGCGCTTTGGAACTGTCCGTGTCCGACCCGTTAGCTGTTTTCGAAGGACGTGTCTCGCACGCGCCTCGTGAATTAGGAAGGGTTTTTGAGCTGTTGAAAATGCAATTTCCCTCGTATTTTTTCGATTGCTCACAACCCGATTTATACGAAACGGCTATGTACCATGTCGTTTCGTGTGCGGTACATAAATTTTTTATTTATTTTTTGAGATAATATGGGTTTATAGATATTTTGCTAAGACTTGTTCTTTCTGTGTTTCTTATTTCTTTTGCGTTTGCTTTTTTCAATTTTTTGTGCCGCTCCTTCACTCGAACTTGGCTTGCGGACAAGTAATTCATGATATTCTTATTTTGTACTTTTGGCTTTATCATGCGGCAAGCTTAGTAGTTTTACTTAGTACCAAACAAATTGCTTATGTTTGACTAATATTATCAATTATCTATAACTAGTTTTTTTATCGTGATCATGTAAAATTTATAATTAACATGATTATTAGATGTACTATATGTTCATATGTTAATGTTAATCATATTTGACGGTTTAGAATTGATTTAATCAAAATTATTTTTAGGATAAAATATAATTTTAGTCTTTATACTTTCGTTGAATCTTATTTTTAATTTTCGAACTTTTATATCATGTAATTTAATTCTTGAACTTTATAAAAAAAATGTTTTTAATTTCTAGGCTTACTCTCCAATTTTTGCATGTTTTTTAACTTCAGGTTGTGAGAAGAGACTAAAAACACGTTTTTTATAAGGTTTAGCAACTAAATTGCACAAAAAGAAAATTAATATAGTATAATTGTATTATATTTATTAATTTATTAAATATAATATATAATTAATTTTCATATTAAAATTAAAATTAAATGTTATATTAATTAAATAAAATAAATGTAATTTATATTTATTAAAATATATGACTATTAAAGTGAATCTATATATTAAAAATAAATTATTAAATTAAAGTTAATTACTGCAAAATTTAATATATATATTAAAATATACATGAAAAATTTATTACTTTCATCATTGTTCAAAAAAATAGTCTACCGATCTATACTGGATAATGTAGTGGTAGCAATTGAAATTATTCATTATTTAAAGTGTAAGACGAGTGGGAGGAAAGGGGATGTGGCTCTTAAAATTGACATAAGCAAGGCTTATGACAGGGTGGACTGAGGGTACTTAAGAGCAATGATGCTAAAGATGGGACTTGCTGGTCAGTGGGTGACATGGATTATGATGTGCTTGGAGTCGGTGGACTATTCGGTCCTTATCAACAATGAGCAAGTGGGACCAATTAAGCTGCCTTAGGCAAGGAGACCCCTCTCTCCTTACCTATTCATTATCTATGCTGAAGGTCTCTCTGCTCTTATGCGGAGGCCAGTGGAGCAATTCATGGAATCAAGATTTGTAAGGGAGCATCCATCATTAGACGTCATTTGTTATTTGCAGATGATTGTTTCATGTTCTTTAGAGCTTCCACTCAGTAGTGTGATACCATGCGTTGTATTCTTAAAACATATGAAGAGGCTTCGGGACAAGCTGTAAGTTTTTCCAAATCTGAAATTTTCTTCTCTAGGAATGTGGAACCTCGGATGCGAGAAGCAATTCAATTTGGGAGTAGCTGAGTGCATAGGGACGAGCAAGTATCTAGGGTTGCCGTCTATGATTGGGAGAAGTAAGAAAGCGGTATTTGGCTTCCTAAAGGACAGAATGTGGAGGAAAGTCCAATCGTGGAGTGGGAGGAACTTATCTCTAGCAGGAAGAGAGGTAATGGTAAAATCAATACTCCAGGCAATTCCTTCTTATTGTCTTAGTACTTTTCCTATTCCCTTATCCACTGCTGATGAACTCCAGAAAATTATGAACTCTTTCTGGTGGGGTTCTAGTCGTGGCACAAGGAAGGGTATTAATTGGCTGCGATGGGATACTGGGGTTTAGAGACATCTATAGCTTTAACATCTCAATGCTAGGGAAACTTGGTTGGAGGCTCACCGAGAGTGAAGAACTTGGTTTGGAGAGCCTGCAGGGGATGCCTTCCGACGAGTCTGAATTTGCAAAAAAAAGGAGTGTCGTGTTCAAGCGTTTGCGCTTTGTGTAACTTAAACCTTGAGAATTGTTGGCACTTATTTTTTGGATGTGATAAGGTAGTCGAAGTGTGGAGAGTAGCTGGCTTATGGTATGATTTAGATCCTATATATTTTGAACCTAGTGGAATCTTTTAATGATGTTGTTTTTGAATTCTGTGGTTCAATGAGTGAGTATAAAGTATCAGATTTCGCTATGATTTTATGTAGCATTTGGCGGAATAAAAACGCTATGATTTGGGAGGCTAAGGAGTTTAATGAGGTGGGAACTATCTGTGAAGCTAAGGAATACTTTCACCAGTGGAAGAAAGCTAAGCAAGAAGTAATGGGCCAACCTAGAACCATACCACATGGGGAACAAGTGCAGTGGACTCCTCCACCAGAAGGTTTTCTAAAGTGTAACGTAGATGCAGCATTTTTTAACAGCCAGAACAACTATGGAGTGGGTATGTGTCTCAGGAATAATCATGATCAGTTTGTCCAAGCAATGTTGCGGAAACAAGAGAGCCTACCAAGTGTCAAAGAAGGTGAAGCGTTGGCTTTGTTGGAGGCATGCACTGATCATGAAGTGGATCATTAGCCTGGGGGAGTCAAATGTTCTCATTGAGCTTGATTGTCAACAAATGGTGGACGTACGCGTTTCATAAAGAAGTGTTAGATATCTCAGAGTTTGGAGTTATTATTTCACAGTGTCAAAATCTTTTCCATTTAGTGCCAAATTGGCTACATTAGGAGAGAAGCTAACTCAATGGCTCATACTTTAGCTAGGACTGCGAGTTGTCATGCTAGTTCCCATCAGTTTTTCATGCACCTGATTGTATTGCTGATATTATTATGCATGAAATAACATGAGTTGGTTGACTTCAACAACAAAAAAATACTCTACATGACATATTTTAAAATAATAAAATTCAATTGTATAATATATATATATATATATATATATATATATATATATAATATCTATTAATTGCTATGCTTAACCCAAGTATTGTTTTAACAAATTACTGTGAATTAATTGAAATTTAACTATATATTACAAAATTATTAGTTTTGATTATTATTATTATTATTATTGATAAATATCTTTTGAAGTAACTAAATAACAAAAGAAAAATAGACTTAAACACAAAATTTAATATAATATTTGTATAAATATATAAACAAATACGGGTTTATATACTATAAATATTTTATTTCTTATTAATGTAATATATAATGAATAATTAATATCAGTAATTTTATTAATTATATTTTTTTGAATCTTAAAAAATATCATATATATTTATTAAATATCTCACTTTTTTATGAAAAACAAGACTTGGTAACCGTGCGATGCAGGATAAAAATATTTTTATTTTTAATATTTTAATTTTTTTTATAATTTACATATTATTGTAAATTTATGTGATCTGTTTGCATAATTTTTTTATAATTTTATCTTTATGTTAAAATTGGTAATCCATAGTATATATAAATATAATTTAATTACTTTTATGTTAATATAAATAATATATAATATGGTAAAATTATTAATTTTTATAATAATTATTTTTATTATTATTTTAAACTTATAATAATTATTTGGTTGTTGAATCAGGATTTTCTATTGGTTATTTACCTGATAAGGCCTACTAACTGAATGTGTTTTTAGTGGATTTTTTTAATTTTAAAAAATAATTAAAATTATATTTTAAAAATTAATAATTTACTTTATTAATTTTTTAAAAATAAGCATTTATTTGATGTGGTATTTTTAATTTTCAAAATTTTATGAAAAGTTTTTATTATTTTTCTCTTTATTTTAGTGTATTATTTTATTCAAAATGTAAAAGATTAATTTTTTATAATATGGTTAGTATTATTTGGTATTAAAATAAGAATTTTCTATTTCAACACAAGTATTATTTGAACAGTTAAAATATACAAAAATATTAAATTATTTTTTATTTTTGACTGAAGTACAATTGACTTATATAACAATATGTAAAATATATGATATTGTAAATTTATGCAAAATATCTACAAAGTTATTTATTATCTTTATAAATTATTTTTTTAATAGTGATAATTTATATTATATAAAAATATAATTTATTTGATCTTAATATATAATATAATAAAAAATTTAATTTTTATAATAAATATTATTATTATTATTATTTTAAATTTATAATAATTAATTATAATAATGAAAATAATTAGGAACTGTGAAAATAAAGATAATTTATTAGTTAGTATTATTATATATTAATTATTTCAATATATAGTATTGAAGTAAAATATACACTGAAATAAAATAATATAATATATAGAATGGCAGATGTTTATTATAATATATTTTAAATTTATAAAATTACACTATTATCATAGTATAATTTATATCCAAACGAATACTATAACATAATAATTAATATTAATATTGTTTTATCATCCATTTTGTAATAAATTATGTTAACCTTGAGTAAACATCTGTATAAAAAAATGTCTGGAACATTCTACTAACTCAGACAGTTTATTTCTTTTTTTAGGTTAATTATTTAAAATTAAAAATATAAATAATTAAGCTGCATAGCAGCCGTACGGATATTTACTGAAGGAGCACTGTAGCAAATGTGAGCAGATTTAATATATATGTAGATTATATACTGTGATAATTTATTATTAGAAAAATAATATTTACAATATTTAATATTATATATAAGAATATGTTAAAAATATTATTAATTTTATTATTGTTAAAAAATAGTTTACGCAACATATTTCAAAACAGAAAATTTCAAACGTATATTATTATAATATATAAATTGATATTATATATATATATAATAATTTGTATTTAATTTTTATTCTTAAATATTATTTTAAAAATTATAATTAATTATTTTGAATTTAACTATTTCTTTTAAAATATCTTATTTTATTCATCATTGTTTATAAAAATATTTGAAAGTAACAAAATTTAAATTAATATTAATATTATATTAAATTTAGTTTTATGTTAACAATTAAAGTAACCTCGTATTTTTTACTTATTATATTTTTACTTCATGTATATAATATAGTAACTTGAATTGTATTTTTTTTTTTTGGTAAGCAAAGAATTTTATTGAAAAAGAAAATAACAGTAGCACAAAATGTGTCAAGCTTACAAGTCATAACAAAAAAGTATAAACAAGATAGCAGAAAAACTAACTCAACCCCTCTTATTTCAATTAAGACCAATGCATGCTCCCATTCAACACCCATCCCAATAATGGATAAGTAAGACCCCATTTGCCTTATTCCATTGCCATGAATGGAATTTAATGGAATCAATAAGAAACTCATCTTCTATGTTTGTTGATGTAAATATCCAAGAATTACAACTCAACCATATTGACCAAATTACCGCAAATCATACCCCATCCAATGCTTCTCACTATCTACATCACAATCCAAAAATCCCCAAAATTGTAAGAAATTCACCTTCGCATCCTTATGTAATGTCGCACTTAATCCCCACCATCTCAAACATGTTGCCCAAACTCTACATATAACCTCACATTCAAAAAAACAAATGGCTTATGCTTTCTACTTCTCTTCCACGACCCTTCACTAGTATCCACAATGTTCCTTTTGATCAAATTCTTAAGAGATGGAACTTGAATTGTATTTACTGCATCCCTTGAATTATATTTTTACTTTATGTATATAATATAGTAACCTCGTATTTTATTCATTGCATTTTTATGTGATTACGATTATAGTGTCGTTTGACACGAGAGAAGATTCTTTTGAAGAACACGTTGCTCTTGGATGATATGGGCTTTTTTAAGGCAATCATGACCCAATAATGGAGTCTTTAGTGGACTCAAGGTGGAGACTCGATCTTTTGACTTTCTTTTATTTGTTTAGTGGTGGTCAGTTTAAGAAGTAATTGTCTTACATATTTAAACTCTGTATTTATTTCCATACATGACACACTTAGATTGGTTTAACTTTATGCCATTTTCGAGGTCGTAGTGTCGTAAGGACTTTTTGTCGAAAGATTTTTTTTTAAATTTAAGTTAAAAAATACATGCAGAAAAACACTTAGTTAACGAAAAGATTAAGCTACAAGTCATTGATAGGACATTTAATGACATTTATC
Source organism: Pueraria montana var. lobata (assembly GCA_026413185.1). Lineage (NCBI taxonomy): Eukaryota > Viridiplantae > Streptophyta > Magnoliopsida > Fabales > Fabaceae > Pueraria > Pueraria montana. The sequence goes on along the minus strand of CM048646.1, from coordinate 2,144,833 downwards.
TATCTATATTTATCTATCTATATTATTATATAAAACACAGTTGCTGACTGGGATTGGTATTCCACATGTCGCATTCTGGTGAACTGTGTTTTATATAATAAATAGATAGATAGATAGATAGATAATTAGTTATAGATAGATAGATAGATATAGATATAAATAGGTAGATATATAATCAATTAATTATTGATTAATACAATCACAATCTTAATATTTATAAGACATTTAATATATTATTTATTGATTATATTTACAACGAAAGTATTGCTATTAAAATATTTATTAAATTAATAATAAGTCTAATATAAAGATTTTAATGTAAAAATTAAGATAATTTAAAAATAATGTTAAATTAACTTGCAAATTAAGTGAAAATTAAAATATTAACTTATGACTATAATATTATTAAATTACTCAAATAATTTAAATTAACAAATAAAAAAGTAATATTAATTAATTAACTTTGACTAATATATTATATTTTTATTTTTATCTATATGATAAAAAAATGTTATCAATTAGAAATCAGTGTAACTATTATCTGATTATATTTGCAAATATAAATCTATTATTAATTACATGTTTAATTTATTTTATGTATTATTCATTCTATTATCCTATTACGTGTTAATAAATTATTATGTTTCCTACCAAAAATATATTATGTTTCCTTAAATATTGATTAATACTATACTATTCCCTTAAATATTTTAAACAACTATCAATTCTGTTATTGAATTGAATTATTACGAACAGAGATTCTTAATACTTTTTTTTTATTGATCTTACCTTTTTTCACTAATTTATTTTTAATACCATATTTTCCTTTCTAAAAATTATAATTTACTTAAAAGTTTTTTATTTATTTTTATTTTTATTTTTAATATATTACAAATTCAAATAGTGATTTTTATTACTTTTGATATTATTAAATTAAATCTTTCAATTTACTAATTTTGATTGTTTGTAATATAATTTTGATTTGATTATACGGAATATAAATATAATTTAAATAATTTATTTTAATATACCACCAACAATGATTTTGTCTTCAAAAGATGAATATTGTACTTTCCTTTATAAAATATTTAATTGTTATTATAAATGTTTAGCACAATGAATTAAGACCATGCAATTTTAAACTTTGCAATAAACTTTTTCTATTCTACGTCATGTCTTCTAATCTTGATTCAGTTGCAGGCATTGATATTTAAAAGAAAATAATGCAAGTCAACCATAATTCCACTCTACCTTCACACCATATTAAAGTTGTAAAGGCAAAAGTCACAAGAAGGGGAGTTGAATTGTGATTTATAAAAATTTTCGCCAACTTTTTATAAACAGAGTGTAGCGTCTATAGAACAAAAGATATAGTTTTTTTTTTTTCAAGAGAACGTTTAACAGACAATAACTTCACAGATGAAAGCCTTTTAAAAAAAAAGTTTAAATCACAAGACAAAGTCAGTTCAAGCAGTTATAAAATGTATAGGATCAAGAAAGACAACACAGGAAATTATACTGGTTCGTCTCACTCCGACGAGACTATGTCCAATTCTTGACAAACCACCAAGTTCCAATAACTTTCACAAGTTACAAGTATTGTTCACTGCCACTTATGGCTTACCCAAGTAGTTTTTCACACTTAGCCTCTCCAAGCTAAAAACCCAAGTATTCTTTTTTACCAAGCCACTTCTGGCTCTAAAACAAATCACAAGATTTGTTTTTGAGAAAGGGTGCACAGACTTTTGGCTCGTCTTACAGACGGATATACAAGATTAAGAACTAAGTATCTTTCTCTCAGGATACACAAGGTGATTTGGGAGCTTTTACAAAAAAAATTTACAAGAGAAAGAATGAAGGCTTGAAAGAATGCTTGAATTTTGAATTCAGTTCATGTGTTCTTCTTTTCAGCACTTCAAATCTTCTACTATATATAGACTTGCTGAGGAAGTAAATGTTGTCTCTAAACGGTATTCTTTCTTGCGTCTGACCATCGTCTGAAGGAGGGTGGTTGAGGGGCATTTGATGCGAGCATTAAATGCTTGTCACCAACTAGTCATATTGAGCAGATAAAGCATTATGCTTATCTTTCTTGAGATATACTCCATATCCTTCTGCTGCAGTGATCACATTGCTTGCTTAGATAAGTACTTATTGCTAGTTGTAGCGCGTCTTTTGAGGCGAGGAAAACTTCTGAAACTTTGACTCTTCTTTCTGTTCCCTTTTATGCACTCAACAAATCCTAAGAGGATGTTATATGAATATTCCTTGCAAAACAAATTACAACAACCATAGTGCATTTACTATGCCTTTAAATGTTTCTTCAGACTTAAGCGTCTGTCTGCGTATCATCTGTATCTTACAGACGCAGATACAACGTTTTCGTCTGTAGGCATTTATAAGACACATTCTTTTTACTTAATATTTGTTTTGCATAAAATCAAAATAATTGAGGGTCCTGATTCGTCTTATGACTCAACAAAAGTTAATTAATTAATATTACATTTTTTAGGGAAATTAGAATTAGGGAACTATTTTTTTAGTCGTCCAAATAAAAATTTACATTTTTTAACTCCTCATATTTGAAAAATGATCATTTTAGTCCCGTTGCTAGAATTTGAGGAACTAAAAATATATAAATTTTTATTTGAGGGGAGGGGATAAAAAGAACATTTTTCAAATTTGAGAGATTAAAAATATAATTTTTTATTTGAGGGACTAAAATAAATAAATTTCCTAATTTAAGGAATTAAAAACATAATTAAGTCAAAACTTAATTCTTAAGTGATTAGGTTAATTTGATTAATTTGAATAACTATATTTTGGGAATTTGGGAAGCACAAAGTGCATAAGTTTGGTCAGAAAATTTTCTCAGGAATTTTTTTTAAAGAAAATTTATCTTTTGAACATATACTTTTTGTTAAATTAATGAACTCCATAAAAAATATTTTCATGGAACAATATGTGAGTTCTTTTAGTTAAAATTAATTTTCTTATTATTTTCATCTTATTTTTGTTATATAGTTTCATTTTTCTATATATAGAAATTTTTTTACTTCAAAAAAGTTGCATTGTGAAATTTAAATTTATAGTTGTATTATAATTTTTTTAAATGAGTTGTATTATAAAATAAACACACCTAATTATCTTTTATTATTTTTAGTAATGAATAAGTTCCTTATTGCTAAAATTTAAATTAGTTTTAGATTTATTTTGAATAATATAACAAATTAACAACATTGTCAACATAATTTATACATAAAAAAAATTTCGTTCACTCCTCAATAAATCCGTGCATCGCACGGGTACTATCTAGTTATTAACTAAAGGTGTCTAGATGAAATAATAAGTAAATATTAACACCTTGAGAGTTATCAACACTACCTTAGGTAAAGTAAATTATTTGGCACATGAATTTAATAAATGATTGGCTTAATTGCAGATTTTACCATTCAACTTTCATTATTTTGTGAATTTTACCACTCAAGTTTTTTTTTTTTGCGAATTTTACCATCCAACTTTCGTCATTTTGTGAATTTTACCATTCAAGTTATTTTTTTGCAAATTCAAAACTTTTTTTTTTGTGAAACATCAGGGTGATAAAATGCGCAAAAATTGAAAACTTAGGTGGTAAAATTTGTAAAAATAAAACTTGGGTGGTAAAATTCGCAAAATTATGAAAGTTGGGTGATAAAATTTGTAATTAAGCCTAAATGATTTATACAAGTCAGTGATAGAAAAATACTAATATTGTAAATATTAACACCTTAATGTATGCTTATTTTTCCATTCAAATTCACATTAAAGATAAATCTAGTAATTTATTTTTTTCACGCTCAACTGCTTTGAAAGGTATATTAATGTTAAATCAAACATGCCCGTAACCTCAACTAGATGCAAGTCTTCACTATGCCCAACGACCTCAACAAAATCCATATACCACATTTTCAACCTCATGTTCCTTCGTAACTTTTGATATAATATGACTTTAATTTTTTTTAAATTGTTTTTTAATTATTTCATTAGTTAATTTTTCAAAAATATTTAAATAGACACATTGAAAATTATTATATCTAATAATTTATTAGATATAAAACCAAATAAATTTTAATATGGAACTATAAAATTATACTATTAAATAAATATAAAATGGTCTCATGTAAATTATAAGTATTAAATCTAATTTATATATATAGACAAGAGAATTTAATTGCAAACATTTTAACTCATTTTCAATTATATCAAAATATTTATAACTTACAGTAAAAAAAATGTAAACACAGGGTTAATACTTAATAGAACTTTAGATAATTATTATGAAACATATTTTTATATAAAAAATTCAAAAAAAAAAATCTGTGAGGTGTTAAAAGAATCTTCTCAATTTTAAGTTTTTTTTTCATTCATTTTAGTTATCTTCAACCTAAGTTCATATCCTGTTTAAAATTAGATGTCGATTTTTCTACAGATGCCAACATTACAACCTACTTGCATTCCAAAATAATTAGTGGCTTGATGTGCAATATATAGCAATCACATCAGACCTTTTTTCTCTATATATTCTTTCTCATTTTCCAAGCCCTATAATATTTTGAGCAATGTTATCAGACTCAGACCGGTCATTGACTCAGTCAGGGTACTGAGTCACTGGGTCAGGGGTCGACCCAGTGAGTCACTAATTGACTTGTATGACTCGGTATAAATTATAATAAACTATATAAATATTTATGTTTGTATCACATGTAACAAATTACATATTTAGCTTAGTGGTAAGTTAAGCATTTGCTGGCTTTCATGGTTTCGTGTTCGATTATGGCTTGTTGGTCTTTTGTGTGTATTTTATTTGCTTTTTTTTTTTTAAAGTAGTGGTTGTAGAATTTAGAATGTGAGATGTGTTCTACGAGAAAAGTACAGCCAGTCACACGCACCTTCTTGAAGAAAGAGAAAGTCGTGTACTTGCAGCCGTTATTGGAATGCGTATAAAGTATAAACAGGCTTGCTGCTTTCGAGATCAGAAATTTTACTTGGCCCGGTCCCAGTCAAATACTGGTTTTGTCTGGGTTAACACCGATTTGATGACGTGTCATCGGGCTAGTAGTGCAAACGATCCAACAACTGAATTGGCTCGGCCACTAGTCCGATTTTCGGTTCAATTGGTTCAACCCACCGGGGCGAGCCGGGTTTGATAACACTGATATTGAGGCTTCAAGAAAGGAGTGGGTCAATGGGGGCATGTATGTGTTCAATTCTAACCTTAACCTTGTGTTTGGATAGAGAATTTTAAGATTTCAGGGAATTTGAAATACTTAAAATTTGAATTGCTTTGAATTAAATTTCTTTCATTTCATAAATATTTTGTTTGGATAAAGCAATTCAATTTTTCTAAATTTTATTCTTTGTTTAATGAAGCAATTCAATTTCTACCTCATATAAAATTTCATTTTTAAATATAAATTTAAAAAGTTAAAATTTAAATATTAAAATTTAGTTAATAATTCAAAAGTAATTTTAAAATATGTAATATTTAATAATTTAAAATACAGATATTAATAAAAATATTAGAATTTTAAATTCTTAATTTCTAAAGTAGCTCCAAACACCAACAACTCCATCTCAGATCTAGAACTCAAAATTCATACATAATCTAGGCTAGTATTGATTATTGATAACGAATCTAAAATTTTTATTTAACAACAAAAATATTGTTTAACCCAAATCACGAATTTGTAAGTTTAGTAGTTGCACGAGCAAACAAAGCAATAGAGATCGAACTCGGAATCGAAAGTCGATGACAATAGAATCAATGAGAAAGCCAAAGATTCTGGCGGAGTCACAAACAAGTCATCAGAGAAAGTATGATAGAACAGCGATCATTTCGGGGAGGGGTTCGTTCCGGCGAGGGGTTTGGCCGGCAGTCGAAGTCGCCGTCATGTGATGGCTGGAATCAGGTCCGCTGTCGGAAGAGGCAGGTCGGAGAGTTCCAGCGGCTAAGGGTTTTACTTAGAGTTATGGGTGCTGGAGTGGAAGAGAATTTTAAATTTTTTACTTTTTGAAGGAATTTGAATTTCTGTGTTTTAAGTTAACTAAAATACCTCGATTAAAATGCTTGAATTTTAAATGCTTTTCAAATGTATTATCCAAACAGAGTAATTTACTGCATAGCATTTCAATTTATTCAAAAAAATGAATTACTCGGTTCAATTGCTCTGTCCAAACACAAGGTTAAATGACCACACCAACAAAACCTGTCATGTTATACTAATTAACTATTTTAATACAGTATTAGGAGCAAAAGCTTCACCAAGTTCTTTAACCATTCATAAAACACATGGTTGAGTAATTGAATATAGATAAAAGACAACTTAGAAAACAAATAGAAAATTATATTTACTTAGGTCGAGGGGGAATTAAAGTTGAAATGAACATACACATATTGCTCACAAACTATACCATCATTATTATACTTTTGATGCATAGGTTGGCTTTCTCAAGGCAAATTTGGCATGAGCGTCCACTGTGGTCAGTATTTGAGGTATTGACATACCACCAGATATAACAATTTCTGCATTACAATAAAAAATGTATGTTAAAAATTATCACAACGCATGTGCTAGATCATAGACTTCATAGTTAATTTTTTTTTATAAAAAAAAAATGGATTACTTGGTTATGAATTCCCATACCTATCCCTTCTCGAACAGACAGATTAGGCCTTAGAATATCATCTGGGCTAATGAGATAAATATCTCCAAGGTACAAGTGATTAGTGGGAACGTAAACACAAAAAAGCTCTTCCTCAACTCTGTTCCTTAGTACCACCGAAGAAGTGATGAACCCAAGTGCATACTCACCAACACGAGGATGCCTTATGATGGCAACTTCTTTGAAAGCATTAGAGCTTTGATCTGTGAAATAAATGAAAAGCTTAGAGTTTGTTGAATACATGAAAGGAAAGACAAACAATTAGGTGAATACATTAAGAAATATACCTGGTGATATTGCTGCACTTATTTGCTTGGAGGCAGCATATATATAGCTTACAAGAGGCATTTTTTTTATGAACCATTCACCAAGGGTGAGAACTGAAGTTCCTAACCATGATGACATGAAAATTCCAACCAAAAATATGAAGGTGATGGAAGTAATAAATCCAAGACCTGCCGATTGTCCAGATTAATTAATTGCAAGGCATGATCATATCTCTTACAAACAGTGTAAAAAGATGAAGATATAAATTTGAGAGTTGAACTCAAAATTCAACTTTTTACATGGCAAAAGTTTAGAAAATAGTACAAACATTTCATGACATTGATTTTGCAAAGGATATAATGCATTATTTATCAAATGAAACCATTTCTCGATTTTGCAAGATGTATGATAATAGTTTGATTTATCTCCTTATAGGTTCCAATTTAAAGAAAATACATAAAATTAAGGAAGCATTGTTCTTAAGGAATGAATATTTGTAGCAAATGATATCATTCCATTATAAAACTACATTTTTATTGCCCTAAAATATGTCCTATCTCCCATATTTACCATGTAAGTTTTGAAGAGGCAAATCACAACAATTTATTGTCCCAATGCTATAAGGCTTGAGTAAGACAATTATTAAACTTAATTTATACATCGAATTCTTATACATTAGTGCCTTCTTAAAGCTATAACCTAAATTATTCAAAGAAATAACTCATGTTTATAAATAACAAGGCAAGAGATTACAAAAGCTCTTACCAAAAATATTGATTCCTAGATGATTATATATAGGGGAGAAGAAACCATCAACAAAGCGGATAAATCCCCAAGTGACATAGAATGTTATTGCAATGGGAAGGAGGATGACACTGCAAATTACATTACATTCCTCATAAGAATGTTAACAAGTAATGCGACATAAAAAGGATGACAATCAAAATTCACAACTTTATAATATCAATAGCACCAGGGAAATTTGCATTAACCTCCCTCAAGGTCTTCTTAAATAACACCCACCCCCTTCAACTTGTAAAAAACACTCACTTCCTTGAGATAACAACAAAGAACAACCCTTTAAAATTCTAGTATTCTTTTTCATATATAAATGAATTTCTCTCGCAAAAGTAATAAAAAACATGCAGTAAAAATAAAAATGAGAAAAACATAAATAAAGAGCAAACATTTTACTAGTAATACTTAACAAGACTATTGGAAACATAGGGTGCACAATGTAACTTCGTCTTTACGATGTACAATTATTTTTTGCCTTCTTGAAAATAATGTGGTGTAGAGTTATGAAAGAAGTCTTGTGGGTGCCTCTTGTTAACAAAGTAACCCTGTTATTTTGTAAGGTGTGCCATGTTACTTGATTAAATAAAATAAGGGAGGTGTTAATTGATTAATAAGGGTGCGTTTGTTTAAAAACTAGATAGAGTGTGGATGTCATTTGTGAAGCTAAACCTTGCGACAAAGGAGTGTAATTTCTCTGTAACATTATAAATGTTATAAGTGCAAATGCTTCATGAATGTTATCAATAATTGATTTTTCAAGTTCCATTTGATACTTAAAAAATTATCAAGCTTAAAACCTCTACCAAACTTCCCACCCACCTAACAACCATTTAAACTAAGTTTAAGTTTGTGACTCAATTTCTCATTCATATACTCAAATTTGTAACCACACAAATACCAATACAATAAATCAAGGTATGCACACAAACATAAAAGTCAATTAGATAAATTATTTTGTTAATAGCAACATAGCATATCGTATGATGCGATAAAGCAAAATAAACCATGTGATTATCAAAACAAACAAAATGTGCACGCGTACCATCCTGACATAAACTTTTTTGATGCCCAGCTGCGAATCACTTTTGAAAATGCCTGAAAAGAAATTTTCATTTCGTCAAATTAAGAAAATAAGGAACGAAAATCGGGTTATGAATATTCACATGTTTAGCATTAGATGAGAAATGAATGAAGAAAAATATAGGTAAATATAAAGGAACCTCATGGCCAGAGTGATTTTGGTTGGAAATAACGTTAGGTGATGAAGGGGCAGATGATTTAGGGCATGCATTTTCTGAAATGCTTGACACGGGAATCAAGAGCTCCAGATCTCTTGATGCCATTTTTTCTTTTCCCTATTACTGTTTCTTTTCTCTCTTTCTGTTAGGTGATCACTTCAACACTCAGGGATGGTTAGAACCTCATAACAGAATGTTAAATTCAAGCAACAAATTCCATTTTGCTCTGCGTTGAAATCGTCATATAAACTTTGATGTGTTGTGTGTTTAACATTTATTTTTTAATCATGTGGCATCAAAGCTTATAACAAGTTTAGCCACGCCTATGTTCTACCTTGAAGAAGAATAAATATATAATAAAAAAATGGGAAAAGAGCATATAAACACCCTAAACTTTTATCCTTTTGCAAATAGACACCTTTAACTATTATTTTATCCTAATTAATACTTAAACTTTTATAATTGTCTCAATAGACCCTTCTGTTAATTTGCTGTTAAATTGTTAACTGAATTAATCATTTAAATTGAACCTCAACCCTTTAACTGATTAAGTTGTTTACCCACGTATAATGAAAAAAAAAAGAGAAAAAAAAACTAGTTTTTTATTACACGAGCATGATAAAAAAAAATAGTGCTGGTTTGGTCTTAGGATGAACATAATAAAAATTAGTATAAATCAGTGTTTTTCTTTCGAACAATAATACTAGTTTTTATCTGGTTATAGTTCTTAAGTTTTTTAGTTATATATCATAATTCAATACACTTATTAGAAGCTCACCTATAATCCTTTAAACATCAATTGATTCACATTATGAAATTAACAAGTTTCCGTGCCATATCATCTTCCCGCAGGGCATTGTCACCACTCCATAGCATTCTCTCAATCTCTAGTACCTTTTCAAAAAAACTTGGAGATAAACAACACTCTTAGGCCACTCACAGTGCCCTTATTTTCTCATCAATCATTTATAGGCTACAGTCGGTGGAATTGTTCAAGACTGTAGAGAAATACAGGAACGAGAACCCATGGCTGTCAAAGCGTAAGCGAGGGGTCTTTTAGTTTTTCATTTTTAATTTTTAAATAACTATTTATATAATTTTAATATTTTAAATAAATGCTGAATAAAAAAAATATAAATGCAAAAATAATGAACGATTGACATTCAATTTAAATTAATGGCATAGATTAATTCAGTTAACTATTTAACAGCATTTAACGGAAGGATCTATTGAGTCAATTGTAAAAGCTTAAGTATTAATTAGGATGAAATGATAGTTAAAGGTGCCTATTTGCAAAAGGGTAAAAGTTCAAGATGTTTACATGCTCTTTTCCCTAAAAAAATTTCATAACGTAAAAATTTATGTTATATAATATAAATAATATATCAATCATATTATATAAAAAAAGATTTTGTCATGTGACAACACCATATTAATTCTTTTTCCGTCGAAATGTAGATGGTTTTATTTTTATGATAATTTTAAATTCTAAATTATTTAATTCATATTTAATTGATAACGATAATTTAAATTCATATTCATATTCAAATTTGAACGTAATAAATATTTTAAGATATTTATAATTTGAAATTTGATAACACAATTATATTCTTATTCAGATCTTACGATTAAATTTATTTTTATTTCATAATTTTGTAATGCAAATCTATATTTTGGTTCAAATTAATAAATAACACTATTACATATTTTGTGTCATATTTAAAGTAAATTTAAATTTAAAAATATTGCGTGATTTATTTTAGTAGATCAATCTTCACCATTATTTTGTTACTATATTATAATCATATCATTAAAATGAATAATTTAAATTAAATTAAATAGTTAGATATCCACCCCATCTCCATTAAAAAAATTCGGATAATACCCATATCCATACCCGGTCAAAGTGGGTATTCCCATCAAAGTCGGGTCGGATTCAGGTCAGTACCCCACGGGTTCGGGGCTCTTTGGTATGCCTACTTAAAATTACTAAAGAAAATTTTACAGTCTCTCAGTTATTAGCCTAAATAAAATATGATTAAAATATCATTATACGCATTATCTTATTTTTGTATTGATCATTAATATTTTTAATTGTAATCTACTGATCTATAAGTTCAATTGCCCACAAATATTTTTTTTAATAATTAACATTAGACATTTATCTTCTTTATGATGAAAATATATTTTTTAAAGAAAAATTAATAATTACAAAATAAATTATAAATTTTGTTATCATTAATATTTTTATTAAAATTATGTATATATTTAACTTATATATAAATGCAAATATCTTTATAAAGATAATAGTGTTCTAAAACAAATGTTTATATAAATTAAAATGACATAAGACATGTGTAAATATAAAAAATGAGGAGGGATCAAATGACACCGGTACAACTTACACAATTGTTACACCATTCAATAACTTGATATTGAATGATATTTTCTTAAAATCCACCGTTGGATTGAAAGTTCCTTTCACATAGATTATATATGCAAAATTTCATATTAATTCAAAATTACTTGCTAGCTCATTCATATAAATCAAAATCGACGTAATATAAAATTTTCAAAATATACTAAAATACGGATCATTTGATCACCTACTTATTGATGTTCAATTCTCATAAAATTTGACACAAACAATCTTAGTAATATATAGATACAATTCAACAATTGGATCGATAAAAATCACATTTTATATCAAGTTATTGAATGGTGTAACAATTGATGTAAGTTACACAGGTATCATTTAATCCTTCCTCGTATAAAATTATTTAAATATATATCAATATTCATAATTAATTTTATATATCTTTTACATATACATACTAACACATACATATATAAAAAAAAATTAAAAATTAAAAAATACATTAAAAATTATAAATTATAAAGTCAACACCTGTGCAAGGCACGGGTTATTAAGCTAGTTATATTATATAATGTAATTTTTTTACGTTTCTAAAAAACTTTATCATATATTATGTTATAAGTAATGCTAAATTTTTCAACAATTTCTCCTACTATCTTATAAAAAAGTATTAAATAAAAAACAAAATACATTTAATATTTTGAAAATATAAAAGATATTCAATGCTTACCATGCAAAGAAAGCAGGGAGAATAATAAGAGGATTTTATCAATAAAAATTGAAAATGTCTTACTAATTTTTGAAATTATTGAGAATTTGTGGTAATTAATTAATGAATGTGATTCTTAAATATTTTTTATGTACATATATCCTATAGAAACAAAGTACGTTTAAATAATTTATTTACATTATTTAATATTTGAAAATACATTTATTTATATTATTTAATTACTTTTATATCTCATAAAAACAAAACAAATAATCATTCTCTCAAAATTTACCCTTACATCACACATGTTCACACTCTAGTATACAGACCCGCATAGAGGTAAACAAAATAATGCATATATTTCAATTTACACTTGGTGTGGTGTTATCCAGAGAAGGAGAGAGGAAAGTATGGTGACGGTTTTGCAACTTTTTCTTACTTAGCTGATACATCTACAATTTCCATAAATTAATTCACCAAAAAAAAAAAAATCTACAATTTCCATAAATTAAGTTGCTTTATAGTATTCTTCAAAAATAAAAAGTTACTTTATAGTAAGTGGCCATTAAACCTCCGCATTATATTTGTAAGTAAAGTACTGTGTGAAGTTTAATTTGAGAATTAAGACATATTTTTTGTGGTTATTTTCGATTCCATTTTTATAAGTAAAATAAATTTGTAACACAAATATTTTATTATATCAAATGTAAAACATTGCGAAATTTAAGAGAAGAAAACATATATATATATATATATATATATATATATATATATATATATATATATATATATATATATATATCACTGAATCAGTATATATACATGGACCCCGGGATTTCAAATGATGACTCAACAACACACATACATAAATCACGCTTCACAATTCACACATAAATAAAATAAAGCATCAATTTGCTTATGATAAAGACATTAAAAAAAAGGTGACACTAGAAACAGAGGAAGATCCTCCTTCATACATGCACACTCTAAGAACCAGGGCATTTCTTAGCAATTAAGAGAGAATAATTAAAACAACAAAAAGTGCCCTCCTTGGCAATGGCAATCTACTTTCTTGTTTTTTAGGTTAGGCATTTCCTCCAGCATAAAGACAACTCTTGTAACCTACAAAATAAACAAAGAGCAAAGATTGTAAAGTGAGCATGCCAATTTAGTGGGATGATGAGATGATCAAAGCAGTTTATCTCACTACACTAAAATCCAAGGTTTTTATTGGGACGTTTGCCTTGTCAAAATAAAAAATTGGGACGTTTGCAACTGCAACAAGACCACAAATTGTAGTCGCATCGATCACATTTATTTGCAATTTCTCATAATATCAAATAACCAGTAAATGCAATCTAAAACCTTGCTAAAATCAACACAATTAGCAACATAGAGTGATACATAAACCCCATCTTCACATTATCCTTTCCCAAAATCTGCGGTATAAACAAGACACGAGGGCTTAACTTTTTTAAAAAGTAGTTCATGCAACATGACTGCACAAACATTAAAGACAATTAAGAAGGAAGAGCAAATGATCTTTTGTGGAATGACGTACCACATCAAATTTTCATGCAATGCATGTATAGCGTGGTGCTAAGAGTCCTAAACTCATAATTAGATAATCTCTGTTATAATTATTCAGTTTTCTATGCTTCACACATAGGATCAATTGGGAACTTACTTGGATTATTCGTTGACAACATGGCTGTTTGCGAGAAATCACAAGTCAATGGATTCCGTCCAGCAGTTTGATACAATAGATTCATGGCATATGCAGCATGGTTTACTAAAGTGTTAGGTTCAAAACAAGCCCCTCCTTGTTGAATTGCGGTACAATCAATCCCTTGCCCACAAGCATAATCCAAATTTGCTTGTAACCGTGCATCTGTCACTCCTGCTTTTGGCACACACCATGTTGCACTATTATTTGTTTTGGTTGGACTTGAAACTGTTGGCTTTGGAGTCACGGGAGATTTTGACACATCCGGAGTAGTCTTCAATGAAATTAAGAAACATAATATATTAAATACTAGTACTAGCTAGAACAGCATTAAGATGAGAACTGTGAACATTATTAAAGACTGCAAAATGGTGGCTTCATGTCCACTTAAGAATTCTGCTTTATTTGGTGTTGGACCCGGGCCTATTGACGCTGGATTCACAGGAGATTTTTGTGTTTGACCCGGGTCTGTTGGCGCTGGAATCACTGGAGATTTTGACACATCCGGAGTCTTCAATCAAATTAAGAAATACACTGTTAAACACTACTAGACTATAAGTCTAGAACAGTTTCAAGATCAGAACTGTGAAGAAAGTGATGCTTCATCTTCATTCATCAATTTAAGTTGATTGCCAAATATTAATGACAAGAAATTATTACATATTCCTAGACCATCATGGTCATGGTCACGGTCATGATCAATCTTCACATGACACATAATTGAATCTTATGTGTCATGTGGAGATTAACAGTGACTGTGATGATCCAGGAACATGTAATAATTTCTCATTACCGAGAGTATCTAATTAATGGCAACATAGGAGTATTTGATCATAATAGAATTCATTCATACCGGGGCAACCGTGGGCACGGGGCTACTAGTTTCTTGCTGTTTTGAGAGGCCAGCGTCATAGATCATGGATTGATCAGGGTTGAAGAGTCCAAAGGCTCGCTCAGAGGCAGGTCCAGGCTTCAAGTCCTCATCGTACAACGCAAAGAGGTATGTGTCCACTGATTTCCCAGGCATCAACGGGGTCCCAACCATAGATCGCAGGTGCGCAATCAGATTGCCGTTATAAGCCTTAGCATTCTCAAGACTTGGACCGGCCTCATTGTTGTCCCCTTTGTAGGGCCACCCTGTCTCCGCAACCACAATCTCAACATTCTTAAACCCCATAGCATCCAACGCAGATCGAACCGCATCCACCTACACACACATACACATATATGTGGAAAATCGCTTATATAAACTATTTAAGCTTTGTGAAAAAAATCTTTAGTATGAAAATTAAACTCTTATTGATGAGGAGGTCTAATTCAGTTGGTTAAGTAGATGTGAGGTGTGTGAGTTGTTGTAAATTTTCAGTATCTGTCTTCGATTCCTACGTATAAAAAAAAAAACACTCTTATTGATAATTTGACTGACCTGAGCATCGAACATGTTCATGTACTTGAGGTTGGTGTTTGAGTCAACTCGGCCAGCGTTAGGCTGGAAGAGGCAGAAGGCGAGGTTATCGGCTCTGCCAGGGTCGCTTCTGTAGGCAAAGTAGGGGTAAGGGTTGATGGTGAAGGGCGAGCCCGTGGCATTGTTGAACGACAACAGCCCCTGCAAAACGGTGTCGTATTCAGGATGGAACCTTCCGGCGGAGGGAGGCTCGGAGTCCTTGAGAACCGACATGGCGTGTACGGTGGAGACCTTGATCTTGCCGCCGAGAGAGGCGGCGTCGAGCGCGCCCTGCACGTTCTGGATCGCCGGCAGCATCTGGTTCACGAGGTTCGGGTCGTTCGAGGTTATCACCTCGTTGCCGACGGTTATGAGGATGATGTTGCTGGCCGGGTAGTACGGTACGACGTTGGTGTTCACCCACGTTTTCGCGAAGTTCGGGTCCGAGGCCAGCCCCGGTATGTCCCCGTTCGCCGCTCCGATCACGATTCCGATTCCCGTGTTCGCCAGAGCTTTTATTATCGCCGGGTCGGTTCCGTACAGACGGACCTTTCCGATTGCCGTCGACTGGAGCAGCTTCGCCGTCGCCGACGGCGGCGGCAGGTTGTCGGCGACTTGTCCATAGTTCACGCCGATGAATGATTCAGAGCCTGCACAGAGTAACAATAGTAACTTCACTTTCTTGTTCATCTCGATTACTAGCAAAACACAGTAACAAATTGAAAGATGGAGTAAAAAAAAAAAAAAAAAATTAGAAAAGGTTATTAGTTCAAATAGAGGAAAAAAAAAATGAATCTTGAAGCTCCAATTTCAAAGGAAGAGGTGTATTATATTGTTAGTTTTTTTTTTACTGAAGATAATCATATTGGAACCTAGGACCATAGTGACAGGAAAAAGAACTTGTTTTTGCCTGTAATAATTTCACTTGACTCAGACAAAATTGTATGCCTATAAAAAAAATTGTTAATTTGTTATTATTATTTACTTATTGCAAATGGAAGGTGAAGATGTGGACATATATTGGTGAAGAAAAAGGGTGGACAATTTGGAAAACAGGGATTGGACATAGAAGGTTAGTGTTGAGTGATGCAAAAGTTCAAGTGTGTGTGTGTGTGATTGGAAGAAGGGTGGTAGAATAAGAAAACTCACTTGCAAGGTTTATTAATGTGAGAAAGAAAGCAAGAAAGGGTAGAAGACTTGCTGAGCGTGAGAGCAAGATTGCCATTTGGGAACTGCGCTTCTTTTGTCAGTTTTGTGTGGATGAAGAAGCGGTGTGAAGCGGAAATATATACAGTGAGGGAAAGGCAAAGGCCAACAATTGAGGGTAAAACCGTAAAATTATGAGGGTGAAGTCTTTCATAATGCGTTCAAAATCAGAATTCAGAAGTATTAACGGTAACATACATTATTTTTTGTGTTATAGCTAACATACATTATTACGTGAATAAAAAAATAGGTTTAAATATTTTTTTATTCTTGTAATTTAATATTTTTTTATTTTTTGTTTTTGTAAAAAAAAAAATTTCAGTCATTACAAATTATATTTGTTTTGTTTTTTGTTCTTATAGTGATTTAAATAACGTTTTTTTACTATTTAAAGCGCTATTTAAATCAATATAAGAACGAAAAATAAAACAAACATAATTTACAAGAACTAAAAAAAATTACAAGAATAAAAAATAAAAAAATGCTAAATTACAAGAACAAAAAAGATATTTAAACAAAAAAAAAGTAACACACATTATTGGTCCTAGCTGAAGCACATTATTTATCAGTTTCACGACTTTGTTCACAGAATCACAATGATATTACTAGATAACAGGAGTGATAATAATACACTTTTTAATATATACTCTTCTTAATTTTTTTTTATTGATCAGTACAAAATTATGAATAATTTTATAATTTTATAATTTTCAATAAATTATAAATGTAATATATATATTTTTTACTTTAAATAAAGCAAAAAAAAAAAAGAAAAAAGTAATTATGTTGGTCCTGCTCCTTACCCTTTTAATCTGATTTTTTATTTTAATTTTTTTAACTAAAAGCAAGTTTTCTTAATATATTTTTTATTTTTAATTTATTTTATTATCAAATTTACATTTAGGTTATAATCAATAAAATAATTATTCTCATTTTTTTTTTTGTAATATATTCATCAAATACAATATTCATTTATTGGACATGTTATTTAAAACAATTTATTATTTAAATCATTCTATAGATTAAAAGTTTAATAAAAGAAAAAAAGGGAAAATGTCAATTCAATAGGCTTACTAATGTGTTAATGATCTTATCCCTCGATTAAATATTGTTATAAGAAAGAGTTTAATGGTGATATATTTATAGTGTAAAATAATTTTACATTGTTAATCAATCACAAATCATCGTCTATATGACTTTTAAGATAAATTTGTAAAAGTCAACAAACTTATTATATATGGTGAGTTGTGATTAGATGACAGTGTAAAATTATTTTACACTATCAGTGCATAACACTTTTTCTCTATAACAAATATTATTTTATTTCTTAACATACTATTTCTTTAAAACACATGTTTTTAAAGTAGTAATAAAATAAATAAAATAAATGACTTTATTTTGTTTTAATTTATTTTTTTTGTTAAAAATATTATTTTTATTATTGACTGTAAAATGTAAATCAATTAGTAGGAGACTGTTTTAACTTATATTTAATTATACTTTTAGTCCTTTACTTTGAATTATGTATGAATTTGTTTCTTAAATTTTTTTTGAGTTAAATAAGTTCTTTTATATTTTTAAAATTAAAGAGATTGTGTCTCTCAATTGATTTTTTTTTAATTTAAAACCCTCAGAGTAATTTTTTACTCAAAATATTCATGTATTGAATTAATTAAATTCTCTTTTACTTTAAACTTTCTAACATCAAAATTCACTAGAAATAAAGATGTAAAAAACCTTCATATTCCAAGCCGCAATATCACATCTTATAAAATATTTTAAATTATACCAAGTTTCTATTAAATTTCTCACTTATAAACTTTTAAAATTATTTCATGTCTTAAATTCATCATTAAACTTCAAATATTTAATTAGAAATAGTAATATGATGATTGTAGATAGAAGAAAATTTAATGGAGAAAATAAATTTGCTTACTTTTAAAAATAGAAAGGTTTAATTAGTTAAAATAAGTTGGAAATCAAAATCACACAAATATAAATAAAGGGATTAAAAATATATAATTAAAATTTTAATGCAACTAATGACCTGGAATTTAAATTTTAAGAATGCAACTATTTAATTTTCAGTAAAGAAAGTTTTATCATTCTTAATTGTCCTACTTTGCTCAAGTCCAAATAACATCAGTAAAAAATTAAAGTATCAATTTAACATCTTATTCTATTTTTGTTTTTAAATACATCAAACAAAAAATAAAGTTTTATATGTTATCATATTTTGCTTTAACAATGGCTGCCGAACACGTTCCAAAAGTAATGTTGGTTGAATTTTTTTTGAATTCACTAATTGAGTAATATATGTGGCTACTTTTAAATTTATAAAAGCGAACATTTGAAGAAAATAACTTCAACTGGAATACAACCAGCTGTATATTACCAAGTGGCTTTTTCTTACGTGTTAATCAAAGAACATTCTCTCAGTCGACCTGAAGTCACATAATAAAAGTGAGAGGATTTTGTTTGAACGAAATAGAAAGTAAAGCATTTTATTTTAGATCATCATCACGTCCTCAAAAGCAGCACGTTGAATCTGTTGGGGCCTCGTGGGAATTGGAATGTTATTTTGCTTTGAGGAACAACTAAAGAAGCAAGGAAATTAACTCCCAGAAGTTAGCACAATCCAAGTGCGAACAATGTTTGATTTTTAGCACTGAGGAGGTATAACTATGATATCTGCCTTTTATTCTTATGAATAAAAAAAATTGTTTCGATATATTAATCTAAGTATTTGGAACAATGTAGGTTAGTATATAAATTGAGCCTAGGCCCAATTCATAACAGAGACTAAACATAAAGGTAAAGTTAAAAGCTTAAAATATATGTGTAATATTAATGTATTGAACTTAACAAATATATTAAAGCAAGTGGTGTTTGTTGAGTTCTTTTTTCTCAGCAAAATTAGAGATATACTAGAGTTTTTTTTTTTTCGTAGAAATCAAAGACAGTACCGATAAATTTATAATATTCACATATCTGTTCAATCAACTGAGTTAGACCCCTTTAATAGAGATATATTGGAGATGAAATAAAAGAACATGGAGTGGTACTTAAAAAAATGCCACGTTATAAGTAAAATAGTGTTTCATTTTTAAAGAACGAGGATGCCATACTAAATTATGTATAATAATATAGTAAAACAAATATTTTTTGTTAGCCAAAGTCACCTCATTATAACACAAGGAGCCACCCCTGTTTGGTACAAGGTAAAAGGAAAATAATTTTGTTAATTATTTCTCTTATGATAATTAAGGATTTAAAAATAAAAAAATTAATAATAATTGTAGCTTTTAATATTACTAACACCTTTAAGATAATGGCTAACAAAAGAAAATGAAAAAAATATGAGAAAGAAAACAAATATAGCAATGATGTTAGCTTTATTTTTTATTTTTAATTAATATAGTTTTATTGATAATTATAAAAATTATATCTTTATACTTCATTTATATTTTTAAAAAATATTAAGCAAAATAGCAAAAAAAACTTTATTTCTTTATTTTGCATTTTTAAAATAACACAAAAGGAAGATGATATTTTTATAATTATTGATAAAAACATATTAACAAAAATAAAAAAGTAAAGAAAACGTGATCTAAAATTTTATTCACGCCGAGAATAAGAAAACTAAGAAAATGAGATCATGTCGTTTTTCGATCACCATATAGATGAAATTTAATTTCATTGTTTAAAGAAGTACCTCTTCGTTTAAAGAGGAGCCAATCTTGCAATGACATCCACACAGATTTGCAATATAATTGAAACCAATGTGCTATGGGCAACCTGTTCTACAACCTTTTGGCAAAACTTGCTACTACCAAATCCAGCACTAGCACTGTAATTCTTTCTGAACCAACAAGTTAATGCTGCCAAGTGTCATAAGAAACAAGTCAAGTGCAATGTTTAGGTCAAATAGTGATAACAAAAGAAGAAGAAAAAGCTAATAAGTAATAAAGACGTGTTGTGAGTGCCTGCTTCCTCTTTTAGGCTTGGCTCCACATTAAAGTTAACCAGAAAAATGAAATTAAAGGGCATTGGAGTTTTTCCCAAGGTGTGTTCCGGGACGAAGGAATGGACCACGACCTCCACTTCCGCTTAATAATTGTCCCTTTTCTAGACTAACAATTCTCATTTCTTAACCCATAAGTTACCAATGAAACATAAACAAATCATTCTTATATGTATTTGAGGAAGTATGTTCCTCTTTTCTTTTCTATGTATTTAACTACACTATTTTACAACTATTGTAATTAAATACTACAAGTTTCTTTTTTTTACTGAATACTATAAGTTATTTCACTGCAAAGTACCATATATACATCAATGTATATAAATTACCATGCGTCATTTTTTTTTATAAAAAAAATTATACTCATATTTCTTAAGGTTTAATAAAATGATCTTTGACAATATTTTTTTTTACATTACTTTGATTTCTCTTAATTTATATAACTCTATAAAAAATTATGGGAGGTTTGAGTTAACAAAAGGGGTATGTAATGTTATGTTACATAAATTAAGAAATGTTTGTATATAGTTAAAAAAAAATATACATTTAGTGAAAATTTGTGAAACTTTAATTAAAGAATACGATTATTAAAGTCCTTTCATTGCACTTCCTTGTTCCACTTTCACATATAACTTAAATATTTGAATTTTTAAAAAGAAAGAAAATATCACATTGTTTTTTCTTTCCATGCATGGCTTTTGTGACGAAATTTCAGCATTTCATTTTTGAAATTTATTGGAAATTAAGAAAGCTCTTTAAAAAAAAAAACCATTAAAAAAGGCATATAATTCGTATATTTGATTATCATTTAATTCTTTTGCCATGCTTGTACATTTTTCCAAAGTTAGAACTTAAATAATAAACTATATCTAATATGGATGAGTTGTAGTTCATTTTTCCTTTATTAATTTTTTTTGAAAATGTTTTTAACCGATTTCTTTTTCAACTAATTTGAAAAAAAAAATTAATCAATTTCCTTGATATGAATCTCATCCTCCTTGATATTTTTCAACAAAAAGGTTAAGTCTGACATCTTTTGATTCTAAAAATTCAGGGACAAGAACACCTACATTCATTGCCAAAACCCATTTTTCCAAATCATTCCACCTTCCTTATTCAAAGGTCATAGCAAGGACCAAACCATGTGAAATTTCCTCACCCAATTTACGGAAAAATCAAACTTGCCAGAGGAAACAATAAAGCAAATCCATATACATGGATGCTTATCTATTTGCATATGTAAAGGAACAAATAGAGAGCTGAATTATCATATAAACAGAAATATAATTTTCCATAATCTAAGTCTATTGATGTGTAGCAAAGTTATGAATTTCTCGGATAATCAACTAGTTCTTCAAGGAAACTAATGAATCTAGATTATGCCAATCACACAATTCTATTTAACAACCTCATGCAGGACCAGAGTAAAGAGCTTCTTTGGACTGCATTAAGGGAAGCATTGGGATTTTGACAATTTTTACTGATACTATATCTAACACTATGTATTGGGATTATTTGATAACAATTACGACCTACATAAGACAATACACATAAGTTTTCTTTGGTGAATCAATGGTCTCTTGGATGAGTTTAAAGGTGGTTCGTAATAGCATCTCCGTCAACAGTTCCTTTGTGGGTTTCTTAAGTGAAGAAACCGTATCTTGCAATTTCTCCACCGTTGGAGAGAGTCTACGTGGCAAGCAAAAGTTTCTTCAACTTAAGATCCGTTGCTTCACTAAGATGCAGTTTCTTAGCAATAAAAAATAATATTTTACACAGAAAAGCACCATGGAAAAAGACAAGGGTGAAGCATGAAAATCTGAGTGGGAGACGAGACATTTGGGGAAAAAATTAGGTCGTGGGGAATGTTTTGGAAAGAGATTTGGGGGATAACAATGGAAATAGACCATTTTGTGCCTCTGATTATCACCATTTTTTAAGCAAAAAAATAAATCAATTTAAAACATTTTTTTAAATAAATGAAAATAAAAGCAAGTAATGCTGAAAGTCACTTGATGAATAAATGTATTATGTATTTCTCATTATTTTTAACTTTTTTGTTTTTCTGACCATGGTATTGGTACGGATTATTCATCATCGAAAGCAATGACAAAACTCTGTCGGAAACCGTGAGCGCACACCAATGTGAATATTTCCCTCCCAACATTTATTATGGAAAATTTGAATAAAATAAATATTCAACAATTTTTAATATTTAATATTTTTATACATAACAATTCAAAAATTGAATTAATAATTTCATTTGAAATATGATTAAGTGAAAATTAAAAAAAATATATAAAAGTGAGTTTCTTGAAGTTTCTTAACTTTCTTTACCATTGGAGCAAATTTGTGTATGAGTATCTTATGAATAATATCACATTGTGGGGACCATAAAAAATGATTTTATATTCTCTAAGATATCCAAAATGAGTTTCTTAAGCATCTCTCATTGGAGATGCCCTAAGTTTTCTTTGATAAATCAACACTCTCTTCGAATGTGCTTGGTTGAAAACTTGCAATGAAGCCTCAAGTTGTGTGTAATCATCACATGGAAAAGTTGCAATAGCTAACTACACTTTAGCAAATAATTTCATCAAACACTTCATAGACAAATACCTAACATGAGACAAAATTGTCCTTTAATATGAACAATTAAAAATGGTATATACTGTAGAATGTCAATAGCTTAAGGGATCAAATGGGTCTAGCTTAGTTGGTTAGCAAGATGCGTGGGTTATTGTAAAACCTTTGGTATCTGTCTTTGATTTCTATAAATAAAAAAAATGTTAATAACTTAATGAGTTATTGAGTTACTTTTCCGTGTATGCATCAATACAAGGACAACCAGTGACACCAAACTGTCCACATTGCCCAACGCATGACGATGGGGAACTTGCCATTGATAATGATGTTAAGTCTAATTATATGCTAACACACTTCTGATTTACAGAGTATTAAGCATATAATAGATTAATTAAACTACACACTCATTTCTAATGAGGAGATATTCTTGTGTAACTTGAGTAAACGTGATTGTTGAAAGGAATAGGCGGGAGAGACTTTTTTTTATTAACTTGTCCAATACTAATTTGTGAGTGCGGTGGATGCAATTACATTTTTTCTTCTTCTTAATTTTATTACTTTAGGTTTTGCTATTTTCCAACCTAACGTTTTTTATTTTTACTTGACATGTATAATTTATTGATTGGTTGTGTCTAAATGTGAGTTGTTGGTGCATCACTCTATAAGAATATCTCTATATTTTGATATATATTATTTTTTATTGTTATGCACTTATAAATTTAGAGTTGTCAAAATTAACCTGTCCTGACGGGCTGTACAGGCTAGGCAAGGCATGAAAAATGTTGGTCCAAAAACCACCATACCTTTTAGGCTTAGTATAATTTTAGATTAAAAAAATAAATGGTCCAATTTTATCCTAGTCCGATGGACCAACAAATCAGACTAGGTATGAAAAAACACAATCCATAAGAGATTCGGGTCAAGTCAACCCAATTGACAACTCTAATACTAAGATCAATAGAATAGGATAAACGATAGGATAATACTATCATATCATATTAGCACAACAAACATTAAATTACAACATGATATGATAGTTATTATCCTATAATTTTTTATCATATATAGGCCTCTAAATGGACCCTAACATGATTACAATATCATTCTCTTATTCGTGAAACTTAGTAGGAGAGAAAACCTTTTTACAATTTTTTCTTTCAAAAAAAAAAATGGTCTAAAGCCCAATGAACAGAATCAGCCCGTGGACCTGTCCAAAGACCAGACCAACCCAATTACGAAATTCCAAAACCACACATAAAACACGTGTCAAGCAAAAATATCTACGTCATCCAGAACCTTCTTTTCTTTGTGACCGCAAATACCTTACCCAACCAACACCAGGCACGGCATTCATTTTGGCGCAACCAACACACCAATCCGCACCGTTGGATCCATTCGTTGCCAGCCAATCACTGCCGTTGATCATCTCCTAATTCCCCTATATAAAACGATCACATGGCTTCAACGTCTGCCATTCATTCCATCGTTGCCGCGTGAAATGTACTCGGCGCATTTTCCGTGACTCATCAAACCCTCGTTACGTTCGGTCAAAGGCAAAGTCTCGGTTCTTATACCGCCGATCGAACCTTGATCTGGTTTCTAGGGATCGTTAATAGCTGGTTCTGTAGATGTTGTTGAATCAATTTCGTCGGAGGTCAGAGAAATTTTCCGATTAATTTGGTGAATTTCCTATTGCAGTTATTCTTATTTGGATTTCATTTAATCGGTTATGATTTTTGCTTTTTTAGGTTTCGGTGGCGCCGGTGATGATCGTGCGTGGCTTTTCTGTGGTGGATGTTGATGGTCTCGTGTCGAAAGACTCAAAACAGAGTAATTAACGCGAGATTCGTTGTGTAATTTAGATTGTATTGGTAAAATCCTTTAGGAGATTATATTCTATATGGTTATTGGATCTGATTGGTTGAAGTGGAGGTTATGGTTGCAAGAGAGGTGTGTGTGAGAGAGAGAGGTATATATAAGATAGTTGTTCTGTTTTTTGTTCTTGTTAATGGACCTTTGCCATGTCAGGTGCGCTTGCATGGCGGGTCCGAAAAGCGTTAATAAAATTACTATTGTTTTTTGTTTGGGGGGAGGGAAGGTTTCGGGGGTGTTGTTTTGTTGTGATTTTTTTTGCCCCGATTCTCTTCTCTCTCCCTCTGGCGTTGTGTTGTGTTTTTCCCTTCCCTTTCTCTTCCTTTCTCTCTTCTCTGTCCTGTGAATTCTTCTATATTCTAGTTCGCGTCCCGCGTAACGGCTCAACAACATGACAAACGATTGGCAACTCGGCAAGGTACATAGTGCTGAACGCACACTTTAATTTATTTTAATTTTAATTGCGTTGTTTATGAATTACCTCATGCAATTTTACAATTTATAATTAACATTATGCCTCGCAATTTATAGTTTGGCTTTATAGTTTCGTAATTAAAACAAAAGGCAACGCTACAATTTATTGCATATTTTACGAACTTGTTCATAGTATGGTTTTATGGTTTTGTAAGTAAATGATTTATTTACACATATGTATTTTGTCACGTGTTTAGTAATTTTGTGATTAGAATTGAATTGAAAGTCTCTTACAATTAAATGACTCATTAAATATTGTAATCAGTATACAAGCTCCTTCAAAAGAGAGCAATGTAGCTCGCTCCTGGCTGTATAATGGTTTACACATATATATACTTTGACATGTGTTTTATATTTTCATGATTAGGATTGAATTGAAAGTTTCTTACAATTAAATGACTCATTCAATATTGTAATCAGTATACAATCTACTTCAAAAGACAGCAATGTAGCTTGCGCCTGGCAGTACAGTGGTTTATGTTCACTATAATTTTGATTAATTAAAAATTAACTATTAGTAATTAAGAATATATTTTTTAATATTTGTTTCGAGTTTTTAACTTGTTCAACAAGTTAATCAAAGTGGCTTTGGATCATCTGAGAATTTCTAACCTTAGATGGGTAATTTACAACAAAAAATGTGCAAATGCTTTGTTTAACACATGCGCACCTCTACTATTTCAAGCAGATGTTGTATCCTAATCCCATGTTCCAATATCTTAAGTTGCAAGTTTATTTATATTCAGTAATATATGTATATTATTTGCTATATGTGTACCTATATCCTATTTTTTTTTAATCGGTGTTACAACTATAGACACTAGTCAGTCTCCATGTAATCGTGCCTGTATTATGATAACCTTTTGATTGATGTTTTGCTGCCATTGTATTTGGGTCTTTTGGGGATACATGGGAGATTGATGTATTGTATATAAAAAATCCACCATGGATAGCTTACGAAGAAATCCACCATGGATAGCTTGCGAGGCAATGAGTATAGATGGCTGTAAATAACTGCATATAGCTTCAAGGTTCCTTGCATGTGCAGTCTTCTGTTTTGGATCATCACCAGATTTGACTTTTTTCAAGCATTGTGCAACCGGGCTTACATATTCCTTGAGTTTAGATGTGTGAAAGAGGTAATTTGTTTTGACCTTGAATGATTCTTTTTGACTGTGGATAGAGTTAATGATGATTGACTGAAATTGCATTTCTTCTGACACAATTTATGCTGTTTTTGCAGGTTTATGTTAATCGTCCTTCACTTGAAGGAAATTTTGTTTCAGTGCTGTACTGATTGAAGTTTGATTTATCAAGAGATTTGGCTTGGCTGCATCAACATCAAACAATTGTGTTATGCCCTGTCCTGTAATATCTACATACTATGCCCTGTCCTTGTATGTTTATATACAGTGACATATTCCTGGCTTTGGTGGATGTTTTCATAGCCTTGGTCATTTGGCATGGGGTTTATTGGGATCTAGAAATCTTTTGTGAACGTACTGGATAACCTTCTTTGGATTTGTCCAAAATTTTTGGAATTCATTTATTTCTTGTAGGTGTGGCTTGTTTTGGTGCATTTCATATAACAGGATTGTATGGTCCTGGAATATGGATGTCCGATCCTTATGGACTAACTGGAAGGATACAATCCATAAATCCCGTGTGGGGTGTGGAAGGTTTTGATCCTTTTGTTTTGGGGGGATAGCTTCTCATATTGCAGCAGGAATGTTGGGCATATTAGCGGGTCTTTTCCATCTTATTGTGCGTCCACCCAATGTCTATATAAAGGATTACTTATGGGAAATATTGAAACTGTCCTGAAATTCATCCTCATTGTTCTGTAGTTCTTGGGAACACAGTATTTTATCCTCTGGTTTGTTTTCTTCTCTACTTTTTACTTTGATCTTGTTGAAACAGTTTGTCCAGGTCTTTCTGTAAATGTTTTCTATTTTGTAGACTATTTGGTGCAGTTTGACTAAGGCAAGCGCACTCATATGTATTAGTGATTTTATTTGTTTTAGGCCTTCCTTGTATCCTAATCTTGGCCTAGAAATGGTTCTCAATTTTGGGTTTTGTAAGTTCTTTTTGCGAATCATATATTTTTTAAGTTAATATTTTTTGCTGCGATAGATTCTAATTAATTCTTTGGGAAGATCAGAGGATCCGCAATGTAATATACTTTTTGGGCCGGAATGGGAAGATTCATTTAGAGTAATTAGAGTCGATGATGTTATGGCTTTTCTAAAAAATGTGTCGGAGATGGTACATTGCATTATTGAAGTAGTTTAGTCCTTTTAAAAATGCCCATTTAGTATAATTTCTCTGCATTCTTTCTGAAGGATAAATCCTTTCTTATTGTGTATCTGGGCTTTTGCAGTATTGTGGATTTTGACCATTCTAATGTTAAAAGCGGGGTTGCACAATGAAACATTTTCTAAGGTGTGTTTTTGGTCTGGTATTCTGGGTTTAATATAAGATACATAGTAGCTTACAATTTTACTTTCAAAGTTATTTGTAGTAGCTTTTAGCTTATATGCTATTTAGATTTCTTTTCTTAGCTTCATTTACTAAAATTTATTTCTTTACTTATTTCACATTAATTAATTAGCTAATTTTAATTAGTTAATTTTATTAAATACTTTCAATTTAATCAACTAGTTTACAATTTTTAGTTGATAAGATTTTAGCTAGATTATAAGTTTTCGGTTAAATTTTCCAGCTTTTAACTTTGGTTTAGAATGGTTGATTTCATAGGAATAGAAAAATATCTTACATATCAGTTTTAATTCAATAATAGTCTAAATTACTCATAATAATATCCAATAATATAAATTACCTATATAAGACTTAAATACAACAAATTCAAGGATATGATTGATTTTTTTTTTTTAGAAATTTGTTTACCATTTTCATTTTCTACATTTTTAAAATTTTAAATTATATTTCACCAAATATTTTCAACTTAATTACATTTCTTAAGTTTATAGTTAGCTTTGTAAGTTTTGAGTTAGTTTTGCCAAACTTAGGCTTATAAAATGCAACAAATTGAAGGATATATGATGGATCCACAAGCTCGAATTGGAATGAGCGCCTAACTGCTGTTGCGTTGGGAGGTTGGTGGTTCGAGTCCACCTGGATCCGCCTACACGTTTCATGTTAAAACTTAACTTATCTTTTTCTAGAAACAAATAAAGGAAGAGTGATGAAAATTCAGTTGGTTTCAGTTTAGAAGGAAATAATTTAAAACTCTAAAACAAATAAATATGAAATCTATTTAGCATTAGTAGAAAACCTGAATGGATAAGAAATTGAGAAAAAATATGATCAATTGTGTGTGGTATGTTTTACACTTCTAGTCTTCTGGTCCATATTGGTGAAAGGTCATATTCATATTAGTGTGTGATCATATTCATATTTTAACCCAATAGATTGACAGCTGAAGGGTTTGCCAAGTGAGCCATGTGTCAAAGGTGGGCTGGTGAAAGTGAAACCATGAGAAGATACACAGCTTCTAAGCACTGGATTTGAAGTCCTGGTGGTGCAGTGGTAGGGCAAACTATTAAGATCAGAAAAGCTCTAAAAAATTGATGAATGAATACTTTACAGAAAGATAAAGATAACTTAGAGATAATTAAAGATATCTAAAACTAACAGAATCCTAAAGATGAGTAACAAACTCAACAAACCCTCCCTTAAACTAATTGCAGTCATGCAGTTTGTTTAATTCTGGAACTTCACACACTCCAAGCTGCATTCGAAAGTTTCCGAAAAGAGTCCAGCTTTAAAGGCTTGGTCAACACACCAGCAACTTGATCTTGGGTTCCACAGTGAACTAGTTCAATTACTCCATCTCTAGTGAGGTCCCTGAGAAAATGAAACCTCACATCTATGTGCTTGCTCCTCCCATGCATAACTGGATTTTTGGATAACTTTATAGTAGAACAATTATCACACATTATTACTGTTCTTCCTTCTTGATCATATCCCAACTCCTTCAAGATCCTTCTCATCCAGACTGCTTGACAGGCACACTCGGCTGCTGCAATGAACTCAACTTCTGTTGTGGAGAGTGTAACAATTGGTTACTTTCGAGAGGACCAAGCAACCGAGCCTCCACTCATAAGAAATACATATCCTGATGTACTTTTTCGATCTTCCACATCTCCAGCATAGTCACTGTCAGTGAAAGCCAGTAGCTCCTCCGTTCCTCCCTTTTTGTACTGAATTTCATAGTTCACAGTACCTTTCAAATACCTGAGAATCCTCTTAGCCACTTTAGCATGTGTTCTTACCAAATTTTGGTAAGTCTTCCGGTGCGGTGGCTCCGCCGGGATTGCCTCCGTGACTGGTGGGGGTGTACCTGCAAAGACACTCCGACGCTCAAGTTAGAGGCGCAGAGGAAAGACAGGTATCACAAATTGGGGTTAGAAATTCGTACCTCGATTGGGATGAATTGTTCTGATTTTATAGGGTGTAAAGAGATAGATTTGATAGGGTTATTTTCCTATCAAATCTCCTCAAATCTCGTAACAAAGATAGAGATAATTCTATCTTCTATCTTTATCTTATGACCTGATCTTTCTATATCTTATCATATAGTAAGATATATTCTTTCCGTTATTATCATCCGAGTCCGAGTGATAGTTTCAACTCGGCCAGCTCGACTACTCGGTGGAGTGCCGAGTCCGAGTAGTACACATGCCCCCCAAGCTCTGAAGTAATGTAGGAGCTTAAGTATGGTTATACCAATTTCGGATTTTATTTGGCCGAGACGAGTTTGGTTCTCGAAGCGTCACGTCATTTGGTGAAGATGTCGTTTCAGACATATTGAAGTCGTAACGGTTCCCAAGGGCGGCGTCAGTGATTGCTTTTTTGAATTTTGAAACGGTCTAGGGATTCCCAAAGGTCTCAAGCCTTCCTAGCCGTTGATTGGCCTAGTGAAGAGTCTTGATCCAACGGTTCGGACCGTTTCGCCCCTTTCGTATTCGCGACGCTTGGGGTTCTATATAAAGGGGTACTGTTGACATTGGCGTTCACTCTTATTTCTGCGTGTTTTGTCTTCCTGCAAGATTTTTCTTCCTTCTGCCATTTTGTCCTCCTTCTAGGTTTTTCTTTGTTCTTTGTTCAGGTACGCCCTTCTCCTTTCCATTTCTTTTCTGTGGTTCTATAATGTCTTCTTTTTCTGGGGATTCTGGGCGTTCCGGCGGGGGTCGTATGCTATCGGAGAGGGTTCTGATGGTGGTTCTCCTTTGCACCATCCTAGTTCTGATGAAATTAGTGATGGTGCGTCAGCGGCAAACGTTGCCGCCGCGGGTGTTGGGGTGGTTCGTCCATCCGTCGACCCTGCACAAGCACCTTTGGCTGTTCCTGTCGGGGGGATGGTGGTTCTAGAGGATTCCGAGGCCACTGAGGTTCGTCCTCTTGAGAATCGGCGTGCTCGTCTTCTATTTCCTCCTTCTGTTCCCCAGCCTATTGATTCTAGGGGTAACAGAAAGGTATATCCTCCTGTTACTACTTCCGGCTATTCTTGGGTGGCTGGGGAGGTAGGTGCATATGCTTCTCGGTATCAGACCGAGGAAGCTTTGTCTGCCCTTCTTGAAACTATTGACTTGTGTCATTCGGAAGGCTCGGGTATGGTCCATGCCGAACCTTGTGGGCCCAATGACCGAGTTTTTATGTCTGCTGACTCGTGCCAACCACATTTTACTTTTGTATATGAAGCCTTGTTCTCGGTTCTCGGCATTACAGTGCCGTTTGACCAGTTCGAGGCTGACGTTCTTCGGGCACTGAATGTCGCTCCCACGCAGTTGCACCCGAACTCCTGGGCTTCTCTCCAGGCTTTCCGGGTGCTCTGCAGTAAATTCTTTATAACTCCTACTGCTCCTAAATTTTTGTATCACTATAAAGTAAAAGAAAGTCAAAAGGGGGGCTGGGTCTCCTTGACTGGGATTCCTGGTCGGTCAATCCTTAGTCCTTATACCTCCTCTTGGAAAAATTTCAAGAGTGGTTTCTTTCGTGTCCGACCAGGTCCGGAAGGGGAGGTCGAATTTTTTGATGGCCGTGGGAAGCCGAGGTTCCCTCTATATTGGACCCGCTCCCCGAACAAACGGCTGTCTTGGCAGGTCGTGGACATGTCTCCTGAGGATCAGGATGACATGATTACGCTCTATAAGTTGCCGCGTTCCTTGTCCTGTAAAACAGTTGTGGGAATTCCTACTTCTCGGACTCCGAGAGAGGATTGGGACGGTGAGTACCTTTTATTTATTCGGTTTTTCTTCTTCTACTTTGCTTTTTTACTGATGTTTTGTCTCTTTTGCAGCTGTGATGGGGAAATTTGATTATAAAACGGCCAAAAAGCAAAGGCTGAAGAAATTGAAGGGTAAGGAGCCCGCTGCTGAGGCGGTTCGAGTCGCTTCGCCTGTTCCTCCTCCTCCTCCTCCTCCTCCTTTGAAGAGGGATCAGCGAGAAGTTGTTCAAGGAGGGGATGGCCCCTCGAAGAAGTCGAAACCGAGTCCACCCGGTGCTGAGGCTTTGGGGTCTGCTGTTGAAAGGCATCTGGCTTTCCTTTCTATGAAAGATGGTCGGACCTCGCTTTGGGGAAAGGACTTCAACCTCGGGGCCCTCATCTCTGCTGACAATCTCGGTCAAGCTGGTCGGGATATGTTAAGGGATGCTGGGCCGATGCTTTCTATGGAGGCTGTTTGTCGCTTCCAAGCTCGGTCATGGGCTATTGCTCAGTATTGGGCCGAGGAGTTCGACCACGACCACCGGGAATTAGCTATGGTGAAGGAGGCTGCTGCAAAAGCCGAGCAGGCCCTGTTGGAGGCTACCCGGGCTAACGAGACTCTTCTCCAATCCGCTGAAGAATCTCGACGGTCTCAGGAGGGAGTGGAGGCTAAGTTGAGGGAAGTTGAGAGTCGTGAGGAGGACTTAAAACTTTCCTTAACTGCGTCCGAGAACTCGGCTCGGGAGTTGCGGGCAGAGGTGGATAGGCTCGTTTTCGAGCTTGCTCAAGCGAAAACTGAGGCTGCCGAGTCCGAGGCTAAGCTGAAAGCCGATCTGGGTGAGGCCTTGGACGAGATTGTGAAGACCCATGAGGCCGGGTTCAGCAAGGCACTTCGCCAAGTTCGTTATTTCTTCAAGGATGCCGATACTTCTCTTTTTGACGTTGACAAGGATGTCAATAAAGAGGGGGAATTGGTTGAGGAGTCTGCCCTTGGTGAGGATGCTCCGGGCTGTTCCACTCAGGAGGGGGGAGATGCTCCTTTTTAGTGTTTATATTTTTCTTGTTTTTGTAAGGCTCGTACCCGGCCTATCGAATAGGGTACTTAATGAAATTTATATTCAAGGCTCGCACCCGGCCTTTCGAATAGGGTGTTAATGACTTTTCTTCGTTATTCGTATGCGGATATTTGTCTCACTTGGTTGGGTCTGACTCGCGCTTTTGTATTAAAGGTCTACGCGGTTAAATGTAACTCGCCTTTTGTATCCTTTACTCGGTTAGGTCTAACTTGCTTTTTGTGTTAAAGGTCTACGCAGTTAATTGTAACTCGCCTTTTGTATCCTTTACTCGGTTAGGTCTAACTCGCTTTTTGTATCCTTGTAAAGGTCTACATGGTTAAATCTAACTCGTTCTTTGTATCCTTGTAAAGGTCTACACGGTTAAATCTAACTCGTTCTTTGTATCCTTGTAAAGGTCTACGCGGTTAAATCTAACTCTAAATAGATAATTTGAAGAAAAGAGTTCCATTAATGAGAGAAATAGGGTGTGCCTCGTTAAAACCTCTTTGACAAAAAACCTCTTGGGAAAAAATGTCAAAGTAGGAAAAAGAGTACATCACCACTTACAATTTTTCTAACTGTAGTAAAACTTTAGGTGTGTCGCGTTCCAAGTTCGGGGGATGGTTTTGCCGGATGGGTGCTCCAATCGGTAAGCTCCATTTCCCAGCGACTCGGTTATTCTGAAGGGGCCTTCCTAGTTGGCTGCCTATTTACCCTCTCCTGTAGCTTTTCTGGCTTCCCCGCATTTTCTCCAAACCAGGTCTCCAACTTCAAAGTTTCTTGGTTTGACCTTGGTGTTATACCTCCTCCCGGCTCTTCTTTTACAGGCCTCTATTCTGACTTGGACCTCGTTGAGCGTCTCTTCGGTCATGTCGAGTGCATGCCTGAGTGATTGATCGTTGTTTTCCTGGACGAAATTTGTTCTTCGTAGGGAGGGTTCTCCGACTTCTACTGGTATCATGGCGTCTGATCCGTATGAGAGTCTGAAAGGGGTTTCCCCTGTTGTTGATTGTGGTGTGCAACGATACGGCCATAAGATTGCGGGAAGTTCCTCTGCCCAACTTCCTTTAGCGTCTCCTACTCGCTTCTTCAGTTCTCTGAGTATCACTTTATTTGCGGCTTCAGTTTGTCCGTTGGTTTGCGGATGTTCCACTGAGGTCACTCGGTGCCGAATCCCTAGGTTTTTGAAACACTCTTCGAGGTTCTTTTCGATGAACTGTCTACCGTTGTCGGAAATCACCGAGTGAGGGATGCCAAAACGGCATATGATATTTTTCCATATGAATTTTTGTACATTGTGGGCGGTGATAGTCGCCAAGGGTTCGGCCTCAATCCACTTTGTGAAGTAATCAATTCCGACGAGGAGGAACTTCACTTGTCCTTTAGCGAGTGGAAAAGGGCCTAATATGTCAACCCCCCATAAGGCGAAGGGCCACGGTGCTGTGATATTGTGCAATTCCTCTGCTGGTAGATGGGATAAGTTGCCATATTTTTGGCATTCTTCGCACTTTTTGACGTACTCGGCGCAGTCGCGGCGCATTATTGGCCAGTAATACCCTGCTCTTAGAGTTCGGGAAGCCATAGCTTTTCCTCCCGAGTGCATTCCGCATATTCCTTTGTGCATCTCATTTACCACATATTCGGCCTGAGCCTTCGTGATACATTTCAGCAGTGGTGCAGTGAAGCCTCTCCTATAAAGGTCTTCTCCCTCTATGACATAGTAACTGGCCCTTCTTCTGATCTTTTTAGCTTCTTCCCGGCTTTCTGGGAGGGTTCCTTTCTTCAAGAAGTTCCATATCTCGGTCATCCATTCTCTGTCAGCCGAGTTGATGTTGGAGACAATTTTCTCGATGCTCGGAGCGGATATTGTTTCCTGTATGACAGTTCGGTGCTGGCCCTTCTTCTTCGTACTTGCCAACTTTGATAGCAGGTCGACTCTTTCATTTTGTTCTCTCAAAATGTGGTTGAGCTCGAAACTAAAGAATTCGTTCTTCAACTGGGAGGCCAAGTGGAAATATCTTGTCATCTGGGGGTCCTTTGTTTGATAGGATCCATTCATTTGCCCAGTGACTAGTTTTGAATCACTCCAGCATCTAAGGTGTTTCGCTCCCACTTCCTTGGCTAGTTTTAGTCCTGCTAGCAGGGCTTCATACTCGGCTTGGTTGTTGGATGCGTTGAAGTCGAATCTGAGTGATTGTTCCAGGATAATCCCTTCAGGGCTTTCAATTATGACTCCTGCTCCGCTACCTTTTTCATTCGAGGAGCCATCCACATAAAGGGTCCAGAATGGGAGGGGCGCTTCCGCTACTGGTGCTAGCTCAGCAATAAAGTCGGCTAGGCACTGTGCTTTGATAGGTCCTCTCGGTTCGTACCTGATGTCGAACTCGGATAATTCTACCGACCATGCTATCATTCGTCCGGCTAGCTCTGGTTTCCTCAGTATCTGTCGTATTGGGTGGTCTGTCCGTACCACAATTGGGTGGCTTTGAAAGTATGGACGTAGCCGTCGTGCTGAGGTGACTAGGGCTAGCGCTAGCTTTTCTATCTTTTGATATCTGGTTTCGACATCTTTCAATACTCGGCTTATGTAGTAGACTGGTTTTTGCGTCTGACTTTCTTCCTGGATGATGACTGAACTGATTGCGTCTCCCGAGACGGCTAAGTATAGTATTAAGTCCTTGCCGGGTTCAGGTCTTGTTAGAATTGGTGGTGATGAAAGTAGTGTTTTTATCTTTAGGAAGTTTTCTTCACACTTTTCATCCCATCCGAAGTCTTGTTGTTTCTTGAGTAGTTGGAAAAAGGGTCTGGCTATTTCTGCTGCTTTTGGCAGGAAACGGGACAGGGACGCCAGTCTTCCAGTTAGCCGTTGTACTTCTTTTATGTTACTCGGACTTCTCATGCCTATGATAGCCGCGCATTTTTCCGGGTTGGCTTCTATGCCCCTGTGGGTAAGCATGAATCCCAAAAATTTTTCGCCATGCACCCCGAATACGCATTTCTCAGGGTTTAGCCTCATATTATGTTTTCTGATCTCGTCGAAAATTTCGGTCAGGTCTCCTGGATGTGATTTTGGTTCTCTGCTTTTAACCACCATGTCGTCGACGTAGACTTCCAGGTTTCTGCCGAGTTGTTTTGTAAAGATCTTGTCCATTAGACGCTGGTATGTTGCCCCTGCGTTCTTCAGTCCAAAAGGCATTACCGTGTAACAGTAATTGGCCGTGTCAGTTATGAACGCCGTTTTTTCCTCATCCGGTGGGTACATTGGTATCTGATTATACCCGGAGTATGCATCTAGAAAGCTCAGGATCGGATAACCGACTGCTCCATCTACTAACTTGTCTATGCTTGGCAACGGGTATGAGTCTTTTGGACATGCTTTGTTAAGGTATGTGTAGTCAGTACACATTCTCCATCTTCCATTCGCCTTTTTTACCATCACCACATTTGCGAGCCATGTCGTGTATTGAACTTCCCTGATGAAGCCGGCGCCGAGTAGTTTTTCAGTTTCTTCTTTTACCGCTTTTCCTTTTTCAGCCCCGAGTTTCCTCTTCTTTTGGGAGATCGGTTTGGCCTCTGGGTAGATGGCAAGTTTGTGGCAATGGAAGCTCGGGTCTATTCCGGGCATGTCGGCGGCTGACCATGCGAACAAGTTAGCGTTGTCTAACAGGACCTTGGCAATTGCTTCTTCGGTCTCGCTTTCTAGCTGAGTCCCGAGTTTCGTGCATTGCCTTGATTCTCTTCCTATTTGGAAGGATTTTACCTGTTCTGTGGTTCTGCTCTCGGCTCGGTCTCCCTGGGATCTAGGTCGGTCTCCTCTATTGGCGTTGCGAGAGAAGTGCATGCTACGTGTTTTATCGTCAGTTCTGGGACCTTTTTACCGCTGGCTATCTTTAGGCTTTCTAAGTAGCACTCGCGGGCTGCCTCCTGATCAGCCTTGACTGTTACTATCTTTCCTTCTGAATTTGGGAATTTCATTGCCAGATGTGGGGTTGAAATTATTGCCCCTAATTTGTTGAGTGCTGGCCTGCTTATAAGAATGTTGTATGAAGTGAGAGCGTTGACTAGGAGGTACCTGACCGTGATGGTCTTGGACCCCATCTCATCTTCAAAAGTTGTGAGGAGGTCAATATAGCCTCTGGTATCAACCTTTTCGCCTGCAAATCCGACTAACTGTTCGGTGTATGGTTGTACCTTATTTTCAGGGATGTCTAGCTGTTGGAAAGTGGACCAGTACAGGATATCCACCGAGCTGCCTTGGTCGACTAGGACTTTGCACACCAACCAGTTTGCGACTTCAACTTTGACCACCATCGGGTCATCATGATTGGGCTCTATGCCTTCGAAGTCTGTGTCTGTGAAAGTTATAGGAGGCATTTTCTTGTGTACTCTGGGTTTTGTTGAAGCTGAGTTGATTGATCGGAGGCTGCGCAGGTGTCTCTTCCTTGCCGAACTCGAACTTCCGCCTCCAGCGAATCCTCCTGCTATTGTGTTGATAACGCCTCGGAGTCGAGCTTCGAGAGGTTTGGCTTGCTGTTCCTGGCGGGGCTCTTCCGTGCGTCGGATTTTTCTATCGCGATTGTCTTCCCTATCCCGGGTTCGTTCTCGCACGGGCTTTCGGCTGTCGTCTCGGACGAAGCGTCGTAATTTGCCTTGTTGGATAAGTTTTTCAATCTTATCCTTCAGGGTGGTGCACTCCTCTGTAGTGTGTCCATGTACTCTATGGTATCTGC
This sequence comes from Pueraria montana var. lobata, assembly GCA_026413185.1. Classification (NCBI taxonomy): domain Eukaryota; kingdom Viridiplantae; phylum Streptophyta; class Magnoliopsida; order Fabales; family Fabaceae; genus Pueraria; species Pueraria montana. Next base: position 2,107,396 of record CM048646.1, on the reverse strand, counting down.
AAAATTTGGACCTATCTGCTTTCTCTGGGGAGCTGTTTCGAGTAGGCAGGCTTATCAGCTCGGCGCTGCAGGCTTCTTCCAGGACTCGCGCTCTGCTATCAGTTAGAGGGGTATAATGGGCAAACCTTGCACGGGGCGGTCTGTCGCTTCTCGGTTTGCTACTCCGCTCTCGGTTTGCTCCTGATTTCTCTCGTTCTTCTTGTTTTTTATAGGATTCGCCCCTGACCCGTTCCCTGAACTTGGTCATTTCTTCCATCTGAATATATCATGCTGCTCTAGCTCGGAGCTCGTCCATGTCTTGTGGCGGTTTCCTGCAGAGGCTGTCCGAAAAGGGTCCGAATTTTAGCGCCATGACCATGGCTGTCAATGCCACTTGTGGATTCAAGTCTCGGATCTTGACGGAGATCTCGGCGAATCTTTCCATGAAATCCCTGAGGGACTCGTTGTCTTCTTGCCGTATGTTGGCCAGTGCTACTGCCGTCAGGTGGTGGGGTCGACTCGTAGCGTATTGAGCGCCGAAACGAGTGACTAATGTGGCAAAAGAGTCGATTGAGTGGGGGGGGAGTCGTGTGTACCAGTTCAACGCTGCTCCCTTCAAGGTCGTTGGGAAAACCCGACACATGATGGCGTCGTCGTTTGTGTACAGGTTCACCTGTGTGACGAATGCGTCGATGTGCTCATCAGGGTCGGTCAGCCCATCGTATCTGTCCATGGATAACGGCTTCCACCCAGCCGGTAGTGGAGTCTCCATGATTCCATCTACAAACGGGTGTCGCCTCGTTGTCTCAGGTATCATACTCCGTCTTGGGGGCGCTCGCGATCCTGAGGCGGGTCTGGACTCTAAGTGGGTTGTTGCTTGGTCTGCCTCGCTCCAAGTGGTGTCTTCCTGCTCTGTTCGGTCAGGGTGTCTGTTGGCGGTTGTATGAGCTGCCGATAGTCCGTTAGTAGCGGCGTGGGGTGCCGAGAACCCGTTGACAGCGGCGTGGGCTGCCGAAAGTCCGTTCCGGTCCTCTCGTAGTTTTTGATACTGCTCTCGGAGGATGGCGTTCTCCTTGCGGAGGTCTTCTATCTCCTTAGCGTTGCTCTGTTTCAGCGTGTTAACTTCCCTTTGCAGGGCTTGGATCAGCGGGTGATTCTCAAGCATCTGACGCGGGAAGGGCGCCACGTTGTTGGGGTTACCTCCTTGGGTATCCCCTGGAGGTGGTACACCCAGGATTTGGGTTTCCCCCTCCTGTGGTCGCTTTTCATGGTTCGCTGTTTTGTTCTGGGTTGTCGTCATTGGATTAATGTTGTTGCGATTGGTGTGGCTGGGAATAGTTTCACCGAGCCCCACGGTGGGCGCCAAATGTTCTTACCAAATTTTGGTAAGTCTTCCGGTGCGGTGGCTCCGCCGGGATTGCCTTCGTGACTGGTGGGGGGTGTGCCTGCAAAGACACTTCGACGCTCAAGTTAGAGGCGCAGAGGAAAGACAGGTATCACAAATTGGGGTTAGAAATTCGTACCTCGATTGGGATGGATTGTTCTGATTTTATAGGGTGTAAAGAGATAGATTTGATAATTTTCCTATCAAATCTCCTCAAATCTCGTAATGAAGATAGAGATAATTCTATCTTCTATCTTTATCTTATGACCTGATCTTTCTATATCTTATCATATAGTAAGATATATTCTTTCCATTATTATCATCCGAGTCCGAGTGATAGTTTCAACTCGGCCAGCTCGACTACTCGGTGGAGTGCCGAGTCCGAGTAGTACAACATGCATTTCTGTTGGTTGAGACATGTACCTGCTAATCAAGCTAACTACAAACATCAAATCTGGTCGTGTAGTTGTGATGTACATCAGGCTGCCTACCATTTGCTTGAACCGAGTTTCATTCACATTGACCCCTCCTTCATCCTTGCATAATTTGTAACCGGGCACAATTGGATTGCATACTAGATTGCTTTCTTCCATGCTAAACCGCCTCAAAATCTCCATAGCATATTTCTTTTGGCATATATAAATCCCATCAGAACACTGCATCACTTCAATTCCCAGAAAAAACTTCATCCTTCCTAAATTTGTCATGTCAAACTCCTTCTGCATAGATTTCTTAAAATCATTCATCATGAGTTCATAATTTCCAGTGTATATGAGATCGTCTACAAAAACACTGATAATGAGAATTTTACCAGACTTGCTCCATTTGAAGAAGAGTGTTTGCTCATTTTGACCTCTCTGAAAACCTTCACTAACAAAATAAGACTCAATGCGACTAAACCAAGCTCGTGGTGCTTGTTTTAGACCGTACAAAGCCTTGTGAAGTTTATAAACCATATGCTCACTTCCTTTCTTCTCATATCCCTTTGGTTGTTCAACATACACATCCTCACTCAAGGTTCCATGTAGGAAGGCAAACTTTACATCAAGTTGAAAGATCTTCCATCCTCTTTGTGCAGCAAGTGCTATCACCATTCTGACAGTATCCATCCTAGGAACCAATGCAAAAACTTCATTATAGTCAATTCCATGCTCTTGTGAGTACCCCTTAGCCACCAGCCGTGCTTTGAATTTATCCACTTCACCATGTTCATTGAGCTTGGTTTTGTATATCCATTTGACCCCAATCTTCTTTGCACCTTTTGGTAACTCAACCAATTTCCAGGTTTTGTTCTTCTCTATAACTGTGATCTCAACCTCCATGGCTTGCCTCCATTTAGCATTTTTCATTGCCTCTTCAAAACATACTGGATCAGAAGAATCTACCAAAGCCATGTTAATGATATCTTCTCCTTCTGATAGTTCTTCTCCTAACACAAAGTCGTCCATCCACCTTGGACTTCTTCACTTGTATCATTCTGAGTTATGTCATGTTGAGCTTCATCCTGATCATTTTCACCTCTTTCTCCCACCTCATTTGTGTTTGTATTAATTTGTTCGTTGTTATCATTTTCAAACTCATTGTCCTCCCATTCTAAGTCCTCTTGCAACCCTTCTTTGCTGCTTGCATCCCAACTCCACTGTTTTTCTTCTTCAAAGATAACATCTTGGCTTATTAGGATCTTCTTTGAGATAGGATCATACATCCTGTACCCCTTGGATTCATCGCTGACACCAAGAAGAACACATGTAACACTCTTGTTCTCCAGCTTTGTTCTTTTAGCATCTGGAATATGTGCATGCCCCACACATCCAAATACTCTAAAATGATCAACTGAAGGTTTCTCACCACTCCAGGCCTCTTCAGGTGTCATCCCTTTAATAGCTAATGTGGGAGATCGATTTAGAACATATACTGTCCACTTTACAGCTTCAGCCCAGAAAATCTTTGGAACCTTTTTCTCTGACAACATTGATCTAACAAGGTTCATCACAGTCCTATTCTTACGCTCAACCACTCCATTTTGTTGTGGAGTATAAGTTGTGGTCAACTGCTTCTTTATTCCATTCACCTGACAAAATTCATTGAACTCCATGGAATTGAATTCTCCTCCTCTATCTGTATGAAGGCATTTAATAGGCAAACCACTTTCTTTCTCAACAAGTATTCTGAAACACTTGAAGTGGTAGAAAGTTTCTGATTTTTCCAATAGAAAATATACCCATGCTTTTCTAGAATAATCATCTATGAAGCATAAAATATACCTCTTTTGGCTATTAGATGCTGGAGTAATTGGACCACATATGTCTGGGTGAACCAATTGCAACTTTTGACTTGCTCTCCACTTATTTTTCCTAGATATTGACTCGCGGTGTTGCTTTCCTTTAACACAATTAGTACACACAGTTGTAGGGGTAGGTAACTGAGGCAATCCATGAACCATATTCCAAGTTTGAAGCAATTGCAAACCTTTGTGACTGAGATGAGCATATCTGTAATGCCACAAGTGAGGAAGATCCTGTGTTGTGGTGCTGAGACATAATTCTTTCTTCTCTGGAGTCCTAGCAGACAATATAAACATCCTATTTGAAGTCATATTGGTCTGTAGGATTAGCCCTTTGTGAGGATGATATATGCTGCACGTTCATGACTTAATCATGATGGTTAGCCTTCTCTTGTAGTTGACCTATACTCAAGAGATTGTTCTTGAGTTTAGGTACATAAAAAACATCTTGTGTCACATGAGTAACACCATTTATATTCAATTTTACATTGCCTTTGCCAAGCACATTCATCTTTGTGTTGTTTCCAAGCTTTACTAAATGCTTGAAACTTCCATCCATCTCACTGAATTTTGATTTATCTCCACACATATGATTTGAGCATCCCGAATCTAGAAACCAGGCTTCATCTTGCTCTGCATTATATTGAAGTATTTTAACATATGACATGAGCAGTATTTCTTCTTCATCATCAAACTCAGCATAATTCACCTCCTTGTCCCATAATGGACATTCATATTGATAGTGGCCTAACTTATGGCATTTGAAGCATTCAATGGTGGCTCGATTGATGCTTTGCCTTCCTCTCCCCCTTCCTCGACCTCTTCCTCTGCCTCTTCCCCTTGTTCTAAAAGAGTTATCTGAACTCACTTTCAGTGCCTGTTCTTCTTTACTTGACCTGATAAACTTTTGTTCATAAACAACTAGAGAATTTTGTAATTCATCAACAATAACTTTATCAATGTCCTTAGATTCTTCAATTGAGACAACAACATAATTGAACTTCTCATTTAAAGTTCTAAGGATTTTCTCCATGATGGTGACTTCCTTCATGTCCTCTCCGTTGCTTCTCATCTTGTTGACTATGCCCATAACTCGAGCAAAGTACTCAGTTATGGTTTCACCAACTTTCATCTCCAGAACTTCAAAATCTCTCTTTAGAGCTTGTAGGGCTGAACGCTTCACTCTAGCATTCCCCTCAAACTTTCTCTTCATTGAATCCCATATCTGTTTGGATGTGTGTTTCTCCAAAATCTGTTCAAGAGTTGTTTTGTTAATGGCTTGAAACAGATAATTCTTAACCTTGAGGTCTTTAAGCATAAGATCCTCCAACTCCTTTTGCTTTGCCTCAGTTAACTTAACTCCACTTCTTCTGTTGGTTCTGCATAACCAGTCTCCACCAAATTCCAATACCCCTTTGATCTCAAGAGATTTTCCATAAGCATGCTCCAATGATCATAATGACCATCGAAACATGGTATGGTGGGTTGTACGAAATTCTTATCCTCACTCATTTTGTGAATCACTCAAAGTCTGCTGCTTTTTCAATATCAGGCCCCAGGATGGAGCTTTGATGCCAATTTGTTAAGATCAGAAAAGCTCTAAACAAATTGATGAATGAATACTTTATTAAATAGAAGCCAAGCCTTTAAATAGGCACTTAACAGTTGCAAAACAGAAAGATAAACATAACAAAAAGATAAAGATAACTTAGAGATAATTAAAGATATCTAAAACTAACAGAATCCTAAAGATAAGTAACAAACTCAACACAAACCGGAAATGCTACATGTGGCGATCAGTGATTCTTTCAGAGTTTTGGGCTATGCCATGCTTGATGGGTTGAGAAGCCGAGGCTATTTGTGAGGAATTTGATTCCCTCTTGACAGTGAAACAGCCAACTGAAGGTTGTATTTCCTCCCATTGGTCAACTCGCATCAAGTCTCTTCAAGGCCAAGGCGGCATTAAGGTTGATGTTGATATCAAAAACAAATTCATGTTCTAATATATGTTGAAATTTTGGGATTAAACTATAAGTTTAAAGGACTGTGCAACTTTTTTTTTATTCTTATTTTAGTGCATAAACAAAATATGAACGCATGCAGATAAAAAGTTTTGATGTTTCTTGAATCTTTTCGTACGGTTTAGTTACAAACAGAAAAAAAAGGTTAGGTCCCTACTTGATTTGGTTCTTTTTGAGAAATTCATTTTAGAGGGGAAATAAAGAATTATATATATTGATAAGAAAAAGAGTTTAATGGAGATGTACTGACTTAATAAAATAGTTTTATACTGTTATCCAATCATAAATCACTGTTGGTATGACTTTTAAAATAATTTTGTAAAAGTTAACAAACTTATCATAAATGATGGTTATGATTTTACACTATCAGTGCATGATCATTTTTCTATAAGAAAAGAGTAATAAGAGTAAATTTTACAACTTTATAACTAAAATCTTTTGTTAGAGGAATTAAATGCTTCCTAATTGTATTAATTAAAGCTGGTCCCATATGACATATGGTCGGCAGATTTTAATACTATGGGGGCGTTTTTTTCACAGATAACTTTTTTAATCTCGGAAATTTTTTTTTTCTGTGAATATAACATGGGAATGTTATTTTCGGGTATAATTAAAAAATGTGTTTGGTTAACTATTAAAATAGGTTGGGAAATATTTTTTATATTCCTAGGCATAATTAAAACATGTGTTTGGTTTAGTTATTTTTTCTTGGGAATATATATTATAATTACTAAAATAACCTTATTGTGTTAAAGATGTTTTTTTACCAGAGTGATATATCACCAATTTTCACAAATGAGTCACATTCAGATTGCCAATATATAATTAATCTACCGAAACTACAACTCTGCAAATCCATAACATGTAATCAAATAGCCTATATAGTAAAGCAACCCCTTCGTTTACATGTAACATTCATTTCCTATATTGCCTACCCCAATCAATATATCTATCAAAAATTTAAATTTGCTGCAAACCTCCCCAAGAATGAAGAAATAATAGCATTGAAAGGGTAGTAGGGGTAGTGGATACAAAGAGGATATATTTGGATTTTTACTCATAAAGACGGTTCTTGTCCCATGGGAATAAATTTTCCTCACCCCCTCCGTCGGGATTAAATATTGGTTGAAGATGAGATTATAGTTTACCAAGAATAAAATATGTCTGAGATTAAATATTTTATTACTTCGTAACAAACGTAGGATAATTTTTTTCCCTCCTGTATTTCCAAGATTAAAAAAATTATCCATGAAATAAATGTCTCTTATAGATTTAGATCTATGTTTGGTGAGGTACTCCTAAAAGTGGGTTTGAAGTCCAAAATATGGGTTTGCCTTTTTTTCCTTTTCTGTATATTTTTGGAAGCTTTATCATATAATTTTATTTCTCTTACTAATACATCTGACTAAAAATAAAAAGTATAATTTTTTCATTAAGAACTTTATATTGATATATAATTGCTTTGATATAAAAAAAATTAAATGTAAAAATATTTAGATAAAATTCTTTTTTAATTAAAATTAATTTTACCAGATCAAAATTATAAATAAAAAATTTAATGGCATTTCAATGATCAAAATCAGTTTTAGAACGAAATAAAAACATAGGTGGGAGTGAGTATGTCCTGGATAATTCTGTTTGACGTGTTTAAATACGGGTGAAACAAAGGTAAAGGTGATGGATCAAGTGGATGAAATTAAAAATAGGATTATAGGAACCAACCGATTCAGGAACTAGTATTTGTTTTCACAAAAGATTAGATTTATTATTATATTTTTTTAAATATGACTTTAGTTCCTCAAATTGAATGTTTATTTTTTTTAGTCATTCAAATTAAAATTTATCCTTTTTAGTCTCCAAAATTTGAGAAATATTATTTGAGTCCCTCAAATTTAAGAAATATTTTTTTTAGTCATTCTCTCCTGAAGTGTCAAACCGAGAATATTGAATTCACAATTTGTGACGATTTTTTACCACCAAAATCTGTCACAAATTGTAAATTCAATATTCCATATTTGACACATACTGATAACATATAGATAGAGAGACTAAAAAAAATATTTTACAAATTTGGAGAACTAAAAAAAATAACTTTTAATTTGGAGACTAAAAGAGAAAGATCCATTTGGAGGTTTAAAAATATATTTAAGTTTTTTTAAGTCAGATTAAATTTATTATAAAAGCCTAGAATTCAGTCTCACGCGTCTTGGACTGAAAATTAAATAAAAACTTAAATAAACTTTGTTAATGGATGTATTTTTTTGATAGCTTGTTAATGGAAATATAACGTGTAATATTTTTTTATCAAATTATAAAATTTTAAAAAAGATGTGGGTAGTTAAAAAAATATGCTTCGTAAGCTGTACATATATTTTAATTTTTTTTTGAAAGTATGTATTTTAATTCCTTAACATATAGTATACTATTTTTTTTTTATCAATGTAAAAGTAAATTACACTTTCACTAATTTTAAATTCTAGCTCACTACGAATTTTAAGACTTTAACAAATAAAATAAAATTTTTGAATAAAATTTCAAAGTCGATAATGCAATATTTAAAATTAGCCATTGATCACCTTAAAAGTTGGAAAGAAGAGGCTCATTTATAATTATTAGCTATGATTTGTTAATTTTAAAATAAATTAAAATATAAATATATTAACCTCTAAAAAATAAAAATAGAGTGTAATTTTAAAATAAAAAAGAGATGAGATCATAATTCAAACATTTATAATGGGTGAGAAGTGTATTTTTTCTTCTTCTTCTTTTTGGTTATCAATATCAATTCGCTGTAGAATCCGTGATGTTCTAGTCAAGTTTATTGATATAGTGGGGCAGTTGGACTATGAACATTCTTTTTCTTTGCTTGCTGTTTTTGTGGAAATATGCAGAAAAGTTGGCTTAAAAGTAAGAGGACAACCAAAAACTGTCGGCACAGGACTTCAAAAAGATTGACCTTTTATCTATGGAGGTACATCATGCTACTCTGTGGTGGAGATTGTACCAAAAAAAGTGGAGATTTTTATAGAGATAATACACTTATAAATTATAATAAATTATATATATATATATATAACATTTTTTACATTTTCATTTAACTATAAATTATAATATGAGATAAATTTATTATTTTTATAATAAAATATCTTAAAAGTCATATAATAATAATTTATAATTAATTAATAGTATAAAAGTAAATATACTAATTATTCATGTCTTTTAAACTCATAAAGTTATATTATTTGTTTTACAATAAGGAAAAGAAAAAATATAAAATAAAATTATTCACATGAAAAAATAAAATATTGTAAGTAGAATTTAATTTTTATATATTATAAGTATAAAGATTTTTACACTAATAATAAATTAGAAATCATCTTAAATATATATATATATATATATATATATATATATTTTAAATTATTTTAAAAGTTGAAATCTCACTATACAATTCAATTTTACTATAACAATCTTATACTACAATAAATATTAATTTATGATTAAATGATAGTGTAAAAAAAAAATAATCATGATGAGTTATATAAATATTATTTTTTTATATCTTCCGTTTGGAATTTTTCTCCCAATTGCGCATGTAGGTTGAAAGTGGAAGTGTCATGATATATATAGTCAATCTCAACTAACTTTTTTTTTTTTTATTGTTCTTTTAAGTGGCCGACTAGCAAGGGCATATCATCTATGATCTAACAACTACGCAAATTTCATAATTTAAAGATGTATCGATGAAATTAAAAGAAAAGAACATTCATGACATATTAATAAGACACCCCGTTTGTTTGAAACCGTGCACCACTCCTTAATGACGTAAAATCTACACTATATAGCGTATAGTGGACGCGAATTTTTCCATGTTTGAACCCCTACGATCATTATATGAAATTATGAATAATATGATGTCAAATTGAGAATATCTAACGGTTTAGCTATTGTTTCTTAAGTTAAGAGTCATCAAATTAAAAACGTACAATGGACTCTATCTAGAAAGTGGGGAAAAAAAGATGAAGGACATGGACAAGTAAAAGTCATTAATTGTCCAAAGTTAAAACTACTATTAATTGTCCCACTTTAACTAGAGAACCGTAAATAGGCACCCCACCTGTCTTCACACGTTTGGACAGTAAGACTTTCCTCACTAGTACAGTTTGGCTAGCTAAGAACCTAGAGGTAGAACCGAATTTATTCGTTACCTTTTCATTTTATTATTTATTAGATAAAAATATTAAATACTTTTAAAAAATCTAAGTCATTAATTTTCTTCATATACTATTATTTTTTTTTTTGAAAGGCTTTCTTCATATAGTATTAAGAAAGTTTATAAACTAATTTATCACCTTTTCATTTTATTATTTACCAGATAAAAAATATTAAATATTCTTAAATTTTTTAAGACATTAAATATATTTTGTGTTTAATATTTTTTTAGAAAATATTAAAAAAAATATGGGAGAATTTGTAAGAGAGACATCTCCTCTTTTATTTTTGGTTATGAATTAATAGATGTTTACTGTCAATATAAATTTTTTTATACTATCAATTAATAAAAAGTTATCCTTGTATAATTTTTAAATTAATTATTATATAAGTTAACAAATTTATTATACATATTGATTTGTAATTAGATGATAATGTAATTTTTTTTATATATTATTAATATTAATATTCATGGACATTCAAATCTAAAGAGAGAAAAAAATAGAAAACATAGAAATATAGATGTAGTAAATGATGTAAAGAAAATAGAATAGATTATCTACTTTATTTATTGTTTAGTTATTGTCATAGTGTCGTTTGTTTTTGTTTTCATACCCAGCATCACACACACTTGTCTTCTTTCCTCACTTTTGGGTGAGTCTTCCTAAGATCTTCTTTTGGGTAGTTGTGAATTAGTAGTGTCTTCTTCTGAACAAGAAGTCCATGCCTCCCAACCCACACGCGACGCAACGCAACGCAACCATAGAATGGAATGAAGCCAAAGCTTGTGTTTAAAGGTTCTCTTTCTGTTCTGTTGGTGTCACTGTGTTTATGTTATGTTCCTTTTATGGATCTCTTGTCATGAGGAGATAAAGCTCCTACTACTCCTTACTCAACAATTCTTCTTTGTGTAATTTATGTGTTGTTTCTTATTAATTTATCCTTGTGTGGCTCTGCTTTTGTTAATCCTTGTTTTTCATTCTTAGAGAGATAGGAATTGGTTGTGTGTGAAAAACAGAAGCACTTGTTTCCAAGTAAAGGAATCTTCAGCTGCCATGTTTCATCGCTGGAGCAATTCTCCTCAACAAGATCAGGAAAGCAGTGAGCTATATGCTGAATCCAAGGTGTGTTGTTTTTTTGTTTGGTGATATTATGTTTTGTTTTGGAAAAGTTTAGGTGAGTTGGGTTCGGACTCGTGAGGGTGAGAACATGTTTCATGGCTCAAAGAGTGCTTAGAGTTTGGTTATGCTATGTTAAATTGTTAAGTAAGGATCTCGGTGCTGATTGTGCATGTTAAAAACTCTACAAGCAGATTAAAGAGCTGAAGGGTGCAATTGGACCCTTATCAGGACACAGTTTGATGTATTGTACTGATGCATGTTTTAAGAGATATTTGGAAGCTCGAAACTGGAATGTAGACAAGTCCAAGAAGATGTTGGAGGAGACACTCAGGTGGAGGTCAACCTATAAGCCAGAGGAAATTCGCTGGGTAAGTTATGGCTTAGGTTCTCATTTTAGATATTTTGGTACATAGATATGGTCTGAAATGCTATAATAAGGTAATGATGTCATTTGTCAGCATGAGGTTGCAATGGAAGGGGAGACTGGGAAATTGTATAGAGCAAGTTTTCATGACAGGCAAGGAAGGACTGTTCTCATTTTGAGACCTGGAATGCAGGTATCATGGTTTGGATTTGGAGATATTTAGTTAATTGGTTTAAGGTTAAACTACTCATTTTGTCCCTGTAGTTGCCCCTGTTTTAAGTTTTAGTCCATATATGAGAAAACTGTAAGTTTTGGTACCTACATATGCATAAAAATTAAATTTTGGTTCACAATCATTACTAACATCAGAGAAAACTTTAATTATCTGATAGCGATAAACTGCCACAAAAAACTGTTCAGGACTAAAACTTACCGCTTTCTTGTATAGGGACTAAAACCTAAAATGATGACACCTATAGGAACCAAATGAATAGTTTAACCTTGGTTTAAGTTTAACTATTGTTTCTTAGAGCTTGATGGATATAGAATCCGAAACATTTTGATGTGTTGCATGCAGAACACTACTTCAATGGAGAATCAGATGCGGCATCTTGTGTATCTTTTGGAAAATGCCATGCTTAACCTTCCCCCGGGTCAAGACCAAATGGCATGGTTGATAGACTTCACTGGATGGTCAATAACCAACAATGTGCCCCTTAAATCAGCCAGAGAGACCATCAACATTTTGCAGAATCATTACCCTGAGAGGCTTGGCATAGCATTTCTTTACAACCCCCCTCGAGTTTTTGAAGCTTTTTGGAAGGTTTGTTGACTTTGATCTTAGTCATGGCATTAAATTTCTGGCATAATTGGGAAAATAATACCGATTCCATGTTTAAGCACACTGAAGTTACATGTTATGCTTCTATTGATGCAGATAGTCAAGTACTTCTTGGACAACAAGACATTTCAGAAGGTGAAGTTTGTCTACCCAAAAAATAAAGATAGTGTGGAGCTCATGAAGTCCTATTTTGATGAGGAAAATCTTCCCAAAGAACTAGGTGGAAAAAGCATAATGAGTTATAACCATGAGGAGTTCTCCAGATTAATGGTTCAGGATGATTTGAAATGTGCAGCATTTTGGGGATCTGATGAGAAGCTCTCAAACCACATTGCTAACGGGCATTCCGCAGCAGTTTGCAATGAAACCCCACCTGAGGCATGCTAAGCTATGTTTAGATTACCGTTTGCAGGTGGTGAATGTACATTGAAGTACGTAGGGAGAAGCATGCTCTTTGTTACTTTTGAGTTAAAAATAACTTTGGAAGGGTTGGAACGGTAATCTAAACATACACTTAGTTTTAGTGGAGAAGACATGAATACTAATCATTGTAAAGCCATTTGCTCCGGGCAAATTAGGACTAGGGGTGCGTCCCCAGTTTAGTTAATTACTTACTGCTAAGAGGGATTTATAATACATTTATCATTTATTTACTGCATAATTATTCCATCTGATATGGCAAACTTGTTCCTAAGCTAGCAGACATATAGCTGAAGCAGAGGAACTATTGAAAACTTGACAATGACAATGTTGCTGTTTAAAAAATAAAATGCCTCTTCAGCTATAAAAATTAAAAACTATAAGCCATTTTTGGTAGCAACATTTTTTGACCATTTACATGAAAACGCTTTTTATGTGCTACTTACAGCCTACACAATCAACCACACAATTACACAACGGATGTCAACCCATCATGATGACAAAATTTGAGCATAGATACCATCCTTTGTTACAAGAACATTCTTTAAAGGCTTATGAAGGAGGGACGGGTGTATAAAAAAGGGGGAAAAAATACCACTGATACTGATAGTTTGTTGCCTGAGCTATAGAGCATATAAATTCAAACTTTTAAGGGGGTTATATGAACCTCCTCTTAAAATTACGAGTAGTTGCTTGGTATGAGCGAACTAACAAGCTAACCCCTATACCAACTCCTACACAGATGCCAAGCCCAATTCCAACACCAACTCTTACCCCAGCATTAAACCATGATAGTTCACCATCTTCCCCATCTACATATACTGTTCTTTGCCAATACATGCTGTTGTAATCCTCTTCTTGTTCCGGTTTGAAGCTTCTATAGTCAGCTACCTATAAAGCAAAACAAGGGGAGGTTATAGACAAACACACATACTAATAATCTTAAATACATGGAAATTTCACTGCCATAATTTATTATCACTAGCTATGAAATTGAGATGCAATACCAGGACAAATTAACGAAAAAAAAATTCACATGGCACAATCAAAAGATCTGTTCAAATGGAATTCTTACTTCATCCAAAGAAAACCAAGGTATAGAGCAATGCATATATATATGCTTTGAAGTAAATGTTGCAAAGAAGATGAAACCAATACCATTGATGAAAAATCAATCTCTTAAGGCAGATACTCAGTATTAATGCATTTGTGTCATAAAAGAAAGGGTAGATCGAATGTTCCAGTGTAATTTGACAAGTCTTTTTCTCAATCCAAAAACTCACCATGTAGAAAAGAAGATAGAATACAAATTAAAAATGAGAAGCTATTATAAAAAATGCATTATTTTTTGACTAAAATAATCTTTTGGTCTCTCATCCTATTTTTTTGTTTTAGTTTGGTCTCTTATGTTTAAAAAGTTTTATTTTGGTCACTTAAAATGTCTTAGATGAGCTAAATTAGTTCTTCTGTCCGTTTTTTTAACTAAGGATGTTAATTTTGACTGATGCGGCGCCAGCAAATGCTCTTATAATGTGACATCTCTTATAGTTTGTTATGTGTCATCCAATTAACCAAGGTGTGATAAACTGATGGAAGGACTAACTTAGTCTATCAGACACTCTAAGATATTGAAGTAAAACTTTTTAAACTTAGAAACTAAATTGAAATAAAAAAAATAAGACGAGATCAAAATGGTATTTTGGCCTTATTTTTTCAGCCAACTCATCTGCAAGTAAGCTTAGGAATCCTCCCCCCCTGTAAAGTGTAAAAGTGCAGATCATGAGTCTCTCTAAACTTTAATTGGTATTATACTGTTTCACATCTGAGAGAGACTAAATTTGACACAGATTGAGACAAATAAAAGGGATGAACTTGAGACATCATATGTGCAAATCAAGGTATAACTATATTCAAACATCCATCCACTATGCAAAGGTGACATGTGACAGAATCATTTAATGGTTATTGAAATCATGGTTATTTGAAAATTAAAACCTTTGCGTTTTGAGAATGAACCGTAACCATGATCTCACATTTCATGTGTACTTTTTCCAAATGAAAAGCATATAAGTAATCCAATCTTTAAGCACACATACAGATGCACAGCAGAGGCTACCTACAGAGATTGTGGCCCCCCTAAGAATTGTCCTTAGGGAAGAGCCTGTTTTGTATGTAAGGGACATTGGAGAATACGAAACAGAAAAATAATGAGGTAAATTAGTAGCTCCACATAAAGTGTTGTGACTTGTGCCTGCCCATACTGCAATGCCACTTCTGGGATAGGATATTATTATTCAGTAGTTGGGACCAATCTAAAAACAATTGTAGCAAACATAGAAGGACCAAATCATAGATATAGCTTAATACAGAATTTGTATTATCCAGCAAAGTTAACTTAGTCATAGAACATCATTCATGTGAAATTAATGCATTATCCAAGGAATTTGTCATAGTTATATGAAATCTTAATCCAAGAAAAACACATCCCTTCATATCCCTAATGAACTATATCCAAAAGATGCAAGCATCAGAACAACATGCCAAAAAATTCTGCTAATTTTTTTACCTGTAAATCAAGTCCATGATCAGATACATCTTTCTGGCACTCAGTTGTTTCATATTCTGGAATGGAATCCAAGGCGCATTTCCTATTATGCTTCTTCCGGCAATTGAGTTGCAGTGTCTTAGTTAAGATTATGGGTGTTCCTGAGAAGCAGCCAGCAACATAAACCTCAATTTCAGGACAAGGTAATTCAGGGACAGCAACATGTTTCCCCTTGAAGAAGCCACATCCAGGTGCCATTTCTGTTTGACAATTCATACTCCATCTCTTCACACTACTTCTTGATTCCCCAACAAAACCATTGCTATTAGACATCTCCAGAACCCCAGAGAGAATGCAATGCTCCTTATCATAAACCTCAAACTTCATGCTCCCAGTAAAACGTATGCTATCAGTGTTCACAAAGGTGGCTTCCTCAGATTTCTTATCCACTCTATCCCTTCTCAGAACTGAAGACTCTCCATCAGAGTAAATGCTGCTCCTAACACCATTCACCTCTAAAAGGGTATCAGGACTAAGAGGAATATGATTGAGAGAGAGAAACTCGGGGGTGGATTCATCAACCTGAATGCCACTCACTCTCACATAAAACACTCTTAGATCAAACCAAGGTGATGATGATATCATGGTGCAGGGTTTATAAGGAGAGTATTTAATGATCTGAAGGCTTTTGTTACCCGCTTCTCCATTGCATGATGAATCATAAGATCCTTCCATATTCATATCCACTCCCTCAATCACTGAAAAATCCTCTGTAGTGTATAATTGAAAGCATCCTTGGAAGTGGAGAAACCTCCAAAGTCTACATCAGATTCCCAATTGAAACCTGCTTCACAATCAACAAAGTACTTGGAATTATCAGATAATTGAATCAACAAATCTTGTACAAAATATAAGAAAAACCAAAATTAAAGGACGCATAACAACATGGTATAAAACTGTAAATTAAAATTGAAGGAAACATAGGTAAAGAATTAATAAAAGGGAAGGAAAGAAGAAAGAGAACTTGAGTGAAGGTGGAAATCAAATCATAAGTCACGAGGAAAAAAACAGCAACTCTTGAGTTACAACAAAAGAGGAAGAAAGAGGGTGATGAAGTCTGAAACTAAAGAGGTTTTATATCTCTTAACTATAGTAAATAACAATATAACATACACGTCATAGTTGTTACTAGAAGCCAAATCTGAGTGTGTGTATTGTAAGAAGGTGCACAACCACAAACAAATTCAAATCCCTCTTTTTCCGCAAATAAACTCTAACCATGAAAAATATTTCATCCACAATCTCAGATTATGATATGATGATATGATGGCATGCCACTTCGTTATCCCTTAAACAAAAACCACTCATGTTTATATGCAATCAAATTCTAAAACCAAAGTACCTTTCAGATCGTTGTTGTCCACCTTTTGATTTGATACAATATACATCTATCTCCTGCCCCGTGGTGGTCGTGGCAGGTTTGCAATAATACTAATAACAACCTCGTGATCTTTACAAAAAGCATATAATATAATAGTAGCTCTAAAATAGATTATGAAAGTATATAGTATATAGTATATACTTGTAGTAGGAGTATGATATTTTTTGTTCAAACAAATAATAAGGATATTATTTTATATTATGCTATTGGATTTGTCTTTTTCTTGAGCTAATTTTACAAATTGAAGGGAATTAATTATTCATTCAAAATATCAAACAGCGTGATGGAGTATTAGATTTTGCTTGCAAATGGGCATTCTGACCAGGATGCTTCATCTTATCCGATAATCAGATAGATACGAAGAAGAATAGCATTTACGAATTACGAGGTCGGTGTGTCTAAAGCGAAAGTGATGTGATGTCATTGTTAATGTTAGGCCAAGTCTTTTGCTTATCAGGTTTAACCTATTTAAACTTGGGAGTGATTTCATTAAATTATATGATTGAATTATATAATATTTAAATCGTTAATGTAAGTGTGTTTTAATATTTAAAACATTATGTGATGTGCTTGGAAAATCATCGCGTCTATTATTTAATTTTTTGGCTTCGGAATAATTTTTTTAAAAAATTATTAATGAAAAGCGTTTATATCTTTTATTAGATATTTTTAAGTTCTCAATATAAGTGATTATTTCGTTTTTATTTTTTTAATTTATTGGCAAGACATTAATTGTTAACTGGGTTTCGAAGCTAAAAATGTCTTTTCCACCAAAAAAACGTATATTTTTTTTAAAAAAATATTCATTTTCCTAAGAAAGCATTCATTATTTTCTTTTTCAAAACTCGCATAGTACACGCAAAATACATTGGCTAATTCTGTGGTACTTATTAGCAGTTCTTTCAAAAAAAAAATTAGGTGAGATTTTGACAATTAGAGCCTTTCTCTAGATTTTTCTACAAGAATTATTCTTTTTTTTCTTTTTAATAAACATGATATTATGTTCATGTTTAATTTTCTCCTTCTTTTTTCTGTCTGAATTTTTCTGTTTTGGATTGATAAAGGCAGGGCCGCTGGGAAATTTTTTTTAAAAATTCTTGGTAGCCTTTTGAGGCCGATAATCACATTGTTGTTGGATTTTCGCTTTTGACCTACGGAAAGCCCAATATCCCACCGACCCACAGGGGGGAGTTCGCTTTAGACACCATTGCTGCGGAATCCTTGAGCCCAACTATTCACACGTCCTTTTTCCTCTTCACACATTTTAACTATATAATTGTATGACCAAAATTAACTTTTCTCACATTTTATATTCTTACTATATATGTTTCTTATATATGTAGCAACTTCCATCCCCTTTGATCATATAGGATAATAGAATAATATGTTAATTAAGAGAAATACAAATACTATTAACACATTCATTTTTACATACTTTTTACTATTAATTGAATTTTATTGAAAATATAAAATTATATACATCTATTTAATGTGTTTCTCTCACAAAAATTTAACTACTAATAATAAAGATATTTTAGAAAGTGTATTATTACACTGCTAACTAATTATCGGAGGCATTCAAAGAAAGACGAGTAAGAAGAAAAATGAATAAAATTCTTCCGAAACATCTAAGATGTTTTTTAAAAGGAAAAAAACTGTATATGGAAGATCATTTTTATAAATAGATTAGCTTTTGTTTCCGTTGAGTTGTCACTTCTGTTGATAGAAATAATCGCATCCATCATGATTCATGGATGGTCCAAGTCTTTCAACTTGTGAGTTGTGACGTATTCTTCCATGGACATTTTATCTTTCAAAAAGAATAAAATAAAATAAGAGAAAGGAAATGTTTCAAATCAGGACTAGTACGCTACGTAGGTTACTTTAATCGATAGATCGACAATTATTCAAAAGAACTAACTTTGAAAAATGATTTTTTGATATTCTTTCTTCGATATTTTTTATTATTTGATAAAACTTTATGTAACTTTTACTACATAATTTGATCTTATTCAGTAGTGGAACTCACGTAAAAAAAAGTAACGATTTAAATTTAAATAATTATACATGTAATAGTATAATCCAAGGCTTAGCACACACACTCAAAACTTAGCACAGACACTGTGATTCATCTATAGATCATACAACATATAATATATAGAACAGATTTGGAAGCTACAAAGGTAACTATTAAAGTAAAACAGTTTGCCACATGCTCTATGATGAAGGCGTTTGACATTTTGTTAAGGGTTGGGGTTTATCAAAGGAATTTTGGTGGGCCTAGCCTGCTCATTCAGGTTGTAATGTAATGTTTGTGTGCCAAAGATTAATGGGATGCGGCTGTACGTTGAAACTACAAAAAGTTCAACCCACAGTTTATGCATCAAAGCTTTTTAAGTTGGCCCAGTTTAAAAATAATAAGGCTTAACGAAATTTTTAGTTTCTAAATTTTTTCAAAATTTTATTTTTAGTCTCTGAAATCTCATTAATTCAGACTAAAAACTGAACTTTTAAAAGGTTTAGGGACTAAAAACCGAATTTTTAAAAAGTTTAGGGACTTTGACCAGTCAAAATTTTGTTTAGGAATTAAAAACTGAATTTTTAAAAAGTTTAGGAACATTGGCCAGTTAAACTAAAGTTTAGAGACTAAGAATCGAATTTTGAAAAAGTTTAGGAATTAAAAACTTAATTAACCCTAATAATAACTATGCAAAGGAACTGGGAAATCTTGCAAACTGTTACAGCTGATATTTTTGAAGAGATTCATTGGTGATGCAACCCTTTGCTTTAGATTAAAAAAATTATTTATTGACATATAGTTGGTTTAAGTAAAATTGGATTCGGTTTTTTAAACAAAGTATCGAATTCTAGCTTTGTGCATAAAAAAAATCATGATTGAGAAGGGAGACCTCAATAGAGGTGGTCAGCCAAGTTTTCTAACGAAGATTAGTCATTAGCAAATACACCAATACACCCTTAGTTATTTAGTTTTAAAATTATCTCAAAATTTGTTTTAAACCTTAAAAATATATCAGATCGGAGTTAGCTTCATCCTATCTTTGAATATTTAATATCACACACACACACATACACAAAATCCTGTAAAACTGGGAGCATTGCTAGAATTTGATGGAATCCATGCAGCTTGAAAGAGAGCAGTTTATTGTTAATTCCGTGATGCTTCGGGCTTAACATTAACACTAACATGAATGTATGTATACATTAATTGTAGCAAACATTTCAAGCTCTCAAGTGCCCAACCTAACTCCAGAATATATGGTCTCATCACAAAGTCCAATCAACACCGTGTGAAACCTCCTCCACTCAATCAATGCTTAAAAAACGTGGTATATCCAGAAAATGGGTAGAGGGGATGAATTGGGATTTCAGTATTTTGATGAATAATTGAATAGTGGGATTGCTTGTTCATTTTAAAGTCCTAAATTGCGGAGAAGACTGCAATGCAAGTTTACACCCTCTCTTCCTATGAGAGTTATCTATTTAATTTAATCAAATAAGAAAATAACAGTTTTTTTCTTTTTTCGATAGAAAACAAATGCATTTTTTTATGAAAGACAATTTTGATCTAGTTAGATAGAACAATTGTGAGCATTCAATACAGTTGCTTATTTTAAACTCAATATCATTATTTAGGTTAGAACAATCTCTCGCACCATTTCAATTAATTTACGTGCTTGGTGATAACTAATATGCCAAAACTGTAATTTAAAAGAATAAATAATAAAACAACTTAAAAGAGGATAATTAAACTGTATTGCGATCCCAAAACAATATTTTTAACATGAGCGGGAATTAGAAATCGGTATCATCGTGAAAAGGTATGTAATCCCTTTTCCTTCTATCAAATACCAATATTTAGTTGTATAAATACCACAAATATGATTATATAAAATAATACTACCTCCGGTCTTATAAATGGGACAAGAGATAGTACTATATTTACCTAAAAATAATAATACTATATTACTAGAAATTCACACATAAACTTAATATGCTAAAATTAAATATACTAGAACGATGAAGTATTGATGTACTATTAATTTTTGAGTATTATGACTAATTAAAAGTTAAGAAACGTAATAAAATATCATTCATTGAAGTGATTGAACTATATAATTCATCAAATTAGATACAGCAAATTTATGCTAGATAGTTGCACCTCTGTTATCTAAAAAAATAAAATAAAAAAGATAGTAGCTCCTCTTTTACATAAAATCCAAATGCACATGGAAGGGGCAAGATTTTCTTCGGATTCGTATTTTAATGGTCATGATGAATCGGTCCCACGAAATATAACACAAGTTGGGCTATGATAGGATTAGCCCCTAACAATTGCTACCTTCCTCCTCGAGTAAAAGTCCCACACACAAAAAAAAAAAGTTGATTATCATGGGACATTGGAACTCCTTGCGGAATTGCAATTTATGATAAATTACACACCAATTATGCAATATTTGTCGTAGGCACTAGGCAACTTATACACAAGATAAGGGATTAAAATGAATTGAACTGTTTCAGTTCGAGTGGTTAATATTCGATTAAATAGTTCATGAGTTGAGCTAACTACTGGGCATAGATTATTTAAAGTTAAATTTTCTAGCTAGACATATATGGAGAATATGAATTGAACCAGGAGTATCGACTTAAAAAAGATGTACATATTTCAAAATGCAAAACTTTTAACCTTGGAAACATGGTCATCCCTATGAATGAACTGTCACAGTTCATTAATGACGATGAAAAACATTCATTAGCCGAGTTCATAACTGTCACAGTTCATTAATGACAATGAAAAATATTCATTAACCGAGGATTGGACCACGTGCAGGTTTAGCCCCTCTCCTAAATTCATCTACACATGTCGATCTAGTACCATGGCTGAAGAACTCTTGTATGTTTATGCTGGGAGAGGTGTTATATCATAAAAAGTTTGTGAGCCTTTGATCATTGGACTCGGTATGCCAGCAGAGGTGTCATATCATAAAGAAGTTAAGTGACTTTTTAACAAATTTATTTGAATCTTCATTATTATTTATGTTAAGATTTTGTGACATAGATTTACTTCTCCCACATAAAAAAAATGTCATCTAATTAGAGACTGTATAAACAATATATAAAAGAGTAAATTACACGGACCCCTCCTGAATTTTACATATATTATACTGACACTTCCTGCCTTTTTAAACCATACAAAAAACCCCCTATTTGTTGGTTCTAAATTACACGGACCCCCCTAAGTTTTATTTATATTATACGGACCCTCCTGAGTTTTACTTATATTACACCGACACTCCTGCTCTTTTGAACTACAGGAGTCAAAAGTAATGTTTAAAAAAATAGGAATCTCGGTGTAATATATATAAAACTCAGGAGGGGTCCGTGTAATTTACTCTATATAAAATTATATGTACATAATATAAAATTAGAGTTACGTATATTTGTGATGTGTTGTATTGTGTGTTAGATCTATTGAAACTCATTAGGGTGTGATCTTATCTTACACATGGGATGGGATGCTGCTTATGTGCTAGAAATTTACGTATTTATTATATCGTGATTCAATCAAGGTTCAGTTTTAAGTCCTTAATTGTTTAATTTAGTCTTGGATGTATTTATCGAGGATATATAAAAGATTACTCTTAATATATTTTTTTTCTTTTTGCAAATAATATAGTCTTGATTGAAGAATTAAGGAAAGCTATTAACTTTAAGCTTGAACTTTGGAGATAGACTTTGGAAACAAAAGTTTCCGCTTAAGTAGGAGAAAGACAAAGTATATGCATTGCTATTTTAATAGGAGACAAGAGGAATATGATTTGAAAGTAAAAATGGAACAAGATGTACCATAAATTTTTAAGTTTAAATATCTAGGATCATTCATAAAAATTGGTGGAGATATTAACGAGAGTGTTACACATAAGATATAAGCAAGATGTTTAAAATGGAAAAGACAATGGAAGTTATTTGTGATTGCAAAATATCTACTAAATTTAAAGACAAGTTTTATTGTCTAACTATACATCGTCATACTATATGATAGTGAATTTTGGATTTAAAGGGAAAAAGTGAGAAAGGTGCATGGGAGTCACAAATAAGAACATTGAAATGGATTTGTGACCATACAAGAAAAGACATAATATAGCATGATTATATATCAGAAAAAAAAAATAGTGTAGCACCAATTGAGAGAAAATGACTAAATAATTGGGTAATGACCAAAACTTAATTAACTTATATGTACACAAAGAGACTAAAAATTACAATTTTTCATATTAAGAGAAAAATTCTAAAATAGAAACAACTATAAAAACTAAAATTATGAATTAAATCTTGAATAAATATTGCATATACGCCTTCTGAAAATACTTATGACGCCATGGCCTAAACATTTAAGCCATTGTTGTAGGTAGTGTAAAAAAACATCCTATACTTTAAGCAATAGTTTGTATTACTGCGATACCACAAGTTATTACAACGTGGCCATCATATTTTACACAATAGTTTTAATATTACTGTTTGACCATAAGTAGAAAAATCACTGTCCATAGAAAAACGCAACGACCACTTAAAGTCGTTGACAAACCATCGTCTATATTTAGTGATGTTTTTTTTTTTTTTTTTAAATTTACATCCATTTTTAACTCGACAGCTATTATAATATAGTAGAAAAGATGCCTACATATTTGCTTATACGACTGAGAGTGTATTTGTATGTCCCTTTGAATTCACGTTCAAAGAAAAAATATACTTTTTAATACACCAACTCAGAGCAACACTCTTGTTGTTTTAAAAAAAATGCTGGTTTGATTTGAACATGATTACCTCTAAAAGATATTTGTGATCTAGACAAAAAAAAATGTTGATTACTTTTTGCCATTGGTAACCCAAACACACAGAGAGTCTTCATGAGCTTACTGCGTACAGAAAGATAGCTTGTCTGCATAACAGTTTATAATCTCCATAATAATCTTTGATTATAAAGCAAAATATCGTTTTTGTCGTAATTAAAGATCATCGGGGGGCTTTAAGCCATTATTCAAAAAGTACATAATTAGTGGTCCTCACTTGCACGAGCTAGACTTTTCCTAAACATTATAAAAAAAATGTTATTTGCACACCACATTATTATATTATTTGTTCACTTTCTTAGTTAAATAAATAAAAAGTGTGTTAATTATTTTATTGGTCAAATTAAAAGAAAGTGTACAGGCCTAACAGGACTTGTACATGAAAACATATATTTACCTGATTAACAGTGAGCTAATAATAGATTAATAGTATAACTAGAACCATATATATGTAAATAATTTTATTTTTAAGGACAGTCGATTAGTGATGCAAAAAATTAACCACCGAGGCTCTTTATGACTCATTTGACAAATCCTGAGTATATAAAAACAAAATACGAAGCTTCGTTAGATGTTATTAGAAAGGTGCTTCCCCCAGTTATGTATCTGAATAAGAGTGTCAAAAGCCAACACACAGCGTCATAGATCGCTAATTTGGTCCCGCAAAACAAACCACACACACTCGTGTGTTTTTTCTGTCGTCGGTTTATCATTTGCGCCATTCAAGTTGCCACAGAAAACATCTTTTTTTTTTTCTTATAATATTCCAATTGACTAATGCCCACAACCAGAACAGTAAAGTACTCCCCTCACCCGTGCAAGCAGAAATTATTGAATAATGTAAATTGGTTGGAGGGAGGAAAGTGATAGAGAAAAAATAAATAAAGATATAAAGTGTTCTAAGCCAAATTCCGACTTGATTCATCTAGCATATAAATCTCGCTCCCATAATGACTTTGCTCGCTAAATCTTCAAGGTGGTATCAAATTCATGTGTGTTACATATGTAACAGTTTCCAACTTGCATGACATGCAAATTGCGTGAGTCTAATAGTCTGTCACATGAGCTACGTCTAATTCTAATGGTCTAACGGCTTTTTCCATCAAATATCCACTATATAAAGTCAAAGCCAACGACCAGGTATTTTTTGGATGAATCAGGGTATCTCTTGGCTGAAAGCCAATGACTAATCCTTCGAAGTACTGATATCCATTTAAGGGGTTGACCTGTCCCAACATATCTTTTTCCATACGCACGGATTAGGGATTGAACTCATGACCACATGATTAAGAGACAAGATTATCTACCAATCATGCCACACCATGTTGATGCCAACGACCAGGTATGATATATCTCATTCTCTCCATCTTTTTCATACCCTTACTCAGGGCCTCAAGCATCAAAATCTCTACAAGTAGCCATCACATTGGAGTTGTTCTGCCGGTATGTATGTCGTTGTAAAGACCTCCAACTTCACCGTCTAAATACATCCACACCATAGCTAATCCCAAAATGCGGTCTCCTCGTCAAACAAAAAGTAATAGATAATATATGTGATGTGATGAAAAAGATAGAGAGATACAAAGAAAAAATGAGATGGAAGTTGCAAGAGAATGAGGAGTATGTTTATAATTATCCGAATTATTATATGGTAGAAAATCAATACTTGTATGTGATTTTGTCTAATTTCTACATAACATGTAATTAACTTTTTGAGTTTACAAAAGAAAACAAAATTATTAAAATTCAATTGTCATATGAAAATTGTTTAAGACCTGAGAATATATATATATAGGGTCCGTTTGATTTGCTAAAAATCATGGTATTGGACAGGACAACTATAGTTGTTTCATATTTGCTTTGAAAAAAGATCATGGAATAGCACAACTCAAATGGAGAAGGACAGGACAAAAAGCTCTTTTCTTGTTACTCAATAATTCATGGAACAACTTTTTGTTC
Source organism: Pueraria montana var. lobata (assembly GCA_026413185.1). Lineage (NCBI taxonomy): Eukaryota > Viridiplantae > Streptophyta > Magnoliopsida > Fabales > Fabaceae > Pueraria > Pueraria montana. The sequence continues at coordinate 2,081,956 of CM048646.1, read as the reverse complement.
CCAGTACAACATATTCAAAAGACTTAAATACCCACTTTATTTTTCTCTCTCTCCTTATCTCTCTCCCCACTCTTTCGATCTCAATGTAATAACTGCCTTAACATTGCCCCTCTACGCACTTGATCTTTTACTGTATTTTTTTTCTTTTTCATGTTAACTTTAAAACTACTCCTCTATTGTCGGGCTGGTTGCTAATCAAATCCCCAAAAGAGTGAAAGCTCAAAAGTTTCACAAACTGATATATATATATATATATATATATATATATATATATATATATATATATATATATATATATATATATATATATATACAGAGAGAGAGAGAGAGGTCAAATTACACTAGTGTAACTCTAAAAGAGTTACACCATTTTAATAACTTGATATAAAATGAAATTTTTATCGATCCAACCGTTGAATTATATCTACATATTACTAAGATTGTTTGAGTCAAATTTTGTCAAAATTGAACAACAATAAGAAGGTAATCAAATGATCCATATTTTAGTATATTTTGAAAAGTTTATATTACGTCAATTTTAATCTATATGAATGAGGTAGCAAATAATTTTGGATTAATTTGAAATTTTGTATACATGATCTATGTGAAAGGAACTTTCAATCCAACGGTGGATTTTAAGAAAACACCATTCAGTTGAAAGTTATTGAGTGGTGTAATAGTTGTTTAAGTTACACCGGTATAATTTCATCTCTCCTCATATATATATATATATATATATATTATTTTAATAATAATAATAATAATAGAAACTTTTGTCAAAAAATAATAATAATAGAAGTTATATTAAGATAACTAATATAAATTTTTATAAATATTCAAAAGGGTAACTGTGGTAAATTTTACATTCTTTTGCTTGTACTGTCTGTTATCCACCAAACAATAAACACAACAAAAAGTTGTCCTGTATTTCAAAGATTTGTCCTGTGCTGTTCTGTTCTGCTTGTTCTGTCCCTTGGAGTGTATCAAACGCACCCATAGTGTTGTTATCTTTTTTGTTTCCCCTTAGTTTTATAATTTGAATCCATTACTCCCAATTTTCAATCATCATCAAATTTTGTATTTTATAGACCACCTTTTTTCTTAAGTTTTGCCCCCTTTTCAACTTGTTAAGTACTTTTACGTTTTATTCGGTTAAACATTTTATTTCCTTTTCAGTTTACTGCACTTAATTTAATATTTATGTCTTTATATATATATATATATATATATATATATATATATATATATATAAGAGATCCACTTACTCCAAGAGTAAGTATAAAAGACTTACTCGTTATCTTCACCATTTATTTTCTTGAAATCTAATGGTTAAGATTAGTCACTCATTACAATCATTAAATTTCAAAAAAAATGAATAGTAAGGATGTGAAATAACTTACTTAGATTTACTTTTGAAATAAGTGGATCCATCCTCATATATATATATATATATATATATATATATATATATATATATATATTTTTAAATAAATTGCCCCCACTGATTGAGGGGTTGAATCTACTATTTTTTCAGAGTATACTAACCCCATACCATATAATAATTTCACCCGGCTAATGTTATAACACTTAGTCTCATTCTCGTGTTCCATTAAATGACAAGGCAAGCTACTCTTTTAATTAGCTAAGTAAGCTTAGTGGCATACAAACCTAGTGATCCACATATTTATCAAAACCCCGATTCTCTTATCAACTTGTCCCTTATCAATGTTCTGGATAACTAGTCTCACTTTAATAGGTTAGAAACAAGTCAAAGAATATTAAGTAGGATGATCATAAGTTAATTCATTACGATATTTTGGACAAAGAGGTCTCACATATAAGTTGAAAGTCTAATAACTCACTCCTCTCACTCTATTACAATTATGGCTACAAATTCTAATGAGCTGCATTAAGCTCGTGTCTAGTGCCAAGCTCTCACAGTTACAACACTCACATCCAAGTGACTTAGTAGTACCATTTTACATTGATCATATGGATGGATGATTGAAGATAGAATTCATGGTCAAAATGGTAAAAAGAAAAAAGGGTGGTGGTGCTCACTGCTCACACACACACATACACACACTTACACACACACTTGTGTGATGACCCCAACATTTAAAGCTGCAGAAGAGTAAGGACGCGAAACCCGGGAAGCAACACAAGTGGTCAGACTGGAACACTGCGTGTGAGTAGTACAACACACACACCAAATCTGGCTACCTTACCCCTCGTAAAAACCCCACATGCCCTTTTCCCATCACCTCTTTGGTCCACACCCCTAACCATGGTTACTATTACTATTACTTTTCCACTCAACCACACTGCCTTTTGGGTTAGTTTTGTTTAGTTTAGTTTTGTTTAGTTTATTCAACACTAGTCAAGGGTGAAAGGCTCTTCTCATCTTTGCGCAACCCTCTGCACACACTGTCTACTACTACTACTACTCTACTTTCTTCCTTCTAGTAGCATGAGCAATTAAGCATACCACAGCTACTTCTTTTTCTCTCTTTCTTTTTTAATTTTTCTGATGTGGTAGAGATTAAAGAAAAGAAAATAACGTGTAAATTGGAATGACACTAGACGGAATGAATGAATGGACAAAAAAGGAAAGTGAAAGATGATGTTATGAATGGTTTATTTAATTGGCAGCCGAATGAAGACCTATAGTCATTTGTTTTTTATTCCACTATAGTTTACAAGGGTCTTGCTTTTATAGCGTTTCCAGAACCCGGATTCTGGTCAAAGATATTGGTCTTCTTGCTTTTATAACACATTGCAAAATAAAAATTAAAAAAGAGAGAGAAAGTGTGTGAGTATATGTATGTGGGTGTGTGTATTTTGCATTAGAAACAGAATCATATTTTTTTCTTCCTATCCTATCTAGTGAAAATGAATTGAAGGGCTAAGGGATGAAAGATTTGATATTGATGGTCTAGCTTTTAGTGATCTCTTAGAATTGAAAGTTTAGAAATTAGAAATAGTGAGTATTATTGATGGGTAAGAAGAAGCCACAAAAAACTAAGGAACTTTCTGTGGCAATAGCTGAAGCATCATCAACAATAGATGATGAGAAAGAGCAACAACAAGTTCAACCTCAACCTCAAGCTCCTCGAAAGAGAGGTAGACCTCGTAAGATTATTGTAAAGATGGAAGAAAGTGAAGAGGAAAAAGCCCAAGTGATAGAGCAAAGAGGAGGTTCTATAGCAATAGCAGCACAAGGCACAGAGAGTTCAATGGAAAAAGGTACAGCCAACGAGGAAGAGGGAACAACATCAACATGCATGAGGGTTACAAAACAAGAGGAGATGCAACTTCCAAAAGTGGAGCCATCGAGAAGCAGAGCTAGGAGGAAAAGCAAACCCAGAAAGAGTAGTTAATATATATAATCATTGCTCCTTTTTCTCTCTTCTCTTTTATAATTTCTTTCTTTCCCTCTACTTTTTCATGAAGCAATTAATTCTTGGTTGGTTCCTATGTTTTTATTTCGGGGATTGGTATTAAAAACTGATATTGTTGTTGTTGGGGAACACAAGTGTCAATAGAAACACTTGAACAAGTTATTGGTTTACCCTTTTTTTTTTTTTAAGTTCTTTGGTGTAAGTGGTTTATCTTATCCTTGCGTGGACGATATGTATTGTGTTATGGTTGGTTCCATTAGTTCAATTACTCGTTTCTTTAGTTGAACTTGAATATTATTATCCATTGCTTCATTCACACGCAGAAAAGAAAGTTAATTGAGATGTTCTTATTTGGATGTGTTGTGTTAATTTATTGCTTGCAACTATATATTAACTAGTTATGCATAAACTATAATTATACTTATCCTATTGGGTATTTTCTTAATCTTCCAAAGCTCTATCTTTTGCTCTCCTTTTTTCCCCTTCTGTATATATATATAAGCTATTCCATCATCAGTTTGATGTTTGCATATTAGTAATATCGAACTTATTTGGGTGTGTTATGTTTGTTGCTTGAAACTATAGTTGTGCATAAAAACGATAATAGTATTGGGCATGTTCTTGATATTCTATAGCTCTCTTTTTCTGTGTTTTACTCCTCCATATACTATACCATCATGGCATCACCAGCTTGATGTTTGTATACTAATTAATTATGTGGATTTATATAGTTCGATATTGGGTATTTTCTTGATATTCCAAAGCTCTCTTTTTCTTTTTTCCCCATATACCTTACCATCATCAGCTTGATGTTTGATATTAATTAATCATGTGAATTTATATAGTTCGACTGCTACTATTGCTGTCTCTTGATGGATTCTATTTCTAGTTCTAGAAATTGAAGGTATTGTTTTATTTATTTTATTTTTCTCTCCCTATGCTTATTATTCTTAGCTGTAATCTACCTTCTACAGTTCATTGATTGCAAACTATTAAACGAATGGGAGAGTGGGGAAAAGAGAAAGGAACGATAGGACGAAGAGAGGAGAAATAACAAATGGAATGAAAGAATCAAACAATAAAGGTCAACTCAAACAGGTAAGGTTTACCTGTGTAATGCGAAAGCTAATAGGGACAGTTATAACAATGACTCATATTATTAATATATAATAATAATTTCTTACAAACTTTTTTTTTTTTTTTGTCATCTATCATATTAATCACCTTATTTTATATTTTCTTTCTTTTCATCTCTGTTGTATAAAAAATCATACAAATCCAATTACTCTGCGACGAGTTTGTCATGTAGATGGGTTACTTTAAATTTATTTATTACTCTTAATGAATAGTATTGAGTGATCGATACAAAAATTTAACATGATGAAAGTTAAAATTTTCACGTTAAAATGACGTTAAAGAGCTATGTGAGTTCTCGTTAGTCTTGTGAGTGATATTGGGTACCATACCATCAATTGAGTGCGTGTTAGTTTTACGTTGCAAAATTGATTTTAAATAAATTTTGATATATTTGATTTTTCATTGGATAGCAGTTCATAATTGATTTTGGATTCAAAATTTATTATGAGTTAAAATAATTTTGAGTAGTTTTTACGTTTAATCCAAAATTTTATATTGAGTTTTACTTCTAACTTGTTTTCGTAATAAAAACATCCAAACATAAATTATATCACTTTAAAATTAATTTTAACCAAAATCAATTTTGTAAAATCATTTTTTTTGTCATGCTCATCCAAACACACGCAAAGAATCGAATATTCACCACTCACTCGATACAATACTTCATGGTGTGTCTCAGCGGTGTGTTAGTCTCTTATCACAAAAAGAGAACAGACGGTGATTGAATTTGAGAGTGAGAAATTGTGCGCGTGGTGTGAAGGATGTAAAGTCACGTTCCAATGAAGAATGTAGTAGCCGCCTCAGCGCACCAATAAATGATAAGGATGGTTCCACCAGGGTGTTCACGGATACGGATAATCCGTGAACTCAATCCGATCCGATTAGTTTGGATCAGATTTTTTGAGAGTTCGGATTAAATCCGAAGTCAACCCGATCTAACCCGTTAGTGTACAGGTCAGTTAATGGGTTTTGCATTTTGAACCTATGACTCGACCCGACCCGACCTGTATCATAAAATTAATTAATTATATATATATATATATATATATATATATATATATATATATATATATATATTATTAAATTAAAAAATACAAAACACCATATTTTTTTGCTAATTTTTAACCACACATGAATTGTATTTCTCTTTTTTAATTGTTTCTATTTTTTGTCTTGATTTTATTTATGTTTTCTCATGCTAATATCTATTTAAAATAAAATATTTGTATTAGCATTGAAACCATTCATTTTATTAATCAAATATTGTCACAATTTGGTCTTTTTGGAGGATATGTAGAAATTATATATTTGCAAAGCTCTAGACAAAAACAAATTATTGTTCTAAAAAATTCTAATTTTTATAAAATAAAAAATATTTTTTAAATGTTCTGATCCGATCAATCCAATCCGACCCAATCTAATCCGTTTTTGAACGGGTTGGATCAAATCGGATTTCACAATAAAATTGTACAAATCCAATTCAATCTAGCCGTAAAATTTTGATCAGATCGGATAACGGGTTTAGCCAAACTCGGCCCAACCCAACCCGTGTACACCCTAGGTTCCACTACGTAGGACGTGAACACCACTTTCTTCTTTGTAAACCAAACCACGTCTCCACTCCTTTTTTTATTCGACGTGCTTCTTTTACCTTACAATTTGGTTTACAAGTACATGTTTGCTTTCAAAATACTTCCAATTTTAATGTTTTTACAAGGTTATGGGTTCTATTTCAAAAATAAAAGTATTATACACATTTTTTTAATTTAATAATTAATGTGAAGTAAAAAAAATTATAATAGAAGTATACACAGACTTTAAAGCCCATTTTAGTAATTATACATTCAAAATCAATTTTGATTTAAAGTACTCAAACAATATTTTCTTAAAAAATTACTTTTCTAATATTTTTTATCCAAACAAAAATCAAGTTACTTTAAAATCAATTTTAATCATAATCAATTTTATAAAATCATGTTGATCTAAAATCAATTTTATCAAAGTACATCCAAACACACACTAACTCAATTTCACAAAAATTGACTAAGATGAATATGACTCATACCTTATAACTATTATTTAGGTCATACATATAGTCAATGTGAGATAATAGCCTATGTTTTGATAACTCCTCACTACGGCGTTTCTTTCAACCATTCTAGTAAACTCCTCGGTAGCTCTTTCTAAGACACTACAGCCTAGAGGTGACCACAAGACAACTTTCCATCACACTCCCTCAGGTGAGATCTATGGGCTTAGAGTATGACAATATAAGTGGCCCAACATCAGATCTAAAGATAGACTTTGATGTCATATTAGAATTTGAACTTAGGACTTAAATAAAAGATAATTATGCTCGAATTAAAATAATTATGAGTAACAAAGTTTTCTTTTTGAATATTTAATACATATTTAGAGTTTAAACTCAAAATCACTTATTAAGGTAGTATAATCTTAAATAAATGATGCTTGTGCATAAATATAAATAGTTAATAAAAATAAGAACAACAAGCATTCCTTTTTTTTTTTTTTTTGAACAGCAAGCATTCCTCTAATTTTGTTGATAAATGCTAGCAACACACTTTCTATCACACTCTTTTGAATACAGTCTTTATGATTGGTTAAAATTTATTGGAAATCACAAATTTTTATGGGTCTCACTTGTTATTTAATGACTCCCTCTCCTAAATTTGTAGTTTTCAACAAATTTCAACCAATAATAGAGTATATGTGTGTTGGAAGAAGTGTGTTAGAGAATGTGTTGTTAGCCTCCTCAATTTTGTTTAAAAGAATACGTTTTCATTATTGTTGGATATCAGGTGTGTATCACCTATCTTCAAGGCTGATTGTACCTTGTTGCAACTAGCACAATATTATAGTATATTATTGTTTGAAGGATTTTACGTGGGTTATGCTGAAAGCACTTAGTAAATTGAAGAACAAGAAATAAAAAGTAAAATTCATAAACTTGTATATGCAATTCTTTTATTATTTAACCAATCTCTTTAAGACACGTCAGGAAGGTTCATTGTCTATTAAACTTTTTTTCTCTTCGACGATATCAATTATGACGATTAAGAAGAAAAAAATTAAGAATGATTGCCATCATTTATGTTATATTTTGATTGCTTATTACTAAGCTCGCATTTTCTGTTGGCAAAATGGCTTTTTCCCCTTATAGAAGGATCGTGTAGTTTGTAATTGTATTTCTCAAACCTATAGTTGGTCCAATGAATCAATGACAGATTCCGTCCCTGGCCTACAATACAACTAGTTTTCATTACTTTCCTTAATCTTCTTAAGTGACGTGTAACAATTTTCTCCTTTAATTTTACATGGCAAATGTGGCAGCATTGAAGCCGAAGTTCAAGATTTGGAAGTCCAAAATCAAAAATTGCAAAGGGAGACTTGGTGCAATGCTTTCAGTAAGGGAACAAATTAAAGCTACAGGTGAAAAAACTGGTAGAACCGTAGAATTTAATCTCAAAAGCATTAACTATATTGACGTTAATATCTTGACGTTGCGTGTGATGATGTCAACTTTTAAAAACATTTAATTTTTAGGTTTTATTTTAAAACATTTAATTTTTGAATTTAATGGTGATGCACTGACAGTGCAATAACAAATCAATCATCGTTAGTATAACTTTTAAGATAATTTTATAAAAGTCAATAAACTTATTATGCATGGTGGGTTGTGATTAGATGACAGTGTAAACCATTTTACCTTGTCAGTGTATAGCCCTTTTTCTCTTAATAAAAAATTAAAATAATTGACCTGTCTAAACACAAGTGAGCCATCTTATAACAATCGGGTAACGATGCCGTTTTATAAAACACAAGCATGCATACTACTTCTTCATAACAAGGTCAACCATTCAGTGACAATCAGAAGATTCTAGATGATGGTTATCGTAGTCTAATCAGTTTATTCTTGTTCTAAAGTTAATATTTTTTAGTGTTTGATCGGTTCTTTTAATTAATTTATAATTTATTTGACTAATTTCGGATAATTTTAACGGAACAACTCTTATGAGTTTCTAAATATAATCTAATTTTTATCTTGAATGATTTAGAAACTATTTTTTATAATATTTTTAGGATTTTTTCTTATATTAGTTATTAACTTATTATCATTATTATTGAGTCGCATGTTTTTATCATAATCTTATATATTAATTGTGTATCTCTTTCAATCTACCTTTTAAACCTTTGTTTCTAAATTGAATTTTAATATATTTTTTTAAGAAAATTATCAATAGTTAAAAATAACTTTGTATTATATTATAATTTTTTAACATAAATCCAAAATATAATTGATAATTTTATTAAAAATTTAATTATAATATAATTATACATTCAAAATATTTATATTTATCTTGTACAATGCACATATTAAAATACTATTTTTATATAATTTCTCATGACATTATTTTTATTATTTTAAACAATTTAATTAACTTTTTACTCTAACCCAGTAAGTAAAAAAAATCTTAAATAAACCAAATTGTACACTTCTATACCTGTGAAAAAATTGTACAAAAACCAATTAAAAATTCTGTGGGACCGATTTTAAAAAAAAAAAAAAGGTTGCTGCTACTTGCAAGTAATGCTCTCACGTGTTTCACTTGAATTGCTCTCCAACCATGTATATTTGCTATTAGAATTGCTCCTGTAGTTGTTTTTTCAAGAGCAACCTCCACTGGAAGAACTTTTATAAGTTTATTTGAACAAAATAGAAATGCTAGATAAAAAGTTTATTTAATTAGTTTATAACAATTTTTCAAACATTTCTGTCAAAAAAAAAAAAACAATTTTTCAAACATCACATGGAGTGTCATTTATACTTATAATAATACTTTTCTATTTTTAACCTTAGTATTTTAATAAATTTTCTCCTTTAATATACTATTTATTTTAATATAATTTTTCCTTTGATATTACATTACTTATTTGAATTATTACACGTATACTATTTATTTTATTTTTCTAAAAATTATTTAGTATTTCAATAAAAAAAATGATAAAAGTTCAAAATTAACTAAAACCTAAAACTATAGTTACATAAAAATATATTTATCTATACGAATAAAATTTGTTATATAGATGCTTTTTATGTTATTTTATATTTATAAATTTCTAGTTTGTTTAGTGCGTTTGGTCATGTCTACTATACGAGTCTAGTGGTATTTTTTGCTTGGTTTGGTCAAGCTTGTAATTTACCTCCATTTGTATTTATTTTTTGTCCCAATTGGAAAAAGTATTTAGATTTTAAAATTTGTTAATTAAGACGAACAGAGCTGTGCTGTCCGAGAGAAACTATTGGTTTAAATAACTTTGGGGGGACGGGGGACCTAGAAATGGTGTTCCTTGCAATTTGTACAGAGGGACAAGAATATTGTACTATATTTCGTTCACTGAATAGACCACATGAATCCTACAGAGAATGCTGTTCAAGTTGACAACATCCACTACATAATGAAACTCATTTTTCCAACAATATTTTTTTTTTTCAATTCACAGAATTTGAATATAAAATCTCATTTAAGAAAAATTAAACATGTATCACTTGTGCTGAAAACATGCTTAAATATTTACAGCTTGAAAATGGATAATTTAACTTTTCAGATTTTTTAATTATGTTTCTGATCTTTAGAATATATTTTAGATAAAAATAAAGATCTTATTTTTATAATCTAAACTTGAAAATGTAATCAGTTTATTTTTTAAGATTAAGATGTTAGAATTTATTCAGAGGTTTGTTCAGTCATTTTCTCGTTCACATTAATGAGAAATGAATCAAATACAGATTACCATATACAAAGACAAAGTCATGCTGCTTAGCATCCAGTGTTTCAGTTCAATAATTTGTTAAGAGCAGGCAAATTGAAAGCAGGGAATCTATATGACCATCTCTCAGTTTACTACCTTTCTTTGGGGAGTATGATTATGTAGTACAAAACATTAATATAGGAAACTAATTACGAAAGGAACCTACATTGATGTGACTTAGATTTCAAATCAGACGATTCTATTGTAGTCCAAAGTTGTCTTCAGTCAAAAAGAAAGATAGAAAATGGATTATAAATTTATAATTGAAAGGGACTGCTAAGGAAAATTGACAGAACACAGTAGCCGCTGTATGAAAGCATGTTTTGGGGGAAAAGGGAAAGCTGACTAGTAATACTAGTCAACCAAAATGAGAAATAATGCTTCTCGCAAAATCTCTTGTGAAACCAAAATTAGAGTAAAAGTATGAACAATGAATAGCACGAGATGGGACCAACAAAAAATACGCATGGTAAAAAGCGTGAAAATACGATGTCGGTACAATGGTGTAGGCATTGAGGTAGCACTAATAGAGATGACTGATGAGTATGACTCAGCCAACAATTCTACAAGTGCATTGCATATGAAGGGAGTGAGTGACTGACGCAGCATCATCTGGGAAGCTGCTTTAGATACCAATATTTTGACTTTAATAACATATTGCAGGTGAGGTGGGAGGTAGGAGAACTTGATAAAGAATAAAGACTGGCATCAATTTCACCATAAAAAATTAACATTATTCTAGTCCCTCAATAACAAAATTTGGCATTAATTAAGCACCTCTCGATCATAGGAAGTTGACATCACTTTAGTTTTTTAATAACAGAAAATGACGTTGATTTAATTTTTCAATCTCACCGTTTGTGCATAGAAATATGATTTAGAGACAAATGATGTCAATAGAATCTTTCAAGGACCAAAGATGTTTACTCTTGAACAAATAATGAAATTTTGAATACTCGGGTAAAAGACGACATATTGTTAATAACTAACAAGGTCCACATTAACTTGTGACAATAATATTTTTAAAACTTTTACATTCCTATTGAACTCTTAAGAAGAAAATAGTAGTAGAGCATTACTTTGAGATTTACACATTCTATGTTTGCATTGTATTATAATATTTCCACCTAATCTTCCACTCCTGAAAGACCAACTGAAGGAATTTGCTAAAATATTACAACAGAGCAACACTAAGCAATGCTTAGTGCAGCAAAAAAGCTCAAACATGTTCTTCCGATCTCAATCTCAATCTCAAAAATGAATTGCTTCAGTGACTGCAACATTGACATCCAAAGTACTATTTGTGGTAAATAAGAAAAATAAAATGTTCTGCTCAACTGCTGATTGGGACAACATTGGAGCTTAAATACACTGAAATGGTACTAACCTATGTATGAATCCATGTATTACAAAACTCTCCTATTGAAGTATGTTGTATAACCTAGAGTTATACACTGAAGAAAAAAGATCAACAGGAAAATGAATGTTGGCTGCCGAAGGCTCTTAAATGTCTAACCTGCTTGATTGCGGGTCGACTTGTGATGTCTCTCTTTCCTGTATCTCAATTGTCCTGGATCAAATCCACCTTCCTCTGATCCATAGACAGCCCACGATGGTGTGGCAGTCATGTAATCTCTGCTGTCAAAAATTCTTCCAGATGCCACCTGAAAATAAATTGAGGCTAAATTTCATAAACAAATCAATAATCCAAATTTGGTACAAAAGAACAGTAGGACTCAAATACCCACCAGATCATGAAATTTTTCATAGTCTATCCATGTATACCACTGGCTATCAATTTTGAACTTATTAGTTTTTGCTAAGAGGACACAACACGAGTGAGCATGCTCACATGCGACTTCATACTCTCCTTGGCTTTTCAAAGCTAGGGCCTCAGAAAAAGCTTTCACATCAGTATGCCAAGGGACATTTTCCATTGTCAATTTTGACGTAGTGGACCTGTGAAGAGCTCATTGTCATTTAAAAGTGGGTCTCAGATACTAAAAGCAACCGGAGTGCTGGACTAAAGGGGGGAAAGAGTGGGATACTTACGAGCCACAATATGTAACTCCCTTGATTTCAACAAAGTCAGGTTCTCCTAAACTAAAGAGCTTAGAATAAGCATCAACATCTTCAGTATTCCAACCTTTCACCAGGGTCAGGCGGTATACAGTTCGCTGATGTTTTTCCTTTAGAGCAGTCAAGGAATCCTGGAACATAGTTATGAAAGTACAGACAAGCTGATCAAGAGGACAAAGTATAGATCAAATGACAAATGGTAAGATAAAATCCAACTTAAAAGAAAAAGAAACTGAATTAGCTGTTCTTTTTCTGTCATCAAATAATATATATTACTACTATTATTGATACTTGTTAGTAGACAACAAATCAATTCCATTCTTTATACTGAAAAAAGATGGATTCTAACCAAAAAATACTCCCTCGGTCCTTTTTAGAAGAAACAAATTGGTGGTGTACTTTTTGTCCTAATTATAAGAAACATAGACCCTTTTTCTGATGTATTAATTGCTAAATTCCTTTTATAACCTTAACTTATTGTGAAATCTATTAATGAGACACTCACTCGTTCCCCATGCAAGTGGATTCATTCATCAACCTTTTGACAATATAAGTCACACTCATTGGTGGAAAAAAATTATTCCTTAAATTACACGTAATGTCATTAAATATAAGTAATATAATCATTATTTAAACCATTTAATTCTAAGAGTATTTTGGGAATAAAATTAAAATTCATGATATTATTAATTAAAATTAAGTAAAGTAACTGTTTCCATTGTTCTTGATGAATTAGTAATTTGTTAATTTTGTTCTTTTTATAAAAAGGACCAGAGGAAGTATTTGACAAACACATTAATGCATATTTCTAGATTTGGCATCTAATTGAATTGTAAAAAAATGATAATCCCCTTCCTGAATTATTAGATACCTATCCGTAAGATTCACATTTCAATTGATCCTCAACTTCTAGTTGAAAACTTAAAAAGTGAACCCTCATCTTATGTTGCACTGTAAAAAGAGGAGTCTCAATAATACACTTTACAACACATTCTTTCCAAAACACTACTATTGGGTGAAATTCATTAGAAATCACAAAATTAGAAGTGAGCATTACATAGGGAGTGGAACTCGCATGATTTTGAATCCTAATAAATTTTAGCCAATGGTAACGAGAGTGTTGCTAGCATTTCTCCTATAAAAATTATATATACTAGCTAATTTTGAGAAATTTTCTGAGTTCATCAAGAGTCAAGACAACCAACAAGGAAAGAAAAACTTATACTCGATCTAGCCACTTATTGTGAAATTTCATTGCTACATTAGAAGAAGGATAGCTATGAAAAATTTCATTGCTATCTTAGGAGAAGGCTAACTATATTGATTTAGTATACTCAAAAGACACCATTTGTACAAAATTGATGATCTAGCAGGTTCCCATCTTTTATGAAAACGGAAAACCAATCCCCCTTGACATACATGAATATGTGTTGCTCAACATATCTGGAAGCCAAGGAGAACATTCTTTTGCAGAAATTATTACCCATATTCAATATTTGATTATTGATAGCATTTATATACCCTCCCTATTCATTGCGGGTTGATTATTTTGTCAACACAGGTTTGCTTACAATGGATTAAGCCCCCACCCAAATGAGTATTTCACAAAGATTCTTCAAGGAATTCCATTAATAACTTGCTATTTTGATCCTTTGGCACAACTCAATGAATTTAGTATATTTGCTTAAAATCTGATTGGTCTTTTTAGAAGGCTTGAATGATCGTAGATCAGACCTATCCAATTTTTACAGTACGAAGATTAGCTATTCACAGACTAGTAATACCCACTGTTTCTTTTTTGGGATTTAGCACTGACATCCATGCTTCAAAATTGGTAATCATGAAGGAACTATTATCATCCACAAACTAAGGATCCTAAAAAAAAGCTCTTAGACAACAGAAAAAGGCATTTCTGTAATTCTATTAAGCTGCTCTCTAGAGTAGTTAGAAGGATTTTAAAAAAAAAAATAGAAGTAAAACATACAGTTTCTGCTCAATCTTCATACACTTCTTAAGACATGATCGGATTCTACTAAGAAAGGATACATCTAAATTTTCACTTAGAGAATGAGAAAATACTTACAATGAATCGCTCCCAGAAATCTCCAAAGAGTGGTCTATCAATTGCCTTCAAAGAGTCCTTTGTTGCAGCATCTACACTTACATATAACTGCAAGGGGGAAAGAAGAATATTAAGTTTGGCTAGAATTAGCATAAACAACATGAGTTTAATTTGCAAAGTCTAAAAGAACCAAAACCTGGGTGACAGGTTTCAGTGACTTAATTTTCTCGGGAAATTGTGCATTTGTAACTAGAAAAGTGGAAATCCTCCTTTTGTGCAGCTCATCCACAAGTGCATTTATCTCTGGATACATAATAGGTTCACCAACAAGAGATAATGCACAATGACGTGGTGAGAGACCTTCAGTTAATCGCTCCAAGGTGACTCCTACAGGAAGAGTTAAATGAGCCAATTTAGAAACTAATCACACAACACAATGAGGTGCAGAAAGGCGGGGTTGCTCTAAAGCTAATCTCCCCAATATCAGTCAGAATAGATACATAACAGGGTACTTGCACCCAATTTTCTTTTTCTTTTGATTTATAAAATTACACACAGCATGGCAATATGGAAATTAATATGTCAAAATGGGACTTGCCACCATACAAATGCACAGGCATTAGGAAGTGCTATCTAGATTGAAGACAGTGTTGATATAACAATACAATCACTGAATAAAACATCAACATTGGAATTTTTTTTCAATGAGATCATAATTTAAGTTTTGATTGAGGGCATGGTTTAAATGGAGGGGTTTGAAGAGAAATGGAGCGACGATTAAATTTTCATTTTTGAATTGGGAGGGGTATAAAATGTTCCAAAGGGATGATTGAAAGGTTACATGTTAATCTCTCATTTAAAGAAGTTCTCAAACAAGAGAATATTTACTTAAAATGAAAACTTTATCCTCCCATTCTCTTCCCCTCTAAACTCCTTCACCATAACACATCCTTAGTGTGCCCAATCCTTTCAATGAGAGCATGGTGACTGATAGTACACAAGATATGGTCAAGGGCTACTTTAGCTGCTTCATTATTGACCTATCATCTATGTATGTCCATCAATCTGACAAATAGCCTTATGCTACTTCAACATGATTGCAGCATAGAAACATAAATTTACCAGGAACTCCTTTCATTTGTTTAATCATATTTGTATGCAGGTCTATTGCAGAATTTACAATCTCTAATGGATCATCCATCTGCCACTGCCAACTTTTCCCTACTGGATTTGTGTGATGCCTCCAGCAGAAAACACATTTATTTGCGCATGCCAAGCTAGGGGTTGCCTCCATGCATCTGTTTCAAATAAAAAAGATTGACACTGAATTTCGCAGCTGAAATATGGTCACCAACATATAAAACAAATAAAATAGATAGCATGTCAAGTTGCCATTACCTGTGACTCTCAATTCCATAAAACGAGTGCTTATAGCAACCACCTCGACCTCGAAGCTGCGCCTTGGTCCATCTACAAAGCTTGACACCACTATGCGACCCAATAATTTTATACCCCTGCAAATTGATAATCCACGAAGAAAGCCAATTCAAATTAAGAACCTATACCTTAATTCTCATCTACCAAAGCTCAATCAGACAGAAAAATAAACCATCACTAATTAAGCAACACAAGAAACTCGCCAACTCCAACTCAAGCAAACCATACACGAACTACACAAACTGCAATGTGACATTATCACATTATATATATACCTGCTTCTCTAAATTTGCTCGAATCACCGGAGTCACCATTTCTCTTCTGCCATTCAACTTCCCATTGCTCTCTTCCCCATTAGCCACTGCCTTCCGCGAAGGAGCTTTACCAGCAATGTCCTCAAGATCAACAATATCATTACTCTCCACATCAGACTCCTCTTCAGAACTCGAAACGACGCCACATTCCTCAGCACCATCATTATCTCCGCTTTCCACAACACCACCGCCTTTCAAAACCGCCACCACCTTCTCACACCACCGATCAAAAACCCCGTCCACGTCACCACCGTCAACATCCCCTTCGCAAAGCGGAACCACCTCCTTGGCGCCGAGCGCCCTCAGGTGCTTCGCGAGGCCCTTCGCGACGGCGTTGAAGGATTCTCCGTAGGCTCGGCTCCCAACGCCGAAGACGGCGAAGCGGCAGCGCGAGAGGAGGAGGGAGCCGGCGCGGAAGTCGGCGGCGGCGTCGGCGAGCCAGGTGGCGAAGAAGCGGGAAGCGGCGGGGGGAGCGCCGTCCTGCCACGTGGAGGCGACGAGGAGGATGAGCGTCTCCTTGGGGAGGTCCTCTGGCTCGTAGTGCTGCGAATCGACGAGGTCGAATGCGACGTCGTTGGAGGCGAGGAGGCGCTGGAGGCGCCGAGCAAGGGCTTTGGAGGTGCCGGTTTCGGAGAGAAAGAGAATCTTAGGATTAGGGTTAGGGTTAGGGTTAGGGTTTAGGGAGAGTTTGAGGTGTCTTAAGCGGCGAGATTTGTAGAGGCAGTAGAATGTGGTGGCGGAGAAGAGAGCGAGGAGTGTGAGACGCGCGGGGACTGAGGATAATGATATTGATATCGACATTGTTGCCGTTGGAGCAGAAAATGGAGATTATGTGTGTGTGTGTGTGTGTGTGTGAGAGAGAGAGAAAGAGAGTATAGTAATAGTGACTAAGCTAACTATGTGTTGTTATTGAAAAATGGGAGTGAAGAGTGCATGTGCATGTTTTAGTTCGTTGATCTGTTTCGGGAGCGATTTGCAGCGGCCAACACCATCGGTGGAAGCAACCAGAGCAAGAGGACTCCGTGTGGGGTTTATACCTTATGGGCCAGGGTTTAAAGTTGCAGGCCCGGTTCTTTTGTTGTCATAGGCTTTGATGCTAAAGTGGAGGAATAAAGAAGAATGAATCATTTCAACAAAAACAGAAAAATGAAACAGAATTAAATGAATAATCTCTGTTGTTTGTATTGTTCAGAATATAATAAGATGAAATAGGACAAAATTAAAAGGGTTGCATTTTATCCTATTTTACTTGACTAGTATTTTAGCTCATGCATTACACGAGTTTATTCAATTTTTTACTATATTATTTATATATTCAATAGAAAAAAATTTTAAAAAATATATAGCACATTGAAAGAAATTTTAAAAAATAGATAATTATTAAAAAAAATTAGAAACTATAAAATTAAAACAAAACAAGAAAAGATGTAACCATGTAACTTTAATCTTTTAATATTAACTTTAACAATTAAAAAGTAAATTGAATTAAGGATTTGAAATTATTGATGAAAGAGATAAATCTTCAGAATTAAAAAATAGAAATAGAAAAACTGATAAAAGAAATATTAAAAAAAGTCCAAAAGATTAGAGACTATAAAATTTGAAAGAAAAAAAAAAGGATTATATAGCACATCGAATTTTTTTTTAAAAAGAGATAATTATAAAACAAATTAGAAACTATAATTTAAAAAAAAAGGAATATGTAACAATGTAACTTTAATTTTTTTAATATTAACTTTGAAAATTGAAAAGAAAATTGAATTAAGAATTTAAAATTATTGATGAAAGGGAGAAATCTTCATAATTAAAAAATAGAGTTAGAAAAACTAATAAAAGAAATATTAAAAAAAAAGATAGCATTAGATAAAGAAGTGAATGGAGGTAGTTATAGAAATATTGTGAATGTGGGTGGTTACAGAAATTGATAAGAGAAATTTTAGAAAAAGTAGAAGAATCAGATGTAGATACATGTTACGAGACTGAACTCTACACCACTTCATGATCATGATTATGAGATAAGAATATCCAAATGAGAGTGAATGTGAAGAAGAGTTGAGAGAGTGAAGCAATAAGAGTTGACATAAACTTATTCATTTATATATATATATATATATATATATATATATATAAGGAGATTTTTTTATATATTAGATATATATTATTTCTTAGTTTTTATTATAAAAATCTTTAAATAATAAAAGAAAAAATATATATTTTACTACACAAACCGTGTCACGTAAAGTTAGAACTACTGACATTTATTCAGATATGAATCATACCAAAAGTAAGAACATTTCGATTTTGTCAAAAAGAAAAAAAAAATCAAATTTTCTTTCGTTTTGAAATCCTAACCTCACTTATACAGAATTCTTCAAAGTTTCACCAAATTTCCAAAATTTGAATCATTCAAATAACTTTATATCTCAAATTCATCATAAACTTCCAATTATTTTAGTTAAAAGATAAAAAGTTTACAGGTTTTAGCCTTGAGGTAAAGGCAAAATTACCATAAGAACTTAATTATAATAATTTAAAAATGAATTAAATTTGAACGAGTAAGGAAATGTTTGGAGCAGTTTACAGAGAACTCAGTTAAACTTGTGGAAATAACTAATGAATTCTTAGTAAACTTGGTAAAACTTTTACTTATAATATATAAACTAAAACTACAATTAGATCTTAATTATATGGGGAGGATTGGTTAAAATTGATGCTTAATGGATTTGTTGGATGAAGGATGCCTATAAAAATTCCTTCATACATATCATTTCACGTTGGAGATCATGGTAATACAAATCATATCGGCACTTGTGGTTGTGGTTGATGTTATACAAGAAGAAAATTGCATATAATAGAGACTTAAGGCCTCCACATAGTTTTCTGTGCACACAAGATACCCTCCTTATCTTGAGCAAAAGTCATTCTAATCTCCCATTGCATACTTTTCAATATTTCCTCCAACGGATTTAGAATTTCAACTTTGTCACGTATAATTGTCCAACCTCCTGGCCGCAATATACGGTCCATCTCAACAACAATGGTCACAGGCTGTTTGCACCTGCAAAAGAATTGTTTCAAGAACATGGAGGCAATTTGATCACAGGTCTCACCTAGCTGGAGCAAGTTTTAAAGCTCATATTAAATGGAACATGCAAGTGATCTTTAGCATGTAGTTAACACTCAAATTGCAATATGTAATTCTAATTTCACTACAATCCTCAGGAACCTAACCATTTAATGTCACATAACACTAGCAACACTTGTTAATTGCTCATGTGTTTAAAGAAATGTTAAATGATTATTTCATGTGACACCTACCAGTGTCTATACTTTGTAATATTATGTCAGCATGTGAGACCTCTAAATTTTTTCTAGATTCCTAAAAATAACGATTTCAGATTTTGAAAGAATAAAAACCAAAGAAAAATTTTTGCAAGAACCAAAACCAAATTCTGTTCATTGAAACCAAAAATAGTGATTTCAAACTTTAGAAGAATGACAATCAAAGATAAAAGTTTACAAGGACCAAAATCAAAAGTCAATTGTTATATATTATATATAAACTAAAAACGTACTTAAACCTTCTGAATTTACTATAATCCACAAGAACCGAACCATTTAATGACATGAAAGAACATCAAGAGAAAAAACATACATAAAACAATGCAAGACATTGTCCAATAATACCTGTTTTTGAGCCGTGAGAACAAATGATCAGCATGCAAAAGGTCATATGTTCTTGGATAAGTGCCAAATGACTCACACCAATCATGATATATACCAATAAGCCCACGTTCAAAAATGATGGGAAGTGTATCCGGTGCATGAACAGGTACTACATTCATCACCCAGACCTTTTGTTGAGAGAGAGCTACAGCCAATCTGTATTTTCAAGGGAAAATTGTTAATTTATTTTTACCAGTGTTCCTAACATGTGTTGGAAATCATGCAATAAACATAAATTACATGTGCATTAAATATGTGTCAGAAAAAAAATGCAGCTCACTCATTGATGCAAGGAACTTATCCATGATATCTACAAGCTCTAAGACTTTTCAAATTGAGTACAAAATCAAGCTGGTTTTCTGGCATACCCTCCGTAGATGGATTTCATATCCATTACATTCCGGATACTTGTCCAGTTAATGCCCAATCCATTGAGATATGAATTATTAACAATAGCATTCCAGTGGTTGGTGTCTGCAACCACTTTCTCTTTGTTATTCACCCAGTCAGGATAAGATTCGAGCCTCTTGGGCCATTCCTCAGGCCACTCTGCCCCATGTTGTTCAATTCCAATTGGAATGGGGTGCAAACAAGTCTTCATGGGAACATACCTATTCAAAGAACATTGAAAAATTACCAATTGATAAACAAGAATTACTATGTGACGAACGCAAGCTGCTAAATGCAGTAAACAAACAGATTCATAATATAGCATAAATGATGAGTTTGGTTCGGAAGTATTCCAAGCATCTAAACATAATGCACTTCAATCATAATCTTTTTTTTTTTTACTTGGTTTGGAAGCTCAAATGATCAATCCTAACCATAAATACAGTACATAACCAAACAAAGTGAAATCCAATTCCAATCATAGGCTGCACCACCATAAAGTAACGCAGAAAAATCAGGTTTGCAAGCTGAAGACATACACATTTACATGCAACAAAAAAAATTATAACTGGGCAAATATTGTAGAAAGTGACATCATATTAAAGATCTTTGCAAAATAATATTACAGTAGGATACCAGACAGCATCAGGATTTTCATTTTCTTTGCAAATTGGTGGAATCTTCTTCCTTCTCAATTCGTATATGTCATTTCCTTCTGGCTTTTGATATATTTTAACTCCAACTTCACCAACATCATCACTTTTATGTGCCAGAACATTCCAACAAATAGATGCGGTCAATGTGGTCATGGCTGGAAGAGAAAAGATATGTAACTGTCACTTGTATGGCATTTCAATTGTCATGTAACAATGCAGATCAAGGTTCATATCTACACAAAGCATTGCCAGATCTTATAATGTAGTTCAATAGTTTCTGCTAAAAGGCAATGTGCATCTGATCTCCAATGGTTAAGTACAAACAGAATGGAACACACTGAAAACTTTATATCTTACGGGATATATAATATGATCATTTTAAGCTAATTTAAAATTTTATCCATATTTATTTTATATTCGAAATGTATAATTATTACCAATTTGATCATGGTTAAACATGATCAAACCAAGAGACCATGATAAGAGATGGTCCATTTTTTCAACATTAGTAAACCTACTTAAATATCCTGCTTCAGTTTTGCTCAAACAAATGGTAAATGAATAAAAATAGCATCAAGTTAGGCAGTATCATAATAACCACACTTAAAAGCCATGGTGAAAAAAATAAGCAATGATAAGAAACAGAGTTCCCTTATTTCATCTGTGGAGGCACTTTTGAATCAAACATGAGACCAACCTTCTTCTCCTTCAATGCTGTCATGTTTAGTTGACATAATAAAGTATCCACCAGGCCGTAGAATCCTATTCATCTCCAATAGAAGCTTACCACCTGAAAAAAGGGGGGAAATTCAAGCTATTCTTCTAACAAAAATATCATTTGGAGAAACTTTTTCCAAAAACAGAAAACTAAAGACAAGAACACGAACCATTGGAATGCCAAGGTATGCTGCAACCCCCACAATGTATAGCATCAAAAACTTGACTTGGAAAAGGAAGCCTCCTTCTTCTAAAAGGACTAATCACAGCTGGGAAGCCCCGTTCAAGCGCCACCTGAGCTAAGTCCACTAGGTCATTCTTCAAGCCTAGTGATAATGTTAAAACCTCCTTATCAAGGAGAGCAGCTGCAAAGCTCGAATCTGTACATCCAATGTCCAGGACAACACGAATATTTTTACCCCATTCAATGTCTGGTACCATCTATAAAATTCAGAATGAGTTTCAAAATGTTATAACTTTAGCTAATTATAGAATAGTTATAACTTTAGCTAATATAAACAAACATCAATACTACCATCACAATGCAATTATAGAATATATAAAGAAATATATAATTGTGCAAATAAAACCAAGTGCTGAAAATAGTTGTGACAAAGAAAACCCAAAAAATATATCGAACAAAACATAACAAGACAATTCTAGAAATTTCATTGTCACATACATTTTCATTTTATTGTTAAAAGTAGAGACCTACTGTAACTGGTCATTTCCTTTAATTCATTGTTCTCTCCTCAGAGTATCTCAGGTATAATGAAAAAAAATATATATCATCAAATTACTAACAAGTTAATCTCTAATGTCATTAAGGTAATTCTGAGTTTATCATGCTTGAGAAATAAAACTCCAGCAGACCCTCTTCTTATTGTTTTGCATCAATTTTGTTTGTCAACAATCATGCTTAAGAGGTACCAAACATAACACACCCTAGTAGAAAACTTACCTCTTCAATGGACTCAAGATAGTGATGAATCCCTCCCTTGAACTCAGATTGGTTTTGGGGAAAAGTAAGATACTCTCCAGATTCCATCAACCAACTATGCCTTTTTATGTATGCAGCTAGTTTCGGGTGTGCAACATTCTTATACAATATCTGCACTGACACAAGATCCTACCATGAGAAAACAAGAACAAACCACACCAACATTTAAGCATACAAGCCAGTATGAATAAACTTCTAAACAAGCACTTATAGGACAAAAATATAAAATAAATCAAGTAAAATGAATCAAACTTCTTCCACGAATTAAAATCTATCCACCTTATCTTTTTCAGAAGCTACCTTATCTAGCTTCTCCATAATCACCTATAAACTTATAAGGGCTATTTTGTAGCTTAGAAATTCAATAGTTATCTCAATTTCATATACCTTCAATTTGCTCTCAGGCCAGGGTAGTGGAGACTCATACCCTTCACGAGGAAGAGGAACCAGACACATGAGGGGAGTCCTCGGGCAACTCCTCTCCGTGTGCCGGTAGCTCGGTATCTTTCCACCTCCAACTTCAATATCAATGCATGGAATGTAATTATGCTTGCTTCTAGTGCTACACAATTTCCAGCTATAGCTAGCATTTGGATCAAACAAGGGTCCTTTCACCTTTCCCTTGTTTGCTTTCCTCACCTCCTCCACATCTTCCACCACCTCAGAATCACCCTGATCCACAGATTCAGCCAAATCGTTGCCAGCATCTACATCCACATCCACTTCACTCTCACGATCCACTCTCTCTTCCTCACCCTCCACCTCCACCTCCACCTCCTCTTCACCCTTCTCTTTCTCTTTCTTTATCTCTTTATCTTTCTCTTCCTGGTCATGTTGGGGTTGAGGATCCTCTTGCACTTGATGATGATTCCCTTTCTCCTTATTATCCTCCTTATGCACGTGTTTCTTGTCTTTCTTGTTGTCCTTTCCCTTGTGTTGTTCAGGGTGGTGACGCGTGGCAGAAGAGTGAGAAGAGGACCCGTTACCGTTACTCTTTTTCTCACTCTCACCACCACCCTTTTTAGATTCATCTTTCAACTTTTGTGGCCTGTGAGAAGAGGAAAAAGAGGACACGGGTTCCGCAATGTCCTCAAAGCTCTCCCTTTGGGTAGTGACAGAGGTTGGAGAAGATGAAAACACTGCCCACACAAAGATGAAGCAGAGACCCAATATGGTCACAGCTGTCATCTTCACCCACAACCCATGTGGCCGTTTTGCTTGCCGAACTAACCGAGCTATGGCCATATCTCAATCCAACCAATGAAATTTTGAAATTCAATAATCGATATCAGCTCTTTGAACTAAACGAATCTGATCTAACTCTGTTAGTCCAACACAAGAAAATGTGAAGAGTAAATGAATGGGAATCGATAACAGTTGTTCAAATCTGAGAAGTGAAACAAACGGGTTGGTTAGGTGGTGTTGCCTTTATCGGAGAAATGGTGTCTATTTCAGAGTGACGAATGGGAAAGTAAATAAATTATAAAAAAAAAAAAATGGAAGAGGTGCGAATGGTTAATGTAGGAAACGAGGAGTTAAAGAGACAAAAGGGGTTAGAAGTGGCGTCAGCGGTTGGGGTAACATGGTTAGGCAGAGGATATGTTCATCCTCGGAGCTTCGATCTGTATGAGGTTGGATACAGAGACACAAAGTAGATTATACGTAGTCAGCGCTTAATCAACTGTAATAACCAATAGATTGCTTAAACGCTGGTTTTTTTTTTTTTTTCTTAAATATATTTTTAGTTCTTTAAATATGGATCATTATTTTTTTAGTCCCTATGTATAGTGTGAGCCAAACGAGAAATAAGAAATTCCAATATGTGACGACTTTTGATGTTTTGTCACAAATTACGAATCTCTTATTCTCCGTTTGACTCGCACTGTGAAGAAGGACTAAAAAAAGCATTTTACGAATTTCAGGAACTAAAAAAAGTAATTTCAAATTTGAAGGACTAAAAAATAATTACTCATAGTTGATGGACTAAAAATATATTTAAGCCTTGTTTTTTTTCCCAAAACAAAAATAAAGTTTGAATTTGGTAATAACGTTCAAGGCTTTTTAATGTCTTTTCATTACATTTAATTTGTTGATTTTGCCTTTTTAATATCTGTAAAAATATTTCGGTCATTTTGGTATTTAAAATAGAGTTAATAGTGATGCATTGATAGTTTTACAGTGTCATCCAATCACAAATTGATGTTTGCATGACTTTTAAGATAATTTTGTAAAAATCAACAAATTTATCATAAAATGGTGATTTGTGATTGGATGACGGCATAAAATTGTTATAAACTGTCAGTGCATCACCCTTTTTTCTCTTTAAAATATACATATTTTTTTTATGTTTTGTTGTCCTTAGCGATAGAGTTAAACGATTAAAAGACGATGTGACAAATAGAGTGTCATGTTATCGTGCCATGTGTTGTCTATGTAGACATATGTGTCATGTTGCCACACCACGTGTTATCCACGTAGGCCCAAAGGATTAAAATGAAAAAAATAGTTTTATGGGGACTAAAATAATTTTATAGGTACTAAAAAGTCAAAATATCCAAATTATAGGGATTAAAATGATCAAAATAATATTATGGGGACTAAAAAATAGAATAACCAAATTATATGGACTAAAAGATATTTAAATCAAATTAAAATAAAAATAAATAAAAATCCTCATTCACCATCACTGTTGTAAACCATTTATTTTCTCCTTTCACCATCCCTATCACATAAGTCACCACATTGAGCAAGATAATCCAGAACTTAAAACTACTTGAGTTAAATGGCAACCTAAAACGATGAGTTCTTTTGATAATGCAATATGTAGTTTCCACCAACCATGAAGACTAAGGACAAAAACTAATAAGACAATAGATTCTCAGTCTTATCATTTGTCATTGTAAAGACAAAAATCATAAGAAGGACAGTTGAATTGTGATTTATAAAATTTTTTGCAAACTCTTATAAAAAATGAGATTCGTCTGTAATAGGTTTAAAAAAATAGTTTCAGATAAAACGTTAACAGACGATAACAACAAATAAAACCTTTTAAGAAAACAAGATAAACAAGAAAACAAGACAAAGTCAGTTCAAGCAGTTATAAGAAACAAATAGCAGGAAAGACAACATAAGAATTTATATTGGTTCGTCTTACCCCGAGACTACGTCTAGTTCTTGGCAAATCACCAAGTTCCACTAACTTTCACAAGTTACAAGTATTGTTCACTGCCACTTCTGGCTCTATCCAAGTAGTTCTTACACTAGCCTCTCCAAGCTAAAAACCCAAGTATTCTTTCTTACCAAGCCACTTCTGGCTCTACAACAAATCAGTAGATTTGTTGAGTTTAGGGGCATACATACTTTGAATAATCGTCTTACAGATGGATATACAAGATTAAGAATATAGTCTTTTTCTCTCAAGATACTCAAGGTGTTTTGAAAGCTTTTTACAACTTAGAGAAATTTACAAGAGAAGGAATAAAGGCTTGAAAGAATGCTTGTGTAATATGAATTAAGTTCAATGTCTTCAGCACTTTAAATCTTCTGCTATATATAGATTTGCTGAGAAAGTAACCATTATCTCTAAACGCAAGGACAGATCCAGAAACCTATCAAAGGGGGGCTCGATTTTTTTTCCTTCCTTTATAATTGTTTAAATTTCTAACTTTTAATAAATAATAATTTTTAAAAATTATTTACTATTTTTACAGGTAAAATTGAAAATACTTTTTATTTTAAATAATAATAACATTAACTGTTACCATAATAACAACAAAAACACAACTAGTTTTACATATTTTTACACTAGCTATCATCTTAACTATTGCAATAATAACAACAAACACAACTAGTTTTACATAATTTTATACTAGTTTACCTTAACTAGTATTATAATAACAATATACACAATTAATTTTACACAATTTTACACTAACTAATTTAAAAATATATATGTATATACATGAAAAATTTCGAGGGAAAGAATTTTACACTAGTTAATCTTAATTAGTATTATAATAATAACATACATATTTAATTTTATACAATTTTACACTAATTAGTTTAAATATATATATATATACAAAAATCCCCAGGGGGGAGGGGGGCTAACGCGCCTGCCCACCCCCATTTTCTTACCTGCATCCTAATTTTTCTTTTTCAAATTTAGTGTGTACTTGATGAAACAAAGTTTTTAAATTATAAAATAATTATTTTATCTTTCTAAATTTTAAATAATTATTTTATCTTTATAAATTCTATTCTAATCATTAGCTTCTTAAGAATAATATATTTAAGCAGTAAAAAAAAAGGATAATATATTTAAACTAAGAATAATATGGGAAATAAAAAATTATTACTCATTTCGTTTCGTCTTTTTTACCAATAATAGAATATTTTTTTTATTTTATTATAAAATATCCAAACAATCAAAATGACATTTTATTTTATTTCATTATATTCTAATCCATTCTATTCTTTACCATAAATCTAAACACAGCGTAAGGTGACATGAGAAGAGAAGGGAGAATGCGGGGCTTGTTGGCTCCTCCCATGTTTTTTTTTTTGGGTTTATTATTTTTTAATTCTTAAACTTTTTTCTATCAATTTTTTTTTTACTTTTTGACGAAAATGGAAATAAAAAAAACTAAATACGAAAATGGAGTTGTTTCAAAACAATTTACATTGCATGGGTTGCTTTTGCCACGTGAGTTTAATAGGAGGCACCACACAAGATGGAGCTTCATGCTTTTCGATTTCTCTAACACGGGAGGCGCCACCCAAAGCAATGCCTCCTGTTACTCTTTTGGAAACAGGTGGCGCCACCCTGTGTGTAGTCACAGGAGGTGACAACTAGGTCTTCTCCTCCAACCTCTGTCGCGGTGCAGAACAAGCAATGAAGGAGGCGCTAGTCAACGTGTCTCCTCCAACTTTACAGGTGGCGCTAGCCTGTGTAGCTTCTTCTCTTTACCTTTCTCCTATATAAGCATGAAGAGGTTGAAGGCAAATTTTGCGAATGAACGTAAGGTTGATTTTTTCCATGTTTAACTTCATATGGCTATAAGGTTGATTTTTCCCGCTTAAGCAATCCTTGTTTCCTTTATCGTAAGATTGAATGTAATTAATCCAACAAATTCATTTTAATTCACATCCAAACAATGTATAAACCATACCAAATAACCTTTGCTAACCCTTCACTAAAAAGAATTAACTTCTCCCACTAACAAGTTAACCAACTGACATATAATTTTATTAACCATTAACTTGATAGAATTAACTACTCCCATTAAAAGAGTTAGCCAACTTTGAATTAATCTGCAACATTATTCCTTAATTCAAAGTTTTCAAAGACATCACATTCAACATTCATCTTAACTTCTACAATCTATTACCACAACACTCAATTACTATACTACACCCCAATACGGGATAAATCAAGAAATCTATAGAATGAGTACAAGGTGCAAAGTAAAAGGGGAATATTTCAACAACATCTACCTTTAACACATTCAAATTGAATAATAGGAAGATGAACCTTACACAAAATAAAGAAAAGAGGAACAGCTTCGTCGATCATCAGGAATGTAATGGCTATAAAGGTCGGTGTTTTCTTCCCCTGATTTGTTCTTCTCCGTACTCATTCTTTCCCGCTTAGGGTTTCTTCGTTGTTGTCTTCTCCACACTTTTCTTTACTTCACAATTGTGTTTGCAATCCTCAATTTGTGTTTCCTTCCCTCACTTTTGCTTCTTATGCTGTGGTGTTTCCTTTCTCCCTTCCAGCCTCCCTGCTTTTCATGTTATGGGTGGTTGCTTTCCTTTTTCTAGCCTTTATGCTCTTAATGTTGTGGGTGGTTTCTTTTCCCTTCCAGTTATGCTTTCCGTTTGATTTTGCCTTCTCGCTCTTAGTATTCCCCTTCTCGCTCCCTTGTGTTATTATTTTCTGAATTTTGGTTTTTTAAACATTTTTTTTTATTAATATTCCACATAAAATTCACTTAATGAGTTGGCAAGAAAAATTAATTTAAAAAATGGGTGTTGGAGGGGTGTTTTTACTGTTTGGGTGTCTGTCTACAATTATTCTTTTTTTTTTACATAATTAACAACATTTTTCAAGATAATCATTAAATAAATTTAAATAATGAGCCTAAGGGTATGTTTTGATTGGTAATAGAAGATGGAATAGAGAAGGATGAAGTGGAAAGAGATATTGTTCCATTGTTTGGTTTATAATAAAAAATGCAATACTGCAATATAATAAAAAAAGATGGAGTATTTGGTACAGGAGAAACAATTGCTTGTGGAATTCTAAGGTAGATCACGATGTTGATGTAAGGAGTAGAGCCAGTGTGATTCTTATGGATTGGAAATCTAGTCCAGCTGTTAGTCCAACAATGGAACAAGATGTGCTGCATTCTCACTCGTTCAGTTGGATAAAGCCTCCACATGGTTTTGTGCTAATGTAGCATTTTTTGAAGAGCTTGGTTTGACAGGTTTTGGTGCTTGTATCAAAGACAATACTGGTCAATTTCTGATAGCTAAAACGGGATGTATTCAGGCTAGTATGTCTGTGCAGGAGCTAGGGAGAAGCTTTAGCTATTCTTCAATCATTGTTATGGTTAATTGATCTTGAATTTTATTATTGCATTATTGAGACAGATTGCAAAGTTATAGGCAGCATATCAAATTCAGAATGATTAGGAGGATATTTTAGAATGTGGGGTGATTATCAATCAGATTAGAGATATATTGAAAATATATCCCTCCTTTAATATTCAGTTTATTAGAAGGTAGGCTAATAGGGGTGGTTCATTCATTAGCTAGGATCTCTATGAAGTGGCTCGTTCATTAGCTAGGATCTCTATGAATTTTTCCGATTCTCATATCTTTCTTGTTATACCTCATTGTATCAAAGATATTATTGCAATGGAATTGATATGATTTTGTTGCTGTAAAAAAAAAAAAAGATGGATTATGATCCATTTCATTTCATTGTTTAACCCTATTTTTTTTTTTTCAAATTTAGTGTGTACTTGATGAAACAAAGTTTTTAAATTATAAAATAATTATTTTATCTTTGTAAATTTTATCCTAATCATTAGCTTCTTAAGGATAATATATTTAAACTAAGGATAATATGAAAAATAAAAAGTTATTACTCATTTTGTTTCGTCTTTTTTACCAACAATAGAATGAAATTTTTGTTTTGTTTTATTATAAAATATCCAAACAATTAAAATGACATTTTTTTTATTTAATTTCATTATATTCTAATCCATTTCATTATTTATCACCAATCTAAACACAACCCAAGGTCACATGAGAAGAGAAGGGAGAACGCGGGTTTGTTGGCACCTCACATGTTTTTATTTTTATTTTTATTTGTTATCTCTTTAATCCTTAAACTTTTTAGAATTTATGTTTTTATTTCTTAAACTTTTTTTTATTGGTTAATGTTTCTTAATTTTTTTCTTAAATTTTTTTTAAGGAACTAAAAGTAAAAGTAAAGATAAAAAAATTAAGAAACTAAAATCAGTAGAAAGAAGTTATGACTAAAAATAAAAATTCTAAAAAAAATATAGAAAATTAAAAAGATAGTAACCCTTTTCTTTTCATCCGTCCCATATGAGACAAACCTTCTGTTCTGTTGCTAAAGGAGACACAGAGAAGATGAAAAAATGAGAGTATTCCCATTAGGCCTATCCATGCTAGAAAGTAGAAATCAGCACAATAAGGCAAAAATCGCACCACCCCACCCCAGGTCCCTTCTTCTCTTCCACGTGGCACTGCCCCTTCCCCTCCCTCCCCAACTCCACTCTCTTAATTTCATTTTCCACCAACGTTTCCTATTTCCCCCCACCCCAAACCAAAACCATCCAAACACTGCAAATCAACCTCCACAATCCATTTCCAAATAAACCCTATATAACTACTATTACTAGTACTTCTCAATTGTACTACACAATACAAAACTAGTAGTAGTAGTTAAAAATTAGCTAGTAGAGGCACAAAGGATGGGAAGGACAATGCCTTTCTTTTGCTACCCCGCGGTACCTTCCAATTAAGCAAAAAAAGCGATAAATGGTTGTGATATAAATAAATGCCATTCTGAAGCTGCATTGCTCAGTTGCGTTTAATGCAGCAGCACGATGCCAAATATAAACCGTTTCCTCTCATTTTCTCTCTCTCCTCTCCTTCCACCTCATTCCTCTTCTTCTCGCATTCGCTTCGCTTCTCGAATCTTCTCCTTCCCCTCACCGTTTCGCTCCGCATCCACAGGTTCGCTCGTTTTCTCTCGTTCTCTATGGCTTAACATCAGATTCTCTTGTTAATTAATCCTAGCTGTGTTCATCGTTTAAGCGAGTGGTTTGTTCGAGCTCAATTTTCGTTGGAGAATTGTGCATAGCGAGATATGGCGGGAATGCTAGATAGTAGGAACTTGAGAGATTAGTTCAATTGAGAGGTTGAGATTTATTGATTTAAGGTGTTTGACTGTTTGTTACCTAACCGATGGAAAATTCTGAGTGTTATTCTGAGATTTAAGGTGATTTTGTTCATGCAAGGGATTATCGTTACTACTTTTTTTTTTCGCTGTATTTTTCTGCTGTTAGATCAAATATCTGTTTTACTTTTACCTTATCGTGAGAGTGTGCCAGAAAGTGCGTTTATATGTTATAATTTTTTATTGCTTTATTTTTTTTTTCTTGAATTTTGTTCGCTGTATTTTTCTGCTGAAAGCTTACCTTATCGTGAGAGTCTAGTGTAAGAATGTGCGTTTATATGTTATAATTTTTTATTACTTTATTTTTTTTTTAAAATTTTCGCTATATTTTCTGCTGTTAGATCACATATGTCTTACCTTATCGTGAGAGAGTGTAAGAATGTGCGTTAATATGTTTATAATTTTTTATTACTTTATTTTTTTCTTGAAATTTTTTTGGTGTATTTTTCTGCTGTTAGATCAAATATATGTCTTACCTTATCGTGAGAGAGCGTAAGAATGTGCGTTTATACTTTACAATTTTTTATTACTTCGTTTTTTTCTTGAATTTTTTTGCTGTACTTTCTGCTGTTAGATCGGATATATGTCTTACCTTATCGTGAGAGGCAGGAATGTGTGCGTTTATAATTTATATGTTATAATTTTGTCACCTATTTAGATGGAGAAGAGACCCTGTGCCTATTTTATCCTGAATAAATGTATACTTCTGCATGATTTACACATTGCGGTTTTATTACAACGAAAACTTCAAATTGTCCCCTTCGTGGCCTGGATGTTTATAGTAAAATTGAATTATATTTACATGTTCAATGTTGAGAAAACAAGTAAATGCAAGTTTCTATACAGATTTTGGACAAAAGCTTTTGGAGAAAGTTAAGGAACTTGATCTATATTTACTGTATGTAGTATAAAACTTAATATTAATGTTTGTTGTTATACGTACTAAAGTCATTCCCTTGTTTACTGGTATAATTCTTTGAACATTTTTTTTTGTTGTTGATAAAATCTATCAGGAGCTAATCAGTTGCTTGCTCAATTTTCAATGGACGGGATCCATGCAATTGGTGCACGTGACCAAAGCTCAGTTGATTTTCCTGGCAGTGATAGTGCCAAACAGCTGCAAGTATTGTCATCATCTCCCGATTTAGGACCTAAAACTGATATAGGCAAGCAGATCTTCTGTAACCGGCCACTGAATATGAAAAACATTGTTGCTGTGGGATTTGACATGGATTATACTTTGGCACAATACATTCCTGAAACTTTTGAATCTCTTGCTTATCAACACACGGTTGAAAAGCTGGTTTATGATTTGGATTACCCTACAGAGGTTTGTACAATAGCCTTGTAGTAGTTATTACCATATTTAATTATTTTTTATTCTTTTTCTTGTGTCAATAATGATATAAAGAAGGTATTGTACTTTATTTTTGGGGGTTTATTTACTTGTCTTTGGTTCACTTTGTTTCCATCAACTCCTTGCAATATAATATTCTGTAATCATAAAGGATTTTATTTGTAGGTATAGTCAATCTTACATCATGTAGCTACTATCTTGGCTAAAAGATTTTTCTTTTCTGCAGTTACTTAGTTGGTCATTTGACCCAAATTACATGGTTAGGGGCTTGGTTCTTGACAAAAAGAGAGGCAACATCTTGAAGGTTAACATTGAACAAATGTTTCTTAATTCTTATACATCCACTTTTACCAGGGGAAAAATATATAAGGAGATTGCATGGGAAACAGTTTTTTTTTTTTTCCTTTTTCAAAATTTCTCTGTTTGATTGTTGTATTGTTGGTTTTGTTACCTCATGTACTTAGATGGATCGCCACAAGTATGTGAAAGTAGCCTATCATGGATTTAAAGAGTTGTCAAAGGAAGATAAAGTTGGAACATATGAAAATACTTTAGTGTATGATTCTTTTGATGGGCCAGACTATGCTCTCATTGATACACTCTTTTCACTTGCGGAAGCCTACTTATTTGCTCAGCTTGTTGATTTTAAGGACAGAAATCCTGGAAAGGTTCCAGAGCATGTTGAGTAAGTCCTATTATTGTTTGCATGAGTCTTTTTTTCTTTCAGGAAGTCTATACATCCGCATTTTTCAAGTTCAATTGCATACTAAGATTAAGGCAATTGTTGATTTTATTTCATTGAAATTGGAGGCAATCTTGGTCGATTTCTTGAGAAGTATTTTATTTAGGTTATCATTTATGATGATATATTAGCTTCCATGCAGAGGTGGGCTTTTTTATGCGTATGGACATATCTAGAACAGTATCATTAATTAATGTTGATTTCAACATCCTTACAAGGCATTGAAAGGTTATGGTCATTTACTGCTAAACTTGTTTATGCAAAATTAGAGGACAATATAGGTAGTGACAATTTTGCTGCATGAATATTAAGCAGGTAAAGTAAATATGTATTGGGCAGTGGCCATAATTTTTTTTTGAAATGTTAGAAAATCATAGATTGTGATATAATTACAGAAATGAATGCTTATTCTACAATATTTTTTGAGTTGTCCTTTTAGTTACGCTCGTCTGTACAAAGATGTTCGAGATGCAGTAGATTTGTGCCACCGAGATGGAACATTGAAGCAAAAGGTTGCTATAGATCCCAAAAGGTATGAATGTAAAATCACCTAGCACTTCATAATGAAAAATACACAATTTTTTTGCATTATCTGAGATCTTTCTTATTGAAATATCAGTTTCTTTATTAAATTTATATGCTTAACTTTAATAAATTATCTTTGGATTCTAGATGATATTATTTTGTCGTGGTCATTTTTTCTTTTTAAATTTAAAATATTAGGTATATCAATGAAGACACCTCAATAGTTCCCATGCTTAAAATGCTTAGAGATTCTGGACGAGCTACATTTTTGGTGACAAACAGGTACTGACAAATTGTATATATAAGCTAAGTGTAGGATTAAAATTTATCAGTAAGTCGTCGAACCATCTTGTTATCAAAATGTATAAACTTGTTTACGAAACAATGTAAAATTATTTTTGTTTGACATCCATTATGTCAGTTTTCTTCAAATAAGAATTCCTAGTATTTGTTATTTAATAATTTAATGTTCAAATAATAGAATGCGGTTGATTATCATATATTTCCAAAATTTTAAGTATTAGTGTGTAATGGTAAAAATCATTTATGTGCCTTCATCAATCAACTTACGGCTTTAAAATAGTTGGTTGTTGAGATGGTATTAAAGCTTCTATAACAGTGTGGTCTAGAGTTTAATCATTTTTGCTATTAGAAGTTAAATTTCAACTCAAGGTAGGAGTGCCTGGCAGTATCTGTTCAAAAGGAGAATATTATTTCTGTATATATCTTCTTGTTGATACATACACGTACATATATAATGGAACAAAGAGTAAAAAAGGAAACTATTCTAGACTATTCCCAATCAATGGCTAATATCCTGATTGTCCCTAGAAATAAGGGATTACAATAATAAAGCAGATTTGATTTTTCCTTTCTTGACACATGTCTATTATTTCTTTCCTCCTTTCCTTTATTAACAGCTCACACCAACACTCCCCCTCAAGTTGGTGCATAGATATTTCTAATGCCCAACTTGTCAAGTGAGCTATGGAATGTTTTGCTGGAGACTGCCTTTGTAAGAATGTCTGCCAACTGGTTTTCAGATTTAACAAAAGGAAATCGAACTATTTTTTCTTCAAGATTCTGTTTGATGAAATGTCGATCCACCTCCACATGTTTGGTACGATTGTGTTGCACTGGGTTGTGGGAGATATCAATAGCAGCCTTGTTATCATAAAACAGATTCATTTCAACATTAGGAGGAAAGCCAATTTCAGTTAGCAATCTTCGAAGCCAAAGTAGTTCACAAAGACCCTTAGACATTCCTCTGAATTCAGCTTCAGCACTTGATAGTGCCACTACCTTTTGTTTCTTACTCTTCCATGAGACTAGATTGCCCCCTACAAAGGTGAAGTAGCCTGATGTGGACTTCCTGTCATGAGCATCTCCTGCCCAATCTGCATCTGTGTAGCCATCAATATTTAGATGATTATTTTTGGAGAACATATGTCCTTTCCCAGGAGAGGACTTCAAATAACGAAGAATCCGAATAATAGCATCCATGTGGTCTTCACTAGGACATTGCATAAATTGGCTTACTATGCTCACTGCATAAGCTATATTCGGGCAAGTATGAGACAAGTAAATCAGCTTGCCTACCAGTCTTTGATATCTTTCTTTATTAGTTAGAACTTGAGAAGTACACTTTCCAAGGTTATGATTTTTGGAGTGTCAACAGGTTTACAATCCAACAATCCAACAATCCAACTTCAGATAACAAATCTAGCACATAACCCCTCTAAGAAAGAAATATACCTTGTTTTGTTCTAGCCACCTCAATGCCCAAAAAATATTTAAGTCCTCCAAGATTCGTCATCTCAAATTCAGTTGCCAATTGTTCTTGGAGTCTTGAGATCTCTTCCATATCATCTCCTGTAATGATCATGTCATCCACGTATATTATTAGAGCTGTTACCTTTCCCATTCGGTGTTTCAAAAATAGAGTATGATCTGAATTACTCTGTTGAAAGCTATATTTTCTCATAGCTAAACTAAATCGACCAAACCATGCACGTGGTGATTGTTTTAGCCCATATAATGCTCGTTGTAACTTACATACAACTTCTGCTTTTGAAGATGTACAGTACCCTGGTGGAATGTCCATGTAGACTCCTTCTTCAATATCTCCATGAAGGAAGGCATTTTTCACATCAAACTGATGCAAAGGCCAGTCTAAATTTGCTGCCAGAGATAACAGAACTCTGACAGTGTTTAGTTTTGCCACTGGTGAGAAAGTTTCTTGATAATCTATGGCATATGTTTGGGTGTACCCTTTTGCCACAAGTCTCGCCTTATATCGTTCAATGGATCCATCTGCTTTGTGTTTAATAGAGAAAACCCATTTGCACCCTACTGTCTTTTTCCCTTTTGGTAATTAAACTAGACTCCATGTTTTATTCTTCTATAAGGCATTCATTTCCTCTTTAATAGCTTGTACCCACTTTGGATCTGTCAAGGCTTCTTGTATTCCACTGGGAACATGACAAGAGGATAAAGTATGCACAAATGCTTTAAGAGGGTTTGATAATCTTTGAGTAGACACATAATTGGCAATTGGATATTTTGACCCTTTTTTGTTGTACTCTAGAGAGTACCGTTCTGCTGGTTTACCACCATTATGTCTGAAAGGTAAGTTATAGCCAATAGAAGTATCTAACTCATCAATGGAAGGAAGTGCAGGAATGCTTACTGTTGAAAATCAGAATATTATATTTTGATTCTATTAATAATAGCGGTTTATAGGAACATAATCTTTAATTTAGAGGAAACAAAATATCCTCTATTTATGTGTAATTAATGTAATTAACCTATATAAACATGCATCCGCTGTGTACTCTGACACACGGTTTTCACTCCATTATACCTCTGTTTTCTCCTATTTTAACATGGTATCTAGAGCCTGACAGAGGTATTACAAAAATTGTGCCTCACCGGGGACAGGGACTCACTGCCCCCAGTGGACCCTTCTGAACTCACTGTCCCCGGTGGACCCTGCTGATCGTCTCCCTTCTCTCGGTGATTAGTTTCGCACCTCTGCCGTTCTTTTCCGACATGTTTTTTGCTCGCCGCTCATTTTTTGGCGAAGATCTTTCCAGTTGCCTATGCTATCGCCGTCCTTTTCCGGCGTGTTTTTCGGCCACTGCCTTTTGCTCGTCACTCATTTCTCGGTGAAGAACTTTTTGGTCGCTTATCCTGCCGCCGTCCTTTTCTGACGTGTTTTTCGGCCACCGCCTTCTGCTCGCCGCTCATTTTCTGGCGAATAACTTTCCGGTAGCCTACCATGCCGCTGTCCTAGATGCACTGGCCCCGTCTTTGTCCCATGTGCACTAGTCCCGACGACTTTGTCCCAGATGCATTGGCCTTGCGTTCAGTTTAAATAATTTGGGTCTCCAACATTATTGGGTTTGAAGCTTCCAAATGTAGTTTCGAGAAGAATGGACCTTGCCATGCTTGCCATGAATTTTCTCTTTCGCTGATGATCATTCCAGCTATCTGGCAAAGATATTTTTTCTAGCAACTTTCTCCGACTTCTCCAACATCCCTGAGTTGTTTTTCAAACTATTATTTTTTGGTGGAGCTCAATTTTTATGTTTTTTATTTATTTGTCGGGAATAAATTTTCTTGTAACAAGCTGAGAGCTTAGTAACCTTCAGCTTGAGGGGGAGTGTTGAAAATCAGAATATTATATTCTGATTCTATTAATAATAGCGGTTTATAGGAACATAATCTTTAATTTAGAGGAAACAGAATATCCTCTATTTATGTGTAATTAATGTAATTAACCTATATAAACATACATCCGCTGTGTACTCTGACACACGGTTTTCACTCCATTATACCTCTGTTTTCTCCTATTTTAACACTTACCTTAGGAATATTCTCTGGAGACGGGTCTTCAGGTACTACGGAGTAAGGGATTCTATCACTTGTTTCATTTTCAAGTTCAGGTTCAGCCACCTGTATAGTATTAGAATCATTTCCTCTGTTTTGCTCTTCATCGGTCTTCATAGGATCATTTTCTCTATTTTCCTCATTTTCTTCACTTATATAACCAACTTCAAATGGTGACAGATTTAGCCAATTCTGCTCTTCATCCGGTGTCTCCCCCTGGAGAGGAGAATTGGATATTGGAGAGGAAAAAAAATGTTCAGATTCCACAAAAGTAACATCCATGGAGATGTAGGTCCGTTTTGTTGTGGGATTGTAACAGCGATAACCCTTCTTATTGGGGCCATATCCCAAAAACACACATCGAACAGCACATGGATCAAGCTTAGTGCGTTGATTTTTTTGGAGATGAACGAAGGCAACACATCCAAAGACCCTTGGAGGGATCATCAAAATAGTAGGTAACAGAACATGTTCAGAAAGAACTTGAATTGGAGTATTAAAGTTCAGTAGTTTGGATGGCATGCGGTTTATCAAATGCACGGCTGTAACTATTGCATCAGTCCAATAACTACGAGGCATATGGGCACTAATCAAGAGAGCACGAACTGTTTCTAGGATATGTCTGTGCTTCCATTCTGCTCTGGTGTTTGAGCACAAGAAGTTTCATGGATAAGTCCATGAAGCTGGAAATAATCTTGAAATTCCTTGTTGACATATTCACCATTGTCAGAACGAAGAATCTAAATTTTAGTGGAATATTGCGTCTGAACCATTGCATGAAATGATCGAAAAACACTAAGTACATCATTTTTATGTTGCAACATATATAGCCAAGTCATGCGAGTGCAATCATCCACAAAAATCACAAATCAACGAATATTGGAAGAAGTGGCTACTGGGGAAGGCCCCCAAACATCATAGTGAATCAATGCAAATGGATTATTACTTTTATTCAAGCTTGTTGGATAAGATACATGATGACTTTTGGATAAGATACAAGTATCACATTTCAAGTCTGTATCATGTAATTGTGTAAATAAATCAGGGAATAAATGCTTCATATAACCAAATGACGGATGCCCCAAACGATAATGCCATAGCCAGATTTGCCTTTCCTTAGCACTGGTTGTATGATGCATATTATTAGCTCTCCCAGAACTGAAATCATCCATATAATACAACCCCCCTCTCTTAGTACCATGCCCAATGATCTCCTTGGTGAGAATATCCTGAAGAAGGCAACAAGTAGGATAAATTAGTGCAACACAATTCAACTCTTCAGTGACTTGGCTTACAAATATCAATTTATTTGAGAGTGATGGAACTTGTAAAGTATTAGATAAGGACAATGAGGGAGATAAAGAAACAGTTCCAACCCCTGTAACTGGATATGTAACCCCATTTGCATTAGCAACGCTGGTCATTGGTTGAGTGATTTTGATAAATTCACTTGGATCAAAAGTCATGTGGTCCGTTGCTCCCGAGTCAATTATCCATCCACTGTCATTACCCTGATTAGAACTAAGTAACGCATAACCACAATTACCTTGTTCATTATGTGCATTTTCAACACTAGGGGGTTCTAGTTGTGGAATGAATGATAATTGAGGTGTTGCATTCACTAGAGCAGCTCGACCCGATCCTCCACTGGTACTAGCTTCACGTTGTTTCCTTGCTTTGAATTCATTCCACCATTTAGGGTACCCATGTAACTTGAAACAAGTTTCATGAGTATGTTTCAACTTCCGACAATGAGTGCATCCTCCACCTTCTGATTGTACCTTGGTCTTAGAGGATACGTTTGCCTTTTTGCCCTCAATTGAAGAAGACATCTGAAGTGAAGGTGATGGTTGATTTCCAATCTTAATTCCTCTAGAGGCCATGACAACACCAGTATTATTCTGTTAGGAATGAAGGTCAA
This sequence comes from Pueraria montana var. lobata, assembly GCA_026413185.1. Classification (NCBI taxonomy): domain Eukaryota; kingdom Viridiplantae; phylum Streptophyta; class Magnoliopsida; order Fabales; family Fabaceae; genus Pueraria; species Pueraria montana. The sequence continues at coordinate 2,042,272 of CM048646.1, read as the reverse complement.
GGGCAGTCATTGACTGTGCCGAAGCCTATGCGAGTGTATAGTAGGAGGAATAAAAGTAGTTAGAAGATAGTTAGAGTCATAACTGATTCTGTTAGATCAGTTATGACAGCTAAGCAGTTGTATAGAGGCTATAAATAAGGTTTGGCCCTTGAAAAAAGGGAGGGGAATCATTGTAAGGGTTGACAAGGAGTGCCTTGTGTAAAAAGGGAGAGTGCTCCCTTTTGTAATCGAATTCTGTTAGTGTGTGAAATCAATAACAGACTTCTTTCTTCCTATTCTATCTTTCTGCATTGTCTATCTTTCTACTTTAGTGTGAGTGTTTTGAGAGTAAGGTGTAGAAGATTCCTAACATATTCTCTGCTCCTGTCATCATGACTGACTGTCTAATATCTTCCCTTCGTACATGAGCATAGGATTGTTCAATAGTAGGAAATGGTCGTAACTGCAGTACATCACTCCGTATTTTATCCAGACGGTCATCCAATCCATCCAGGACATACACTCGATCTTCCTGGATGACTGAATTATATTTTTTTATGTCAGCAGGACACTCCATTGGATTAGGGCGGTGAAAATCAATTTCTCTCCACAAGCCTTGAAGATCATTGTAATATTTTTCAATGGATCCTCCGGCTTGTTTTATTTTAGTCACTCGCTTTTTCAAGTCATATACCTGAGAGGTGTCAGTACCATCAAAATAAGTTATAGCAATAGAATCCCATACCATTTTTGCAGTTGGAAAGCGAATGAAATTGCTAATAAGAGATGTGTCCATGGAATTGATTAGCCACCCCTTCACAATTGCATTTTCAGTTCTCCATTTTCGAAAACTTGGGTCTGTTGTTGAAGGTTGTGGAAGATCTCCATTGATGTATCCCAACTTGTCTTTGCCAGAGATATACATCTCAACAATTTGAGACCATAGTGCATAATTGGTGCCATCCAACTTTATGCCGATCTGCGCTGCGGAAGAGTGACATTTGGTGTGTGGGTCTGAATTTGATTCTGGTTCAGGACTTGTGTCATCCTTGACGTCAAATCTTCTAGGATGGACTGCACATCATTATCTGCTCCATCCCTATTCCTACTAGACCGTGTGTCATCATTTGATTCAGACATGGTTTCTACAGTCAAACTAGGAGTCGACAGGAGCAGAGCAGAAATCCTAGGATCTCTGCTCGGATACCATGTTCAAAAGGAGAATATTATTTCTGTATATATCTTCTTGTTGATACATACACATACATATATAATGGAACAAAGAGTAAAAAAGGAAACTATTCTAGACTATTCCCAATCAATGGCTAATATCCTGATTGTCCCTAGAAATAAGGGATTACAATAATAAAGCAGATTTGATTTTTCCTTTCTTGACACATGTCTATTATTTCTTTCCTCCTTTCCTTTATTAACAGCTCACACCAACAATATCCTCACTTCAAAGTCCAAAGTGTTACTTTCGTGAGTAAGTGTATTAGAGAGAAATGTTAGTGCCACAACCTAACAGATTAATCTTTTTGCAAGAGTTGATTCATGACAAAAAAATATGGGTTGAGATGTTTTCTTACAATTTATTATGAAGTGATCTTATAGAAAAAATAAACACACTTGTGCCATGGTTTCTTTCTCTACAATTTACTAATATTATAAACACTTGTCTCTAATTTTGCAGTTTATGGGACTATACAAACGTGGTCATGAATTTCCTCTGTGGATCCAGTGGGGCAAATGAAAGTACCCAGTTTGACTGGCTTAAATACTTTGATGTTGTCATCACTGGCAGGTCTTGTTCTTCTCTTGGCATCTTCAGCTAGTTAACTATTTTTTGTTCATCACTCCACTTAAAGTAAATTTTCCCATAATTAGGGGTCCCTTGGAAATCAATAATGCTCGAATTCTATCACAAGTAATCAGGAGACCTTGCAATCATTTATTTAGGTCCTTGTGTCGTGAATGACATTGGCAGTTTCTTTTATCCCAACAACGAAACATGTTTGTATTGCAATTCTTATGATGATACATTGTTTATCAGTCCGTTTATGCATTTGCTAATTTTGTAAAAGAACAGCAAAATATACTTGTTTTGCAATTTGTACTGGGTTCTTGAGCTGGTTGAGTTTCCTACAATTCAGTAATGTACACTATGTAACTTGTAGATTTCCTTGCTAAACCTGATCGTGTCAATCATTCATACAGTGCAAAGCCAAGCTTTTTTCTTGAGGGAAATCATGCCAACCTGTTTGAGGTTGTCCCTGAGAGTGGAATGCTACTTAATACAGATAATGGCTCTCCAATGGCTCAGGTCAGCACAGTAGCACATTAAATCATTGTATTGATTCCTTTAGTGATCTTGTTTCAAAATATGTCCCTTTTTTTCTTTTTAAAGGTGGGTAATACCTCGGCAAGGGTACTAAAGGAAGAGAAGGATCGTGCTCGAAAAGTTTTCCAGGTACATTAATCATTTTTTTATCTAAAAAAAAATTCATTTTGGTTAGGTTTATGTGACTGAAAAAAGTTGATGTTAATGTTATTTGATACTAGCGTCTGGATAGCTCAACATTTTATTACTATAGTGATTATACACTTCCATTTTAGGGAGGCAGCGTTGGTCACCTACATAATCTACTCTCAATAGAATCAAGTTCACAGGTATTAATTTTATTTTATGAAATATGTATATGTATATGTATATTGTTGGCATAAATAAATGGCAGTACATTTTACTGTGAAATGTGTTTTTGGTTTAAGGAGCTTATTATTATACTAGATAGCGTGACAGTTTGTCTACAAATTCTAACACAGTAACACTTACTGAATCTTTGTATAAAACTCTACACTTGTAGGTTCTATACGTCGGGGATCACATTTATGGGGATATTCTACGCAGCAAAAAGGTTCTTGGTATATTATATTAATCCTTATCACTCAAAAGAGATAGATTATGAATTTTAATCCAATCTTCCAGCAAGCCTAAGTGTTACTTGTGGTTAAAATATTAGGAGTATAGCTACAGGAAAGGCAATTAAAACTTAAATGCAAGGCATTGATGAGGCTTAAGAATTGTGTAATTATGTTTATTTATGTGTGGAAACCTAAATAATAGTTCTATTCTTTTAAATGTGTATTTGTTGATTCATTTTTAAAATAACTTTATGATTTAATGTGTGCTCATGAGCAGGTTGGAGAACAATGTTGGTAGTCCCAGAACTTGAGAAGGAGGTTAAACTACTTTGGGAATTGAGAGATGCCCGTAAGGTGCTTGTGGATTTTATATTTACATTTTTATTTTTCATATATTAATGCTTAGCTTCCTAAACTAAAAAAAATCTAAAATTAAAAATACAAAAGGATAGGTTTAATTCGTGCAGAAATGATATCACATTTGAGCTTTTGCATTCTCATTTTCTTCTCATTAGACATCTGAGAAGCTAATACACGTTTGGGTTATAAGATTTTTACACAAGTAGTGTTGTGCAGGAACTTCAACATCTTAGGAGTGAGCGAGACCGCATTGAGGATGAAATGCATTATCTGAACGAGTCTCTCAGGTTAGTATAACTCTGGATCACATAAGTCCTGTCTTACTATCTGATTCAATTCACAGAGAATAGTCTACAATTTTTCAGATTAAAGAATCCAGACGAGGATACCAAGCAGAAGTTAAACTTGAAACTTGATAAATTGAAGGTTAGGCCTTTTAGGTCCATTCTCATTTTCTTATGTTATGCACAGAAGTACAATTTGGGAATTTATTTATTTTTAAGTACCTAATTCTTTTAACAGCTTGAAAGAGAGAAAGTGCGATTAAGTCACCAAGAAGCTCAAAGAAAATTACACCAAAAGGTAGAAAAGCTTTATCCTTTTTTCAATATTTCTAGTTCTCTTTCTACTGGTTTGGTACACTCAAGAGAACATGCAATTTACTTTTTACAGTTTCACGAGCCATGGGGCCAGCTGATGAAGACTGGTTATCAGAACTCTCGCTTTGCACATCAGGTAAAATCTGACTACCTTTGACACTGTACAGCATCACCATAGGTGTCACACCTGTATGCAACAGGAAACTGCACTTTCAGTTGTACTTTTCCAGTCAGCATGGCTGTTAGGGCATTGCTGTAGTGTTAGTCAGATAGCAGATTAACTCTTTCTAAATGATGCCTTAATATCATGCATGAAGAACATGTTGGTAAGTTATGCATATTAATATAGCCTTTTTCCCACCTCATTTAGAAGCTTGTGAAAATGATTGCATTTTTTTCCACTTTCCACATCATAAGTACAAAATTGATCTCAGTGAATGGTAATTCGTTTAATGAACTTGTGTAATGTGCATGATGCAGGTTGAGCGATTTGCGTGCCTTTATACTAGCCAAGTATCTAACTTGGCATTGTTCTCTTCAGACAAGTACTACAGACCCAGTGAAGATTTTATGCAGCATGAATTTAGCATTTTGGAAAGCTGAACTCTGCTACTGTGTGCTTTGTCTTGCACCCCTTCTCTTTTTTGGGGGGCATATATGGTGTTAGTGATAGTAACATCTTGAGATTTTCAACGTCTGTTATAAGGGGAAAAATAGATGCTTATTGAATTTTAGTATTGGTTTTGTTAGGTACTCTACGGAATTCAATGGCCTTACAAAGCATTAGTCACGTAAACTGAGTTTACTTGGCTTTATAATTGCAGTTGTTAGCTAATGTGACACGTTTTATTTGTTAGCAACTTAATAAACGCATGAATAAGTATAAAAGAACGAATTTTTAAGGTATGCCAAAATTGTCGAGAGTCAAGAGCTGTACAACCTCTTTGGGATGGGAATGGAAGCTTACTCAACCAGTTTTCGGCTCAAAGGACTTGTTTGATTCCTTCCAGGCTCCAGCGGATTTCTTAGGTTATGATTATAAATTTATATTCTCATTCTTCAACATTTTTTTTTGACATGTAATTTCGTTATTATTAAATACTTGTTTTTGTACATATTTTTTTTTAAAAAAAGTTAAAATTATTATTTTTAAACTTTCTTTTCATGTTAAGATCCTTTAATCTTAATTTTAATTACTTTATACTTTGCGCCAGGATGACTAATAGTAGACTTGCTTGAGACATTGGCATGGTTGAGGAAGACGATTCTTGTCTCCTTTGTGAAATTTAACCTGGGCCCTGTTACAATATCATGTTATGAGGTACTAAATAGCACTTACCTAAACCACTCAAATCAACTTGCTAAAACTTTTGTGCGCCGGTGCATCATAAGTCATCTTGTAAATCGAACTTTATTTAATACCTAATAGATATTTTGAGGATAGAGGAAAAGATAAAAGTTAAAAAGAATGAAAGAATGTTGCAGTTCACCAGTTATTCACGAGTTTTTAATGTTAAATCCTATAAAACTTGAACTTGGTTTATTTATAAAGTCAAGCTAGAGATGGTTTGTTAAAACAAATGAGTTTGATGAAGTATTTCTAAGTCGTGCTTGAATAATTCATCAATAGCATAATCTATTCCTAGAAGACTTTGTGCTGAGAAACATGGTAGATATGATGAGAATTTGTGTAGAACGACGAGTCTTTTTAAAACAATAGTAGAATTTATTGAATTGTAGAAGTTGTGTTTCCATAATACATCATGAACTTACATAGAGAACCTCTAGTAGCACATGGCTTCCTAACCAATTAACTTATGAAATTAACCAACTCAACCAATTAACCATTTGTGTTTTTCTTAAAGCGCAAAAAGTTGAACTTTCAACACTTCAAGATTAGCGCATATGCCGCAGAGCTCAAGAAGATTTACAATGCTAAATACATATAACCTACCAAAGAAAAGCTCGAGTAACAACGTTTTTCCCACTTCCAATCCAATTACTCATAAAAATGAAAACCCTCTCATTATTTTACATTTTGTCACATTTTTTGACCTAAGGGAGGGCTGCGTGTTTCAAACAAAAATCTATTGAAAGAGTAAAATTATTCAGTTTTTTTAGGAGCTCTCATATACCAGACATTTCAATCTTTACTGCTAATCTGAGCTTTGGAAAGCAAATGCTATCACTAGCAGTATTAAGGTTTTCCATTGCTTCAATATGGACCATAATGGATGCTGGGTAGTGAGTTTGACGTGCTAATAACAAGCAATTGCTATGGCACCACCAATTATCTGAGAAAGTGGTAAAAAACCTCACAGACTAAAGAATAACCAAATCCATTTCAGTAGTGCTTATCTTGCCTCTCCTGTCTCCACATCTTGTATTTCCAATGGTTCAGGGAAAATTTCATTGGACGATCTTTTATTGGAAGAAGAGTGATCATTTCCACTACTTTGAGAACCTACTTTTCCTGATTTTTTAGTGTCACCAGAACCCTCTTTGTTTGTGGCACCACTGTCTGATGAGCTGTGTCTCCAGCTACCAAAGAATGCAGTGCTCCAAGATTTCCTAGAAGAGTTTGTTCTCAACTTTGCTGAGCTAGTATTTTCTTCTCTCACAATCTTCAATGGATTTTCCAATGCTTTCAGGACATGCCTCATAGGAGGACGTTTGGAAGGTTTGGGATTCAAGCATGCATTGGCCACAATTGCCATAGCCCATACCTCTTCCAATAGGTCCTCATCCACGATCAATGATGGATCAATAATCTTAGTCACCCGTTCTTTATCGTATATAGTGATGTAAGGCAAGGTTTGCTCTAACCACTCCTTTGTAGTGGCATCATCTGACTTGCTGACTTCAATGTTACCGGTAATGAGCTCGAGTAAAATCTTCCCAAAACAGTAGACATCATACGCGCATGTCACCGATGATTTCCCTGTTCATTGGCACAACAGAAAAAGGAAATGTTAGGGATTTCTCTTGTAACAGTTTTAAACAAAAAAAGGTCATAAATCTTAATGCCAATATGTAAGTCTGCATGTCCTTTCTATGTACTAACTACTAACACATGAAGCAGTCTAGCAGATTGCTAACGTTTAGTATACTGCTGCACTTAAATCTCTTCCATAAAATGGATCTTGTTTTTTATATCTACGTCTAGACCATAGATATTTCTGGCCATTAAATGAATGGATGCATGGATCAACAATCGGATTAAAAACTAAATAGACATTGCTAAACCAATTTACTCACCAGAATCGGCTTGATTAGAAGATCTGCAAAATCACAACAAAATAAACAGTTAGTTACAACCTTTTCTGAATATAAATATGAACTGGAGAATGAATTTAAATATCAACAAAATCAACATGCAGTGATAGGTGGATAGCTCTGTTTGCTAGTGCTTTGTGTCACTTGATTACAAGAAGCATCATATCAATAATGCAATCTTTTTATCTACAATCAATTAATTAGAGATGCATCAATTTTCAGTGACTTATGAATATATAAAAATTTAAATTAAATAGGTTGAATGACTATCTATACACAAATATGCACCAGAAAAAGAGAAGCAACAATTATACTAATTTTACTAATTCTAACAGATAAGTAATAGATCTACTAAGTCATTCTAGCTTGTAGGTATGATCAATGATTTTCTGGCCAGTATATTACAACCATTAAAAGCTTCAGTATGTTTATAAATTATCATAGTATCTCTTTGATTTTCATTTCTTATAAAACAGTTATGCTTTATGAATTCAAAACTTACGGTGGCTTGCTGAAAACCCTTGAGATGACTCCTTGCTGAAGATCTCCTTGGGCAGTAACCTCACTCAAACTTCCAAGTCGCACTTCAAATTTATCATCAAGTAGTATACTGCTAGCTTGGATATCTCTTCAAAAATCAAGAGTAAAATTTCAGTAATTCGCAGAACTGCAAAAGTTCTTTCAAACCTCCTCACTTTACACATTGTTAACAGTGACAATGAACTTACAATTTAATGCAACACCAAAAGCCATGCAAAAAACAATATAAGAGACCAGAATATGTTTATTTATTTATTTTATGCCAATATATTAGTCAACTTCGAAGTTCTATTACTAACATAGAAATATGCCATTCTAATATCACAAAGGCACCATGCTAAAGAAAATGAGAATCCAGCATATTTTGACAACATAAATTCAATCAAAATTTTCTGACAAATTTAATTTCATGGCTAATCATATTTTGGTATTACCTGTGGACAAGGGGAGGGCTGCACTCATGTAGGTGAGCTATGCCTTCAGCAGCTCCTATTGCAATTTTCAATCTCGTGATCCAATCCAGGGACTGTAATTTACCATCTGAACCAGTGACTCTGTGCAATGAAGTAGCTAAATCTCTATTTAGCATGTACTTGTAAACTATGCATTTCTCATTCTCATTGTCCAAGCAGTGGCCCAGGATTGGGACCAATCTTGCATGTGAAACCTTACTTAATAGTCCCAATTCCACAACATACGATTCTCTCTTAAATAAATTCAAATCTACCTTTTTGATAACTACGGTTGCTCCACCTTCCAAGACTCCCAAGAAGAGGTCCCCAGAATGACCATGCTTTATGACATTTGCTTCAGCAAAATTGCCGGTCAAATGGAGCATTTGCTCAAAACTAAATGCTTCTCCCACGCCCGTCACAAAAACAATATCTTTAGGAGGTATAGGACTTTCCCCTTCTTGAACAGGCCCCCCATCTTTGGTCCCCCTTTGAACTTCCAAACTTCTACGATTGTGACATTGTTTTAGAACAAGCATGAGGACCAATGCCAGCAGCACAATAAAGCCAAGCCCACCAAATATTCCTACCAGTATGAATATCACCTGTCTGCGGCTTCCAGACTCAGATTCCGGGAATGCAAATGGTAAATTTATCTTATCATAAAACACTCTACAGTCTTCCAAATCCCTCTGGTTTGGAATCCTCTGTAGGCAATTTCTATCTAGACTAACATTATTAACACCACCATCACCTGGCACCTCACCTTCCAAATAATTACTTGATAAATCAATCATTTTAAACCTGTCAAGTGAAGTATTCAGAAGTCCATAGAACAAATTGTTTGACAGATTGAACACAACACCAGCAGAGCTAACATTCCAACTCGCAAAATTCGGCAGTGTCCCAGTAAGGTTGTTACTGGACACATCAAGAAAGTGCAACCTGGGCATTGACCTAGCAGGAAGAGCACCATCAAACAAATTCCCTCTGAGAATGAGAACCTTGAGGGCCAAAAGCCCAGAAGAAAACAAATCACCCGGTAACGACCCCGACAGAAAATTCATACTAAGATCAACCTCAGCCAACTTGGAAAGGTTACCCAGTTGAGAGGGAACCGACCCAGTAAAAGAATTCCCAGAAAGGTTTAAAAATTGAAGACTCGAAAGGGCACCCAGTTCAGGTGGAACAGACCCAGACAAGAAATTATAAGAAAGATCAAGCCTTGTGAGGTTCCCAAGTTTAGACACAGAATCGGGCACAGGCCCTGAAAGAGAGTTAACTAAGAGATTAAGAACAGAAAGCCTTGTGAGGTTCCCAAGGGTTGAAGGCATTCTACCAGTGAGAAAATTCCCTGAAAGCAACAAAACCCTCAACTTACTCAACCCACCAATTGAATCAGGAATTGAACCCGTTATAGAACAAAAGCTAAGGTCAAGCACCTCCAACACACCAAGGCTCCCACCCAACCACTCAGGAATAGACCCATTAAGCTTAAACCCAGAAGCATTAAACGATTCTAACAGTGTGAAATTCACAAGAGAACCCACTTCAAAACTTGGGTTAAGCCTACCCCACCTTGTTCTCCTCAAACCTGACACGTTTATACCCACAACTCGACCGTTCCGGCACTGAACCCCGGTCCAGTTCCCGCACGGTTCGGCTTTTATTGGCCAATACTTTGCCCTAATCTCCAACGATTGTCGAAGCTCCCTTAACGCAAACCATTCCGTTCTCGAACTCAATCTCACTCCCATTGTTAACCCAACCATTAACAACAACATTGTAACCACACTCACTGCAATTCCTCCCATTCCCATGAATCCAAAAACTCACTCTCACAAACTCAACTTCACTTTTTTTGTACACAAATATCTTCTACAGTAGACAATCTTGTTCCAATCTGGTAGAACTACTATACTATAGACGGCAAAATTCTCTTTCTGTCTGTATTTAACGCAAAACACAGTTGCATACCAGAACTTGAATTCGAGACTACTAGTTAAGCTGGAATAATCTTGTACTAGTTGATCCACGTCCTCGGTGGTAAACTGAACTTCACTTTACTTAATCTGCATGCACCAGTTTAGTTCAATTCAGCAAAATTGACACACACCCCAGAATTTTTTTCTTTTTGATTTTTTTTTTCACTTTTGATTACCTGCACATGATGCTGTTCCGCTGTCTCTTCTGAATTCCGACACAATCCACAAAGCGGATCCATTAATGTCTCAATTCGGAGGAATGTCTCTGTTTTTTAATTTCCTTGCACGAGCGTGGATGAAACACAGGCTTTGGCATGTTTAAGGTTGTATTGTATGTTTGTGTGAGTGTAATGTTGTGGTGTGTTTTACACGACCAAAAGGGGTGGTGGTTTCGGCACTGAGGTGAGGTTTGTGCAACTAAACATTAAATGGGTGTGAAGAGATTGGATAGTGCATTAATGATTCCCCCAACTGCCACGAGTCTAAGTTTGTTTCTAATTCACCGAAAGATATTAATGAACGCGTATGAAAGAAAGAGAGAGAGAGAGGTGGTGGTGGTGAAGAATGAAGAACAGTGTGTAGCTGTGCAAGTGTTTTCTGAAAAAGTTGGGGGTGTGTTAATGGTAGTTATGAAGAGTGTGTGTTGTGTGTTGGTTTTGTAAAGAGATTGGATTGGAAAAGTTGGATAATACAATACAATACTACAACACATCAATGAAGTGCAAAAACAAAATGATTGTCAATTTGTTATTAGAAATTTCGTGGAATTACATGGCTGCTTTTTTTTTTATTTTAATTTTTTGGAGTTGAATTTTCTTTTCTGGTTTATGCTGTAGACGTGAAAAGGTGAGGAAGGTAGTATATCGCAGCACAGTGTCAAGTTGTTGTGTTGTGTCTTCACACGTAGAATTTTCAAAGGGGGAACCAATTTTGAAATGTCACGCCTTCAAACCAAGGATCACATGACAACAGATAGATAGGTCCAAATCCCGTAGTTTTGTGTAGAAAAATATAAATATTATGTGTGCGAAATTGACGATGGGGCGTTTTGTTTATTCAATTAATAATAATGGTTTGTTTGATTTAATGGGTGTTCAAACCCAGCCTTTCTGATATTCAATTTTAGCTCAGTTGACAGATATTAATATTGATTTTTAAAATTGTAATGTGACGTTGCTGATGAAGATTACGTTTTTTCATTACACGGATATTTTCTTTCATATATATCCTCTGCTGTATAATTTTTTTTAAAAAATATATAATTTGATCATCATCACAATAATTTTATACTAAATATTTGCGTCATTCTCTATAAATGAAGTATAAATAATGTATAATATAGTATTTTTTTTACATGTATAAAAACATTTATACAATTATTTTATATTATCGTACAATTATTTTTTTTGGTAGGAATTGTCATACAATTATAAATTGTCATTGTGTTCAATTTATTGACTTTTATAATAATTATTTATAAATTATAATATCATGGATCATGGATGATATCTGATTGGTAGTATAAAAACTTTTATATTACCAATATTTATAAATGAAAGAATAACAAAATAAGTAATAGTTTTTTTTTTTTTTAAAAAAACGTTGTTAATATAAACTTAAGTATAGCTTATATATAATAGTATTCCAAAATTTATAATCTAATTTAAAATTTAAATGTATAGATATTATAAAATTGAATATAAATAGTGTTATTGTAATAGATTAGGATCACATACAATTATAAGCACCATAGATTGATCAAGATGTCCTGAACTGAACTCGTCATGATCAAAGCTTTGAGACGTGAAAGTTCATACTATCTTCAAAGATTTATCTATGAAGTGCTTATTTTCTCTAAGATTTGATGGCTTGTCCCAATTATGTTGAGTAGGCATAATTAAAAAGAGATTTTTTTTTTTAGTCCAAGAACTTAGAGAGAAAGAGGAGAGGGAAGGGGGTTGTCTAAGAAAGGTACTTATTTTTAAAACATGTAAAATCTATATCTACAGATTAGGGCTTTTTTTATGGGTGGGAAAATAATAACAAGCAGAAGCAAAGGAAAAAGGAACAAGCAAAATTAGGACTTTTAATGAACAATTAATTAATTTTAGAATAAAATAAAATACAGTCTAGATAAGATAATTTTAAACATTTGAAAAATTAATTAAATATGGTGAGACCAATTCAAAAACAATAACGCAAAATATTTGTTATTTCATATAAGTATGAATTCAAATTTGAAAATAAATTTTGAAATTAATTAAAACAAAAACAAAAGTTTGCTAGACTTATTGTCATGCATGCATGGAATGATGGAAAGCAAATTGGTGGATTTAGTTTAGACTATACCAAACTGACTTGGACTGATCCTGTGAATGCAAGTCTATGTCTTAGCCTATTTGTAAGCTGAAAATATAAAATAATTTATAAAAGTTTAAAAACATCTAAAATTAAACTAGTGACTTTAATCTTTTGAAATATTCACCATAATCACAACAAATATAGATGGTGATGTATGAAATTTATCCTGAATTCAATTCTTACTGTAGGCAAAATTAATACTTTAATTTTGTCTTTGGTCTTGTTTTATTTTAGTCATTCAATTTTTTTTTTGCCATATTTTAATTTTATTTCTTTTTATGGTTTTAATCTGATTTTTTACAAGTTATTAATTTTGGTGGTATTAAAAACTATTATAATTAATAAAAAAATATAATTTTTATCGGTAAAAATTGTTATAATTGAAAATAATTAAATAAAAATAAAAATAAAGGATTAACATAAATTTAAAAAAAAACAAATAAAAAAATAACACTGAAGGGTTAATGTACTAATTCTAACATGTAATAATACTGTTTTTTTAATAATATGAAACAATCATTATCCGGGGGGGAAAAAGCTGTTGACTCCAGACGACTTGATAAAGTTTTTTCGACTAAAATAAAGTTGTTACCTTTTTAATTTTTATCTGGACTAGATACTGGACTACGTGGTAAAGACTAAAGTGCCTCTCATCTCCCATCAATCAATAATTACAACAATATTATATGCCACAAGTTCATACCTTAAACTTACTAAAAATATAATATTTGATACAAAAGTTAAATATATAACATCAAATTAATGTTCTTTTCAAAAAAAAAAAAATCAAATTAATGTTACAGCAACTCTAACGGGTTGCTCGAGAGTTTTATATATGATATGTAGCAAGTTCGAGACTTCACTTATTTTTTTAGATGAAGACAATATAAGTATATTTTGTAAATATTTTTTGAATCCCTTAGATTGAGAGACAGTATCTCCTCTCCAACTTTTTTCTCTATAAAAAAAAATTGTTACGAAGTTTAAAAAACAAAAAGAAAAAACCTATTTATCTATTTCAATTTAAGGTGATCTTATTTTGATATTCAAACTTAATAAATATGTAATGTGATCCTAATTTTTTTAAAATATGTGTTAGTCATTAAATTAATGAAATTTATTATGTTTCATTTTTTTTATTCTAAGACCATTTTCTAAACATAGTTCTTAACTGAATTTTAAAACTAGAAACCAAAAAATAAAAAAATAAAACTACAAAATAAAAATTAAAAATTGTTTTTAATTTTTAAAATTTAAAATATTTAAGGCTGTGTTCAGATGAAGAATTTTAAGATTTCAAGAAATTTGAAATACCTTAAATTTGAATTAATTTTAATTAAATTTCCTTTATTTTCTAAATGCTTTATTTGGATAAAGCAATTTAAATGTCTTAAATTTCAAATTCTTAATTTAGATTGGACAATTCAATTTTTATCTTATGAAAGAGAAAAGAGAACAGAAGAGAGAGCAAAGAGAAAGATAGGACAGATGTGCGTGAGAGAGGAGAAAGCCAGAAGAGAAGAAAGAAGAGATTGGGAGAAGAAAGAGAGAGGAGTGCGAGAAGAGAGAGATGGGAGAGAAAAAAAAGTAAGCATAAAAAAAATCTATAATTTAAGTGATCAAAATATTTTAATAAATTACTAGAATTTTAAATACCTTTTAAATAGACTACCTTAACAACATATTTTAATATAAAAAAAATAATTTCTCATTTAAGTTAAATTACCCACTTAAATTTTCTCATACAAACACACCATAAATGAAAACTAACTTTAACGGATCTTAAATATCGTGTCCTTTTTTTTCCCATAAGTTGAGGATGATTATGGACATGATCCTAAATCGAAGGAATAAACTATTTCTTTTTTCTAAAAAAAATGATGTCAAATAATTTATAATCAAATTAAATTTGTTGACAGTCCAAGAGTTTGTTTTAACTTTTAAGTAAACACAAGATATTTTTTTTTATTATATTACTTACATACTATTTTTCTACAATACCTTTTAGGGTTAACTATGTTTTTGGTCCCTGAACTTTTTCGAGTTTTTACTTTTAGTCCCTAAACAAAATTTTGATTGGTTTTAGTCCCTGAACTTTTTTTCCTTCAATGTTTTTAGTCCCTAAACTTTTTTCGTCAATGTTTTTAGTCCCTAAACTTTTTATTTGATCGGTTTTAGTCCCTAAAATTTTTTATTTGACCAGTTTTAGTCCCTAAACTTTTTTATTTGACCGGTTTTAGTCCTTAAACTTTTTTATTTGACCGATTTTAGTCCCTAAACTTTTTATTTGACCGGTCAAGTTGAGGGACTAAAAACATTGAAGGAAAAAAAGTTCAGGGACTAAGACCGGTCAAATAAAAAGTTTAGGGATTAAAATCGGTCAAATAAAAAAGTTTAGGGACTAAAAACGGTCAAATAAAAAAGTTTAGGGACTAAAAACATTGGCGGAAAAAGTTCAGGGACTAAAAACATTGAAGGAAAAAAAGTTCAGGGACTAAAAACATTGAAGGAAAAAAAGTTCAGGGACTAAAACCAATCAAAATTTTGTTTAGGGACTAAAAGTGAAAACTCGAAAAAGTTCAGGGACCAAAAACATAATTAACCCTACCTTTTATAATAACATTTTTTCTTGATCTTTTCTCTGACATATGAGTTACCTTAAAAAATATACAAACTAATTATATTTTTTAGACTTAAATACTATTTTAGTTCTTGTAATGTAGGATTTTTTTTTGTTTTTCGTCCTTACAAAATATTGTTTTTGGTTTTGGTTCCTATAAATTATGTTTGTTTTATTTTTCGTCCTTAAAATAATTTAGATAACGTTATTTAAAATGTTTTAAGGATAAAAAACAAAACAAACATAATTTACAAGATCTAAAAAATATATTTAACAAGAATAAAAAAAATATTAAATTATAAGAATTAAAAATATATTTAAATTTATTTTTTAATATATAAAGAAGAGTGTTCCATTTCACTTGGTCATGTTGGCGTGCACGTGGCCAAGTGGAAAACTAGAGTATAGTGACTGATAATAGTGTGTCAGCATCCTACGCGCAATCATACGTGTACCGTCCACCACTCGCCCTTGATTTATGCCATTTTTTTAAGAATTATTAGCATCAATGCCCTTCGTCAACGCCTCACTTGCATTGCCCAAAAAATAACAAACACAAAAAATCACAATAATATTTGTTGAGAAGAATTGGAAGTTTTATAAAATGAAAAACGAACAACCGAGAGGAATAGAGACAAAACTCCCTTCATGTGTTTTAATGTAAGGACGGTTAATGACTTCATGTGCCTTTTTCTCGTAGTAAGTTCAACTGTTTCATATGTTCAATAGGAAAACTGAACAAGAGTACAACAATGTGTGAGACACATTTCTACAAAAGTTAAGCCAATACAATGCTTTCTCAATTCTAAGTGATGCAAAATTCTCACTAACAAAGATTGATTTAGTTGATAAGGATTGAGCTCATATTCCATAAAATATATGGATTTGAATCCATGATCTAAGACCTAATTCATCCAAACTTTTTTGTAAACAAAAAAAAAAGTGATGCAAAAATCTCATGTTAATTCTTAAAACTTATTCATTATAAATATTAGGGGGTGTCTTCATGGATAGCTTTTTTAGTCCCGGGAATACAAAGGTGAAAAAACTTATCCCACATTTGTTACGAACTAATAAAATAATTAATCCCGGATATATTTTTTCCTAGAAAATATATAATCTCACCTTTCAGCCAATATTTAATCCCGCATAAGGGGTAGGAAAAATTTATTGCCATGGAATAAAACTCGTCTTTATAAGTAAAAATTCAAATATACCCTTATCCACATTCTGTAAAAAAAAAAATCTTTAACACAATAAGATATTTTAGTAATTATAATATATATTCCAAGGAAAAAATAACTTAATCAATAACATGTTTTAATTATTCCTAGGAATATAAAAAATATTCTCAATCAATTTTAATAGGGAAAAGAGCATTAAGCCCCCCTAAACTTTACTTCTTTTGCAAATAGACACCTTAAACTTTAATTCTGTTCCAATTAATCTTTAAACTTTACCTCTTTTATAAATAGACACCATGAACTTTAAATTTATTGTGATTGATATTTAAATTTTAACTTTTTTGTAAATAGACACCTTAAACTTTAATTACATTTCAACTGATCTTTAAAATTTATTCTTTTTACAAATAGTTTTTTTTTCCTTCAAATTATTTATCTTAAAGGTTAATCATTCATTCATTTTTTTTTTGTTACAACTTATTTTTCCACCTTTAAAATATAATAAAGGATATGAATTTAGAAAATATATATAAAAAGGGAATAATAACATTAATCAAAAAAGTTTTTATTTTATTTTTAATTCTAAGTTTATTATGTTTTAATATTTGGAAAAGTGATTTATAAAAATAAAATTAATAAATATTTGAGATTATATAAATAAACAGTTGAGATTTTTTTGTTAGTAATTTAACTTCGATTTAATACAAGACATTATTTATGAAAGGGATAAATTTTAAAAATTAATTGACTTGAAATTGAAATTTAGGTGTCTATGTACAAAAGATGTAAAATTTAAGGATTTATTTAAGTGAAATTAAAGTTCATGGTCACTATTTACAAAAGAGACAAATGTTAAGGATTAATTGGGACACAATTAAAGTTTAAGGTGCCTATTTGTAAAATGAGTAAAGTTTAAGGGGACTGAATACTTTTTTTCCATTTTAATATTTAACCAAACACATTTTTTAATAATATATGGGAATAACATTCTCATATTATATTATCAGAAAAACATATTTTCGGGACAAATTATCCATGAAACAAACACCCCTTAGGCATATTAATATTTAAATACAAGATACTTTAATTTAAAATACTATTTTTGAAGACTTTTTAAAGATACAATAACTTAAAAGAGCCGTAATTATGGTCTTTAATTCTTTGATGGGATCTGAGTATTTTTACAAACTTTGATTCTTTGAACAAATTATAGAACTAATATTTGATTCGAGACTGGTTATACTTAAAATTTCTCATCCCTCTTCAAGAATATATTTTGTGGAAATCGAATCCAAGTGATTTTCCTTCATATTTTGTTTTGAATACGAAGGAAAAAAGAAAAAAACATGGTAAGAGAAAAAACGTGTGGAATCTGGATTTTGTGGAATGTGGATGCCATGTCGGCTGGAGCCTATGGTCGCAAAAGTGACGACGGAAAGGAAAACGACCTTAAAACAATATATGTCATTGACTGATTCCTACTTCCTAGACCAAGATGCTTTTGACCCAGTCTCTGAGAAACGTAGGGTCCTGTTTTTGTTGCATCTAGTATGCTTCTATTATATTTATTTAAAATCATTTTTTCACGCTGAATACACATAAATTAAATATTCGTTTGTTTTAAAGTTTAGTAAAAACTTTTAATCATTAAATACAATTAGAATGTGTTAAAATTAATCTTAATTGTAATTGTTTCTATCAAAATACTATATCCTTTTATTGAAAAGTATAAAAATTAGTTTTATGACGATGAAACAAACAGGTGTTCAATGAATTATATTAAATGAATAATTGTATTAAAACAAATAGTGTTCATATTGAAACAATAAAGTATGAATGATTGATTGATTATTTGATTGTCATCCTTCAATAATTTAGGTCTTGAAAGCCACTTTTCTGCTTTCCTTGTTGCTGTGTGCTTTTGCTAAAAATCTCATTGCCTACCACTTTAGTTTGGCTTTACATACACGTGAGTTCTTCTTATCGTTAATCTACGTGCAATTATTTGCTTCCACTTCCACAATATCTTCACGTTATGGATGGTACTTTTAATATCCCGGTTGTGTGGATTTGAATATTTTAATAACACATATCCTTATTCCTTTAATTAATCAAAATTTGTAAAAATTATCAACATGGTGTGATATGATTGATAAATAATTTTGTCCCTTAAATATATGGTTAGGGTTGGTCGGTATGTATAGAAAAATATCTGTTGGGAAAAGTTAATTCTTTAAATGGATCTCAATATATGGATTAGTCTTAACTATCGACCAAATGATACCTGAGTTCACTTTGTTGAAGTTATTCTATTTTCATAGTAGTTAATTTGTACGAATTTTAATCGGTACGAAACGTATGGATTTAAAAATAGTCAATGAAGGAGCATGATCATTCAGAAGGGATAAGAATCATAAGATAACAGTAGTTTTCCAATATAAACATTACACATAAGATTCATCGACTTCCGTATCAAAATTATAAAGACAAATTGCTATAAATTATTGATATAGTTAGAACGTGATCTATGATGTAGAAATTAAATTTATATTATCAAATCCATATTAAAATGAAAACTGAAACGTGAGGGTGAGTGTATTTTCCATCCTATTATTTTTAAAGCTATATATTTCCACTTGTCCAATTTCATGCATTTTGTTTCGTCAAATTGTAAATGTATTTGTAACACTTTTTATACACAAAACAACAAGCAAAATATGGATGAAAATGAAAAATAATTGAAAAAGGAACAAGAGAGGAGTTATTCAGTTGCATTTTAAAGTGTTCTTATTGTCTCCTGCTCTGTAACCAAAATAACAAATGTTAGAAAAAATATAAAGAATATAGTTGAAAAAGCTCAATCCCGTAACTTTTGCTACTAGCCCAACAAAAAAAAAGGTGCATGCTTCAGCCCATCACCTAAATGAAACTAGGTGTAGCCCAACTAGAAAAGGAACTCGCATTTGGTTCGACTTTTCTGTTCATAATTAACCCATCGGGTATTGGATATTTGGATCAGTTGTTGGTTATATTATCCAGAGTAAATAGTCAAAGCACTCCAAATCTCCAATAACAATAATGACAATAAGGGTCTCAGTTGATTGAACAATATAGGTGAGTAATTGTTGTAAATCTCCTGACATCTAAGTTCGATT
Source organism: Pueraria montana var. lobata (assembly GCA_026413185.1). Classification (NCBI taxonomy): domain Eukaryota; kingdom Viridiplantae; phylum Streptophyta; class Magnoliopsida; order Fabales; family Fabaceae; genus Pueraria; species Pueraria montana. The sequence continues at coordinate 2,022,839 of CM048646.1, read as the reverse complement.
TCTACTAATCAGAAAATCTCTGATAACAAATTCGTATAATATACAGTAACTTTGTTAATTTTTATAATAAGAAAATACTATTTGGTACAAAAGCAATATTATATTTTTCAGTAAAACGAGAGCAAAAATACACCCAACCTTTGTTGGTTGTTCCAGAACATTTATACGTTTCTGCATCAGAATTTTTCTTTTGGGTTTATGACTTTATGTCTCTTCCTTTAAAAATATTCAAATATTCCTCCACGAACGTTATAATTTTTTCTCTTTTTGTTCTGCAGTTTCTTGTATGAATAAAAAGGGAGAGGAGGGGACAAGGACAATAAAGGATAAAATCCTTTGTTTCTATCTCTTCATTAAAAAAAGTGGTAAGTAAAAATATGAAAAATTAGTTGCTGAAATAACAATTTTGGAACAATTGTCGCGGCCGATTCTCTTTGACCACGATGTCACTTTGGAATTTAAACATGGATCTCCCAATCTGCGGTTACAAATCAGTGGTGTGGTTCCAATTCCAACTTGTGAAATATTGGCAGTGGATAGTGATTATTAAGCTTGTGAAGTAGAAAGGGAAGTTCTTCAGAGATAATTTCAGCTTGGGATATACGTGGATGATAAGGATTCCAAATGCATCAGCATTGCATCACTTCCACGCTTCAAAGTTTTCTGCAATGAACCAGAAATTATTACGGATTATATAGTTTCAGCCAATCTTTACGTCACATATAATTAAATATTATTAACTTTTTCTTGTAAATTAAAGATTTTAATTATATGCCAGAGTAAAAATTGGCTGAGACAATAAACATGTGGTGATCCAAGACTACGGAATAATTTTTAACAATGAACACTATTAGTGGTTCCAAGGATTAATTCAGTTACCAATTGACGAGCCTGGTTATATTCCATGCATGTAGGCCAAGATAAAGTAGCACAAGTCTAAAGATATAAAGATTCTGTTCTTGGCCACATAACTTTCTTTTGCTGTCACATTCATTCCATGTGTATGAAATAAGCCCATTTGTAACTTATATAGTGTAGCAATGTTAAGTTTACAGTCATAGTCCATAGTATATACCAGGATTCGAATCTTGTTGATGACACTTTAGGTATAAAATAAATCATGTTGGGAGGGGAATACTCACCTTATGTGCGCTCACGGTCCCTGACGGAGTTTAGTCATTGTTTTCGACGATGAATAATCCATACCAATACCATGGTCAGAAAAAAAAAAAGAATGTCAAGTTTACAGTTAGCACACCAACCATGGTTTAAAAGAGTGCAAACTAAATTTCACCTTACTTTGCCAAAATTATTTATGGGTTATTTATAATTGGGTTTTGATATTAAAATCTAAGCTTAAGAAATTATTGACAAGTATAATAGCATGTTTGTTTACCCTTTTAAAAGGACGATTAAAAACCAATCCAATAAAATGTATCTTTCACATTTGTGCTTCTCAAAAAGTGGAACAATGTTATTCAAACACACTCAAGTCAATTTATTCTAAATTATTATATATAATAAGGTTGTTAATTTTTGTCATAGGTACATTAGATATCATAGTTAAGATTATTTCTAATTGGTTGATACTATAAAAATTTTCAAATTATATGAACTCTTCAGAAAATGTTAATTTTGTTTTTTTTCTTTTACCAAAATAATTAAACTCAAAACCAAACATGGATATAAACTGAGTTTTCTTCTCAAATAACATATGTTTGACAAAATTGCAGATAAGTTATATTTGAATTTGATTTCACGGTTCACTCAAATTTTTCGTGCAGCTACACAAACCAATAGAGAGAAAGGGTTGGAGATGCCACATTAATAAGTGATATGGTCAAAATAATTTATAAGTGAAAGACAATCCTCATCTCATAAGCTAGTTTTAGTGATTATTGTTGGGCTTATCGAGTTACTCATCTCATAAGCTAGTTTTAGTGATTATTGTTGGGCTTATCGAGTTACTCATTATCAGCATGAGAGAGTGCGTTGAAAATCTCACATCGACTAATGATAATATAACTAAAATTGTGTATATAAGTGAGGGTGTGATCCTTACCTCATGAGCTAGCAGCTTTTAGAGTTGAATTAAGTCCAAATTCAAATCTTAAAAGAAAGAGACACGAGACATGGTGCAATAGACCAGAGTTGATCCAAGTCCTCCAATCTTCTATGGTTTAAGTTAAAGTTAAGCAAAAAAATTGTTTCTCCATGAGAAGTGCCATGATTTACAAACTATAATCCAAACACACCGTACTTATGTAAATGTGAAACAGATGGAAAGCGCCCTATGCTTAATCTGTGATTTGAGGTACACTTTGCAGCACATAGCTTTTATCTTTTTGTCAAGACAAGATTTAACTCGACAACAACATATCATACAGCTAGCAATGTTTGTTTTTCCTCTTATTCTGGTTCCAGCATATCTCAATCTTATCTTAGAGTAAATTAAAAGAATTCAACAGTAACCTTTTTCTTTATTTAAAAAAAAAAAAAAAAGCAGGAACCAAAAATTGAAGTGATTTGGCGCAATGGAAAGAACATAAACGTGACAAATCTTGTAGGCACAAACTGCTGACATATATATAATCAGAATAATACAATGTCAAAAACCATGATGACAGATGTGGACTAATTAACATTAGTAGGATGGGAGCCAGCACAACCTAACATTTTCTTGGAAGATTGCTGAGTAAGAAGGGAGTAAGGACTGATATGAATTGCAGCCACTTTCGTGGCTTAACCACAAACATAGAAAGAGAAATTGAAAACATCCAAAATGTGAAAAGGTGCTTTTGTGTTTTTCCTGTCTGATCCATACACAGCTCTATGAAGATCTTGGTGTCAAATTTTCTACGCAGCCGCATGATACCTGCGCCCGTGAACGTTTAATGGACCCATGTTGTCCTTTGTAACAGTACAAAATGCTACCATCTAAATGCAGCACAGGAGACAATAAAAAAATCATGATAAACCAACCTAAAAAAAATAAACTTAGTTTTCAATTTTCATTATTTATTTAAGGTTAAACTCAACAGCAGATGACTCTAGTCAAATTAGTGTTTAATCTTGTGGGAACTATCCTGCATAAGTATATCTTAAGATTTAAGAACTGATTTCTTTTGGGAATAAAATTTATATATTGATATTCTAACTTAGAGATAATAGTGTATTTGAATTTCACTTTCAAAACCATGGTTTAAACAAAAAGTTACAAGAAACAAGCTTTTGCAAACACACAAGGTTTAGTCATTAGTGTATGTGTAGGTGACTGTTTACAAAATGATTTTGAATGAAATTAATTTTGAAGTGATGTTATTTATATTTAAATGTTTTTAATCTAAAAATAATTTAATAATAAAAACCTGTATTGCTTAAATTTTTAATCCAACAAAATAACTATATTGTCCAAAAATTAGGGACATTTCGATGTGATTCTTGTTGATGTAATGAGGTAATGTGAATCCAAACACACACCGGTATGTTTATAGTATGTTTTAGTATAGTGGACTAGTGGTGATGTCATTTTAGGACATTCTTATTTGAATTCTTTATAGTTCAAATGCCCCTAATTTTTGGTAATGGAAAGCATGCTTGTGAAAGGGAATTAGAAGAATGAGTGAAATTTACAGGATGCAATAACTTTCTCGGTTTACTAAAAGGCGGCGAGAATCAAGAGTTTATTACTTAACTTGTACTATTTCTAAGATATTTTTTATATACAATATTTCTTAAAGTTCAAGTATTAAACTTAATTTCCTCAAAAAAGGTATTACACTTAATTGGAAACTCATGTAAGTTATCTAAAAAGTTCTCGGATTTTTCACAATTTGTCCCACCATTAAGCTTAGAAATCAAAGGGTATTTCAGGTACCTCAAGATTACTTGAAGATTATTCCCTAAAAGGCATGAAGATCACTAAAATAGACACTTTTTTTCAATGAAGTCTTTTTTTCATGCTTACAATCAGAATAAAATGCAATTAGCATGTTCAAGGAATTAAATGCGATTAGCATGGTCAAGTGAAAATTTTGAAAATATTTGTTAGTGGAAAGCAACAACTAGCATGTGCAACAAGTACACAACCTACAACTCACACACACTTTCTCCCAAGGCCATCCACTAGTATATAAAGGGTATCATCAATGACAGTCTCCTCATCCTATAATAGCTTTACCATAATAACATTGGATATTCATTACCATTATTGTCTTCTGGTTATTACTATTGTTATTATACATACATATATGGTGTTGTCTCAATGGCCTCAAGCTCAGTTTGGACAACAAAGCAGAACAAGAATTTTGAGAATGCTTTGGCCATCTATGACAGGGACACCCCAGATAGGTGGCAGAACTTGGCCAGGGCTGTTGGAGGGAAGACAGTGGAGGAAGTGAAAAGGCACTATGAGATGCTTGTTGATGATTTGAAGCAGATTGAGGAAGGTCACGTGCCCTTGCCCAATTACAGAAATGCTGCTGCAACAGTAGGAGGCAGCATCAGAGGCTATAGTTACATGGAAGAAGAGAAAAGGTTAAAATCAATCCCTATTGAACCTCTTGCATATATATTGCATAAGCAGTGTTAGAGAACCGTAAAGTCTCACATCGGGTAAAAAAAGACAAGCAAAAATATATATAAGTGCATGTTGGACTTTACTTCATATAATTTAGACTCTTTCTGCTTTATCATTGATGTTTTGGTTGCTTTGCTTCACACCTCATTAGGGACTATACATAGACTTATTTTATTTATGTAATTGTTGTTCCTTTTTCTAAGATGAAGAAAAATTTCTTCGTTAATGTGGCTTGAGTCTGATTATGTATGTTCATCGTCATGCAGGATGAAGGTTCTAAGCCTCCGTTGAAGTATAAGAGAGAGACATGCTTATTAGTTCATTACCAACCAATCAAGCTAAGTGGAGAGTAAAATGCATGCATGATGCACCTAGCTTGGTTCTATGATGACAGAATCAAGTGTCATTTAATTTGGTTGGTTTATTATTTTTCTATGTATGTCTTGTATCCGTTCCGTGTAATCCTTATAAATGTAAAATTAATTAAATTAAATTATCTCGAGGACATACCAACCTTTTGATGGTAAAGCATATAGTTTCTGTCAAATTCTTTTCAATTTATCTTTTGAATGAATATAAATGATGGAAAAGACATTGTACACCTTCCAAACTAAAACGAAGTGAGAGAGAAAGGAACAGATTATTAAGAAGATAATTTAACGAACAAGAAATTGTTTATTTATATAAAATGGCAGTAGATGCAAGTTTCTAACTCAATCCACCGACCATAACTTGGATTCATCATTACTGTCCGGAAGGTTTGGAACCATATGAAAATGTTGACCAAGTCAAAATACGCTACTTTCATAATGCCGACGAAGGAATGCAAGAAGGTTAGGTTCTACAATATTAGGTGTGTGTATCACAATTAAAAACCCCCTTATTTCTTCACATTTCTCACACTAAAAGAAATATTATCCTTTTTTTTTTTGTCAATATGCTTGCTATAAAATGTATGATGCTACGGGCACGCATAATTATTAACACAACTTCAATATTATTACGAACAGCTCTTTTTCAACAATAAAATAATTTTGCTAATTTTTTATTTACGATATAATTTATTAAAAAATAATGATAACATGCTCTTGCTTATTCGAAAACCATTGCATGATTCTGTTTTTGTTGAAGACCATAGCATGATTAAGACACGCTAGGTTCGATTTACGGATTCAGTTGGTGAGATAAAATTTTTATATATAAATTAATAATATTTTAGATTTTGATGCGTATAAAATGTTCTTTAGAACAAACGTACCATGAATGGTAGTAGGCATGACAACGAGACAGATTAGAGACAAGTTTGACTCTACCCGTATTATACCAAGACATATCTTCAGAGATGAATTTTCTTGACATTAAAGAGGAAGAGGGCATTTTGAGTGAGGAGGAGAATTGAGCTTCAAGGTCTCTTTTGGTGTACAATGAATAGTTACGAATCTTTGATGAGGCAAAAAGCGAGATCAAGGTGGATCAAGGAAGGAGATGGTAATACAAAATTCTTCCATTCTTTTGTCAACTGGAAGAGGAGGAAAAATTGCTTAAGAGGTCCCTACATTGAGGGAGAGTGGGTTGATGATCCGCAACAGGTGAAAAAGGAGGTTAAAGACTTTTTTCAAAGAAGATTTCATGAAGAGGAGTGGGTTAGACCGAAGTTGGATGGAGTGGCATTTAGACAAATCTCACCACAACAAAGAGCAATGTTAATTGCCAATTTTGATGAGAATGAGGTGAAAGAGGTGGTGTGGGATTGTGGAAGTTTTAAAAGCCCAGGGCCCGATGGTTTTAATTTCAATTTTATAAAGTCCTTTTGGGAGATTTTGAAGGATGACATCATGGCTTTTTTGAAGGAATTTCATGAAAGGGGGGCATTTCCTAGAGGTAGTAATCCTTCTTTTATTTCCTTTATTCCAAAGGTAGAGGACCCGAGGAACTTAGGAGAATATAGACCAATATCTTTAGTGGGTTGTATGTATAAAATTGTTGCAAAGGTGTTGGCTAGGAGATTGAGACAAGTTTTACCATGTGTGATTGATAGTAGACAAAGTGCTTTCTTGGCAAAAAGAAATCTTCTACATAGTGTAGTTGTGACAAATGAGGTGGTGGATGAAGCGAAAAGAAAGAAAAAAGAGTGCATGTTCTTTAAGGTGGACTACGAGAAGGCTTACGATTCCGTCAATTGGGAGTTTCTTTGGTACATGTTAGATAAGTTGGGCTTTGAGGCTAAATGGATCGGTTGGATTAAAGGGTGTCTATTATCTAGCTCTGTTTCAGTTCTTGTTAATGGTAGCCCAACTGAGGAGTTTGTTATTAACAAAGGTCTTCGACAAGGTGATCCTCTTGCACCTTTTCTCTTTACTATTGTTGCGGAGGGGCTTAGTGGGTTAATGAGACAAGCAACTTTGTTGGAAATTTTTAAAGGGTTTGTTGTTGGGAGGAATAAGGTGGAGGTGAATTTGTTGCAATATGCCGATGACACCATTTTTATAGGTGAGGCAACCTTGAACAATGTCTTTGCTATTAAGAGTATCCTTCGGTGTTTTGAGTTGATTTCCGGATTGAAAATTAATTTCTTTAAAAGCAAGTTGGGGGCGGTTAGGGTGAGTAGACTTTTTGTGGAAATGATGGCAGATTTGCTACATTGTAGGACAATGTCTATTCCTTTTGTATATTTAGGAATTCCCGTTGGTGCAAACCCAAGATTGGAAGTTACTTTGAAGCCTATCATTGAAAAGTTTAAAAAGAAGTTATCTTTGTGGAAGCACAAGCATCTTTCATTTGCGGGGGGGATATGTCTCATTAATTCGGTGCTTTCTTTTCTACCTTTGTTCTTTTTTTCTTTTTTTAAAATGCCAAAAAGTGTTCATAAGAAAATTGTGAGCTTACAAAGAACTTTTTTGTGGGGGAGTGAGGAGGGGAGAAAGAAAATAGCTTGGGTGAGTTGGAGGAAGTTGTGTACACCTAAAAATGTTGGGGGTGTGGGGATTAAGGATTTAGGCTTGTTTAATGAAATCCTTCTCGCTAAATGGAGATGGAACTTGTTTTACCATGAGGGTTCTCTTTGGGGTGATGTGTTAGATTCAAGATATGGAGGGTGGAGGGGCCTTGAGGAAATAGGGAGATCTAAGGCAACATCTATTTGGTGGAGGGATCTTAAAATTATTTGTGGTGGGAATAATGAGTCCAAATGGTTTGATAGATCGGTGAGATGGAAAGTTGGTGATGGACAAACTGTGAAATTCTGGGAGGATAATTGGTCAAGTGAGGAATCATTTGAAAAAACTTTTTTTAGACTTTTCCTGTTATCTGAACAGAAACAAAGTTTGCTGTGTGAAATGGGGAGTTGGAGGAATGTTGTCTGGACATGGGATGTTAAATGGAGACGGCAGTTATTTAATTGGGAGGATAAATTGGCAACAGAGTTGAAACTGAATATTAATAATGTGGAGCTGAAAAGGGACCAAAAAGATTGCTGGGTCTGGTTAGAAGATTCGACTGGTATATTCTCGGTAAACTCTGCATACCGAGCTAGAGTCGAGGGGCAGGCTGCGACTGCAGGTGATCATATCTTTCGAACGCTGTGGCAAATGAAAATTCCACCTAAGGCTGCATTCTTCATATGGAGAGTATTTCTCGATAGATTGCCTACATGTGATAATTTAGCAAGGAGGAATGTTGTGTTGGATAACTCGGATGGTCTATGTCCTTTTTGCAACTCGATTGCCGAGACAACCTCTCATATTTTGTTTTCATGTAAACTTGTTGATAGAGTGTGGAAATGTTGTTATGGATGGATATCAATATGCACAGTTATGCCTGAAGATGGGAAGAGTCATTTTTTACAACACGCGGATGGTAGGCTTAATGGAGATTTGGCTGAAGCCTGGAAATCAATTTGGGGAGCAACTGTGTGGTGCATATGGAAACACCGGAACCATTGCGTGTTTGAAGGTAGTAGGTTTGATCATGATAAGGTTATGCAGGACATCATTTTCACTGCATGGACGTGGCAGAAACTTAGGGGAACAAACTTTGATGTTGGCTTCAACCAATGGGCTGTGAATCTGGGTGCGTTTTTTATTGCCCAGTGATTGTTTCGGTATCAGTGGCTTGAGGTGGAAATTTTATAGGGAACGTGGTTGTTGTCCCTATTGATTAGTGTTCAACCCTCATTGATAGATGCAAGTGGATATATGCTCTTTACATAGTTGATGCTCATATATGCGTGGACACATTGGTTGTAGGTGGCACTATATATTGGTTACACGCTCATGGCTAGGGTTGGCAAAACGGGCCAGCCCGGCCCTCCTGTGGCCCGCCGAAAACGGGCCGGGCCGGGCTGGCCCGCCTAGCTGCGGCGGGCTGCTGGTCCTGGCCCGCCCCGCCAGTTTTTTTTTTTTTTTTTTTTTTTAAATTATTGTAAATAAGATATAAATAAAATGATCTTGTATCACTTGTATCATAAGAGGACAATAGAGAGTATTTGTGTTACTGTGAAGTGTGAACACAATTAAAAATAATTGTAATATTGTTTCATTTTCTTCAATAAATCACAAACTAATAGTCTTTTAACACCACAAGTTCAATATCATCATGAATAATATCTTAAAAATGCTTACCACAAACTAATAGTCTTTTAAAAATACATCACAAAATATTAATAGTCCCTAATAACTTATATTATTTTATATATATTAATTTAAAAAAAAAAAAAAAAAAAAAGGGGCTGGCGGGCCGGCCCGCCCCGCCCCGCCTCTGGCCCGGCGGGTTGGCGGGTCAGGCGGGCCGGGCCTAAGCGGGCCAAAAATCCCAACCCGCCCCGCCTATTTTGTAGTGGGCTGGCGGGCCGGCCCGCTTTGCCATCCCTACTCATGGCATAGGGCAGGGGTTGCTTACATGCAATGGCATTTAATGGTATTTAATGTGGGAATGGGGTCTGAGTAATTTGAAGACATCTGAGTCTTGATTCATTCAAAGGATTAATTGATGTCTTAAAGAAGGTTTTTTGTTGGTGAAGTGACGGTGAATGGTTATCTAGTATTTACTTCCAAGTGGTGGTAAATATAAAGTAACCATTATAGGTGGATTTTGTTTTTTTTTTAAAAGGCACAATGCTTCAGTCATGTTGATGTAAAGCTTCACGGGTATCTCTTATGGTGGATTCTACGGTGGGAAAGTATCACATCTTTCCCACCGTGGGAAAGAAAATATAACCGTTAGATATACTTAATTAAAAAATGAGTGGTTAAGATTTCTTTTTCTTTTTCCATTTTTTATTTTCTTTTCTCCCCTCAATTTCCATTTTACCCCTCCTCCCTGTCATGAACTACAGCAGCGCCATTGCCTCCGATAGCCCCCTCCTTCATGCCGGTGGCAACCACACACTCTGTTACCATCTTCCAATATTCACCCCATCATCTATAAACCATTTCCCATGAAATTCATATAACCAGAACACATACACCACTTACAGAGAACCAGCACCCCACAATAAACCATAGAAAACCTCAACCAACACATCACACCACTGCCAACCGAGAACCACCAGAAACCCCACATCACAAAAATAATCAGCCAAAAAAAGAAGACTAATCCCAGTAAAAGCATCTATGTACGGTAATCTTAACATAGCGATAAAATCAGAGTAGATCGAGTGTTACATGACCCGAATCATCCACAATCTTCGTTCAAATCCTCGTTCCTTCATAAATCACCACGGGCTTAGGGAAAATCTAGTTGTAATCAGAGGTTTTCGCCTTCTTCGCCGCTGCCGCGGCACCACCGTCATCCTAAGACTAGTCCAACAATTTCTCCGCTTCTATTGCTGTTGCGACGACGGCACCACCTTCGCGACTTCCTCATCCTCCTTCTTGGCGATGGCCATCAAAGTCTTCTCCTCCCTCTTGAGCATCTCCTTCCACATGACGTCGGCGTTGTCTTGCCACCGGCTAAAGTCGTGGCACTCCGGGGAGAAGATCTGGGTGAGGAGCCGGCGACGGTAGGGCTCAACACAAAACAGTGGTTATGTTTCATTTGGGGGTGGTAATCAGGGTCATATTGGGAAATAGAGGGGAAAAAAGGAAAAAAAAAATATATGAAAATAGAAAAAAAATTTAAGCCAATGATTTTAAAGACCTAATATCCAACGGATAGGAAATACTTTCCCATGGTGGGAAAGATGTGATACTTTCCCACCGTAGAATCCACCATCTCTTATACCCAATCTCTTTTTATATATATATATATCTGTTTGTTTGTTGACAAAAAAAAATCCGTATTTGTCTGGTAAAATATGGGGCAAGTTTGGGTTTAAGAAAAGATAAATTTAAAATTTAAATACTCATTTCCATTCTCGTAGGATTTTTATTGGGTTCATGGATACCTATGGATAACCCGCCACACATTTTTTATAATTTTAATTTATTTATATATTTTATATAAATTATATATTAAGTTATTAATTATATTTTAATCCAAACAATATATAAAAATAATGAATAACAAAGAAATTAAAAATAAAAATTAAGAATTAAATTGTATCTTTAATTAAATATATAATTTTAAGTTTGTTATTTAATTATTATTATAATTTAAATTATTTAACTGTTAAACTAATTAATTTATATTTTTAAAATTATAAAAAATAAAATTATAACAATAAAAGCTTATATATATATTATTGTAAAAAAAACATAGCGGGACAAGTACGAGTATTGGGTGGGTAGTTAGATACCTATCGCCATACCCGTCCAGTTTAAAAACATCGGATGATATCCATAGCCGGTCAAAGCGAGTATTCTTCGTTAGAATTGGGATTGCCATGCTTGTACGACAATAACAATGAATCTAAAATCCGCATATGGCATCCTAATGACTAATATTGGTTTCAAAATAATTAAATTTTACAAGTAGTCTAAGTGAATCCAAGTTTGAGTGTTTGTGAAAATAAGTTGTTCATTTGCTTAGAAAAATAACGTTGCAACATTTCGAAATTCCAAATTGAATTTTGATTTGGGTTGGCGTGCAGTTACTCTACTCTACTCTCTCTATAGTTATAGCTTCCCTTCCAAATTCCAATCCATTTTGCACCTGTTCCCGCCATCCATTTGATTTCGTCGGAGAGCTTGCGATGGACGCTTCCACTTCTTCCTACAAGGTACTGTTAGTTAGGGTTCCACTTCAATTTTCTCCACATTACATTACTCACTACTCACTCCTTCTCGTTAATTATTAACTCAGATTATATTGGGTTCATCCTCCGTCGCACGCCGCAAGATATTATCCGAAATGGGATACGAATTCACAATAATGGTTGCTTCATATCTCAGACCCAGCCATTTATTTTCTCTATGTTTCATGGGTTTTAGCTTTAATCTTCAGTTACTGTTTCATTTAGACTGCAGATATTGATGAAAAGAGCATCCGAAAGGAAACTCCACAAGAGTTAGTCATGGCTCTCGCCGAAGCCAAGGTTTGTTTGTGTTATGTGAATGATGTGACGCCTGAGATTAGATTCTGGTTGTGTTTGGTTCAACTTATTTTTTTTTTTTATTATTATTATTCTTTTTTTACAAAGCCTTTTAAAATGAGTAATTATTTCTTTAGATAACTGCTTTCTGATGTCAACTGTTTTGGTGCCTTTTCTGTCTTTTAATGGAAGGGTGTGTTTTAAGATCAATTGTTCTCTGATTATGGATGTGAATTACATGTGTCAGGCCAATGCCATTATATCCAAACTTCAAACTTCCAGTAATCAACAGAGGGTTGATGAACCGACTATTTTAATTGCAGCTGACACAGTATGTTGTGTTTCCCCTGGTTAAGTTTTGGTGGTTGTTAGGTTCTTTATCACCTGGGCCATTTATTAATTGAGGATATACAGTTTGTAGAGGATGTCTGTGTACTCCAGTTTGTACATTACAGATCCAGATTCTTTGGCCATTCTTAGGAACAAAACAAATTACGAAATATAAACCTTTCCATAAGTACTGACCAAATGCTGTCATGGTGAAATTACCATAAACACTTCAGTTTTTATCTTTTCAGTTCTCATCCGTATATCTGAGGGAACTATCAAAATTCATGATAGTATCCTTAAGCTACTATCCTTCTAACATTTTGAATGAATATTGCAATGGTGTTCTTTAAAATTGAATACAAAAGTGGAGGTTTTATGCCGTTTATTTGTTAATATTGGGGTTCTAATTCCGTGCGCTTCTATTTTTGTTTAAGACATGTTTGTATTATTGACTACTCTGCTCCTTATAAAATAAGTTAAGAGCAATACCTAATTGTAGTAAGTTCTCTTGGGTATCATGTTGCTCATAGTTTTTGACTGTCATGACAGTGGTTTCTATTTTTTCAAAAAATTATTTCATGGATTCGGTTTGTTTCATTTTCCGTTTGAAGTTGTTACCTGGTAAGGTCATGTAATTGTTACACATTTATAAAATGCTACTGTTCTCTTATAGTCATGCAGCTGATACTCTGGCGCTTATTTTAGCTGCTCTCAATTTTTTCCTTAGGCAAAAGCCATCTTACAAAGGCTCCCTGTTGATGACTACTTAAAGGATGCTGAGCCAACATTATTAATTACCTCTGACCAAGTATACATCATATTCTTCTTAGTATTTCTTTTCTTGTTTGCCGTTGTATGTCTTCAAAACATCACTCTGCATAAGCAACATCTTTAAGAAAATCTTTTTGTAGGTGCAGTAAATATTCAATAATGCCATCGTTGCTTCCTTCCTAACAATCTCCCTCCTTCTTTCCCATGCTTCTTGTGGATGTTAATAAAGAAGTTTTTTTTGTTCATGGGCTATTGACTAGTGTTTATTAATAATCTAAAATATGTCCAGTGTCCAAACAAATTGATTCCTTGTATTAAGAAATCCTAAATGACTTTTAATGCCCAAAATTGCAAGTTTGTGCTTGCTACCTCATTAATAAATGGCCTTATGGTGACAAGACTAGTTAGTTTGTAGCAGAAATTGTCAAGTTTCTTTTCTTCTGAGTCAAAGTTTGCTTATGGCTTACATTCATTGTCAAATGTGATTTGGAGGTGGTGGTGTACGAAGGTGCGATTAGGGAAAAGCCAACTAGCAAAGAAGAAGCTCGACAATTCTTGAAAGGTCTGCTTAATGTTATATTCCTATCATTTATCAACCAATAAATTGTTTCCTTTCTCTCTCTCTCACCTCTCCAGTGATTATGAACTTCTAATCACCTTCTATATATTCATATTTAATGGATCTTTATACAATTTCAGATTATTCTGGAAGGCGGGCTGCAACTGTGGGATCTGTACTAGTTACTAACCTCAAAACAGGATTGAGAAAAGGAGATTCGGATCGTGTAGAGGTATTATTCTCCCCTACCTTTGCTATCCTGGGTGATTATTATTTAGTCTGTCTCCTGTTTTGACTGACCAAAAGTCCAAATATGATCCTCTATCCAATGTGATACCAATACTTGTCCAATAAACAATCAGGGAACTCTTACTCTGTGTCCTTTACTTTCAACTATACTAATAATTAGGCACAAAGTTCTAACCTTTGCTATTTCAATGTAAAATATCCATTTCCAGATAGCTAGCTGTGAATGATCCTTTGTTGGGATAGCAGCTGGCTTGTATTACCTACATGACCTTAAATGAATCTAAGATGAGCTTTGCACTCCACCTTGTTCCTTTTTTGGGGATAAAATTAAAATTTTTCAAGGGATTGGCTACAGTGAAAAGCCATTAGTAGTGAAGCATGAAAAGATGGCATTAGGTGCTAGTCATTTACTAAACCTGAGAAAGTTTTGGAGCTATAAGCCATCAGTTTTTTAATTGGTGCAAAAAATTGACAAGTAGTTCAGCGAGGAAGCCTGAGTGACAAGAGTACAATATCAATTATCAACACTTTTCAAGTACTGCATGCTAGATGACAATCCCATTGATATCATTAATACCCTATGTGAGATTTTGTTTTCCCAGCTCCCACTATTCTGTTTCCATTATAGTAGTACAACTTGTGCTGCTTGATGATTTTAACAATTACCAATCACGTTGAAAGAATTACTACCTTATAGGATATGTTTCCCACTTTCCGGCTGATTTCTGTTTCCATAACAATTTCAAAAGAATCAAAACCTCTATTATTACTCTTGATTATTCCGACCTTTTCTCACAATACTAATGAGAGAAATCTATTTATTTCAAACTTGGACTTGTGGACCTTCAGTTTTATGTTTCTTGGCACAGTAATATTCATGGCCAGATATGAATGTGCACTCTCTCTCTTGTCCAGTGTGTAAATTGATTTTGTCTTGTGCTGTTTTACAGATATATTTCAATGAAATACCCGATGAAATCATTGAGAAACTGGTATGTATTGTTTATTGTAATTGGTTGTTTTGTGGATGTTTCTTATACAGGCAGTGCTTCTGGTCGGAGCTATCTTCTGTTGCTTAGTTTAATATGCTTTTAATCCTTTTCTTGTTTAGGTTGATGAAGGAATTACTCTCAATGTTGCTGGGGGGCTGATAATAGAGCATCCTTTAATATTGCCATTTGTTAAAGAAGTGGTTGGTTGACTCCTCTTTCATACTTAGGAATGTCAGTGCATCTTAATAATAGTCAGGGGGACATGCTGCATTGATCCTGGGGGACAAGGACAAATCAAACTCATGGTCCTGTCCGCATGCTAATAGTTTAGTCTATACCAAGCAATTAACTGTTCTTTAGTATGAAGTGACAGTATTCCATTATTCAGTTTTCACCATTTAGAACTATATTTTTATTGCTTTTTTAAAAAGGAATCTCAAATTTGCTTAAGTTTTGCTGGTTAGAGATTTGTGTTTGGAGCATATCTAATTTAGCTATGGATATCTTTACCCTTCAAACTAAAGCAGAACTACGACAATGACAACCAAGACTTTTCCCACTAGTTGGGATTGACTGCATGGATGGATTTACATGTTAATTATCCTGAAATCTTGGTGAAACCATGTTTGCCTAAATTAATAGTTTAATAAGTTAATTGGTATAAATGTGTTGATGGCCTGCCCAAGTCTAATGCAGGTGATATGGCTAGCTGGTTTCCTACTGGGACAAGATTGCTGGCATTTTACTTTCTAGTTCCAATCAATAGTAAATGAATTCTAAATGAATTTGTATTTGAATTTTGCAGGTAGGGACAACCGACAGTGTGATGGGACTCCCCAAAGGTCTGACTGAAAAACTGTTGAAGGAGGCCCTGTAGCTTGAGCTACCGTTGATTCCACCTTGTAGGACTGCTAAGTGTTAAGTAATGGCTTAATCTGTGAATCAGAATCTTAACCTTTGCTCTCAACATTTTTCTAAACTCAGTGCTGTCTTTCCTGGTCATAGTTTTTTTTTTTTTTTTTGAGAATCTGGTCATAGTTATATGTAGGCTGGGATGTATTTTGTGGCTGTTATGTCTTAACTTTTATTGGGTTTTTTGATCCAAGTTAATCAATTGGCCCATATTTTATTAGTAACATAAGGCTGTATTGCGACTATTCATCGGTCTATTAGAATAAGAATTGCATGTTGACATCTCCAGTCATGCGAAATGATTTTAAGGATGGAGTCCGGGTGGTTGGAAATACTTTCATAGTGAAATAAAGGATGACATCGACTATATTGCTGTGATTTTTTTTTTAAATACAATTTTGGTCTTTTTATTTTACCAAATTTGTAATTTTGGTCCTTTTATTTTAAAATAGAGATATTTGGTCTCCTATTTTAAAAAAATCTGTAATTTTTGTCCAATTCTCAATTTTACCTACATTTATTTATTTATTTTATTTATTTTAATTAATTAAATCATTTCTTAATGGTATCTTAAATGAATATTTTAGGTTTATGATTTAATTGAAGCAAAATAAAATAAATAAAATGTAAACAAAATTAAAAATTAAATCAAAATTAAGAATTTTTTAAAATAGGAAATTAAATATCTTTATTTTAAAATGGAGGTATCAAAATGGTAAATTAAGAAAAATAAAATGATCAAAATTGTATTTAAACATAATTTTTCCTTGGACACTTTTGGCTGCGTTGTTAAGTCAGTTATGTCATCGACTGCAAATGCAAAGCATGATTGAATTATAGAAAATCCAATCCAAGAATAAATTATGTATTAAAAAAATCCACTGACATATGGATAACCCAAATCATGCTCCCTTTTGAATTATTTTAAATAATTTTTATGCATTTAAATTATGAAGGTAATTTGCCAATACCGACGGGGTTGTTGGCATTTCCCTGGATTGACTTGTAAAGCATGGCTTATTTATTTATTTTTGATAAAGAAAGCATGGCTTATTTGTGGTCAAGAATAATTTTTGGTCAAAAAAAAAAAATCCTCCATAATTTAATGAGGTGACCTGTATTCCATTTTCTGTACTTCTAGATCTCTCCTTGCATTTACTCTATCACATTTATTTCCAGTCTCTATCACATTCAAAGCGTGATCAAATAATAAGGATTAGTTATTCTCATTGTTTATCTTATGTACTGATAGTTACATATATATTTTTCATTAAATTTCCATACATACATTTTCTGAATGGTTCAGATAAGTCTAGTCTATGAAGAGTTTATGAACGTAAGCGTATGTGCAAATATCATTTTTTTGCAATAAAAAAAATAAGCTCCCCCTAAAAAGCGTGGTTCATATACTCTCCCCTTTTCAATTTATACGATGTTTAAGATTTTGATAAATATTAAAAAATATAATTAATTTATTAAATTTTAAAAAAAATATTAGATAATTTCTTAATATATCCTTTATCTTTCTAATTAATTATTCATAATACATTACTCTCACTAAGTATTAATTAAAAATAATCTTGAAAAAGATATTTAATACAGTATTAATTTTTTAAAATAATATATATTTTAGAATATTTTTTTTTTTAAAACGTCATATAATCTGGAATGAATGAAATATTAATTTGATAACACTTATTGAAAACGACATGAATGACGTAACGTTGCTGAATTTGTCTTCCCATGGATTGAAAATATCGATTTGTTTTTTAATCAATAATATTTTTCTACTCTGGCATTTGATTTGAATCAACAATTTCTGCTGGCTTCTCCTCACATCATCCCTTCCAAGACTTTCAAAGTCCGGATTTTGAACTATAGGGATCAGTTGTTTTCTTTCCTATATTTTTTTTCCCACTTGTTTAATACTAGTAGAATTATCTGGGCTCAGTTGAGTTCCTTGTCTCTGACTCGGTCGTTAATTAGCAATTTAGCATACATTATACATTATTAGTAATAGTTTTAATTTTAAAAAGAAAAAAATAATAATAATAAAAAGAAAGAGAAGCATTTATTAAATTCCAAAAAAGTAAAACAGAAAAGAGAGATTACTTGCGGTTGCGTGAGCACCTAGGCGAGCAGAGGAGCACATTCGTTGCTCTCCTCAGTACCAACCTACCCTGGTGATGATTACCTTCTCAGGTGCCACTCAGTGTACGAAACAGTGTAATAACCGTTTTCGTAACAGTCCACACTCTGAAGCTTCGCATTTCAGAACGCATATTTCGTCCACATCATTTGAGACGGAAAGAAAAGATAAATTAAAAAACAAAAAAAGAGAAAGTAATAAATACTACATAATAATGTGATATGATGTAAAAAAAAAAATAATTAAAAATGAGATGAAAGAAAAATAAATAAATGAGGAGTATTTTTCATAACATAACTTTCTTTTCCTTTTGTAAAGAAAAAAAAAACTTCCTTCCTCATTTTAAGAAAAAGATAATTGTTCTTAGTTATATACATTTGATGTCCATTCGAGATGTATGATTAATTACATATAAACAAGTTGTTAATTTTATTTTATTTATAAATAATTAAATATTAATTATATGTATAATTATGATTAATTTTGATTCTGCTGCTTGGCAACCGTATTTTAAATAAAAACCAAAAGTAAAAACCACATTGATTCTTCAACGAAACGCAAGGCCTCACTCCCTTTCGTCGTGTTCTTCACATTCAAATTTCTCCGAGTCCGAAGATGACAGTGACGAGCGGAGGAGGAGGAGGAGGAACCCCGGTGGGAGTTCAGATCCAACAGCAGAGCAGAATGGCACTCCCAGATTTCCTCCAAAGCGTGAATCTCAAGTACGTGAAATTAGGTTACCACTACTTGATCTCCAACCTCGTAACCCTATTCCTCGTCCCTCTGATCCTCGTCACGCTAATCCAGGCTTCTCAAACCACCGACCTCCGCCACCTCTGGCTCCATCTCCAGTACAACCTCCTCACCATCCTCACCTGCTCCGCCTTCCTCGTCTTCGGCCTCACCCTCTACGCCGTCACGCGCCCACGCGCCGTCTACCTCCTCGACTCGGCCTGTTTCCGCCCCGCCGACCACCTCAAGGCCCCCTTCCAAAGCTTCATGAACCACTCCCGCCTCACCGGCGACTTCGAGGAGTCCTCGCTAGAGTTCCAGCGAAAGATCCTCGAACGCTCTGGCCTCGGGGAGGAAACCTACGTCCCCGAGGCCATGCACTCCATTCCGCCTCAGCCCTCCATGGCAGCGGCCAGGGCCGAGGCGGAACAGGTCATGTTTGGTGCCTTGGATAACCTCTTCCAAAGCACCAACATCAAACCAAAAGATATTGGTATTCTCATTGTTAATTGTAGCTTGTTTAACCCTACTCCCTCACTCTCCGCCATGATTGTTAACAAGTACAAGCTGAGGGGTAACATTAGGAGCTTTAATCTGGGAGGGATGGGGTGCAGTGCTGGAGTCATTGCTGTTGATCTTGCTAAGGACCTTTTGCAGGTTCACAGGAACACCTATGCTGTGGTTGTTAGCACTGAGAACATTACTCAGAATTGGTACTTTGGGAACAAGAAATCCATGCTCATTCCCAATTGCCTTTTTCGCGTCGGCTGCTCTGCGCTGCTGCTCTCCAACAAGCCGGCAGATCGGTGGAGGGCCAAATACCGGCTTGTCCACGTTGTGAGGACGCATCGCGGAGCAGACGACAAGGCATTCCGGTGTGTTTACCAGGAGCAGGATGATGCTGGGAAGACTGGTGTTTCTTTGTCCAAGGATTTGATGGCAATTGCTGGTGGAGCACTGAAGATCAACATCACCACACTAGGCCCTTTGGTGCTGCCAATTAGTGAGCAGCTTCTGTTTTTCATGACTCTGCTGATGAAGAAGCTGTTCAAGGCTGATGTGAAGCCTTACATACCTGATTTCAAGCTTGCTTTTGATCATTTCTGCATCCATGCTGGGGGCAGGGCCGTGATTGATGAGTTGGAGAAGAACCTGCAGCTGCTTCCTGACCATGTGGAGGCTTCTAGGATGACCCTGCACCGGTTCGGGAACACTTCCTCCAGCTCCATTTGGTATGAGTTGGCTTACATTGAAGCCAAAGGGAGGATCAAGAAGGGTAACAGGGTCTGGCAAATTGCCTTTGGAAGTGGTTTCAAATGTAACAGTGTGGTTTGGCAGGCCCTTAGAAATGTGAGGCCTTCTCCTAATGGACCATGGGAAGATTGCATTGATAAGTATCCTGTGGAAATAGTCACATAGTTCAGTTCAGTTCACTTCAGTCATATACACTGGTTGTTACAATTGAATTCAGGGTACCCTTCATTAGTTTCCAGATCCATTGTCACACCCTTTGTCTCTGTTGTAGATTTCATAGAGTAATTCACTGCCTCTTTCGTGTTTGATGATTGTGGATTTCCATTTGGTCAAATTCATGTATCTTGAGTAATATGATATGGGGAATTCCTGATTTTTTCTTCCTGTTGATGCTCTTTAGATTTTATTTTATTTTTTAATTTTTTTAGCCTTAACACATTGTGTTTGTTTCTAACTGTGTGTAATCTGCAAGAGCATTATAATCTTCTGAAAATTTCTTGTAGACTCCCTTTGGAAGTCTCATGCCGAAGGTTTTTTCCATCTTAAAAATGTGCAGCAATGCTTGTAATTACTTTTCATTTCTTTAGAATTTTCTTGCCGTAGTTGATGTTGCACTTACCACTACAATTTGCTGGAACATTAAATAGTCACATAGTTCACTTCACTCGTATACTCTGCTTGTTAAAATTGAATTCAGGGTACCCGTCATTAGTTTCCAAATCCATTGTCTCTCTCTCTGTTGTAGATTTCATAGTGTAATTCACTGCCTCTGCCTCTTTTGTGTTTGATGATTGTGGATTTCCATTTGGTCAAATTCATGCATCTGCAGTAATATGATATGGGGAATTCCTAATTTTTTCTTCCTGTTGTTGATGCTCTTTAGATTTTTTTATCCTTAAAACATTGTGTTTCTCACTGTTTATAGTGTGCAGGTGCATTAAAATCTTCTGAAAATTTCTTCTCGACTCCCTTTGGAAGTCTCATGCCTGCTTTCTAGAAGGTTTTTTCCATCTTAAAAATGTTCAGTAATGTTTGTAATTACTTTTTCATTTCTTCAGAATTTTCTTGCCTTAGTTGATGGTAGCACTTTCCACTACACTTTGCTGGAACATTTTGGCGAAATCATTTTATGTTGCCAGATTCAAATACTTAAATTAAATATCTTATTTAAATCAAAGTAGCAGTATAGTTCTCTATCACACGAGTCTCCATTATGAGCTCTACCAACCACCAATTCATAAAGCTGTTGATAACAGTATTCTATGCAGTTTGTAGACTGAACCAAGTGTAAGATCAATTTGTTTGATGAAGTTTACATGATAGCCCCTTAAATTTTAAAACGTCAAAAACAAACGGTCACTTCCTGTTAGCTTTATAAAAAGTAGTAGTATTTTAAACTTTTAATTAATTTTCAACACCCAAATTAAGCATGCACTGGCCCCGAACTATAGAAATGTTTTCCGTGCCCAGTCCGTATTTTACGCATACCAATGGAATATTGAGTGAAAAAAAGGAAGAGTCATTGACTCATTGGAAATGTGGATCACATTAACGTGACAACGACGTGCTCATTCTCATTTTAGGGTACGTTGCAGACACCTTCCTGCATGTCCTTTAAAAGTATAGTTACAACTCGCATTTCTAGTACTCGTTTTGATTACGCGTTAAGCTACTGTGACGTACATTGCACGTGAACTCTCTAGTTGAAAGTAATGCAATGCAAACACACATCCCAATCGCATTTAACAAATGTAACGTTTTCTTTCTTTTCAATTGTAAACCAAAACCCATGCTTAGAGCCCGTTTGTTGCAAATTTTATCTGTGAGAGTGATATTTTGACACCCTTTTATTTTAAACACTCTATCAACACTTCTTATTTTTTTTCAAATCTCTCTCTTTCTATCACATCATATCACCTATCATATCTATATTTTTCTATTTTTTGTTTCACTCTCTCACTAGGTGTTGTTTATTAGCATTTGGGTGTCAAAATATATTTTTCCTTTATTTGCTGCAACCATATTGCCCTGTTTGGCAGAGAAGATAGAAATAGGATGGATAAAAATAAAAAAGACAAATAGAAATAGGTGAAAAAATAAAATGTAAATTAAATGTGTTTGATTAAAAAGAAATAGAAAAAAAAATGAGAAGAGGAATAGAAATACGAGTGAAAATAAGTAATAAATAATACAATAAACTCCACTATTTTAAAAATTATTTCCCCTTTTTCTCCCTCCTATCAAACAACAAAAAGAATTTCATCCTCCCCTCACTCCAATTTCTCTGCAAATAGAAGCTAAAAGAAGGGAAAAAAAAAGAAGAAGAAAGAAACGACATTGCAGGAACAAAAGAGAAATGCTAGCAATTTATTCTAAAGTTCCGTTTGATAAGAGGGAAACAAATATGAGAGAAATAAGAAAGATAAAAATAGGAAATAGAGAAATAGATTAACAAAAAAGCTTAAATATGTTTTAAGTCCTTGATAAATGATAGAAATTTGTTTTGAATATCTAATAAATTTTTGTTTTGCTTTGGATTCCTAATATTTTAAAAATTTTGTTTTGAATCCCTGTCTTTAGTTAAGTGATGACGTATCAATTAAAAATTTTAAAATGCGATTTCTAACTACTCAAAAACCATCAGTATTCAATTAAAAATTATATTACAATTTGTGGCGGTTTAAAAGTTGTCAGAATCAAATAAAACAAGAAAAAAAAAATCTTCCAAGAGACCAAATCCAACACAGGACTTTTCTCAAACACCTTGCGCGCATTCACCATGCTCCACACACAACATACAATATCTGGGATTCGATCATAACAACAACAACAACAACATTTGAATTTTCACATACTCCTTGAACATTTACAAGCTTATCATGTGCACGACAAAGAACTAAAGAAGAAATGAAGCAGTCAATAATCTTTGGCTCTCAAACATTGAAACAGTGGCCCATGGCAATGATCATTCGGGGCAGCCATATATTCTTAATTAATTAATTACTCAATGTAGACATTAATTGATAGTGGATTCTGAACAAATTAAGCAATGGCATTATTAAATTAGCACTATTTAAAATAATGAAACTTGAAAGGGTCGGATAATATATGATGTTCATTCCTAAAGCTTAGGTGCAATGGATGAAAAGCAGAAACATGATACACGATAGACCTCCATTGCAGTACATAACTTTTTCAAACGACGTCATTGTCGTGGCAATGTCGTTCGCACGCCGCTGCTGCTATCAACGATTGAGATCTTTAGCCAGTTTCTCCAGAAGACGCTGCAACTGCCGGAGCTGACGTTGCCGGGACCGCACCTCCCATCGGCGCCAGCGGAGCCAGGGAGTTTGGAGCGTTCCGCAAGCCCAGATTGTATGCTGAATGAATGCAAGGTGTTTGAGGAAAGTCCTGAGTTGGATTTATCTCTTGGAAGATTTCTTTTTCTTGTTTTAATTGATTCTGGCGGCTTTTGAACCGCTACAAATTGTAATTTAATTTTTTAATTGAATATCGGTGGTTTTTGAGCCGTCAGAAATTATATTTTAAAATTTTTAACTGACACGTCATCACTTAACTGACGGTAGGGATCTAAAACAAAATTTTTAGTATATCAGGTATCCAAAGCGAAGCAAAAATTTATTAGGGACCCAAAATAAAATTTGGTTATTTATTAAGGACTTAATACATATTTAACCCTAATAAAAATAAGTGAGAAATAGTGGATTTAGAGGTGTTTAATTTAAGAAAAATAGGAAAAAAAAATAGAGATGAGACAATCTTGAATAACATTAATGAGGTAAGTGAGTGTGTGTTTTCAAGAAATGGTGGAGATTGGGCCGAAGTAAGAGACAAATAGATTGTGGATTCTTTAGGATGTAGTTGGGTGTTTGTTGGTAGCACGATGTTGTGCAAAATCGATTATAGGTAAAGTCATTGTGCATTTCTCCGTCATTTCTCACCATTTTTGCATGAAAATAAATTTGAGTGGGACCCATCACTTTTTAAATTTCTTTACGCTCTATTTTGTATATACCAAACAAACTCACTTTTGTTGCTCCCTCTTATTTCCACACTTTCCCCTCCATTTCTTTACAATCCCTTTGTCACCAAACACAACGTAAAAAACACTTTTTTATACCTATTCTTTAGTATTGATGGAAATTTATTAATATTACAAAATTTTGATGACTCCCACTTATTTAATAAGTGTCACTCATAATTTCATAATTTTCAATAAATTTTACTCAAAGAACAAAGAATATATTAAAAAGAGTATGCCAAAACTAAGGGATCTAACTCAATTGATTGAATAATATGTGTGAATTGTTGTAAATCCTCCTAGTACTGGAGTTCGACTCCTCCTTTTGAACAAAAAAGTGTGCCAAAAAAGTTTAGTCCAGTTGGTAAGAATCATACTCATATCTCAAAAGAATGTGTGTTCAAATCTCGCTATCAAAGTAAAAATCATATTAGTGGACAATCTGTAAATACTTCTGTAAATGCTAATTTGAATCCTGAGATATGTCCTTAGCCACAGTGAGCCCCGAAACCCAATTCACCTAAACTTTACTACACAAAAAAAATATATTAAAAAGAGTGTGCTTAAGTGTATGGTTAATACTCCTCCAAACAAAAAGCATAACCTAAAATACATTTAGATATATGGACACCATTATTTTATAAACACTTCATCAATATCTATTATTTCCTTTTATTTATCTTTCCATCATATCCTACCTACTTTTCTCTCACTTTCTCTCCCTATGTGTAGAATAGCATGGAGTGGTCCGTGCAACATTTTTCTTTTCACTTTGTTACAACTTTTCACTAGAATAGCAAGGAGAAATTTTTTTTCCTTAGGTAAGGCTGTTTAATTGCCTCCTACAGCTAAAATATACGAAGCCTTAGGAGACTTTCCTTATCAACCACGAGAGGTAAGGTAACCGGTGGCATACTAGTTATGACAAAAAAAACAAGTAATTAGTTTTTTTTTTTCCTTTTTTGCTTTTATATAATGCATGAAAATTTAAATATATACGACAATTTACTATTTTTCTGCTTATATCTTGTCAGGTTTTGAGCTTCACTAGAACGGTAGCCACACTAAAATCTGCAGCTCCATTTTTAAATGCAACAATCAATTTCTATAGCAATCTATTCTCCTCTTGGTACATGAAATACATATAAAGTTCCTTAGCTGCCTTTGACAGTGTTCTCCAATTAGACCTCAGTAATCAATGCTAATATTTTAATGTAAATTTTTATTATGCAAATTATTGAGATGAAATTTCAATTCTGATTAGAGAGCAGCTCCCCAAAGCACTTGAAGAATTGCATCTAAATTTTGTTCATAACTATACTGATTAGGCTTCCATTTTTAACAAACCAAAAGAACATAAAAATGAATTGAATTAATGAGGAACAATTACAAGGTGCATACAGGAGCACAAGTCTAAGTGAATGTTTAAGGAGTCAATTCATACAAAAACCTCTAGGAACTTGCCGGTACAAGGTTCCCACTTTCAAGGGAAGGAATCAAATGAATATTTGAATCACACGATAACCTTAGATACATTACAATGTGAAATTCTGAAATCAGCTTGTGAAAAGGGGAAAAAAAACAACGGCCAGAGAAGAAACTTCATCTGAAAAACAATTGGATTTCTTCAATAGTTTTTCCCTTTGTCTCAGGGACCCAAATGGTAACAAATACTACAGTCAAGGCACACACAACTGTATATATGGTGAAGGTTCCTGACAAGAACAAAAGCAGCTTCTGGTTAACTAAAAAATAAAATAAAATAAAAATATTCAGAGGAAAATACATGCAATGCACACAAACCTCCAGAGCTCCAGTCCAAGAGCATATTTGCTGTCAATGTAACCAACCAAGAAAAGAACCAGTTGGCAAGTGTTGCAACACTCCCCGCAAGGCCTTTAATGTTTATTGGAAGAATCTGTGATATGCAATATTGAACACATTAACTTTGACTGTGATTTCAAATGCAACCAATAATGCACGCTTCTAATTTTATTTTAACAATTTGTGTTACGTGCAAATGCAATCACTCAATGCTCCATTTCAGAAGTATAATGTTGAGCACAAGAAGAACTTGAATAATCAAAACTGTTATATCCATACAAAAGCATTTTTTTTTCTTCATGAAATATGAAATACATGATCTGCAAAAAATGTTAGTTAGTGATTTGTGCAGCATTGATGCATCTTAAAAATGGTAACACTATAGGATTGTCACATGTATCATTGTTGCTGCATTTTCCTGTACTATGGGAATAAAAGCCTAAAATGTAAAGCCACAATTATGGTACCTCAGACATTATAATCCACGGCATAGCTCCCATTCCCAGAGAGAATGCAATAACCATGGCCTGAAAGAATTGGAAGTTTAAGATGCAATAGTTAGGGAACAAGCAGTCAAAAACATTATTTGTATAATGAATTTACATGTATTCACATACCACTACTCCAAATTCACCAAATAAAATAACATACCACTACTCCAACCAGCGACAAGGTGCTCAATATCCCATACAAGGAAGAAGTTTCTGATATACGAGCCTGGGATCAAATTTCAGAAAAAACATAAATAATAGGTGGAAAATTGTTCAGAGAGACTATAAGTATATGTATATAGCAACAAAATAAAACATATTATTACCTTTATGTAGAATGAGATTGCAACAACTAAGAGACTAAAAGCCATTCCAGTTGCAGAGACCTGCAATGCAATGAAAGATCAACCATTCTCTCTCACCCTCCAAACAAATAGTCACATATGATTAAACATGATAGAGAAGTTCAGACTCACAATAAGGAGAAGTCGGCGACCAGATTTGTCTGCCAACCACAAAGTTAAACTGGTGGCAAGAACCTGGATGACAAGTATATATTTGTCAGGTTATGAATTGAGAATATTGGACAACAGAAAAAAGATATTACAAATTTGGTCTCAGCTGAACCTGAACAGCACCAACTCCAAATGTTGCCGCATCACTCGAACTAATTCCTGTTTAATGTGTGTTGAAATGATGAGAATAAAGGATAATTTTATATATAACAGATTGAAAACTGAAGCACAAGCCAACCAGAAAACCGTGCCTTTTTCTGTGTGTAAGATCAGTATCAATATCAATATTAACATGAGAATATCCCTAGAAGTAATCAGCAGAAATAAGCTAAGTTCTTTGTCATGATCCCATAAAAGAAAATTCTGATCATTAAGGTGATTATTCATTACCATACACTTGTAGGCTTCATTAACTATTTTTTGAAAATTTGAATTCATCTCTTCAATAATTATAATTCATGGTTTTGGACAGAAAAGAGTGTTATTGAAAGTCATACAAACATGAGATTTTAACTCTATTCAAATTATTTCATGGTTCCCTGATGTTGCTCCAGGTATATATTACTTTAGAATATTTATAAGAAATCAGCATAGCATACCAGCACTTCGAAAGATGGTACTGGAATAAAAAAGAACACCATTAATTCCAGAAAGCTGTTGCAAAATAAGCAGTCCAATTCCAATCTACAGGATATGAGTTAGTAAAAAGTGGTTAGGCTCTAATGGTCATTGCCAATTTATTATGCAATCCAACTCCATAAGGCAGATGGATTTTTGAAACTGATGATTCTAGATAATAGATAAGAAATACCATTAAGGGAAGCCAATATCTTCTTTGTTTGAGGTCTGCAAATCGAACTGTAGTTCTTCTGTTTGTTGAAGCAACAGACCTCTGAATAAAATGACTCCCACATAAAAAGTCAATTTTAGGATACATTAAATGGTAAATAAAAAAAAAATATAGGAAATATGAGGGTCATGCATTAGAACAAAACTGATGAATGCTTATTACCTTAATTTCATTCACTTCAACAGAAATATCAGTATCAAAGCCTCGGAGCACTTGCAAGGAAGTTTCAAATTCTTCTGTCATTCCCATTTTTGCCTATATTCAGCAAAACAAATTCACTTTTAGAAACTATCAACACATATTCGATGACACTCAAGAATACTGATTCACAAAGCTTACCAGCCATCTAGGAGACTCAGGAATGAAAAATAGGCCAGGTATCAATATTGTACAGGGTAAAATTCCTGCAAGAGAGTAAGGACATAGAGGTCAACAAATGTAATTCTTTATTCTTCAGTTGATCTGAAAGCAGTGCATGGGCTTTAACCCTTCCCAAGTCCCAACACTCCAAATCTGGACTAAATCTGAGACATATTCTGATTGTGATTTAATCACAACTGAGTTGACTAATCTTAGAATTTGGACTTAAAATCTAATTCAACCTCACAAAACTAGCTTGTAAGGTGTGAATTGCCCAAACTTTATTATAAGGACTGCATTGGTCATATCTCTAGTCAATGTGGGGATCTCAACATCCCCCCTCACGCGAAGCATGGACAAATGTGGATGGCTCAATACCAACACCCTTTCATGCCTAGGAATAGATATCTAGGGCATAGACAAATATGGGTGGGCCATATAACAGATCTAGGATAGAATATGAAACCAACTTAAAATTTACACATTAGGACCTAACTCATCCTCACAAAACTAGCTTGCAAGGTGAAGATTACCCAGACTTTATAAAGACCACATTAGTCATATCTCTAGTTGATGTGTGACAACATCTAAAAATCTCCAAATTTAGTTTTATGATATTTGATAGTTACAAGAAACATAAATCCATTTAGGGTAATTTACCGTGTTGCCAAGTCTTATAGCGTATTACCTATAATTGCAAGGATTCTCCATTCAACAAAAATCCCCAGCAGATATGCCAGCATAATTCCAATGGTGACAGAGAGCTGCGCAGAAAAGAAACAATAAAGATCACTAATCTAGGAAATGTTAAAACTGTTAGTATCTAGCATTAAGTCATCAATGTCTTGGTGGTATCAACCAACCTGGTTAACTGAAACCAAACCCCCCCTCAAGTTTGGAGGTGATATCTCAGCTATGTACACAGGCACCTGTGAATTTGAAGTTTAAACACTCAATAATTATGTCATACATAACTTAATCCCACATTAGGAAATCTAAAAACATTTTAAAACTACCGTGTAAGATATTATTCCTACGCCAAAGCCTTCCAACAATCTTCCCATATATAGAAAAGAAGAATCCTGAAAGATGAAGAACATGTCAACAAGACAAGCTCAGGATCATGGCCAAATTTATTTACTAAATAAGTGTGTGTTTGGGTTCACGTTGAATCATCCAGAAACACATTAAAATACCAATTAACGTGATTTTAGGTACATCAATGGAGGAAAATAAAATATTAAAATGATTCAAACTTACTTTTGCAAATGAGATAGCCAGCCAACCAATAATATTTGGAATGGATGCAATCATCAAAGACTGCAATTTCAGACAAAAAATTGTAAGTGCCCGTTGACCATTGAGTTAGCCTCATCCCTCAAACTCAAAGATTGCAATTAAAGGAAAAGCATACACATATACACAAGAAAAAAGAGAAAAAAGGGTACCCCTTTCCGTCCTATATACTCAGCAATCTGACCACTGGCTATTGCTCCAACCATGGCACCCACATTGGACAAAGAACCAAACAAAGAAAACTGCCCAACAAACACAATGAAGTTGTGAAACAGAAAAACAAGGAACCAAAATCAAACAAATCAACACAGACTCATTCTCAAATTCTGATTCATGATTCAAACATACCTCAGAGACTGAGAGGCCTAGATCAGTGATGATAGCAGATTGGGTAGGTGAGGTGTAACCAGCCTGTCAGAAAAATGATCAAAATCATGGTTAGTGAGTTTCCCATTTGCTTTTGTCATTGACTTTGCAAGAAAAAAGAGATTCTTACAGTGAAACCAAACTGAATTGGACCCAAAGCAACGATGAGAACACAAGCAAATACAGAGATGGAGGAATCACGAATGGCCTGTGTGGAACCAAACAAACTGGATTGTCTCCCACTCATACGATACCAACTTCCTGTGTGAAGGAATGGCTTCTTCAGATCCCTTCCTTCTTCATTGTGTTCCCTCAAACTCATCTTTTCTTTCTTTCTATCTGTTCTTCAGCTATGCTATGCTATGATCTGTTAATGTCAACCTCTTTCTTCACTCTAACACACATCTACATAAGAGGAAAAGTGGATGACATGACATATTATAATGAACCACCCAATGAGTTGTCATTGAAGTAAAGTTTGATTAATATGCATGAGATAGATATTACTATGGATGTTTATAAGAAAGAGAGATAATACCAACATACTTTTTTCAACACATTTTTTTATTAGAATAATTTTAATTTTTTTTCTTTAATCTTTCTTCTTTCTTTGTATGACAAATATTAAATATGTTTTATATTTTTAAGATATTAAATATTATATTTTTTATTTAGTATTTTTTTTATAAGATGGTGAGAGAATTTATAGAAAACTTTATAAAAGGATATATATTATTTTTATTATTAATTAAATTTATTAAAATTATAAAATTTAATAGATATCATTTTATATTTATCCATTCATAATTTTGAAGTTTTTGATATTTTAGATAAAAATAAAGAACGTAGTAAAAAAATGTGTTAGAGACTGCAAGTAAACCCTCTTCTTACAAGAAAAATATTATCACCTAGTATTATTGGGTTGAAAAATGCTAACAATATACTTTAATACACTCTTTTAAATATATTTGTTGTTACTATAATACATTTTTTATTGGATGAATTTTAGTGAAAATTACAAAAAAAAATTGTGAGTTTTGCTAGAAACTCAAGAGTATTGCAATTCTAATATATCGGCTGAAATGACTTGTTTATTGATTGAGAAACAATGGGCTTATAGCATTATAAGTCTCGTTGAAAAATAAAGATAATTCAATCTAATCAAAACAGAAATTAACAACTAACCAGATAAGAAAACAACTAATAGCAAATCTAACTTAAAATTCAAACTAACGGTAACAGAAATAGAAAACATGATAATGATATCTCTTCAAGTTTTACTCTTTATTTAAAGAGTGTTATTCATATTTTTACAGTTTCTAAACTTTTTTTTTTTAATTTCACTTCTTAATAAATCTCATCTATAATTTTTTATTTTTTAATAAATTTTAATCAATGATAAAAATATTGCAAAGAACCGTGTTAGAACATCTATTGTTATTAGTCATCTTACCATCTTTTACTCTTTTCTTTTTTCCTTCTGTACCCAAAAAATCTGACCATCTTTTACAAGTTCTTTTAAATATATATTCAAACCATAGATATCCTGTACGAGACACAATCCAATCCATCTTCTGTTACTTGTTAAAACTTGGTACGACATTACTTCATCGTTATCTGTCTTCTAGATGTTCAACATTCACTATGAGATGGAGACACGTAAGCAACTCATGCTGCAGCTGCACCCATATCCTTCATGGTTTCTCAAAAATAGTCAAAATAGAGGTAAAAGATAAATTATTATGCGATCCTTGTATTAATTGAGGCATACCTTACAAGAGTTTTTACCATTAGTTTTAGATACTTTTGCATATTTTTTAAGTACCCTAACTTAAAAGTTAATGCTCAAGATCTTCTTAAAATAAATATTAATTATTACTTTGTAACAATGTTACAATTTCTTTAATAAACATTGTTTTTTTATTTAACATAAAAATATTGCTTATCTAATAATTGAAGACTAATCTCTTTTTGAAACGAAAAGATTGAAATAAGTATACATTATCTCTCAATTCAAGTAAATGTTATTTTTGAGTTGTATTATTATTATTATGAGTTATGAAATATCTATGATTATTAATTATATTTGATAAATTTTCAAAAATATTTTTGTTTTTTTTTTCCTTTTTGACAATTCACTTAAGATACATAAAAACTTCTATCCTTCATAATAAAGCTCTTACCAAATAGGAGAATTGGTTATAAAGATTATTATTGAGTTTGACAATATTAAAAAATTTAAATTATATTCTTAATACTTGATAAAAAATATATGTTAAAAGAATTGTATTTGATATTTTAAGAATATAAAATATTAATTTTTGTTTTTAATAATTAAAAATTTGAACACTTGTTCTTCTACTTAGTCATATCACTTTTATCTTGAGAGACACCGTGACCAAGCCAGAGGACAAAGGTAATTGAGAATTGTAAAGAAAAATGTTATCAACATATGTTTTAACACATTTTTTTAATATAAGATTTATTATTAGTTATAATTTATTAAAAATTACAAAATCATGAGTAAAATTTGTTAAATAAAAAATGGAACTAATATAATTTTGTAATTTCTAATAAATTTCAATTAATGATAGAAAAATATACTAAAAATATTAAATTATTATGTTAGAAAATGTCTTACTAATATTTTTCTATACAGTTTATTTTGCCGAACAACCGCTCTTGTTTTCGACTCTCCAAGACTCAACAACGTTGGTTGTGTTTGGCTTCTGCTGAATATCTCGTGCACAAATTGTTCTTTGTATTTTTTCACCTACCCAGTCTTCGGTGGATTTTGAGAAAGAGACAAAGTTCTGATCAAATACAAAGTTGAACTAACAATTATGTTCTTATCGGTGAATGCTAATAATTTGTCTTTACACTTACAGGGATTTATTACTGTAAGCAGAAAATTAGTTTTTAAAAATTGTGATAAATTTTAATTAAAAGTAATTTAAAATAAGTTAAATAATCCAATTTTATTTGTTCTAATTGTTAGTTAACGGCAATTAAAGAAAGCCGTACCTAATAATAATGAATACGTACTTGCTTTCATATCCTTTATTAGGGGATATATAGCAAAAAGTTCTCCTTCCATGAAAGATTTAAATAGTAAGTTTGGTGACAAATGACAATCGTTAATATAACTAATAATTTTGTTAACGTCAATTTTTAAAGTTAATTTGAAATATTTATAAATCACATTTTTATAAAAAAAAAAATATTATTTTAATAAAAACGTTACTTAAAAAGCTTAAAATCAACTTACCGACGTTTCTATTTTCTTATAAATAAATAATATCACATGAATCCCGTGTCATCACAACTTTATTCGATATTAATCATGTATGAGCCAAAGACAATTCAACATGTGATCTACATCCCATTATTTTTAAACACAAGTTGCCAGCTTACAGCCAATTCATTGTAACTACTGTATTTTTTTTATTGAAAAATCTCGTCTTTTGACTTCTTCTTTTTTTTTTTTTTTTTTTTTATATAGATATTGACACTTTTGAGGATTCGGATTTGCTCATTGAGACACTAGCAAACCCAAAAAAGTAAAATGAATAGTAAAAAACATGAAGAAAAAATATACTTTATGATATTTTTACAACAAAATATTCAATAAAAGAGATGTAAAAATATAAAAGAAAAATATTACATAGAGTTATTGATGTTATAAAATGAAATTAAAAAATTTATATGGATAATTTAATTCAGGCATGATCATCCCATTTGCTTTTTAGTTTATTTTTTTATATATTGTTAATGTAAATCAAATATCATAAGTATAAATAATTATTATTAAAGTCAACAAATTTATTATAACATATTCAATGAAAATGCTACTTGCCAAAAGCAAAAGCAAGTTACCTTGGACAGGATTTTTTTTTTGAAGAATACCTTGGACAGGATTAATGAGTTAAAGAAATTACTGTACCTTTTTTTATTCATAAAAAAGGGTCAATTGCTGGTATAAAAAGTGAATTCCATATTTTCATTTCCATCATTGTTTCGTACAGTAGGTGACCTTCCATTTTCGTATCTACAAGTTACAAAGTCGTTGTGAAACATTTACTATTATTTAGCATCTGAATCACATGGGATGCCACGTATTTACAGTTTTGCCAAATAAAATATATTTATACATGGCATGCCGCACACTTTTTTTTTTTTCAGGAGTAACCCATATATAAATGTATACATAAAAATCTTGGAAATAAATGGACACATCAAGGCCTGAAATACAGATGCTCCTTAAGAGCATAATAAATAGACGGCCCAACAATCAAGTTTGTATATGAAATCAAATATCAAATATTTAAAACAAATAGAGGCAATTATTTAGACAAAGAGTAAAG
This sequence comes from Pueraria montana var. lobata, assembly GCA_026413185.1. Lineage (NCBI taxonomy): Eukaryota > Viridiplantae > Streptophyta > Magnoliopsida > Fabales > Fabaceae > Pueraria > Pueraria montana. Next base: position 1,988,736 of record CM048646.1, on the reverse strand, counting down.
GCTAATAAAAGCAACAGTTTTACGCATAACTATAGACACAGTCAAATAGGGTGGAATAATGTCAGTAATACACTAAGGACCAGTTTTTTTTTTATCCATAAAAATCGAAGAGAGATTTACAACACTCACTAAGCTATACCCCTTGCTACACCAAGGACCAGTTTAGTATGTTGTATATATATTAGGCTTCATAAGATCATACAGTACACTGTAATCTAATTTAATGTTTGATACAAATATTGGATTGGCTAAATTTATCAATCAAAATTCTCTAATGCACTAAAATGAAGGTAAATTAGATCTCACAAAATGGGATCAATGAGGAATTCAAGGGGAGCCAACCATCTCCCTTCCCTCCTCCACATGGTCATATATAATTAAATAAATTATGTTCAAACTGTCTTTAGATTCAATAGGAACTAAATTAAGTTTTTCGTTCTAATTCAATAAAAGTAAAGAAGAATGCTAGTAACATTATTTCTGATACTCTTTCTTAACACCTATAGCTAGCATTCCTCTTAAAAATATATCTACTTTTAGTTTATTGATGTTGTTGATATATTTATATATTTAACTTGTGTAAATATGAGTTTTCTACCCTCCTATATTTGTTACAATTTTTTTATATATTTAACTTGTGTAAATCTGAGTTTTCAACCCTCCTATATTTGTTACAATTTTATATGTTAATTAATTTTCTGCTAGGAGCCACCAACAAATGAGTATCCTACTCTCCCGAATTCTCTGATTGGGAGGGATTTGTTGTTCTTAGTAGATAGAGAATCAGGATCAACTCTTTTTAATCGCGATGGTTTTAGTGTAATTGAAATATGTCATGACAATAAGATCTTCAGAATGTTTCATTATGGTGAATACATATCTTTAGATGATGAGATTAGACATGCTCTATTATTTGCTTTTATAGAATGGATATTATAATTTTAGAATAAAAACTAATTTTATTTGACTTCTAGGTAAGAGTCAAAAGAACTGCGGAATATTCTCGCAATGAAGATGGAGTTCTGGTACTTAAACCAACTTCAACTACATCTTCATTGATTTCTATAATTAAAAACCAAGATCATGATTTAAGTTCTGCACAATCAACCTCATCTGCAACAACTTCAAATATGCCTTTTTGTAGAGATTCGGACGAAGAATTTATGGATAATGATAACATCAATTCGGATGATAAAATGTCTAGAGGAATTCTACTATTACATTATTCATAGGCTTGCTTTAAAGTGTTTCTTATAACAGACAATATGTAGCATGATTTACTGATATGTTTGCACAATTTTAAGTTTGTTGCTTTACTTCACTGACAATAATTAACTTTATATTCATGCCTAATAACAGTAAGTTTAATTGATTCAATTTTAGGTGTTAAAAGATTAATTACTTTTAACATTAAACAATTTCTTTGGGTCAGATAGCCACAATGCAATCATGTCTCAGCGCAGTGGCACTGGAAGGATCTATATTCTGGTTGTGGATCTTTAGTGGTTAGGAGGCTGATTTGTATAAATGTCACATTCTCCCCAACTCTTGCATCATTACTGTGATCGATCACACCTTACAAAAGCTCTATCTTTTTTACTTTTATTAATATATGCCTTTCTTCTAGCAGCCGTGCTTGAGTAATAAAAGAAAAAATATGTAATTGCAGACCTCAAGCACCTTAGAAAATGCCTCTATATGGATTGATGTGTGTGAAATGTTAAGTTCTAGGCAATTGTCCAACCTAAGAAAAGGTTTGTTTAGACAATAATATCAACCAATGTGAAGAAACAATTAATTTCAAAGGAGCTATTTTCTTCTTCTTATTACTGAAATTGTATTTTCCTCCTAGCTCCTTTCATGTTTGACTTAATGAATGGCTTGAAGGTCACTGTCACTTATCACAGGAGCTAAAAGAAGGAAGAATATGTGGAGCATATGGATTGGTGTGATTAGGGAAGTTTGGTGACAAGGATTAGGAATTATAGACTAATGCTGTCGGGATTTTTGGGGAAACATATGTGTATGGCTGTTATAAATAGCTGCTCTTAGTTGTAATCGTATCTGTTTGTAACTTTGTTGAGATAGGTACTTCTTGTACCTATACTCTATCAATAATATTCTTTTTTTTTTTTTTAATTGACAAATGTTAGTTGTTAGTTCCTTAGTTTTTGTTAACGGAGGGATTCGAACCTGCGACCTCTCTTTCCTTTTCTTCTCTCTTCATCATCAAACCAACCTTATAACTTCATTATCAATAATATTCTTTTGTTTGGCTGATAAAATAAATATATTTATAAATTAAGTTTAAACTTGGAATTTGTCGACGTGGATGAGAAGAAGCTTTTTATTGATGGATTATTGCATTTGGATAGTTAAATGCTGACGGATCATTGCATTCGGCTAGTCATGACACTTTTGGTAGTTCTTGTTTTTCTTTTTCTTTTTCTTTTTCTTTTTTAGGCATTTTAATTGAACAAAGAATAAACTTAATTAGAACGTCTTTTTTATTTCTTTGTTTTGTTTCTTTCCCTAATTCACCAAAAAACCAAAATGGAATCAACTTGGTACGAGAAAGTATCATTCTTTGAATGTTGGTATTCCACTAGAACACCTATGAGGGGTGCAATTAAGGTCTTTCTATTTTATTTTATTTTACACAGAATCAATTTTCTCACAGTGTGCGCATATTTTAATATAAAACTAGTGGTTGAATTTAATTTAAATAAAAATTTTAATCACATTTTCACAATTTAAAATTAATTTCATTCAACTTTTAAACAATCAAACACTCGATAACTTTGTGTATATCAATATATTGGTGAAAGTAAAAAACGACGGTTGTTGCATCCTGAACATGGATTTTACCCTAAAAAATGTGTAAATTTAAATGCAATATTTTTTTTGTTAATACAAGCTAGAGTGTGATCTTTCTATCCTGTGCCGTCCAGGGTGACATTGCTTTGCTCCCGCTGCTTGTCTTTGGGAGAGAGATTCTTGTACATACTTTGATCACACAAATTGTGTAAATTAAGCCAATAATCAATTGACATATTATTATTTTAAATATAACATAATTACGTGTCAAAAATGTTTAAATAATTAATTATATAATGTAAAGTATTTATGTAAAATTATTTATTGGCTTAACCTACACATATTTTGTGAAACCAAATCTATATCTCATGCTTAGAATGTTGCTCCAAAAGGAGTTTGTGCTTGGGGTGCAGCAGATGGTGCCTCTGATGGTGCATTTGTTGGTGCTCCTACTGGTGCCTCTGATGCTGCATTTTTTGGTGCCAATTCTGGTGTCTCTGGAAGATTGTCTTCCTCTTCATCATCAGGTAAATCTTCTGGTGCCCCAGAGGGTGAACCTCCACCGCCGGTCATATCACTGATTTGTGACAACAACAATCACAATTAATTTTTCAATAATTGTGTATTTTAATTTTCTAAAAACAACCAATGTACACATTACTTTTTTATTTAGAAATATTTTAAATTACAGTATTTTTTAACATCACAGTTTTCTTATAAAACTAGTGGTGTTATCAACTTAGTTTTTAAAATATAAAACTAATGACATTAATTCATTATCATTCATGAATGTTTTATTTGACCTAACAACATTTTATAGAAGAACAAAGAGCATGTTTAGGGTACCGTTTGGACCCTCACAAAAGTATATTAAGAGAAAAAGATCCAAACATAGCCAAATTTCTTTTTTTTTTTTTTACATAAACATAGCTAAATTCCTCATAAATTGTTTTTTGTTGTTTTCTATACAAAATTAGAGTTTCACCCAAGTAATTCACATAATTATTTAATGCAAACCTTTATTATTTGAATTACCAAAATATGAAACTATAATTCTAATTTTAATTAGAAAGCAGAACAAACAACACTTAAAAAATTATATCTATTTTTTTTTCCTTTATAAAAAGGCACATTGTGGTTTGTGGATAATGTAATAGCAAGTTTGAACAAACAATTAATTTTTAAATAAGTTAAAATTAGGCATGAGAAAGTTGATGGTGATTATGAAATGTAAAAGGAGAGAAGAATGGGGCATATAGTCTTACTCGGCTTGTTTAACCCAATCATCCAAAGATCCTCCACCCAAGGCATCCTCAGCAACCTTTTGGGCAGAACCATCTGCTATAGCCTTCTCAGCCCCAAATATTGTATCTTCAGAGAGACCTGCTTTGCTTGCTTCCTGTTTTGCTTGGTCTATTACACTCTTCCATGGATCATCTTGACACAAAACTGAATGCAATGGCACAGCCACCACCAATGCAAATACCAAAGCTAATGTTATCTTTGCCATTCCCTTTTTGCTTCCTTAGAATCAAGAATTCACTAAATGAATGCTTTCACAATAATTTGTAATTGTAACCTCAAGGTTGAAATAATGAAGTGAAACTTATATTTGGTTAAAACTACGTGCTTATATAGTGCAAAGTCGGTTATATTTGACTCTCACCTTCAAATTTGAAATGGGGTTCACACATTTGTAAACTACTCGTCTCTCGCCTACAAATTTGTTATATTTGGAAAATTTTGTGTGTTTTATTGCCTAAGGGTAGGGATTTCAACTATTTAGCATCAACCATCTTGCAATGTTTCTTTTGCAAACCCTTCATTTGCGGCTTTACTAATTATTTATAGCCACCAATTGGTGGTGGCTTATTCTTCCTGTTAATTTCCTACGCCATGGTTACAATTTTTTTTTTTTTGCAGGGTAAGAATATAAATACTCACAACAACAAAAAATTTCTTTTTGGTTGGTTATAAGAAAAAATATTATTTAATTAAAATAGATTGATTCAATTGCATAATTTGTTTTAATATCTATGTGTGATGGTTAAAAAATATATATATATATATATATATATATATATATATATATATATTAACTTTTTAAAAAATAAAAATTCCTCTTTAATTAAAACAATAACTAATAATATTAAAAATTTAAAAGTCCAATATCCTTAGAAATACCCTACTCAATTCTGAATGATGGCTAATGGCATCAATGTTCAACGAGTAATTGTTAATGGTGTTAATCTTTCACAAAATTTCACGAATTGTGAATTTCTGGAATTGTAAATAGCATTAAGATTTGATGAATAACATTACAAAGTTGTATTATTTTCTTTTTTTTGACAAAAAGTTGTATTATTTTCAGTTGTCAGTTTCTGTGATTTGTTAAAGACTATGGAGGCGTTTGTTTCACGTCATGTTCTTTTATTTCCAAGAATATGAAGGTGAGAATACATACCCATATTTGTTAGAATGTCAAGAAAATATATTTCTGGGTATGTTGTATTCTCAGGAAAGTTAAATCTTCATGTTTCAAGCAAGTTCTATTCTCATAAGGAGGGGTAGGTATCTCACATTCTCATGGAAATGAAAGTTAATTTCTACAATAATTACCTATTTTCACTACATTCTACTATATTTCTTTTTTTACTTTTACTTTTAAATTTTTTTAAATAAATAAATTTAATTTTTTTTTACAATTACTAAATAGGAACCAAACATGTCTATGGAAATAACATTCCTAAGCATGATATTCCTAGAAATGTGATTCCCGGAAATGCAAAATTATACCGTAAACAAACGCCCCTATCAATTATTAATGGTGTTAATGTGTATTTTGCCTTACATTATCAATTATATATTAATTGCTCTACGGACTTTCTGTCTATATATGTTGGGGCCTGTTTCTTAATTTTTGCTTATCTCTGACAAAATGAAAAAAAGAAACTTTTAATTTACCCTTTCAATCCTATTCCCTTAGATGCGTTTAAAATGTACCTTTTACTCTTTTCGAATTGGCTAATAGCTTTAAGATGTAATAGGACAATTGCTAACGACTTTGTGTTTCATTATTTTTTTAAAAAAAAATTATAAAGTAAAGGGGCAATTGCTGGAAAAAAAAACATTTCACTTGTATATTTTAATAAAATTTATGGATGAATTCTAAGGTGAAGTAGTAAAATACTTTCTCACCAGTGAGGAAGCAAAATTTACTAATAATATTTTTTTACCGGAAGAAAAAATAATAAAAAATTAAAACAACATTTTTTATTTAAAAAATGAAATAAAATCAGAATAAAAATAAAAATGAAAAAAACATTTTATCAATAATGTTCTTTCTATTTCATCTTTCTTGTTTTTTTTTTTTTTTCAGATCATCCCTTCTCCTATGTCTCCGACCACTTCTCCCCGGTCAAGCCTGCCGGAGTTGCCATGCCCGGCAACTCTCACAGTAAGCATTATCACAAATAGTGGCTAAGCAACATATCTAAATTGAAATTTCAGCCTGAACCCATCGAAGGTGCAAAGAAATGCTTATATGGGTACCTAGAAATCAAATCGAAACTCATTCATTCAACATGCATCAATCACAGGAGAAAGAAAAGTAAGGGAGAAGAATTAATCGATAAAAGAAAAGTCACCCAAATATCCTAATCAATCACCCAAATATCCTACAGTGATATTTTGTGCCTCATTGGTGAGGAAGTATTTTACTACTTCACCGTAGAATCACCAAATTTATGAAGTGAATAATGTGGTGTCTATTATTTCTCTATGAAAAAAAGAAAAAGAAAAAAAGAAGCCAGAATACGAAGAACACTGAAGAGGATGAGCGATGAGGAAAGAGAGATAAAAAAAAAACTTTGCATTAACTTTAGTTTTACTTAATTTTTATTAATTTCATATTTATAAATTCGTGTATTTATTATATAGTTTTTAATATAATTGTTATTTATTTTTTAATAATAACATGACACACATGGATCTAATTATATAATCTTTAATATATATTTTTAATATAATTTTTAATAATAACAAGGACGATTTATAAAAGCTAAATCACCTTGGCATCATGGATCTCCAGAACCTCGGGAAGCAGAAGCATGGGGACTCCTTCAAACTTTAATTTGGCTTACTGACTTGGGATTACAGAATATTAATACTGAGCTTGATTGTAAAGCAGTAGTAGATAATCTGTTCTTCAGTACTGCTGCTCATTCTAATTTTCATCTTCTTTTGACTAGATGTTGTTCCTATCTAAACAACATTCCAAACTCTTTGATAAGTTTCATTAGGAAAGCGAATCAAGTCGGTCACTCAATAGCAAGAGCATCTAGATCTTATACTAGCGTCCAAGTCTTTGATCGTATATCAGCTTGTATTTATTCTACTATTCTAAATGAAATGAAATAAGTTATTTTTCTCTAAAAAAAATAATAATAACATGACACACTATTATCTACTAATTAAAGACCTATGAGGAAATACCAACATGTTAGTGTATTAAAAAAAAAAATCGAGTTTGATTCCCTTTGTATTTGAGTTATATGTAAAAAATGTGACTGAGAATTGAGACTCTATTAAAGGTTGTCAACCAAATTTCTTGACAGAGATTAATTATAAGCAAAATTAGTGTATACTTCACATCAATATCATAGTAGAATAAAAAACTATAAAGTAATAGCTCCATCTTCTAATATTATTTATTACTTTATTAACGTCAATGTGTGTTGAAGAAGTCGTTTGTAGGGATGGCAAAACGGGTCGGTCCGTCCCAACTAGTCCCGCCATTGACCTGCCAAAAACGGGTTGGCCCGACCCGCCCCGCATAAGAAAAGTGGGTCGAAAATTCAAGTCTGCCCTGTTTATACCCGCCAAAAAATCAAAAAACGAAAAAAAAATATAATAAATATATTTTAATTAATTTTATCTTTTATAAATATTAAATAATAAATATTTATTAAAAATTAAATGTATTACCTTGAAATTCGAATAATAATTTATTTAGACAAAAAATATATTAAATAAATATTAATAATATATGTATAAAATATAAAAAAAATATTAAATTTGTTATTTTTTTTATAAAAAAATGAATTGACGGGTTGACCCGCCCCGACCCGTCCTCAACCCATTTTTTGACGGGTCAAAACGGGACGGATCAAAATGGGTTGGCGGGTTGAAAACCTCAACCTGTCCCGCCGAAAAAAGGACCAAAACAAGTTGGTCTGACGGATTCAACCCGTTTTGTCATCCCTGGTCGTTGGCCTGGTTTCCTGAAAAGCCATTTGGGAATAATATTTGTAACCCCACACGGCCAAACTGAAGGCTGAAACTGGCCTGTGTTCTGTTATTTGATGCCCATGGCCATGGGCCTTAGTTCACGATGATGACATATATAATCTGACAAAAAAAATGTTATATGTTAAGATCACGGATATTCGATTTCTATAACTTCAATAGTGGACCATTGAACTTTATTGTAAGATGGTGGTGATACTATAGTGAGGGACACGGTATACGTATACCACAACGAGTTTGGAACCATAAGGTGCAAGGATATTCTGCGTAATTTACCAAAACAATGGGATTAGTTTAAGGAGACAAAGCAAATTGTGTGGCTCATGTTTTAATTAGAGTGACAAGATGTTTTAATTATTATCATTATTATTATTGATGAGTTTGTTTCTCTTTTTGATTGTAAGATTATTATTGTGAGTTCTATTTGATTGTTATTGTATCTGTGAGATCAAAAAGTCTTTTAAAAGTTGAAAAAAAAAATTAGTACGAGTTATAAATACACATATTTTCTTCTTGAATCATTTGAAATAAAAATTAATTTAAATTTTATGTGTAAAACTATTAAATAATTTTATAAAAGTTATTATTTATTAAATATTTATTTGTTAGAAGTTAGATATTTGAATAATTAAAGTACAAAAAAAAATTCCAACCCCTTTTTTTATGATTTTCTGGATCCGTCCTTGGTTATACCAGTTACCACATGTATTTATGATCTTATTTTGAATGATATGGAATAAATTTGTCTTTTCCAAAAAAAAATAATAATAAATTCAATAGTGGAAAGAAGAAAACGGACAATTTAAAAAAAAAAATAGTGTTAGTAATATAATTTTTAATACGTTATTTTCAACACGCCTTCTAGCATTTCTCTATTTAAAATGCTTTTGCTCGTGTCACATATTGTTCCTTTATTAAAAGTAAAAATCCACGAAAGCACATCGTTTATTCCTACAAATGTTTAATGTACTGAATTCAAAACAATGCCACCTTAAAAAAAAATGCAATGTTACTTGTAATCAGGGACGGAGCCAGGGGACTATGTAAACAAGTAAAACGTAAACATACTTATTAATATTATAAATTTATAATTACATGTAAGTGTATAAGGTTACTTAATTGAGTACGAATATACGATAACATCTTACACTTTGTTCTTTTTATTGAATAATCAATAAATTGAATGAAATAATATGAAATAATTATACATACATTTGTTGCTTTGCCTAGTCATGCGTGATTTAGTGATTGATTTCTTGAACTGCAATGTGCGTTTTCACTTCCAGAGTTGCTAACACGTGATGCAGTGAGTGATGGCAAAAAGTGGAGCGGAAGGTTTGAAAGCAAATTAAGTATATTTTAATACAATTAACTCGGAAAAAAAGAGTCACAGCAAAGGTCTACTACCCACATTCAGTATTTAAAGTATAAAAAAATATCAAATTTTATATTTTTTTAATATAGGATCAAATCTTATCTATTAGGTAAAATTTAATAAAAATACATATCTGGTATTTAAAATATGAAAGTAGATAGAATTTTTTTTAATAAGATAAAAGTTGTTATTAATATTTATAAAAAGGGTATAGGATTGCCTTGTTGCTTACCGAGTAATTCCCGTATTTAAAATTTCTCATATTTAAAGTGGATAAAATTGATCTTAATATTTTTTTTTCATACAAAATTGATCTTAATCTTCTTCTTTAAACGAAGATAATTATTTTACCACTTCTAATTTGATAATTATTTTACCCTATTTGTTAAATAAAATTTGATAATTAGTTGAAGGAAAGGGAACCAGAAAATCAGAACCTCCTCCTTCGATAAATTTCTGCACGGGGTAAATGAATAATATAATTATATAAGTTATAAAAATTTGAAAAAATTGGGGGCGGGGGGGCCCACCTATAACACAGCTCCGTCCCTGCTTGTAATACTTAGAATGTCAATTACAACCATAGTTTTAAAAACCGATCCGGTAACCGACCCGGTCAAGGCACTGGGTCACTGGGTCAGTGGTCGAACCGGTGGGTCACTAATTGACCCGCATGACCCGGTCTGTATTAAAAAATTTGAAAATTTTATACCTGTCTTAAAAAAGTAAAAAAAAATCACATAACAAATTAATATAATTCCACAAGCTCATTTTTCAAGTTCAAATCTATTGATATTCATAGTAATAAAATCACATTATAAATTACTTATTAAACTTTTTTAAAGTTTAAACAGAATTTAAAATAATAGAATCATAATATCAACTGTACCATCACTTCTTCAAACAAAATTCACAGTGATAGAATCACAGTATCAATTACCTAAGAATCACTACTCATAGATAATAAAAACAGAATTAACTAAAAATAACATTCAAGTTGGATTAAATAGAATCATGTGGTGTGGATCGATGTGGTTGAAATGATGGCATTAGGGTTTATGTGTGTTCACTTTGAAGTTTGAAGAAGAAAATTCACAGACTCACAAACACGACACAACAAGCAATATTTTGGCAAACGGTCACAGTCACAAAACCTTTCTTTCTTTTGATTTTTTATCCAAATAACATCGTTTCAAGAAATTTAAAAAAAAATTAAAAATTAAAAATTTAACAATAATTAAAAATTAAAAATTTAAAAAAAATTAAAAAATAAAAATTTAAAAAAAAAAATTAAAAAATAAAAAAAATTTAAAAAAAAAAAAAAGAGTGACCGGGTCAGTGACCGGGTCGGGTCACCGGGTGACCGGGTTAACCCCGGGTTTGACCGGGTCACACCGGGTTTGACCGGGTCGAAAGCATGACCGATCCGATGACCGACTCGACCCGGTCTAACCACCGGTTCCCGGTCCGACCGGCCGGGTCGGTCCGGGTTTTAAAACTATGATTACAACTATAACATGTTAGGGGTAAGTGATTTTTGGTACGGAGGAGAATAAGTGTTTAATATATATTGTGCATTTTTGCTAATTCATTTACGAACTAATTTGAATTATATCTGTATAAAAATTTCCTTTAATTATCAAGTTATTCAATAAAGAATTGTATTTAGGTAAAATCATAAATATTATAATTTACATTTTTTATTTTAATTTTAACCATGTCAACTTGAAGCTAGTTTAAAATCATAAATATTATAGTTGGTTATGTAAAATTTAGGATATTTTCAAGTTTAAGCGATTAGAAATTTAATTTCTTTTAATTAAGGTTTGGAGTATAAGTATCTTTCAAAATAAATAAAAAAATGTTTTAGGAGAACTATCTATGCAAAGTGATTCTATTCAATTCAATTCGGATTAATTAATATTTAATATAATCCTTGAATGCTCAAAATCGAAATATATAAAAAAATAAAAACATGAAATTATAATTTTAAATTCTAACATTTGGATTTAAGACTGAAATTCAAAATATATTAAAGATAAATTATACATATAAAATTTATTTAATATGTAATATTCAAGTATAAAAATATAAATATTATTGTGAAATAACAATTTAATAACAAAACCATTTAATGTTTTTTAATTTCATATAACAATGATAATTTTGACAAATAGGTCTTACGAATAAAATAATATTCTTATAGTATTTTTTAATTGATAGTTTATTTAAGTATATTTTTTAAATACATACTAAATTTATTTCTTATTTCTCAAACTTAAATTAACGTCGTCGATATAATTAAAACCGTTTTACAACATAAAAATAATTATTTAATATTTTCCCCTCAAAATATCATAAAATTCTTATTTTTGTTTCTTATATTTTAAAATGTTACAACAGTTTTTGCATTTTTTTCATGAAATTGGTGATATAAAACTGTCAAAAAAACAAGCATGGTCTTCTCAGTGTCTATTCCAAAGCTAACAAGGCTCTCGACTCGTTCATGAAAGTCGTTGCACGTGGTTCAGGCTTGGCCATGGTGGACAGATCACCACAACATAGCCTTGTTTTTTCATTTGGTGGTTAAAAACTACCCAAATCTCTTTTTAAGCCGTTTTACACCGTTATTTCAGTTTTCTGACAATTTTAAAAGATGTGAATTTAATGACATTAGGTGACTTTAGACAACAAGGATTAAAATGGTTAAAATTTTGCAACTACAAAAACTAAAATAGGATGTTTTAAAATATCTAATAGTTACAACTATAGAGATTAAAAGGATAATTTTTTTTAACGGACTAAAAGGATGATTAAACTTACATTTTTTTTTTGGCAACTTAATTAATATATCTAATAGTTATAAATGATGCCTCACAAGTTTAGGTTAGCAATATAAAGAAGAAAAAATAAGAAATGAGTTTTTTCGTAAACTAAAATTAACTCCTATATTGATAAAGATTGTCCTTATTCCCAAACGGTAAAAAAGATAAATACAAATAAGAAAATAAATAAATGAGCAAAAATAATACTATTCAATAACTGTACAAGCATTTTCCGTGTATTGATGCATACGGCTTTTCCACCCACACAATTCATTTTTTTCCTCTATGAATAGAGTATTTTTTTCGATGAATTTTTTATTTTTATGTTTAGGAATTTATTTTTTTTCATTAAAGAAAAAAGGAATACAAAATCTACCAAGACTTATATATAAGATAATTTGTAAAAACTCTCTCATATAATTTTAAAAAAAATAATTTTTAACTTATACGTAAATTAAAAAGAGCTCATTTCTTTTTATTTTTTTCTAAAAACATTTTTGAATAAGTTTATCTAAAGATGTCGTTAATCAAATACTTCGACCGTATTTCCAAAACCCGTGATTCTACAGAAAATGCAAGAATTATCTAAACATAAGGCAAAGTTGTGAATTGTGATACGTATGCTGAAAATGGTGTTGATGGTTGATTTATTGATTATTCATCCGAAATCAACATCAATCATTTTCTTCCTCAGAATAAAGCTTCGCCCAGTTAACCTAGTCTTCGGCTTTACTCGTATGGCGCATCTGCGACGCAAATTCTATTTTCATATTTTTTAACGAATAACAGATTATTTGTCGCATCGCAGCATTTCCACAGGCTATAAACAATAAATAAACAATTCCTTGTTGCCTTTGGTCAAAACGTGAAAGATTATGTGTGTTTGAGTTTTCGTTGGGAGATCCAAACAGTCGTTAGATAAAAAATTTTGAATTTTTACCTTTCATAAAATATATATTGGAATGTGTATTCGTTCGATCTACCGTTAAATCAAACACGTCCAAACTTGATATGTCATGTTATTGACTAAATTGGTGTTAATAAATGTTATTGACTAATATCTCACGCGTTTATTGTAGAAACATAGGTAAACGCCCAATGGCCAAAATATGTTAGGACTCGTCAAATATCTGTACGGGCTGTGGAATAACAGAAATCATTTCAAGTAAATCACTGTATTGGATCAAAGTTCAAACTTTTCTTTTTCGGCTACGTAATTTATAATAACCGGTGTTTTAGCTAGAAGAAATGAGTGTAAGTAATTACAAAAATTCATAAGAAAAATTTTAGAAAAAATTATAAACACAAATGTATATTAGAAGAGTGAAGTACACACTTTGTGATAGAAGAATATTAAAATGAGAATAAATGTGAGGAAGAGTGGGCAGAATAGAGCAATGAAAGTACAAATAAACTTATACGTTTATATATATATATATATATATATATATATATATATATAAGGACTAAGGAGATAATTGTAATATTCCTAATTTACAGACCTTAGAAATAAATAATAAAAAGATATTTTTTATGAAATAGCCTTTATATTTAATGGTTAAAGGATATCCTTAGGTATTATTAATAAAATTACCTTTCTACAGGAGTTGTCAAGAATGAGATAATATGATCTAGATGGGAAGTCAAGGCCCAAGGTGAGCTGAGATTCACTTAGCCCACACACACCACACACTTTATATAGATGAGAGAAGGGAGTGTTCGAGAGAGAAAGAAAGAAAGAAAGAAAGAAAGGGAAAGGTAGAGAGAAGGAGGAGAAGAGGAGAAGAAGAGGAAGAAGGAGATGGAGCAGAGATCTGAATACCCAGTGTCCAGAACTCATCTCTACGTGTCCTGGGAGGCGAGTGCTTCCCCTAGTGCTTCCATATCCTTTTGATTTACATGTTTTCCCCTTTTCTCTTTTGAACCTTAGGTTTGGAGATTTTGGATTTTTTGTGATTTTGTTTGATTAAGGGATTTTTCGGGTAAATCAATCATTTGAAAATGTAATAGAAGTGTTTAGGGTTTGATTTTTATGCTTGGGATGAGTGGGTGTGCCATTGATGGCCATAGAGCTCGTAGGTCGCAGCCCAGTTTCGCTTTGGCCCAGCACAAATTTTGGTGCTGCTGGGCGAGAGGGCGTCAGAATAGAACTTTCAGTTCCAGGGACTTTCTGGCCCAGTAGGACAGAGCTTGCGCTACCGTGCGAGAGCTCTGACCCAGCACGAAAGTTTGTGCGCCCGGGCTAGAATTTGGTTAATTGAAACTCTCTTGAAACTTTTCCCCCTTTTGATTTATATGATTTTAAAATGTTTATATAAAGGTAGTATGTTTAATTATAAAATGATTATGTTATTTTTTATGTGTTTATATTATTGTAAGGTAGTTGTATTATTGTTGTAATAATTATGTTTTGATGAGATGATGTTGATGATGAATGATAATATTGTATTGTAACAATTTCTATATGTTAAAAAGGGACTAACTATGACCTCTGGGGAGATTTTTATAAAAAAAAATGGTATACTTGGGAGGGTGAGTTTCACGCCATAACTCCGACCCACTAAAGCGACCCGGGGGTCTCGCCTATTGGGATATCTTTCCAAGTACCACCCCTATGTTTTGACTCTGAATGGCGTGTTGGAGTGTTGAAAACTATTTTCCAAGAAGTTTAGTGACCCTTTTAGTGTATAGGGGATGGATTGTTCTCATGGTTGAGGATTGTGGATTGATGAGATGTATTTGGATCCTTAAGTCAGGCCATAGAAGATGGCGGGTACGGAGGTGCCGTATCTAAGATTGTAAGAGACTCCAAATATGTTTTGCCGCTGGAATACAGTGGGTGCATAGTTAATGCACAAAAATATTCCAAATGTTATATTTGCACAGTTGGTGCACAGACATATGAGTAGGCACGTAAGTTGAGGGTGACGTATTATGGTGATTGTATTTGACGTTGTTGTCTGTTGGTGGTTATTGATAAATAATATGAACTGGGTGTTTGTTATAAATTATGGTAATTATATACAGTATTTTCAAAGTATATAAAGTTTAGTTTCTTTCCTTTTCCTTGATTGGAATTTGTTTAGGTATATGTATAGATTGGTCCAACTTAGGGATAAATGAAGAGATGTTGAGATTATAGTTGTGATTATGAGTATCAAGAAAAGAAATGAGAAGTCATGAGAGTTAAGAAAAAAGGATCTCTAGAATAGAGAGTCAACCTAAAGTTTTTAGAGCACTCACCTAGAAATGTCTCATCCCTTTTAGTTTCATGTTTTTACAGGCTAAGTAGATGGACGAGCTTAAGGGAGAAGCGTGGAGCTATTTGCATGAAGGAAGATAATTATATAGTTTTGTATCTTCCAATGTAGGGGAGTTAGTTTATGTTCAAGTACCTTTTTGGTTATGTTTTGTACGACACATAAATGTCAAGAGTTTTGTATTAGATTTGTTTATGTAAGATATGTTTTAAGTTTTATCCTTATATTCTAATTTTTTTCAAATTTAGTAATATAAATCGGCAAAAGGTAACACACCCTTGGGGTGTTACAATAACAAAGTCTTATCTCATCAAATGAAGTTAATTATATAAATTACACAATGATTAAAAATAAAATTTTTAAGAATATTATTTACTATAAGATATTTTTTAACAATTTCTTCTAAAATTCTCTTTGATGATCTTTTTCTTCTTTTCCCCCCCTAAAATGTGTATATAATTTATAATGAGTTTTTATCAAATATTTTTTAAAGGAACTAATATAAAATGAACAAATTATTATAAGGACTCAAATGAAAAAATAAATATATTAGAAGGACTAAAACAAAATAACAAAGACAAAAAATAAAATTATTGTTTTATTAGAGACTCAACGCCAAAAAAAAAAATAGTAGGACCCAAAATAAAATTTGCTAATTTATCATAGACCTAAAATATATTTAAGCCTACAACTTTTTACAATGATAGTGAATGACAAATAAATTCTATAAACTTGAACGGAAACTAAGGGGATCTAACTTAATTAGTTAAGTAGAGTGCGTGAGTTGTTGTAAATATTTTTTTATTACAAATAAAAAAAATAAACTTGAACAGAAACTCTTTTGGTTTCTGATAAACATTTTTTTATTAATTAGATTCTAAAATGTGATTTTTTTAATTTTGTCATTTCTTAGTTAATGAGTTTAATTTCATAGTTAAACTGTCCATTTCTAATTATTTAGTTTCTATTCTTGATATGGAGTGTGTTTGGTAAGACATTTTAGTAACTTATAAATTACTTTGACCAATGGCATGCTTGAAAAAATTATTTAAGAATGATTTTTTATATCGTAAAGAGCTTTTTATCATAAGTAAAATTTTAAAGATTATAATAAAAAATGTGTCATATTATTTTTTTAATTAATTTAAGATACAATGGATCATTTTAAATATAAAATTAATTATAATAAGTAACTTCACATCTTTTATTATAAAATATTTTTTTAGAAAATATAAACAAAATAAATCATCTTGTAACAATTATCTTTTCGTCTACTATATTTAATGTAAAATTTATTTATACAATTGATTATAACATTAATTAAATATAAATATAAATATATTATGTTTTAGAAAATTTAAGTAAAATAAATAATCTTATAATCATTATTTTTTGTCTAGTATAATTAATGTAAAATTTATTTATACAATTGTTAGTTTTTGTTAGTGAAAGAGACTCAAACCCACGACCTCTCCTTCTTCTCTTTCCTTTAACCACCAAATCAACTTTATAACTCCAAGAAGTCACTATCTTAAATTTGCGTGCATCTATATTTAAAAATTTTCATATTACATAGAACAGCTCTTCTCTTGTTAATATGGTATGGTATATTAAAAACAAGGATAAAATATACTTTTGCTTCTTCTAAAAAATTTTAAATTTGGTTTTAATCTTTTAAAATTGTTTGTCTTATTTCAATCTCTCTAATTTAGAAATATTCTACTTTTAATTCTTAAAGTGTATTTATGATAGTTTATAACCATCATTAAAATATAAAATACTTGATTTAAGAAAAATCTCATAAATTTACTGAAAATGAAATAAATTCGAAAAATTATTTCATTTACAGTAACTATCCAGTGGTAATTTTTTTTGAGTTAATTACACATACTCTCCTAAGGTTTACTCTTATTATATCTGGTACGTCTTCATTTTTTTACATTACTTTGAGTATCCTTAAGGTTGGTTAGTATAAGATTTTTCAAACATAAAAAAGGGAGTCGGTGTAACAATTTACACTTAAGAAAGGAGATCGGTGTAACGAAAGCCTAAAAATTAAGAGATTTTTTGGAGGATTAAAAAATAGAAGGATATCGAGTGTAATAAGAACAAACTTCGTGGAGGGTATGCGTAATTTACTCTTTTTTTTTTCTTTTCATCGGAGACAAAACGTTTTTTTTGTTTGGCAAAACCCTGTTTGACCGCGTTTGCCTAGCCGAATACGCACTCTGACCTGGGACCTCTTCGTCCCCTTTTTCTGTATTTTCATAACCTTTTTTGTTTTTTGGTTTTTTTGGAACCTTGGACTTCTTCTACTGATGGTTCGTGGTCACGCTGTTATTTCATTGATGTTTTGGTGGACCCATATCATTTTCTTCTGAGACGGATCATCATTGTTTAATTCGACCAATCATATTTGTTTTGGAAGGTTAAAAATTTTGATATAATAAAACAAATCTAATAATTATGAGGAAAAAAAGAAAAAAATGTAGGATAGTATAATAAATGATATAATAAAAAAGGTAAAAACAAAAAGTGTAATTGTATAAATTATTGTATGATTTTTTTTTATTAACAAATAATTGTATAAGTTGTTTAATACATCTAAAAGCTAAGGTTACACTAGTTTGAGTAGAATTGTATTCAAATCTTTTAAGAAGGATTTGAGTCTTATGAATAAAAAAATTAATTAGGAGGAAAGTTATAGTAAAATTTTTTAATCAAAATTAATCATTGACAAAAATTGTAGATATTTCGTAATTCGTACCCATCATGTGGTAGAAAAAAAAAACACACACACACATCTAGAAATTTTTTGTCTATTGGGCCGGCCTTCCGTTCAGATTTCAGCATCAGTCTTGCACACGAGACAAAGAGTCAACAAAAACAAGCCAAGCCAAGTCTGAGAGAAAATTACTCCGAGCAATAAAGGAAATTTCTATCCAAAACACTTTTCATGTGTTCTGTTGTGATGGCTTAATGGGTAGTTATCAAAAGTCTTCTTTATTTCTTCGTTGAGAAATAGTATATGGTCAATTTGTAGTAAAAGCTTTAGAAATTAGTAAATTACCCTTCCCATAAGGTATTAATTAATGAGAAAAAGACACGAGAGGAAAAATCAAAAGGATACCATTTTCTATTTAAGTGCAAAAATGTCTCAATTATTGATTATGATATATCTGCTGCTATAAACTGTGTCCTTCTTTTAACGTGTGTGGCGGCTCAAGATATATATGTTGAGTTCAGCAGCATACCCATGAGCACCTTTCTTCTTCTGTTTGTTGCTCCTGCCATGTGCTGTCTCTGGGTTCAACTCTACTGTTAAGATGTCTAGTAATGGTGCAACAGCTTTGGAGATTCCAATTCCAAGCAACTGTAAAGTTAAGGTACCATCAAATCTCTTTTGGTTTTTCATGAATGCCACCATCACTTACAAGTTTTAATTTCTAAATTGTTTCCAGGAACTGAATTTCGGATAAAACTTAGACACAGATCCATATGTACTTTTAGTGCTATTCTTCATTCAGAATTAGAGTTTCACTTTGTTAATCTAAGTTGACCTTTAATAGAAATCTTTATTATACAAATTACCGAGGTGAAACTTCAATTGTGATCGAAAAACAACAGCAAAAGCCCCTATGGTGCATCTAAGTTCTGTCCTTAAATTTGAAGACTGAAAATGACCAATAGAAGAAAAAAGACTCATAGCATTTTAGACAAATTGTATTGAATGGCAAAATTTTCATTACCTGATAATCTGATTGTAGAAACACCAGTGTTTAATTACTAACATATATATTAGATGTTGAATAAGTGCAGCTAAAATAGTTGATGAGTTAATTTTATTTACTGAGAAAGAGCCATAAGAGATGAAATTATGTAAAACATACGTATACATCACCTTTTTGTGATTATAATTCATTCATATTTTCATTTGCGCAGGTACACCGTTCAATATGCTTAGAGCTTCAAAGACTCATTGATAGAATTTTGCATGTAATTTTAGACATTGAATCTGCTCGACCAAATTGTACGTTAGCAATACAGGCATTGTGCTCATTACACTTCACTTTGGCTAAAGCCAAGTCAGTTATCAAAAATTGTTCCAAGTGCAGTAAACTCTACCTGGTATCCTTTTGAACTTGAAACCTTGACTCTGATACTGACAGATCAATTCTAACTTAATTTGATATATATAAATTGTCTGCTATAATCTTTGAATACTTCTTAATTACTATTGTCCATACTAGGAAATGTTGTTTTGTAATAACTAACCTAATTTGTGAACTGGTTAGGCAATCACATCGCACAAGATACTTTCAAGATGTCAAAAAGTAAGAAATGCTTTTGAGTTGTATTTGGGTCAGATTCAAAATGCGGTTCCAATACCATTGGCTGATAAGGTTGGTTATACTTTTTAATTAGCCTTTTACACCATTGGAATATGTTTATAGCTTCTTAGTATTTTTGTGCCATATATTGCACTTGTTGTTTGAATTTTCATGACTTGTGATTTGTGCAACTTGGTAATATTTGAGACTGGGAATTGGCCTACAGATATCTGCAATACTACATGACCTTAAGGGTACAGAATTTTCCCTGGAATTTGCAGAAGACGAGGCTAGGAAAGTACTACTCTCACTGCTTGAGAAGAATTTTCCTGATTCAGCTTCTAGACAAAAGGAAGAACTTGAAGCTATTCAAATTGCAACTTCTAGATTGGAGATCAAATCCCCGTTCTCTCTCTTAGTAGAGAAAGCAACTCTTAAGAAGCAACTTGAAGAAGTCAGTGAAACAAACCCAAAGGAGAAGAAGCTTCTAGAATACCTTTTATATCTCTTGATCAAATATAGGAAATCCATTTGTCAGTTTCAAAATGGAAGCCACTCCCCGAAACATGAATGTCATGACCAATCCTTTGAGCATGAGTTGGTTGTGGGGGATGAATCAAGTCGATGACTCTCTTAAACCAAATGATTGTTTAGTACTTGAGATTGTTTTGCTTGAACTATATTACTGTCAAGTGTCCATAGAAGGTGATTTGTGACTTAAAAACAAGCATTTCTATTTTATTTTGTTAGGACCCCAATTGATAGGATAGGAATAGTCCCAGACCAGCAGAGTGGAATAGGTTTTAGGAGTGGGTTGATGTAGGAATTCTATTTTGTTTTGATGTAATTATCTAATTTCAGTAAATAACCCCTTTGAGTTTTGCTTTTTACTCATTTTCTATCTGATTTTTGGAATTTTAGAACTTGAGATTAGAAACATTTATTGCATTTTCTGTATTCCTCCAGCCATATTAGCAATTTAGGATGCAAGTCTATTTGTTGGTAAAATCAGTAAACAGAAATGGTGGACCAACATTCATCCCCTTGAGAGGACTGAGAAATCTTTGGTAATCTAATCAGATGGTCTAACAAACTAAAAACAGTGCTTTAACAGAAGGTTTAGCACGTTTTCACCTTAATTTGGTTTTTAAACATTGTGCTTTTTGAATTGTTATTTCTTGTTTATTGAAGTTTGGGAATTAGATTGTATTTAAATTTAAATAAATTTAACTGCAGTTTATGTCATGTTGAACTATGGGGTCTCTACATAATTTTTCCTAGTTTTTGCAAAATATTTTCGTGTTTCATGTCCTCGTTCTATTCCTTAAAGATATGTAGCTCTAATCCGTATTAATTCATAGACTAATTATATGATGAAGCATCTATGAATCGTAAGAGACTCCTATCAAGATCTCCTCATAAAGATGAAGTAGAAACATATATCACAGAGTCAGTGAAATATGCTGCAAATAATTGGTTATATAGTATATATATGTAGTCACTTAAGGTAACTTCAACATGGTACCTTAACTTACATAACGAACTAAAATCGAGTTGAACCTTTAGAGTACTATGAAACAACATTTAATTATAAGGAACGCAGCTTCTACAAGGAACAATAACTCACCTTATCAACTGTAGGAATAAAAATGTTCTTAATAACTGTAGAACTCTCGTAAAGATGTATAGTATAGTATAACTTGACATGGAAGGAGATGACGAGTAAGCATGATATAAATACATCATTGTGGAAAAAATAAAAAAAGGAATACAAGAAAGTGAAAGAGAGACGAATGACAAAACCATTTTGTATCATCCTTAACATTATTATTTATTTTATAAAACCAAAATTACATTGTTTAATTGCATTTAATAATAATTTGAAAACTTCATTACATATAGCTAATAAAATAACATTTTTTGTCATAAGATCATATTTAATGAAGAGTTTTATTTTTTTTTTATAAAGATTTTTATACAAAAATTAATAATCTTACTAAACATGATAATCTATAATTTGATCACAATACAAAAGAATTTTACACTTCTAGCTACATTTCTATTCAATATCTCTCTTTTTATTTCACTTAAATTTAGAAACCATTTCTTTTCTTTTCTTTTCCGTCGTACTAAGATATCTATATAATGAATGAAATGTTTATTTTATTTTATTTCAATCCACCTGCAATTACACTTCTTAGACCTGCTTATTATTAATCAATTGTGAAGTAAAATTAACTAGTATAGTAACACACTTGATTAATCTTACGTGAGCGTTAATATCCTCGCGAGACTATACAAAATAGTGCAGAGATTTAACTTCAATATTGGTTGGGCTTAGCACTTTACAACGATTTTGGGCTTTTTAGTTTCAGACTTTCATTTCATTTCCTTCTCCATCTATCGGTACTCCAGTCTCCCATAAACCTAAAACCCTAAATTACAGTTCCATTCCATTCTTCAAATTCAATCTCAGACACTATGAGCTGGAGAACCCTAGCTTCCACTTCAAGACACACATTCAAGAGACTCAATGCAATCCTACGATCCCCTTCTTCTTCAATCCACCCACGCGCCCTCATCCTCCACGCGCCCTTCTCCACCACCCTCCATTCCCCTAAACCCACCAACGCCCTCATCCTCCACGCGCCGCAAAACGACGCCGTCGTCGAAACCACGAACGAGTTCCTCTCGCGATTCGTCTGGATAATGCGGAAGAAGGTGAAGGAAGCCTACCCGGACTCCGATAGGGCCACCGTCGACGGCATGCTCGTCGCCATTGTCGAGAGGGTCGTCTCGGAAATGGAAAGGGGCGGCATCGAAACGACGTCGTTTCGTTCAGCGGATTTCAGCGAGGATTTGTGGAGAACGGTGTGGGAGGTGAGCAATTTGGTTTTGGAGGACATGAACAAGGAGAGCAAGAAGGAGAAGATGAAGGGCTTCCTGCAGTGCGAGGAGGTTAAGGAAATGTGCCGATTTGCTGGCGAAGTCGGCATTCGCGGCGATTTGCTCAGGGAGCTCAGGTTCAAGTGGGCGCGTGAGAAGATGGAGGAGCATGAATTCTATGAGGGTTTGGAGAGAATGAGGAAAGAGGCACAAAGTGAGGGCAATGAAATTGATGTCACTAATAAGAAGGAGAAGGTTGCTGTTGGACTTCCCAAGAGGAGAGGGAAGATAAGGTACAAGATTTATGGGCTTGATCTCTCTGATCCCAAGTGGGCACAAGTGGCTGACAGGATCCATGAGGCAGAGCAGGTGTTTTGGCCGCAGGAGCCGAAGCCGATTACCGGGAAAGCGAAGATTGTTACCGTGAATATTCTGTCGTTGAACGAGGCGGAGGAGGATGGTTTGCAAAGCCTGTTGGCTGAGTGGGTGGAGCTTGTACAACCCTGCAGGGTGGAATGGATGGATTTGCTTGACAAATTGAAAGAGCAGAATCCTGGTTTGTACTTGAAGGTATGTATGGCAATGGTTTGATGCCATTATGAATTACTTATTTTGTCGCCTATTTTATGGTTATGTGCTTATTTGTATTACTTATTTAAGAACATGGATGATCCAAAGAATATAATTTCATATGCTACTCGTGAAGATTCTAGGAACTTTCATGTAATACGTATATGTATTTTTTTAAGTGAATTACTGTGATTCAACATGGGCTGAATAGTTATTTGGATTTTGGGTTTAATTTTTGTCAAATCCTTTGCTTATAGGTGGCTGAAATGGTATTGGCTAAAGATTCTTTCCAAACAAATGTATCTGACTACACTAGGCTTATTGATATCTATGCTAAAGAGAACTGCTTTGATGATGTTGAGAGAATGTTAAAGAAGATGAATGAAAATGGTCTAGAACCAGATGCTTCAATAGCCAGTACGTTGGTCCACATGTACTGCAAGGGAGGCAATCTTGCACGTGCAAATGAAGCATTTGAAGTCTTGATGAGCCTCGGCTTCCAACCGGACGCACAAGTCTACAACTCAATGATCATGGCCTTTGTGAATAATGGCCAGCCTAAGTTGGGCGAGAAACTGATGAGGGACATGGATGATAGACAGATTACAATCACAAAGGAAATATACATGGCATTGCTCCGTTCTTTTTCTCAACTTGGTGATGCTGTAGGAGCCGAACGAATTTCAACAACTATGCAGTTTGCAGGATTCCAGCCGACGAGTATGGAGACATGCACCCTGCTCATTGAGGCAAATGCACTTGCTGGGAACCCTGATCAGGCAAGAAGCCATTTTGACTACATGATAAAACATGGGCATAGGCCTGATGATAGGTGCACTGCTAGCATGATTTCAGCTTATGAGAAGAAAAACTACTTGGACAATGCTTTAGCTCTTATATTGGATTTAGAGAAGGATGGGTTTGAGCCTGGGGTTGCCACTTATTCTGTTCTTGTGGACTGGTTGGGTAAGTTGCAGCTTGTTGATGAGGCTGAGCAGCTTTTAGGCAAAATAGCTCTGCTGGGCGAGGCTCCTCCCTTTAAGCTTCAAGTGAGTCTTTGTGATATGTATGCAAGGGCTGGAAATGAGAAAAAGGCTCTTCAAACTCTAGGTGTTCTGGAAGCTAGGAAGGATGAATTAGGACAAGCTGAGTTTGAGAGAATTATAAGTGGCCTTATTGATGGCGGGTTTCAGCAGGATGCACAAAGAATATGTGGGATCATGGAGGCACGGGGTTTTGATGCATCAAGGGTTAAGTTTAAACTTTTGAAACCTGTCTCCAGAGCACCGAGTATGAGATAGTTTAGTGGTCATGAGTAGGCCAATTTTAGTCTTTCTCTGCCAAGTGACCAACAAATGCGCTGCCTTATTAAGGAAGCACGGTCTGCTGGATTCATCATACCATGTAACAAATAAGAATGAGTTTACGCTTGTTAGTTTTTCAATTGTACTGTGTTTATGAATTTTTCCATTGTTACAGTTTTACCAGTGCTCAGATTACTGACTTACATCACTTATTTATTTATTTATTTTTTTCTTTTGAACTTTAGTCGTTTGTATATACAAATATCTTTTGTGGCATTTTCTTTTTATATACAATATTTTTGTGGTGTGTTTGTCACTTTTGTTTGAAGACGGTGTCTAGCGTGGGAAAGCAAAACTTGTTTCCCACGATGCGAAAATCACACCAACCGTTGGATATATTGCTTTTAAATTAGATGGTTGAGATTTTTTTTATTTTTTCGGTTTCTTTTTTCATTCCTCTTTACCGGTTTACCCTTACCTTTCACCTCTTTTTCTTTTCTTCCTCCTTCATCACCGCTGTCACTTATGGCGGCGTTAGTGGCGCTCCACCTTGCTCAAGAACCACATCCTCATGCCCTCATTGCTCCCACCTCACCGTCACAACCAAACCCCACAACACAAAAACAGGGATCATACAAAAAAAAACCACAGATCTTAAATAAAATCAACGAGACCCAGAAATTCATTTGGAAGAATCAGGACAAATACAACATAAAGGTGAAAACTTTATATCATTGCGATCAATCATTGTCCAAGATCGTTACAAAATAAAAAAGAAAGGGAAGAAGAAAACAAAAGACCAAACACAACAAAAAATTCAAATCTAATACAGATAAATAAAGCTATGAAGATAATGTTCAATTTTTCTCAGATTTGAGAAACTAATACAATAACTAACAACAAAAATTCTCGATACAAGTCTTCAATAATCAGATCTGAACCACTACGAAATCTACCACACCAACCAAAGCCAAACACCGTATCACCATGAACCACCTACAAAACCCACTGCGAACCAAAGTGAAACACACCGTGAACCACCGTGCAATGCATCACAGAAGTAGCGAAGCTGCGGAATCTACCGTGCCTTCGCACCCACCAAAGCCGCCAAACGCGAACACACCGTCGTAGATTGTCTCCTTCCTTCCCTTGATCTGCGTCTTATAAGCCCGTCAACGGAAAAGATCGACCATCATAGCGGCAACGGCAATGCCACCACCTTGTTTAACAAGTGTGACGAAGGTGCGGTGGTGGCGCGGTGGTTCAAAGGGTTTGATTAGTTAGAGGATGTGGGGGTAGGGTTGGGAAAAGGCAAGTACGGATGGAGAGGTGGCATCAGAAAGGGAGGGTTAATTCCGGAAAGAAGAACAAAAAGAGAAAAAAAAAAGAAAAATAAAAATGAAGAAAATGTCTAAACCGTACATTTAAAATTGAAATGATCCAACGGTGTAGAAATACTCTCGCACGGTGGGAAACGAGTTTTACTTTCCCATGCTAGACACCGTCTTGTTTGAAAACATTTTCTAACCTATATCAGTCGATTGCAAGTATTCTATATGCTCAAACAAACTATAATAATGACTATGTTCAGCATCATTTGAGGTATTATTTAATTGCATGCCATGTCAAATTTTTACATAGTAACTTACTGTGCAGTACATGGGCATTTTAAATTTAAGTAAATTTAATAAATAAAGTGAATAATAGATTTTTTATTATTAATAATGGATATTTATTTTATTAAGTACTCCTTCTAGACTAAAATATAAGTGTAAAAAGTTTTTTGATTTACGCTAATTAAGAAAATAAGTTATCATTTAATTTTGATAGTGTATTTGGTGTATTTCGGGTCATGTGTTGCTGTGTTAATGTTTTTGTTTTGATGCTGGGAACTTCATATGGACCGGGCCTGGCACTGCTTCTTCAAAAAGAAAGAGAAAAGAAAAACTATGAAAATAAATTATTTGAGTTAAGACATCATCTTTATTAATATGGTGTGTTGAAATTTAAAAATTAAAATCAAAGTATGATTGATGAAGATTATATAACGATTTTAAAATCTAGTTTATCTAAAAAAGTGTCTACCACACGGTTGGTATCTCATATTGGCAGTGCCCTGAAGGCAAAAGAATAGCTTGCTATCATCGTCTACCTCGCACTAACTTGTCTTTGAATTATTTTCTTAAAGGAGGATATGAAGAAAGGCACTTTGAGGTTGCTTTTACATGGAACCATGAAATTAGTTCCTAATAAGTGGATGAATGACTAAAACCAAGAACTCCATAACCTATATCAAGGTAAAGCATATAATGGAATTCCTTAAGTGAGAGGCAAGAGAAATTTCTTTCCTCTATCGTGACAATATTTGTTAATTGAACGGGTGGCAAACGTTTGATTAGAACAATAATTAGTTAAGGAAAGGACACAAAGGAGAACTTCTCAAGGGGAATCAATGTGAAATGTTCCAAAAGAAGCAATAAGAATTTGCTAGCTCAAGTCTACAGAAAGCCCCATTATACATCCAAGGTATAAACACTTAAATTATGTATATATAAGAGTCCTACCATTGCAACATGCTTGCAGAATTGCATTCAACCAGAACACCACAAAAACATCTCCCTCTTCTTCCCTCTTGTGTAATCAAATATTATTAACCATCCATGGCACAAAGAACTAAGTCATTTCGTTTTAGGATCCCATGGCTATCAGTACCATCTGAATCATTGGCTCGTCGTACAAAAGAAAGACCAAAATCCCCTCCCCACTCAGACACAAGTGTTCCTATTCATAGACCATCTAAGCCTTCTTTGGTAGCCCCTTCAGAGTTATCTCCTCCTAGTCCTACCAAAACTGAAGAAGCCCCAAGAGCTGAACCTCAAAAACATTCACCACCCCATCCAACACAGCCACCATCATCTTCATTGAGCATTGATTCCCCAGTAACTACTCAGCCAAAACCCCCTTCTCCACAGCCACCACTTCAACCTTCATCTCATGCAGACTCTCCATCTCAGGATCATATTGCACCCTCATCCCCCAAAACTCATTTGGCCTCAGATAATGGAGCCGTGAAGGTGCCAAAGCCTGTTGCTGAAGAAACCACTCCTCCTGCATCATCATCTTCCTCTGAACAAGAAAAGGAAAAGATGGTCTTGTCTGAACCAAAACCACAAGAAGCTGAGCCGAAGGTAGAATCACCATTGAGAACAATCACCAAGTCACCAGAAACCTCTTTTCAACCCGAGAAGATGTCAACACAGCCTGCAGACACTGAACAAGAAGTTTCTTCTGTGCACTCTTCATCCCCAGTTTCAAAAACTGAACCAACCACTCATCCGTCATCTCCTTTGGCCTCAAAGGACATCAAAACTGAAGAAACCAGTCCTCAAGAAGAAAAAGAGAAGATGACAGTGCTAGTTCCACAGGAAGAAAAACCAAAGATAAAGTCACCTTTGAAAACCATCCCCAAGTCACCAGAGACCTCTTCTCAACCTGAGAATCTGTCCACACAGCCTACAACAATTGAGCAAAGATCAAAAACACCAAAAAGCAAGTCCCTTCAACCTGAAGAAAAGGAGAAAGTGGTGCATGAAACCACTAAGGCACGAGGAAAAGGCAAAGACACAACAACCACAGTTCAACCAAGTGAACAACGCACCATAGCATCTGCTTCAACAACAGCAACAAAGGCTAAAGATTCATTTGCCAAGGTGTTTCGTGGAGATAAGAAGCATCATGGAGCACGAGAAACTGTGGAGAGAAAAATAATGTTTGCCACAACCAACCCCATTGGGAAAGACACAAGAGTTGTGAGCTCAACAGATGAAGGCACAACGAATGTGTCAAGCTCAAGCATATCACCTGAAAAAACTGCTTCATCCAGTGGTGAAAAGGCTCCTCCACTACAAAAAGGCATCAAAGATGATATCACAAAGTTTGTTCACAAACTAACAGCCTCTGTGCACCCTACACAACACATGGATGACAAACAGTTTAGTGTCATAACCTTGGCTGGTGACAATAGAGGAGCCACAATGCACTTAGGTTCTGAGTCAGCTAAGAAAGAGGGTTCAATTCACATACACCGAGCCTACAAGAGTGATCCTGAAGATACCAATGAGGTGACCACTGATGGAGAAGAAAACACTAATGAAGAAGATGAAGAGGTGGGAATGGCATATGTCAACAGCAACATACAAAGTATCAATAACTCACTCATGTTTCATGGTTCAATCACTGAAAGAGACCCTGGTGTTCAAGTGACTCTTCCTCAAAAGCCTACTGAGCCCATCAGGCCCGATGATAAGCCCAAGCCTGGCTTGGAAACTCAGAGGACTCAGTTCAACATCAACCGGGCCCAGAAGTCAACATACCAGCCCACGGTTGGAAGAAGCATTAGAGGCCCTTTCCTTGAACCAAATGACAAACCTCGCCGTCACGGTTGCAACTTCAGTTGTGACAAGGATATAGAAGACATTGAGATTCTGTGAAGGAACAAGCACACAGCTTCCCTTCTAAAATCCAAAATAAGCTGTGTAGTGGAATATTGTAACACACACTCATAGTAACAAAATAAGTGTTAACAACATCCAATTGTGTAATTTGTTATGTCTCATGTCATTTTTACTTTATTATTATTTTTATGTACCCTGTCATTTTTATTATAAGTTGTTAATTTACATTAGAAGAAAATTATTATGAAGGTGATTCTCTCATGTGATTGATGCTTGAGGAAATTAAGTTAACAAACTTGTTTACAGTAAAGTTGCCATTAAACATCAATCCTAACAGCTAGCATTACACAAATTAAACTTGTGGATGCAGAATGAAAGTACTGATTAAAATGAGAGCTATTTAGTCCAGCTTCTCTCCTTCCTTATGAAAATATGTACACTTTATATCAAGGAAGAGTGACATGACAGAACTATTTGTCCACAATGGGGATAGAGAAGTCATGATCATTCATTCACAAGCTGGTTTTGTGTCAAAGCTGCTCAAGCATATTGCAAAGGCTTGGAAAGCTGAGAGGGGATATCGGTAATCCATGGTGAATATGTCCTTCCCAATTTTTCCAAATTGTAGTATCACTTTTTCTTGTTCTGCAGCTGAAACATTTTGGCATGGTTCAGCAGCTGCTACAAGCTGGAAGTTCTTCACAGAGGCCACTGTAACCCTTCCCTTGAAATTCAAGCACCAACATTGAAGTTGTTCATGCCATCTAGGAGCTTTGTTTTTCAAAACCAATGGTTCTCTTGCCCTCTGGGTTGATTCTTGAGTGTTCTCAATGCCACTTGAGTCAAACTCAACTTCTGGCTTCTTTCCTTTTGAATCTTGGGTGGTGATAGATGCAAGCTCGGTGGTGCTAGATGCATGCTCATTAAGGTAATTGGTAAACTTCAAAGGAGTAGGGGCAGTCCCTCCTTCTTGGATTGCAGATATGGGGATTAAGTGCATCGTACACCGCATTCTCCTTGGACCTCTTGTTCGGAGGACATTGAGTTCATAAGATACTGTGGCAACCTTGTAGTTAGCAGCAGCAACCTTAGGAAGTACCTGCTTCAGATGGACTCTTTGCTGCAACTTGCAATTCAGTGGAAGTGAAGAATCATGCGGGGGCTCGCCATCCAAGATCGTGAACTTGGTGCCCAGAAAATTAGACCTGTTCATTGCTTACAGATCAAGTGAACAGTAGAAATGTAGAATAGTGTATCAGTTATAAAGATAAGCAGCAGAGAGATGTGAGACTAACCTCAGCTTTCCAACGTAAGTGTTGCTAGCTCGAGAGAAATCATCAGCAACCAATGATACTATAAATTCTGTACATGTTGCCCTTCTAATCTTCTTTGCTGCCAGTAACAGTTTGCTCATATCACCAGAAAGAGCTGCAAACACAAGAATACAAGTCTCAAAAGAAGTGCAACAGAAGCATAGAAAGCACAGTAGATTCCAGTCAAAAGATATTCAGTAATTCACTTCCAAGGTGATTGAAAGAGAATATGAACCTAAAAGTAACTAGAACATTAAAACAAATCTTCAAATCAAAAATAGAATTTCATAGTAGTTAATATAAGAAGGATAAAACTTAGATGCAGTTCTTTAAGTGTTTTTGGTACTGTTCTCCAATTAGAATTGAAGTTTCACCTTGGTAATCCGCTTAACAAAGGTTTGCATTAGAGGTCAGCACAAGTTGCTGAGGTGAAACTTCAATTTTAATTGAAGAACGGCACCAAAAGCACCTAAGGAATTGCATCTAAGTTTTGTCCATATAAAATATTGTCCAATCTTCTTAACCGATGCTGCAGTACCTTTATAAAAATACCCCTGAATCACCATCCATGAACATAAGTGTTTTACAATAAGAAAATACGAGAAAAGTCTTATTATTAAGAATTTCTCCTTCCAAAACAGAAGTTTAGTGAAAAGAAACGTAAATAAGAAAACAGAATGATCAAAGAACTCTTTAAGGAAGAAGAAATTACCTAAAACAAAAAAATATTCTCAAAGAGGGTGTTTCAACAACCACATACCGATTTTAGATTCAAAGGGAAACCACAACTGTTTTACTGAAATTCTAACAAAACTATTTCCAAATGAAGAATAAATTATGTGAACACAAAGATATTACCAATTTTCATCACCGTTGCTACAGTTACATTTTATAGCAAATATCCTTGAATTATCATTTGTCAGTACAAGTGCTAGACAAAGAAAAAAAAAAAGTCTTTCTATTATTAAGAATTTATCCTGCCAAAGCAGGTGATCCAACCTATAATCTTCACAAGAAGGTTTCATGAACGAAAGCTTAGAAAGTCATGCTTCACTAGAAGCACACAATGATCAAAGAACTCTCAAACAAAGAAACTACCAAATAAAGGAAAAAAAGAGAAAGAAAGATCCTCAAGGAGGGTGATTCAACATCCAAAAACGGATTTTAGATTCAAAGAAAAACCTCAATATTTTACTGAAATTCTAACAGAACTATTTCCAAGTGGAGAATAAATTATAAATTATGTGAATACAAAATATTACCAGGGCTCAGGCCGAGATATAAACAATATGTTGAAGTCATTCTTTCTCTCCTAATAAAACACTGGATTGGAGAGTCTCTTGGACCAGGCTGATAAACAAAAGGGATCAACACAGATAAAAAGACAAAAGAAATCACATATTAGTACCATGTGCTTCCAAGCCTGAAGCAAATAAAGTATAGATATCAATTACATAACAAGAGAGCAAAACTAACCTGCTTTAGTGATATGGGGAAAGTGAGCAAACCACACTGTTCTGGTGTCTTGATCACATCCTTTGTTATCTCTCTCCACAGCCTACAAACTGAGGCACATGCCACAAGTGCTCTACGTGCAGGCCAGGAAGTTTCACTAGCTTCCAACCTTTGAATTATGTCCAATAGCAACTCAGGTGGCAAGTTAGCCCACCGGCTCTGTGATGATGATGATGATGAAGAAGATGATGATGATGATGATGATGGTAAGGAACATTCTGGTGCAATGTGAGATTTTCCATGGCGATGCACATGCTTGGCTTCTCCCCCTCTTCTATACATGTTGCTGATGCCCTCTCCAATCTCCTTGAGCTCACGCACAATGCTCCTGAATGGCATTATGATAGGTGTAGAACTATCACAGCCATTATGTTAGAAAAGAAAAATCAGACATCAAGTATGTTTGTGAAAAAGCATAACATTTTTGCATGAGTTGAGTGGATTTTATTGATATTACTTATTACTAACAGTGATGGAATGAGACACATAGTATGATGCAGTGTTGGGAGGTTTAACTTGAAAGACAAGTTGTGTTTCAAGATTCAAAGCCTTGATCCAAAAAACGGATTCCCATGTAAAGAAACAAAAAAGAAATGAATGAAAAGCTCAAAGATTTAGAGGCAGATGCGTGTACCGTGAGACAAGGGCCTAGAAAGTGAGGAAATCTTGCAGAGAAGTTGGAGAACACAAAGGGTGGTGAGGAATGTGGAGAATCCTTCCAAGACTGTACCTCAAACTCCAAAGCCAATGTCTTGGACAAAACAAAAGGAAAGAGTAAGAGATGAGGGGGTGGTGGAGGTTGGGGTTGTGTGGGTTTATAGGTTACAAAGTTACAACTCACAAAACAAAGCTTGTGGATAAAACTAAAACTAGAAAAATGAGCATCACATCCTCATGCCTTTTGTTTTTGTTTTTCCAAGCATCAAGCAAAGCATCCCTTCTTCACAGCCACACAGACAAGACTTTGCCCTTTGCAATGCCACACACCAAAGCAAATGTAAATGCTACCTAGCCTACAACTTCAATTAAATGGAAACCACTTTTCATCTTCATCACTCACTGCTTCCAGTTGCACCATACAAATTCCTTCTTTCAGTTTACCATTAAATGAGTAGGATTTCACTATTACTTTTTCTAGAAAAAAAAAACAAATTGGTACAAGTATACTAATATTTCATTTTATTTATTCTCTTGCTTTAACTTTTTTTTTTTTTGCTGAGTATTCTCTTGCTTTAACTATGCCCAAGATCACCTACCAGTTCTGGCACAAAAATAGTTAATTTAAGTAGGACCCACCTGGATATTAATTTTTCCAAGATTGCTATCATGATCTATGTGAGTCAATCAAGGACCAATCCAACGGTCAGTGGCTCATAGCCAAACGTGCACCGAATATCTTAGTTCTATAGTTTGGTCACAATGTAAACTGTGAACAGCTGTTTCTGCTTTTTTTTTTTTTAATTTTTTTTCCATAGCATAGAAAAAATAATAATAATAATGTTAAATAGACTGGTTCATTAATTCACCGTGGTCACATTAAAAGTTTGCACCAAATTTAAAGACTCGATTCATTCACCATAATTGGAACTTTATGTGGAAGCAGGGAGCAGAGTACGTGAAAGAAACTTTTGCAGTATTCTGTTTGATCAAATAGACCAAGTGTCAAAATCAACCAACTACTACTACCAATTCAATGCTACGTAGTAGTACTTCATTTAAACAAAACGATCGATGTATGTATAAGTCTTTAGTCTTTAATATTAACATAGTTTCATCTTATTTTCTCAATGGAAAACCGCTTACAACTTCCCTGTTTTTTATGGTCAAAAAGTAAAGACTGACCATTAAGATGTTTGTATGCGAAAAAGTTGGGTGTGGAAAAAGATGGAAGCATATATGGACGATGATTGATGTCCCTTTCCCCTCTAACCTCTTCACTGATTCATTCTCAAAATTTCTTCTTCCTCCTGGATTTAGGTATTGTTGGTAGATGGATCCCATGGCTTCATATTCACATTGCTATCTTGAAGGGACACATTATCTAAGCGTCGTGAATTGAAGAGACTTTCTATACATATGACTAGTAGTTGATGATAGCTGTGTCACTGTCACCACTCCTTAAAAATGTTTTTGAAGAACCGTCCCTAGCACACGTGCCCGTGCCATACCCCACTTTATTAGTATTAGAAAAATGTTAATATCACATTCTCTAATACTAATATAACATTATGTTACATTGATTCGAGTGAAATTGTGTTTGAATCTCTTAAACAAAGTCTCAAGTTCAAGTCTTATGACGGGAAAAAGATGGTTAAGAGAAAAGACACCATTAAAGATGACGAGTCAGGTTTTTTTACAAAAATTAGTAATCAACAAAGTCGATGAATACTTCGCATCTTTGACATGTTAATCAAACAAACACACATCTCTACCTCTTTACTATGGACAAAACTTAGAGTTCTTACGTGCTGCTGTTAGTGTTGCTTTTTAATTAAAATTAGAGGTTTATACCATTTAGTGCTTAGATCAACTGGTGCAAGATTGTTCTAACCTAATCAGAGGTATGAAGTTTGAGTCATGAATATGTAATTATGTTAATACTCTTAGGAGGAACTTCATTGTCTCTCGTCAATAGTAGTCCTACCCGACTATCTAATAATAACGAGCGTATTATTATTTTTCTGAGTTGGATTCGGTCGAAACAGAAGACAGTGGACTATTGAAAAGGAAGAAATAAAATAGATTGTTGTGGAATGGGCATGGCTATCTTTATCGAAAAGTTTGCAAAGGTAGATGACAGATAGATCAGTTAGCGTAATTGTACCGCATGGTCCACTCACCAACTTGCTCACTGCAATAATACAACTCAAATTCATTGATGGTCAAGTACTTGTATTAATCACTATGGCCCGGCACAAACCTGTTATTCACTCTCGGTCGTTATTTATTTGGTACATCCATTTTTTATGCATGTACCTTATTTCTTAAACTGACACATCATGCAATCAATTATTGCCTTCTAGTTCCATCTCTTCCCTTCAATATTATTTATTTATTTTTCTCCTGTGGAAAAACCATTTTATCTAGCTGGGACTTAATAGGCTTTTTACAATTCATCTCCAAATGGATGTCACAAACTAAAATACAGACATTACACTCCACCAACCAACTGGATCATGTGTCAGCTCTGTATGGAGTGAATCCTAATATGGATCAATCAATCATATATGTGTCAAAAACATTATCCAGTTTTGGTATATGATTTCCTTTCCTACTTTTCTTTCGTGATATTTTGGGTAATCCTCATCAAAGCTAAGTGAGCACTAATTAAGCGGTGAATATGACATTCAACTTCAACAGTTTACTTTGATTCCTACCTCATTGGTTTAGCCAACACCTAGGGACAATGACAATGGTAGCAGCTATGAGTAAAATCCTAGTTTTGAGAACTTTTTTTAGAAGTGCTTGATCACTCTAGTCAATCAAAATAAATTAATAAAACTAGTTGCCTGTGTATTAGTTTACTCACCCCCTCACGTCACCGTCTTGTAGTCTTTTTGTAACCTACTTTGCAATTGATACGCGTTAGAAATCGAACTAAATCGATCATGTGCTCAAGTTAAAGGATCTAGACATTTTTAAAATTGAGTTATATGCACACTTTTAACTAACATTTTTTGGTTTTATTAATTTTTCTAAAACAGTACTTTTGTTTTATTAATTTATATAAGAAATAATATATTAAGAAAAAGAACATATAAACATTCCTGTACCAATGTAGGTAAAATTAGACGGTGAAGGTTAACTGAATTAGCATTTTTTTTATTCTTAATACCAGTAGTAATAAACACCAGAAGCAAGCACCCCAAGACTTGATCGAATTCTTAAAATGACATAAGCACTCAAGTGTCCCACACTCCCATGCCATTGCAGTGGAAGATATAATTGTGCTGAAACTAGCGACCTGCCTCCTTCATTTTGAATTTCATATTAATTTAACTACCATCATGGTCATGGATATGATTAATTGTGCAGCCAAACCCTTGGCTTTATTCTCTCCCGTGACCAAGTCTCATTATTTTCATAATAGAAATTTTTGGCTTTTGGATCCACTTTTGATCGTTGCACCTCCCTCATCTCAAAAACATATATAATTGCATGCACAAACTGTTGCCCACTCCCATGTAAGTGAATGATTTTTTTTATTCATCTAATTAATTCCCTTATTTAATGCGAGCCTACTTTCTTTGCATAAAATAACAACAAAATTTCCTTATTAAAACTTGAAGACGGAAAAGTGTGGCATGGGAAGTAATTGAAGAATTCTCTTTCTACAATGGGCAGAAACAGATCATCAGAAAAATTGTGTCATATGAGGAAGAAAAAGCTAGCAGGGTCTCTTTTACCAAATTTTCCAACCTAAACATGGTTGGATGCTGCGACCTGCGGAAAATAATTGTTGCACAATTGTGTAAGGATGTCTATGTTAATTTGTTATATAATTAATATTTCATGTTTATTTATTTATTAAAATTTTATGAGAAATATGTATAGAATGAGGTTGTCTAACTTAATGGATGGTTGATACAATTCTTATGTACATAAAAATGATTGGTAGAAATTTTTGAATTGCACCAATTACTTGCACTGAGGTTGTTTAACCTATTTTTATTTGAGGTAAGTTATAAAATTCGTGAATAGATATAATAAATTAACTTGATAGTAACTAACATGCAAAATTAAAGCGATCTTAAATAAAAGTAGTTAAAAATTATTTGAAAATTGAAAAGTTATCTGGTAATTGATAATTGTTAGTTAAAAGTTGAAATTTGATAACTTAGCTTGATAATTTGACTACACTAACTGATAATTATTCCAAATTGTCCTTACAATTATGGTTTTGTTCTTTTTTTTTCATTTTATTAAATTTTATGACATGACTCAATCCTAATTGTGTAATTTCATTCTCAATATTATTATTATTATTATTATTATTATTATTATTATTGCATGTTTTATATTACTGATTTAGTCAAATTTTAATTAGGGGTGTCTACTAGCCCCACGCAAATGGGCCAACAAATGGGCTTCTCTGTCTCTCTTTTTTTAATTTTAAGTGGTTGATTCAAAGTAGGAGATTGCTATTTTCACCCCCAAATTGCTATTCTCACCCCCTACTTTTTCAAAATTGTTAAATGACATTCTTGCCCTTGTTATCATTTCCTCTCACCCCCTCCCCTCCCCTCCCTTCCTCCTCCCTCTGCTTCCGCTGCTTTCTTTCTCTCTCTCTCCTTTTCTATTTTTTCTTTACACCCCACATAATATTTTTTGTTTTTCTTATTTTTTAACTTTAAATTTTATTAAAATTTTGTATAGATACATTTAAATTTAAATTGTTTTAAAATTATGATATATGTATATATTATATGTATTCATTATGTAAGTTGTTTAGATTTTTATGTTATATATATTTTATGTTATAAAATTAACAAATGCAATTTTGGTCTCTTTATTTTTTAAAAGCCATAATTTTAGACTCTCTATTTTAAAATAAAGACATTTAGTCCCCATATTTTTTAAAATCAGCAATTTTGGTCACCCTATTTTAAAATAGAGACATTTAGTCTCCAATTTTATAAAATATGCGATTTTGGTCCTTCTGTCAAACTAATATTGTGGATTTTGAAAAATATGAGGACTAGATGTCTTTATTTTAAAATAGAATAACCAAAATTATAGATTTTAAAAAATAGAGGGACCGAAATTGCATTTAAGCCATTTATATTTTTTTGTTAATTTAAATTTTTAATATTTTATATATGTGGATTTTTAAGTTTTAACATGGTTATTGAAATTTAAATTTATTTTTTTAATATTCATATTTATTAAAAAAAATTTTAAAAAACCTTAAAAATAGAGATGACATTGTTTAAAAAAAAAAGAAAAAGAGATGACAAAGAAAAAAAAAGATGTTCAAATAGAAAAAATTAAAAAATATAATGCTTTTCCTCAACAGAAATGTAATTCCGTTACATTGAATTTCATTGAATATAACGGAATTACATTTCCGTTTAAGCAACCATGTAAAAAAAAAAGGTGATGGAAATGCATTTCCGTTGTAATATTCAACAAAGCGGAATTGTGTTTCCGTTACCTTTTTTTTACACCCCTTTATTATAACAGAAACATAATTTCGTTGTTTAATTTTTTTTCGCACCATTAAATAAAACAGAAACACGATTATGTTGTACAAATGTACAACGGAATCATGCTTCCGTTGAATTAATTTTTTCCAGCCCATATATTGCCACAAAATTACGATTTTGTTGTGTTACATGGAGGTGAGAAAAAAATCTTAAAACGGAATCGTGATTCTGATGTACATGTTGCACAACGGAATCATGATTACGTGAGAAGGGTAATTTCAGAATAAAAAAGAAACCACCCACGTGGGTGATGAGAATAGCAATTCTGGATGTGAGAATAGAAACTCCCTTCAAAGTATTACACTGTGCTACAACGGAATCATTTCCGTTGTACATTTTATACAAATCATGATTCCGTAAAAAGGGTATATTCTGTAAAAAAAAATTAAGCACGTGGGGGTGTGAATAGCAATTTTGGAGGTGAGAATAGCAATGCCCGAAAAGAAACTCATCAGCCCAATCATTCGAGTGAGTGATTATCAAGCTCATTGCAACATAACTAGCCCAATTCATGGAAAGAAACCATTTAGGTAATGGCCGAGATTAACCTCTTGGTGACTTCATTGGTGTTATTGAAATCCATCTGAATTTTGGTTTTTAATATTTACTTTGTAAAATTTAAGGATTTGAAACATTCAAATTATTTTAGAATTTTAAAATTATTTTGTATGATATGAGACCAAATTTATATGAAGACAAGTACTTATATAATATTATTTCTAGTTTCACTCTGCACTCTAGCAAAGACCCTTCCATCATGGGTAGCCCTAAGCACTTGTTTCACATATCAGACATGTTTAGGCCTAATTTCTATTCCTTCAAGAATGAAACCACACTTGGAGATATGACTTGTTGTCTCCATGACTTTCATTAGCACTTGGTTTTCTTCTAGGCCAGAATTGAAGAACTCTCCCATCTCAATCTCCAACCACCCATCACTTCTCACTTTAGGACATTGTAGTTCTTGTAAGCGATGATTACTTTTTAAGTTGGGGTCCAAACAAACATATTTGGTATTGCTACTGCCTCCAGAAATGCCTACTGATAACACTGTAGGATGGTAGTGAAATCCACTGGCATTGATCATCTTGAACACAAGAAAAGCTGCATAATGAGTATTTGAAGACAAGGCAAGGGCGTTTATCCTCCCACTAATGTCAAACCAGCACACAGCACGAAGCATAGCAACTTCTTGGAACCTGGCAACACAAGAATTAATTACATGTGGCACAAAATTAAAGACATTTGCAAAAATCAATGAATCAATCAATTAACCTGGACTCTGGCATGCTTGTCCACTCCCAATGACGAACAGTATCACCGCATATAATGGCCAGATTTCTAGCGGAAAGCATGTAACACTTCTTCCCGGTCCTTTTGTCCAATTGAACACTCTGCATTAATTTCAGTAACACAACACAATTCATTTACTCTGAACCAATAATGTTTGATTTTTAATATAAACCACCACTACATGCAAGTCAGAAATTATTATATGGTCCTAGACTATTACGGTTGCAGTCAACTTTCACATGGTCTTTTATGTAAATTGAAAAAATTGATTAGGTATCATGTCGCGACTAATTGACATCATAATAAACTAAAATATCCAATTATTTGTCATATGGTGACCGACTGATTGAGACCATAAACAAATAATGGTATCGGATCATAGAGTTTAATGATCATGCACTGATTTTATACCATTATTCAATCACAAATCTTTGTTAATATAATTTTTAAGTAATTATCATAAAGGAAAAAGATATATAATATTTACCGGTCAACAAACTTACTATAAAAGATGAATTATAATTAGATGATGATATAAAACTATTTTACATTATCAGTACATATCCTATTTTCTCCGAATCATATATATAATATTAATTTCTAAATGCAAGGACAAATAAATGACACTTACCTTTGTACCCTGATCGATGATGGTGTGATGGTCAGAAAGAGTGAAATAGAGATCCTTCTTAGAGGTAGAGGAAATGGGAATGGTAGAGATCAAATCAGAGAGGAGAAAACAATCCCAGACAGTGTCTGATTCAGAGGCAGAATGAAAGGCTTTGGAAACTAAGGAGAGGCTGCATGCATCCAGAGGAGTGGTGTATGACAGTATTTTTGAAATGCATCCTTCTGGCAAATCTTGCAACTCCATCGTTCCTTTTCCTTCCACTGGAGATAGATATCAATTGTGATGCTGAAGCTAGCTTCTACCTTGTATATTAATTGGTCTCGCTTCTTGCTTATATCAACTACGACTAAGTTGCTTGCACACATAGGATGTTGTGTACAATTTGGATAAGTTTGCAAGGGTAGCCCACAGATAGATCAATTCACGTTTTGCACGTGAATGTCATGATACATACTTTTTTTTAGTACCAGCCGGCTAATGAGGATTGGCCCAAATGAGACCTCCATTTATTATTATTATTATTATTATTTTGGTTGAAAAGATGAGTCCTCCATTGAGTACACGTACAATTACAAACTTTCAATCGTTCTGTGAAGTAAAATGCGATCTTAATTGACAAATGTATATTTTTATTTGGCAAAGGCTAACGAATACAGGTTAAAAATAGAAAATTTTGTAATGGGATGCATAAAAATACATTCTATTATGATTTTAAAATATGCTTTCATATAATTTTTAATAAAAATTTTTATTTTTTTTAATTTATTGGATAGTGTCTTTAAAACACTGATTAGCAAGATTTTTTTTTTTTTTATAAAGTTGTGTGGACTTTAGATTATACAATTATTTTTTATTCGTTAAATATTAACTGAACTTCAATAATATAATCAATAAATATTTTCAGAAGAAAATTTTACATCTTATAATAATTTTATCTTACTCAAGAAAAAAAAAATAGAGGGAGGAAAATATCAATTTTGTTATTTAAACAATATCTCTTTTGTGATTTAGATTAGAATGGTTATTTTAATTTATACCAGTTCTATTTTTTTAAGGGTCAATTTTTATTTTTATTTTTTTGGATCTATGTGAGGCTTATAAGCCAAACCTAAACTAGAAAACTATGGGTAGGCACACCTCAGAAAAGTCATTACATAAGGCGGCTCCTGTAATCAGTGGGCACCTAACCTATAACTGATGGGAGAAGTGAATCTTCCACTCACTGTCTATTAACCTTTGAATCCTTTGTAAAAGGAATACCTCTGCAAGATGCATTTGCTCTACTGCAGCCTGATTTGTCAACCATGAGTTACTACTTTCAATCCAAATCCTTGCAAGGTTTGAGGGCCAATTTTTATTTTTTTGTCGGTAGACTAATGAAATATCATTAGTTAGAGTAAGATTAGTCCTAAACACGATTTTCTCTAAACTAAATTTTCAGTTAAGAAATACCAACACTTATTAAATAAAAGGCTTAAATATAAATTTAGTCTCTTTATTTTGTCAAATTTATAATTTTGGTCCTTCTATTTTAAAATAGAGACATTCAATTCTCTATTTTAAAAAAATATGTAATTTTAGTTCAATCCTTAATTTTGCTTACATTTTTTTTTACATTTTAATTAATTAAATCATTTCTTGATGGTATCTTAAATGAATATCTTAGGTCTATGGTTCAATTGGATCAAAATAAAAGAAATAAAACGTAGGCAAAATTGAAGATTTAACTAAAATTACAAATTTTCTAAAATGAAAAACTAAATGTCTCTATTTTAAAATGACCGACCAAAATTGTATTTAAGCCTAAATAAAAAGTTAAATACATAAACACATAAAATTATTGTTCAAAGTATTAAATTTCACCATAAATTACAATTTAGTCTAAAATATAAAACACAAGTATAAGATGATCTCAAATTTAGTTAAAGAGACGTTTGGTAGAAGAAAATTTTTTCATGTCCAGAAATCATTGTTCTTTGTAAATATGATTATCGAGAATCATGATTTTTAAAATTAATTAAAATTTTCTGTAAAAAAATTATTAAAATTTTTTTAGTTGATTATAAACATTTTTAGGAATTGTACAAAAACCAAATACAATATTGTGCTAAAAAAGAAAATTCTTGAAAATGTTTATGTAGATTTTTTTTGGAATAAAACATTTTCATGTTGGTTTTAATAGAACATTTTCAGATATATAAGTTTTTTTTCTCAAAAATATTATTGTCGAAATATAACTTCATTAGATATGTTTCTGTAACACTTTATTATTTAAATTTAATATTTTTTATTTATCATGTGAGAATCTTTATTATTTAAAATAATTTTTATTATTTTTTAAATAAGTAAAATTTGAAAAATAATAATTTAACACGACAAAAACGTTTCTTTACTTCTATGTGTCCTCAAGTGCAATGATAAATCAAAGTCATCACTAATAACCTTTTTTTTTTTTTTTTTAATCTAGAAAAGTGTCACTGTATCACATATTACAT
Source organism: Pueraria montana var. lobata (assembly GCA_026413185.1). NCBI lineage: Eukaryota > Viridiplantae > Streptophyta > Magnoliopsida > Fabales > Fabaceae > Pueraria > Pueraria montana. The sequence goes on along the minus strand of CM048646.1, from coordinate 1,946,154 downwards.
CAATTTTTTATGATCCGGTGTAAATTGCTTATGTAAAAAGATTTTTATATACTAGTGTATTCACTTATCTATTTTTGTTTTGTTGTTATTTAAGAAATTAAAATTATTTGGTAATATACATTTTAACTAAATATATTAATTTCTGTAAAAAAAAACTAAATACATTAATGACTGGTTGATATTTAATATAATTAACTAATAATATTTTGAATAATTAATAAAATAGCAATAAATTAATGTAAGAAACCATTGTAACAATTAATAGCTAGAATTTAAAGATTATTTAGAATAAAGTTAAAAGTTAAGAATATATATTTTGAAAAGATATAGTAAAATTGAAGAAAACTCCATACACTTTTCTCATAAATAAACCACATTTGAGCAAATACCCCTTTTCCCAAGTAAATCAATCCATTGATACTTTCCTATTATCAAAGCTTAATTTGACATTTTGTTTGCTGGTTAGTGGTGGTATTCGAAAGCAGGACAGTAAAAATAGTGACAAATAATCAAAGTTTAGTGTTTGGTGGGGACTAGTGGGTGAGGATATTTTCTTGAAGATAAGATTATTTGATTGAGGTGGGTCCCATCTGCATAAGGATAGCAACAAGTTATCATTCATGACAATTACACCGCCATCACGCTCACGCTCACGCTCCTTCCTATCTAACTTAGGAAAATAATCATATATTAATACATTAATCAACGCCTAGCTATGTTGATCTAAATACTTTTAATATATCATTTATTATTAACAAATTTATGTAGATTTTTTTTAACAAAGTCAGTTTATATTTTTCAGCATAACTTATAGAAAATGTACTTAATGGTAAAAAAATATTAAAAAATCATGTGAAAAAATGTTATTAATATTGTTTGATAAATTAATTTCAATTATCATACTAAATTTAGAATAACAGTATAATTAATGTGTGGGGTGCACAATGCAATTCCTGTATGTAATGTCTTGTTTGTCGGGGTCATGCAGATTCAAATACGTGGAAATATTGACAACACGTTATCTTATCCGGTATCTTTCTCAATATATTTTACTATTATTATTATTATTATTGAATGAAACTCATATATAAAATTTATTAAATAATATGAGAATTAGTTTTTATTTAACAAGTCTCTCACTTATTATTTTATTTTTTATTAATTTCATTTAATAACAAAAAGTGTGTTGAAAAAACATCTTAAACTACTATGTATTATCATATTATGAATATTCTTCTCGAGTGCTAATCTAAACAAACATGACTTTTAATTTCATGATTGCTCAAATAATCTATGGACTCAAACAAAATACATGGAAAAAACAGCAATGACTATAACCACAAGACATGCATCAGCATTCAGCTGTGCCCCATTACCCGTTCAAGACAAGGCAAAAAAAATTGCCGTTAAGATCGCCACCTTGTTTTCTAATTCTGTGGGCTACCTTAATTGAAGCCCAGAATATTCATTTACTTTATTCATCGGAATCATAGGATCAGCATTATAATTTAAGTGGGACCGATTCCATCTTTTCATCACGCATTAAAAAATCACACAAGGGATAAGACCAAAGAAAAAAGAAAGCCATCCCCACCAACAAACACTATATAAAATATAGCAAACCTGTGAAGATGACAAAGTAGGTTATTTATCCATTTAGAAAGACATTGTGGTTACTCATAGTCTCATAGTGCCATACAGCAAAAAAATTCAGCAACACAAAACAATGGGTTCTCTTATGGCAGGATGGGATGCTACTCACATAGATCCTAAATCAGGTAAAGTATATCAAATAATATGATGCTTTGTGTTTAAGCCTTTTGTAAGGTAGACAATCTTAAAAGCTAGTAATTTCTGATAAGGGTAACATTTTTAATGTTTCAGCCACACTTAAAAGGAACCGCTCACTCACCAAAGATGAAATTGATGCTTACTGGAAATCAAAAAAGAAGATAGAGGAAGAACATCTTAAAGCTATTTCCAATTCATCAGACACTATTCAGGTTTGAAATTGAAAGTTGAAACCTCTACCTACCTTGATTTCTTCTTTGAATGAATAATACACACTTATCAACTTTTACGGTGTGATTTAATTATAAATTATTATATAATATACGATAAAATTGTTAATTTTTATAATAATTATTTTAAAAATTATACGGATTAATTTTATATGTCTATTAAACTCTTCTATTCTTTTCCTCTCCACTTTTTTTTTTTTTTTTTTTGTGATTTTTAAGATGCACACTGGACAGGCTAGCAAATACACAGAGCCTGAAAAGAAGTTGCAGAAGTCAATGACCATGCCTGTGACCCGCGTACGGGACTACTTAAATATGGACATAGACACAAGTTTGGAGCAACTTATTAAGAAAAATGGCTGGTATATATAAATTTTACTCTTCCAGTTATCTATAATTCTACAACTAATTCACTTGTTTTACACTTTTATTTAGTTAAGTATTTTCAGGAAAGTCCTCTGGATCATATGAAAATTAATTATATTTTGGATATGGTTGGGTACATGCAGGTGGACTAAGAGTAGCTGGGCCTTTCTGAATGAGCCTCCAATGAATGAAGCTGCGTCCAATAAGTATGCATCTCAGTTTCACATTGCCAACATGGGATCATCAAAATTTAACCCCGGAGATGGAATTAGTGCTTGATATATATGAATCTGACCAAACTACTCAACCATATACATATATATATGTTCACTAGTACTAGTGTTGGTGTCTACATCAATATATATATATAATATGCGAAGTGTTGAACTACTATAATAGTGGGCTTCGTTGGTCTAGTTCGTGTTTCGAGAACTACTATGTGAGGATTTAATGTATGATGGATGTGTTGCTGCTCCTAGTTCTGCAGCTCAACTGTGTTGTAATGTCTGGTTTGTTTGATGAAGAGGGTAATGATATAATCCGAACAATTAATGAATGACTTTGATGTGCTAATTATTTACAAGCACTAATTTGCCAGCTTCTTTGTTATCCTTCCGTTAATTATTTGGAGAAAAATGTAATTTGCACCCGTAATAAATCTGTCTAATTGAAAGCTAGAAGATTATAGCAACTCGGTAGAAAAACACCTAGAATGTGTTTGTTTCATGTATTAGAATTTAGAACTATATTCCCAGTAATAACATTTCTAGAAATATTATTTCCAGTAATAAATGCTAATCATTAACCATTATTAAGAACACGGATTAAGAAAATAAGAAAAAATAAGTATTTTTTTCAAATAAATAAATAAACAGTACGCATATTAATCGGAATTGGTAAGGCCAAAGTTGCAAGCCACTTTTTGGGCACAAAAATTTTAGGAGAGTACTTCAATTTAAGACATGAAAAGTTCTTAGACTCGAGCAGTATTATAAAGAACTTATATTTATTTCTATTTAATTAAAAGGATGAATGAGAGTTTGAATCATAAATCTATCATGTACAAAATTTTATCTTACTCTACTTGATCAATCCCCTGTACTCTGTATGTACTTGGAGAGAATGAATGAGGTACGGATATTTGTTTAACTAGAAGATAAAGAGAAGATGAAGTTCACTCAAAATAATTTTTCCCAGCCAAAAGTGTGGAAAAGAGGGGTATTTTTTTTTTAAAGATTTTTAATGTTAAACAATACTTTAAATAATATAAAACTTTAAAAATTGTAAAATATTCTAGTAAAATAACTTTACTTTTTTATTAAATTATTTTTTAAAAGTTTTTCGTATGATTTATTTATTTATTTATTTTTAATTTTTATTAATCCAAATGAGGAGAGAAAATATTCTTTGCTATTTTCTCTTCTATTTCTATCGATGTAAATAACACAAGTTTTTTTCCTTATTTTTATTCTATTTCTAATTTTTTTTTTCTTATTTTTCTCTTTCTCATTTTATCTTGATTCTTCCATCCAAACGAGGCATTAGGGTTTGGAAGCTGCTTTAATAAAAAAAAAAATGGAAATTGTAAATTAGTGTTGTATATATTTTTCTTTTGGCAGAAATAAAAGATGAAGATAGAACAAAAATATTTATACAGTAGTTTTAGATCGGAATGAATATAATATCATTATGTAGTGGCTTTCAGAGCCCATTAGAGGGATTTGCTAACTTTGTTTGATGGTTGGTTTACATGGGATGGGATGGGAGCTAGTAATAGTATATCAGTATCACCCATTGCTGTTAACAATTGCATACTTTGTCGGCCATTAGTAATAATAATTGATGAGTGCTTTAACGCTTGTCTGCCATTGTCGCATGGTGATTTTCTCTTCTTGGATTTATTATGAGTTTAGGTTTTTTTTTTTTTTTTTTTTTGAGAGGATAGAGGAATAGTATAGTAAGTATTATTAATAATCAAGATCCCAACATCAGTACATCCTTATTCAAATCCTGTTGGATCTGATATGGAAATTCCTCTAACCAGACATTATCCTGCAAATCAAATGCAACTGTAGCCAATTTATGAGCAACATTATTTCCTGATTTACATTATGAGTTTAGCTAGAATAGGTTAATATTGTGAAGACTTTTTACATTGTTATCTAGTTATATACAGTGCATATATTGCTTATAAAAAAATATGAACAATTTCAATTATTGTTATTTCAACAGAAAGAAGTTTTCTAAAACTAGAATTAATAAAATCGCACATAAAATCAATAAATACGTACTAATTTACAATAATTTAAAAAAGGAATTTTGTATTTCAAAAAGTTTAAAAAATGAACTTCAAATAAAATTAAAATCTCAAATGTTTTTTTATTAGTAGTAAACCATTTTAATTAATTTTTAAAAATATCTTTTTAATCAATTATTTTAACAAATTTAAAAAATTGTATATTAAAACTTGTTTCAGACTTAGATATACCTTAAGTCGCCACTGCCAAACTAAGGCCCATTCCTATTCGGTATAGATGTGCAAATTAAAAACTGACCTGAGATATTGGACTTAGTTTATCTATTGGGTACAGAATGGGTTTTGGTATTCCCACCTCCAAAATACACCTATAGCAGCTTAATAGGAAATGGGTCATATTAAATATAAGAGTAAATTACATATATCATCCATGAAGTTTGTTCTTATTACACTTAGTATCTCTCTATTTTTTTATATTACTTTGAGCACCCCTAAGTAGGGGTTAGGGGGATAAGTGTAATATTTTTTAAATCTGAGAAGGAGGGTCAGTGTAATGATTTATGCCTATGAAAGGAGTCGATATAACGAAAATCCAAAAATTAGAAATTTTTTTATAGGATTCAAAAATTGACGGGGTGCCGAATGTAATAAAGTCAAATCTCAAGAGTGTCCGTGTAATTTACTCTAAAAATATAACGGAAGTACTTGAACAATTGCCTCATGGGTTTCGGCCAACCAAGTTGATCCAATAACTCATTCTCAATTTGAGGCCAGAATGATAGCATTCATTCTAATGAAATCTGTAAAACACAAAAACGTAATAGGAGAAGAATGTATAACAAGCTTTCAGTAGAACTTCAATTGAATGCCCATAATTAAATTGATTTTCTCGGGTGTCAAATTTAGATTTTTGGGTGATTAATTTTTTATTCCTTTTTATTTATATATGCAAGTAAATATTTCCTGCATTACATAAGTATTATTAAATTAAAACAAAGGAATATGCAGAACTAATTTAGTTAAAATTTAAAATATAAATTAAAAAACTATTTAAAATCGTAAATAATATATGTATAATTTATTTGAAAGAATTTGAATTTAAAATTTAAGTAAAATCATACATAATATATACATAAGTTAATTTTTAAGGTGTATTCTAATTTACTATATAAATTAATTAATAGTTTTTTTTCCGGTGCCTGAGCGCAATGCAGTAACATTTCTATTTCTGTTCTTTTTTTTTCTATTCTCTCTCTCTCTCTCTCTCTCTCTCTCTCTCTAAAGTAAGTACCTGTAGAAGAATCCAAAAATTATATTTAATTGATGTGGCACGAATCTTAATTAAATCATTCGAGACTAGACACAATGATTTGATACAATCACGACTTATTATTTAAGCCTTATCGACTCAAGCGAATAATATCTTGCACGCCTCCTATAGTTGATTTTACAGAAATAGAACTCACGACAGCATATTGAATATATCTCAGAAAAAAGTTGAAGCCTTATCACCATTGAAAATTATAATTGTTAGTTGGGGTATAACATTTTCTTAAATCTAAGTTGAACAACTTAATTGTCACTTGTATAAATAAATAAATAAACTTAAGTTTTCACGGTTCTCTACTTCACTCGGACATCGCCAAAGGGATTTATGTTCTTGTTAAGAGTGGAAAACTACTGAAAATGTTGCTTATAACAGGCGGGCTCAATGTTATGAATCACACGTTCAGTAAAATAAGAAATTTAATTAATGTGATATTTAAATTATGAAATTCTTTACTAATTATAATAACTTAAATTAACACTAAAGAAAATTCGACTCAAAAGATTAGTTTAAGGGAAAGAACTTTATAAATTTCCTGTTTTATCTAATGTGAGATTCGATCATAATATTATCACCTCTTTTAAACACAAGTGTAGCAAAGAGAAAAGTGAATGGTGACCAACCATGGAGCCAGAGGTTCTTCTAAACAATGCCATTATAGCCATCACTGTCGCCATCTCCAAGATGTTTGCAATCAATTAAGATCACAACACTTGACACATTCATTTACCGCCAAAGGAAACGTGATTCTCAAGACAAAATGCTGACCAAGCAAAGGGCCAAAAGGGTATCGCCAAAGCTAACAAGTATAAAAAGGCACTGAATAATTGAACCTATATCATTTCTTTAAGCATAGGGATAAGTCTATAAAAATTTAGAACGTTTCTTCGCCGGTCTATAGACTTTAGTCCAATGCTCATTTGTTCTCCATCTGATGAGTCAAATTGTTCCTAGTCAAACACCAAGGAAACGTAAGCAGTTAGTGAGACCACTTTTTGGAAACTGCCAAAGCTTAATGATGAAATTTATAGTAATAAACTAATATTTCATTAATATCCAATAATAAATAATACGCTCCTTTGTAAAAAAAAACACGTCCATAATTGTAATAGGACACCATTGATATTCGTCATAGCATGTGTATAACCATTGATATTCGTCATAGCATTTGTATAAATTATTTTTTTCGTTCTAAAATAATTGTTTTTTTAATTTTTTTGTTCTTTTTCAAAATAATGGTCCTTTTAATTTTTTTAAACTATTTTTTTCAATAATATTTCTAGACATAATTAAGAAGATCAATTAATATTTACATTGAAAAGAAACATCTGTAATAAAAATAAATTAATGAATAGCATGATATTTTTATTATTGATAAATAATAATATAATTAATGACAAAAATAATTAAAAAAAAAATATTTTTATCTAAATTTATATCAATTAAATATTTTTTAATCAATGTGTCACAAACATATTACTACAAAGTATTAATATGTTGGAAGCTGAGTGATGGGAATCTAAAAAGGTTCCACAAAGTATTGGTCCTCGATTTCAGCTATTCACACAAACAAAAGAAAGAAAGGCTCTTCGACCGCCGATCCCATATCTAACCTCAATAATGACAATGATATCACTGTTGCCTCTTCTGCATTGTGCTCAGGACTCATAATGGCTTTAGGAAAATGCTTTTTAGTACGAATTCAAATTCGTGAAATTTTACGAAATTATGTAATTGGTTTAAATGTTAAGCTGGGGGTACGTAAATACATAAAATCATTTTTTATAAGGAACCCACCGTTTATGGCTATTAATTCCCACTCTTTCGTACTCAATTTTGTATGGATTTTTTTTTTGCAGTAAATAGCATTACTCTTGGTACTATGAGTAGCAGGTATTCAGAGAGACAATTTTGTTTGAATTTTATAGAATTATTATCGCAGCAATTTTTTTAACTATTTATCATAATTATATTTAAAATTTAAATTCGAGATTATGGACAAATTCTACCTCCAATTATTGCACTTTATATTTATACTTTCTTTATTTTAAAAATTAGGACCAATTAAACTTGGTGATTTAAAAGTGTGATCTCCCAAAATTGATCATTTTTAATATATTTAATTAAGAGAGTTTCTATGGTACCCTTGATAATTTTGAGAGTTTTGATACCGTTAATTTTTTAACCAATTAAATTGTGTACATCTTTCTTCTCATTAATTAATAAAAACTTCTATTTTCAAATTAGTCCTTGATTAATTAAAATATTTTTTAAAATTTAAATTTACAACTATTTTAAATTAAAAAATCTAATTAAACATTAAATATAAGAAGGTGAAGTCACTTTTTCTAATTTCTTTCACCTCCTTCACTGATAAACTAAGTTTGAACCCTAATCTTTTTTACCTTTTTCACCGGTAAACCAAATCTAAATCCTAATTTGATTTTATTTTTAAAAGTCAAAAGATCTTTTATTAAAAACTCATATTAGCTCACAAGATGTGGCCAAAACCTCAAAACTATTGTAATCTGCTACAATAATTTTATCAGTAGCCACATTTGAAACCAGTCTATAAACGTCCATCATCACCAATGCCCATCACGTGATTATTAAAAACCTGTGGCAACCAACCACACCATCCTCACGTTCTCATCACAACACTAAACCATCAAAACAAAATAAAAAAACATGCCATTATCAAATTTATGGTACTTTAGTTTTACTAACCTTCACACCATAAATCAATCCCTGCACAATAGTGTTAGTAATTGTTAGGGTTCAAATTTGGTTTATCGCTGAAGGAGATTAGGGTTCATATATTATTGACCGGTGAAGGAGGTGAAGGAGACTAGGGAAAGTGACTTCACCTTCTTATGTTTAATGTTTGATAAGATATTTTAATTTAAAATAATTGTAATTTTAAAAAAAAATTAATTAATCAATGACTAATTTAAAAAAAAAACAATTTTTTTATTAATTAATGAGAAGGAAAACAATATGCAATTTGATTGGTTAAAAGCCAATAGTATCAAAATCCCCAAAATTATTGGGGAAACCATAGAAATTCTCTTTAATTAATCATGAAAAAAATGTTAGAAAGATAATGTCTCTAACATTTTTCTTATTTTATTGATGGGTTTTTCTTATATACTATTTAAATAGTTTGATTAAGAGAGATAGCATAAAGCTAAAATAATAATAATAATAATAATAATAATAATAATAATAATAATAATAATAATATCTGATAATGAATAAAAAACAACCTCTTTAAATTAAAGATAAGTTTATATTAGTGTGTGTCATACACATACATAAAAAGAGCTAACATGTCAACACTTGTAGCTTATAAATATCATCAGGACTTGTTTATCACAAGGATAACTCTACTCTTATATAACTTATGTTGCAATTCTTACAAAGCATAGTAATATAAGCGATTTTAATTGTTGATAAAAAAATTGACTGTTAATATTATATATATGCATAATCAATTATGAAAGTTTTGAAATATCAATCCTTCATTTTCTCATAAATATTTGAGATTTCTTATTTTATCTTTATTTATTTATTTTAGAAAAGCAAAATCAGAAAATAAGAGAGAAAAAGTGAGATAAAATAGTAATATGATGAAAAAAAATAAACAAAAGAATAAAAATATTCTAAGAACTTTTTGTAAGAGTAACATTTCTGATATTACAATTAAACTATTTTAACAACATGTGAGATGCCCAATATTTAATATTATCTTTTTTTTTTCGGACCATAATATTGATACGGATTATTCATCGTCGGAAGCAATGACTAAACTTCATGGGAGACTGTGAGTGCACATCAAGATGGGTATTCCTCTCCCAACATGATTTATTTTATACCCAAAGTGACATCATCAGGATTCGAACCTTGGATGTAACATCCCAAAAAAAAAAAAAATATATATATATATATAATATTTTATTATAGAAAAAAAAATATTTGATAGGAATAGAAAACATATATAGGTTTTGATAAGATAAGATATTGGTTTTATCTTATATTTAATTTAAACATATTAGTTTTACCTTATATTTATATGTAAGATAAGATAAGACAAGATAATTTTATGTAAGATAAAAATAAGATAAGATAAGATGCAGCCAAATAATTAGATAATTATTTGGTTAGGAATTAATTACTACTAGTATAAATAAAGATTAGGAGAATAAGGGAACGTAAAAAGAGAGAGAGAGAAACAGAGAGACAAGTAAAAGGTGAGACCAAGACAGTGAAGAAGTGAAAGCACGTAGGGAGGGAATGTGTTGTGATAATAGGATACGTTGTGGGAACGTCTAGAGGCTTATGGAGATCTTCAAGAGGTGAGTAAAACGTTTCTTTTCTTTTAAACCCTCCATGGTATGTTTCTTGAAAATATGATTTCTGGATAAAGAGGAATTTTAGGGTTAATGAAATTCTAAATTTTATAGTAGAGTTACGTACGATTGTTAAATGTGTTGAATATAATTTAAACGATTGAAGTTGGTTTGCTTATCTATCGGATGCTGCAACAATTTATTTCATGCATGTTTTATGAGATTATGTGACTGTGTTTTGTTATTCTTGTGCACGACTTGATCAATATGATCGATAAATTGGTTGGAGTATAATTAAATATTTCCGTACAAAGGCTGATTTATTCTAATATGTATATATATATTTGCATTGATATGTTTGCATTGATAATCGTTTTCCGTGATTGAATCCTGCACACGAGACGGGTGTTGGAAAGGATATTAAGGCCATTCTTTTGTAAGATAGGTATATCATATTATGATATACAAATGTGTGCATAAGACAATTGAAATTAGGCAAATCTTTTACTTGAATTTGGTTAAGCTTTTGATTGAGATATAGATCTTTGGCACGTTAGTTTTAGATAAAGTTATATATACATATATACATACATATATATATATATATATATTAATTATGATTTATTAATTTATATTATTAATTAATGTTTATGACTTTATAATTATATGATTGATTGAGATGAATCATGATTATTTGGTGTGTGTTAATAATTGATAGAATTGCGATAGATTCTTGGTATGATTTAATTAATATGAATATATTTGATATCATATCTTCGATATATGTGATTATTTGATAGTATGAGATTGAGCTAATGCTCCATATGATTGACTTTATGTCCAAAAGAGATTGAGGTAACTTCTTCGAGGAAGAAGTATATCTCCACATGAGATTGAGCTGGTGCTCCATATGAGATTGAGGTAATTTCTTTGAGGAAGAAGTATATCTCCACATGAGATTGAGTTGGTGCTCCATATGAGATTGAGGTAACTTCTTTGAGGAAGAAGTATATCTCCACATGAGATTGAGCTATTGCTCCTTATGGTTGACTTTAAGTCCAAAAGAGATTGAGATAACTTCTTCAAGGAAGAAGTATATCTCCACATGAGATTGAGCTAGTGCTCCATATGATTGACTTTATGCCCACAAGAGATTGGGGTAACTTTTTCGAGGAAGAAGTATATCTCCACATGAGATTGATATGTTATGGAATTTGATTGATTTGGTATTTGTAGATTGATTGTGATATTATCAATGATTAATTATTGCTATGTGAAAGGCATGTGTGACAATATTATAATATCTTATTTTGGGGGAATTATTATTTTAAGATATTTATATTATCATTACAATTATTTTAGAAGAATGCGGGTACCATGTTTGATTTTATCCGGTTACCGCTCTGGCTGAGAACAAACACTATTTTGTGAAATATTTTATAATTGTGTGTTTTATTCACTGGGATTTTATATCTCATTAGTTAGTGTTGTTTTCAGAGTACAAAGATGAAATCATTGAGACTGAGGAGGCTTGAAGAGTTATTATCCCATTTATTTAGTTTGATTTTAGGTTGGTTAGGATTTAATAGAATAAAAGGCAGCTTGTGGCTGGATAAATTTTATTTTATTTTATTTCTTATTTTATTTAGGACTGTTAGTTGTCGCCCGAGTTTTTGGATTTCATAATACAGCTTATACACAAATGGATTATATTAGATATTTTAATATGACTGAGGTGTTGTTGCAGACCTCTTTGATTTTTGAAAATTAATCTTTAGCAAATTTTATATATAATTTATTATTGTAACGAAGGACGTTACATTGGACCACTCGATTAAAGGATACAAGCCGCTATCACTTGTGTCAACCAATGTTGGTCTAATATTTAATATTATCTTCAGCAAACTCTAGGATGAATCGTCTTGGATCCAAAAAAAAAAAGAAAATTACTGCATATCGTATGCCTTATAAGCTTTTAGGGCAAACTTCACTTGAATATTGTGAGAGAGAAAAATAATGTAACTCAATTTTGGAGATAATAATTTTAAAAGAATAAGAGTAGAACATTGTAATATGTAGCAAAATATATTGAATAAGTATAAAAAAATATAATTATTGAATGAAGGATATTGATTTAAATTAAAAATTTAAACAAAGGATCTTATAGCAATAATTGGAAAAATGTAATAGATAATTAACTATACCACTAATTATTTTTTTGGGTGGTTTTAATCTATTCTAATTATTATAATATTAAATAATAAATATATGTATTTTATTTAGAATTAATAAAAAATAAAATCATTATTAATTAAGAAAGAAAGCAGTAATCTAATGAAAAAATTGTTTCTCTTTAAAATAATAACTTTTTTCCCATGAAAAAACATATTAGTAATTTGTAATATCTTCAACACATGAAATCCACGTGAAATTTATTTATTAAGAACATCTCTTTTTTTTTTGACACAAAAAAAAAACAAATTATACATTTTAATTATACAAAAACAAACAATTATATATGATACTTTAGGCAGCCAAAATAATAGTGAAATGATAAGGCAAAAATCATGGTGACACACACGCGGAAGAACAACATTAAATCCACATGGATAACTGATAAAAAAAAATCCACATGGATATGTAGAAACTGAAGTAGTGATTAGATAGATGACAAACAAATCTCCTTATATATATATATATATATATATAAATGACTAAGAGATTCTCTCATGGAGTGATGTAGTTCAATCTCCTAACATGCATTTGATTCTTTTACTTTTTCTAAAATTTCTCTTATCAATTTTTGTAACCATCCCACATTCACAATATTTCTATAACTACCTTCATTCACTCACTTCTTTATCTGATGCTATATTTTTTTAAAATATTTTTATCAATTTTTTTAATTCTATTTTTTAATTCCAAATATTTCTCTCTTTTATAAATAATTTTAAATTCTTAATTCAATTTACTTTTCAATTTTCAAAGTTAATTTAAAAAATTAAAGTTACATCATTACATCTTCTCTTCTCTTTTTTTTTCTTTTAAAAAAATGATAGTTTTTATTTTCTTTTATAATTATCTCTTTTTCAAAATTTCTTTCGATGTGCTATATAATTTTTTTTTCTTCAAATTTTATACTTTCTAATCTTTTGGACTTTTTTTAATATTTCTTTTATCTGATTTTCTAACTCTATGTTTTAATTATGAAGATTTCTCTCTTTCATTAATAATTCCAAATCCTTGATTCAATTTACTTTTTAATTTTCAAATTTAATATTAAAAAAATTAAAGTTACATCATTATATCTTCCCTTATTTTGTTTCTTTTAAAAAAATTATAGTTTCTAATTTCTTTTATAATTATCTTTTTTTCAAAATTTCTTTCGATGTACTATATAATTTTTTTTTTCAAATTTTATACTCACTAATATATTATTTTTTTTTAATATTTCTTTTATCAGATTTTCTAACTCTATTTTTTAATTCCGAAAATTTATCTCTTTTGTCAATAATTCTAAATCCTTAATTCAATTTACTTTTTAATTTTCAAAGTTAGTTTTAAAAAAATTAAGTTACATTGTTATATTCTCCTTATCTTTTTTTTTTCTTTCTAATTTTATAGTTTCTAATTTCTTTTATAATTATTTTTTTTTAAATTTTTTTCAACGTGTTATATAATTCTTTATTTTTTTTTCAAATTTTTTTCTATTAATAAGATAGTAAAATTTTAATAAATCCGTGAAATGCACGGACTAAAACACTAGTTAAGTAGAAAGTATAATGACTAAATTAAACTCATGTACAGTTGAAAAACAAAGCAAGAAAGCTGAACACCGCAATATCCGGGGACGCTGCGGCGCCATCGTGCGGTTACTGTAGCAAGACCAATCCAGAAAGTGTGAGAAAGAATCATAAATAGCAGTAGCAATAGCATCAATACATACATTATTGGAGAGAAGAAAAATAAAAGTGTGTGAGAAGAAGAAAAATGGGAGCAGAGCCCTTGTCCAAGAACGAGGTTGCACAAGCACAAGCACAGGCACAAGCTCCCATCGTTCTGGGGCTCCAACCTTCAGCCCTGGTTGACCACGTGGCACGTGTGAATTGGTCCTTGCTCGATCAAATTCCCGGTGAACATGGTGGCTCCATACCTGTACTCACCCCCATCACTACTTTTCTTCCTTTTTACTAATATCTACTCTACTCTCCATTGTTTTTATTTTTATTATTACTAGGTGGGTTCTTGTCCTTTTATTTTCATTTTTTTGGTATGGATATATTTTTTCTAAGCATCGCTGTCACCTTCAATTATTTCGTATAAGGAAACAAATCTTATGACATGACATGACATGTTGAATTAATTAATTGGGTAAGTAAAATATGTTTCATGTTTCATGATCGTAGGTTGAGCTTGGAGAGCTTGAATATATACTGAGGGAGGTGAAAATTCATGTTGTCTCATGCCATGATAATGATGATGATGATGATTATCCTTCTTCTCACATTAAGACCTTGGCTGGAGGCAGTGTTGCTAACACGATTCGAGGGCTGAGTAGTGGGTTTGGGATTTCTAGTGGAATCATTGGGGCGTGTGGTGATGATGAGCAAGGGAAGTTATTTGTCCATAACATGAGCTCCAATGGAGTTGACCTCTCTAGACTCAGGAAGAAGAAAGGACAGACAGCACAGGTTTGTTCAACATCACAAAAATTAGTACCCCTCCGTTCCAAATCATACGACGTTTTAGAAAAAAAAATTGTTTCAAAAAAATTGTTCCAAAATAGATGTTGTTTTACAAAATCAATACTGCATTAAATATCTTTTCAGGACTACTCTTAATTAATACTTAGTGGGAGTAGTGTACTATGAGTAATTAATTAAAGAGATAAAGGGTATATTAGGAAGTTACCTAATATTTTTTAGAAAATTCAACAAATTAATTGCATTCCTTAATACATGTACCAAAATCTTAAACGTCATATAATTTGGAACGGAGGGAGTATAAAATTTAGACGCAATTTTTTAAGTGTTTTTGGTGTTGCTAAGTTGCTTTCCAATTAGAATTGGAGTTTGATCTCGGTAATCTATATTGATGTTTAATGTAAATCTCTGTTATGCAAATTAGAGAAATGGAATTTCAAGTTCTAATTGGTGATTAGTACTAAAAGTAGTTATAAGGAAGGTATTTAAGTTTTGTCTTAAAATTTATTTCATTAATAAATGTTTTGTACAAAAGTGGAAATGTAACAACTTAACTGTTTGTCACAGTGTGTTTGTTTGGTTGATGACTTGGGAAACCGTACCATGCGACCCTGTCTCTCAAATGCT
Organism: Pueraria montana var. lobata; assembly: GCA_026413185.1. Classification (NCBI taxonomy): domain Eukaryota; kingdom Viridiplantae; phylum Streptophyta; class Magnoliopsida; order Fabales; family Fabaceae; genus Pueraria; species Pueraria montana. The sequence continues at coordinate 1,930,504 of CM048646.1, read as the reverse complement.
GTGAAACTTCAGGTACATGACTTTGTTGTGTCTCAAATATATGCGTGTAATTTGGGGTGGAACATAAATAGGCACAGTTAAATATTGTTAAGTATGACAATTACTCTGTTTTTTGCAGGCAGAGGAATTGACCAAAGAGGATTTTAAGGGCTCCAAGGTTATTTTGATGTTTTTTTATTTTTTTTCCTGTTACTCCTGTACGTTTCATTTGTTCTTGTAATGTTTCATCTAATTCTTTCTGTCATGATAGGATTATATCGTTAGTTTCTAGGACTGAATTAATTGTTCAAGTATATTCCACCAAAACGGATCATAGGACAAGGGTGAATTTGCCTTGTATTCGGTACTCTACCAGCATGCTAACGTAGCTAAGGATATGTTAACATTTCAGTGGTTGGTGTTAAGATATGCAATACTTAATTTGGAAGTTATTCAAGCAGCCATTCTTTTAGCAAAACAGGAAGGTCTTCTTATTTCCTTGGACTTGGCCAGCTTTGAGGTATTCTACACAACTCGACATTCACCTTTAAGAACTATGATCTGAATCAACTCGCCTCAGTTATGAACTATGATATCATATTTTATGTTTGTGTAGGCAAGTTATTGTGTACCAAATACCAATATTGATACAAATATGGAAAATTTTCTATAATTGCATCAGTTATGTAAATTATGTACTAGTCTCACATGGTATCTTTATTTTGGCAAGATGGTTAGGAATTTTAAACAACCACTTCTGAAGCTACTGGAGTCTGGAAATATAGACCTTTGTTTTGCCAACGAGGATGAGGTAACAGAGCTTCTAAGGTAACTGTCTTTTTTACTTAACCTGCTTTGTACCAAGATATGCATTTTCCAAGTTATTCATTGTCTTAGTTTCAATAATCTGCTGATTTTTTTTTATACATGATGTCACTTTACAATGGACATAGGGGCGAACAAAATGCTGATCCAGTAACTGCTGTAGAATTTCTTGCCAAATACTGTCAATGGACAGTAGTAACACTGGGTCCCAACGGATGCATTGCTAAACATGGAAATGAGGTGTGTAAATTATCTCTGAATTATATTTCACACACAATTTCCATTTTTTTATATGTTGTACAGCTATTCTCATGTGTCCATTAGCCAAGTGAACCCTTTTGTTAATTTTCCAGATGGAAACCATAATTAACTAGATCAAACAAAAGGTGTAATTTACCTAGTAGGAACTTGTTATGAAGTTGTCGCCTTCCAATATGGGAAGATTGATAATCAGACTAGTGAAGCTTTCCTGTTGGTATGATAAGCTCAAAATCTGCTTTAGTAGTATGTAACCAAGGAACAAGTCTAGTGCAGAAAATTGTTTGACATTATCTGTTCATGTGATGATTGTGATCCGAAAGTAATTTAGTGTCGTACCCTCTTAAAAAAAAATGCTGGAATGATTAACTCTATTCATTATTATGAACTATGCTTGTTTTTAAACGTATCAGATTGCACGTGTTCCGGCCATAGGAGAAGCAAAGGCAATTGATGCAACAGGAGCAGGAGATCTTTTTGCAAGTGGATTTTTGTATGGAGTGATCAAAGGTCTGTCACTTGAAGAGTGTTGCAAAGTGGGCGCATGCAGTGGTGGGTCTGTTGTTCGCTCTCTTGGCGGTGAAGTGACATTAGAGAATCGCCAATGGATGTACAAACAAATGCAAATAAAGGATCTTCCCACGCCTGATACATCCAAATAACTAATGAATAGTCTCAATGAAAGAAAGTTGTTACTTCAATGCTTCCTTTTCTTTCTTCCTTTACATTTCATCTCTTGCCACTAAATGACAGCTATTGTTCTAATTGGGAACTGGTTTGATTAATGCATGCAAGCCTTAACAAATTCCACGGAAGAAACACACAAGTATACTTAGCCTCGAATATATTTGAGCTTGATGCAAGTAGGATTGTCATTCCTAGCTTACTTTTAAAACATACAAAACTAATGGTTACTTTGATTTTATTAACTGTTAATTGAGAACGTGTAAAGTTTTCAAAGATAAGACTGCTGCTGGCTAACTATTTTTCATTAGGTAATATCATGATTCATACTTACATCTGAGTTATTATAAAATTTAAGGCGTGTTTGGTTTAGTATTTCTTTAGATAAATAATTGATTTGTTGATACCTCAAACTACGTTGAGACGGTGTTTTTTCCGGTGGTTAGAGGAAGTGTTCTTACAAGAAAACAATCAAATGCCAATGTAAGTAGAAATTTTGACCATATATTTTCCATGCTGAAGTGAAGGCAAAGTAACACAGTTATTTTTCAGTTTTTCACAGTGACACCATGATTTTGAGTTGCTTACAGCCAATTCAAACACACTAGCCGTCATTGTCCTAACCACTACGTGTAATCACCATGCTCTATTTGATGGAAAATTATATAAACAACGCAGATAGATACAAATTATAGCATGTGATTGTAGCGATAAAACTTAAGAAGGTTATTATTACTAACTTGGATTCGCATCCATCTCTATGAGAATTGTTTGCCGGAAGAAATCCTTGAAATACTCTTGAGAGGATTTCTGCCCACTTTTCTAGGGGATTGTTTAAGAGAATTTGAGTGTCAGATAGAGTCTGTAAATTTGCTTAATGGGATAACAAATTTATAATCCCCTAGCAGTAGGTAGGGACCTCTCAATGGACTATCTACTAAATGATTGACCCAACCCATCACAGGATCAATCTTATCATAATCCAATCCAAAATATCCGTAAATAAGATAATTATCTTATCTTAAATTGTCGATTGATGATACTAAAAGATAATATGATAATTATTGATTGATGCTAATCCATAACAAATATTTTTAACATTCTCCCACTTGGATAGTATTAACCAATAATCAAAATAAGAATCATCAAGACTAAAACGACAATTTCAATAATTTGTCAACAACAATGTAAGAAATCTAAAATCTCTAATGCTACAAAATAATATCCGATAGGGATACATATCCTGCACATCAAATAGTCATATTTCTCACAAGAAAATAGTATATGGAATAGCATAGCTTAATAGTCAAAATATGCTACATAACAACGGCACAAGCATCTGAAAATGCTATAAGAGATATGTTACTGAGATAATATTTTATATACATATCTCATGATAAAGTATTTTCAGACTCCCATTAACCCAAAAAAATCAAAAGACTTAACCAAACACATGTGAGTTGTAAAATTCTCAAAAGCTCCAATAGATAAGTCTTTGATTAGTGAATCTACAAGTGTTTTCTTTCAACACCATAATCAATTTAAGTCTAAAAAGCTGCAAAGGCCAGAACATAATTCACATGTATCTAAGTGTTCACGATAGCCCAATAACAAGAGTGATCATTGATGGGCTAAATCAACAAATGCTCTTAGAATATTTGACATTCAATTAATCTGAGTTTCACGAAATAAGTGACTACGCAAACCCGAAGACAATTAGGAAATCCACTAATTTCCTACTGGGATGACATAGACACCTAGCTTAAATGAAACAATACTCTAGATTAATGTGGCCACAAAATGTCAATATGAGCAAGCACTTAGATCAATGGTCTAAACATAAAATTCATAAGTACCTCAATGGTGCTAAATTGTACTCGATAGGAGTACTATCATCACAAGCACCTCAACAATGTAGAGAATCATACTCGATAGGAGTATTGTATTTACAATATACTTATAAATTTCGACCAAACAAAATGTGAAGTTTTGGGTAAAAGAGATGCACAAGATAATTGCATGCCAAAAGACTAATTGTGCAATTCCCAACAAAATGGCCTTGACATCCGCTAAAGATGCCTACTAAGATACAATGGATTTTATGTACCTCAACACAAAAGGACAAGGATAAATAACAAAGTCCTTATAGAATATGTCATATCATCGTTAAATGTGCACAAGAATATATGACAATACAAATTTGATAAGTCTCGAGACATAACAAAAGGTTATATGCTCCCACTAATCCTTTATATACCAAAAAATAAGATTAGGATTTTCCTTAGAGCCCACTAGAATTTAAATACTCTAATGATAGTGAGATTATAGCTTTGTAAGATAATGTGAATAAAAATTCACTATTTTCTCTCTTAAAGAAATACGAATGAGAGATAAGTAGAGTAGAATAGGATTAATGAGGGAAGTGGTTAGAAACGAGAATATGAACCCAACATATAATCCATCTATCAATACAGAGCTTTACAAAAGGGTTTCATAGCTAACCACGTATTATAACGAATATTAATCCTCAAAGAATATTGACCCTCAAAAGGATCACGTAAACAAGGTAACCTTTACTTTACAAACATGAGTGACATAGAAAATCCCTAATATTTAGAAGTAGAATATGGGATCACTTGCAAGTTTTCAATTACTCACTCAAAACATAAACTCAAGTGCTACAATTATAAATAATATCTACACACACTTAAGTATATGATTTGGTTACACACAGCGGAAGTACATGGGACCTATACTCAACAAATATTAAGGATATAGCAACAAATAGTCTCTAACTCTCATCACAAACTATGATGGACATAGGTTTATCTATATATCCCAAATAAAGCATATAGCATCAACAAAATTACGATATGAAATACCATAAGCAAACATACAAAATATGGTATAGAGAAATTAATCTCTTCAAATTTGAGATTCCTATATTGTCCTATCAAGAATTGTCCACTAAAAAATATATGACAATAGAGAGTTATCACAAAACAATATTCTATAAGAGACTATCACAAAATCCTTAATGTAGGTCCTAACAACAAAGTGATTACAAATAGTATGTGACAAGAAAACCATTTTATCAAGACAAATAAATTTGGTTGCTCATGTATGATTAATTGGGCATTTGAGGTAGAGATTTTGTGTCAACACAGTCCATTTATAGGACATTACTTTCAAAATGCTAGAGTTTCCCACTTGATAAAGAAAAAATAGTTGACTTAATTTTAAGGAAAATATCCAAAGAGCTAAACAAAATTCAACTATTATCTTTATCACACTAGAACCATATCGAGTAATGTCATACCGATAGGGTATGTCCACTACCCACATGATAGCAATCTGTTTCTATAAAATATTCCATTAAATAAATTTGCATTGCGATAAGTAAATGAAAAAATTTCAGAATATTCGATTGCATAAAATTGCCCAATTAATAAAAGGTTTAGACAAAGAGGCTAGTATGGAACAACAAGGAAACATGTGTGTAAATTGTCACATACTCAGAGTTAAATGGTTCCATACAAATACAACCAAAACATGTCTCATTAAAGAGAATTTCTTATTTATTGAGATCTCTCTGAAGAATCTCAAAATACACAATAAATAAGAAATATAATACTATAATGCACAAGAGAAAACTTATATCATTAAAAACTTCAATTGATAGGCTACTCAAACAAAAAACTGATATAAGTGTAGGACAAATGGTGCATTGTTTCTTAACAAATTATATCAATAATAACATACCGATAGGGTATAATTATCATCAATATAATAGAATTATGCAAATTATCAAAAAAAAAAAAATTATGCCAAAAGAATATGATATTTAACAACAATCGTATTCAAAGAAAACCAAAACATGCTTAACAACACTTTGACTTAGCATGTAATAAACACGACTTTATCGTCGTAAGAACCATAATATTAATTTCATGATCTCTATATTGGAGAGAGTACAATAATAAAGTTGTTGGTTTTACTTAATTGAGTCAATATTACAAAAGTACACAAAACAATTTTATATTTATCTCAAAATAGAACTCTAGAACTAGTAAGATGCAAAATACTCCTACTAAAAATCAGAATTAGAATATGATTACGAAATGGAGTATTATAACAATCAAAAGGAAATGATTGTAGAGTTCTGCTAGAAAATTTTGAGAAATAGTGACATTCTTGCATATTTATAATCTCAAAAGGATAAGAATAATTTATTTGCAAATTTATCCATATATGCAATCATAATCAAGTTAAAATGTTCATAGTGTCACTATAAGACCAATGAGCTTTGATGACTTAAAGAGTATGTAATGTCATCTAAAGAGAAAAACTCCAAATATAAATCAATATGACTCATCGTTATATTTAAGACCAAATGAGCTTTGATGACTTAAATAAGAGTACATAATGTCATCTCAAGAGAAAAGCTCCAAATATAAATCAATATGATTCATATAAAATACATGAATGATATAGTTTGTAATTGCCTTAAAGAGTGTTCAACAAAATATTTTCAATAATTTTAAAAGTGAACACTTTAACAATAACAAGGCAATAGAGAATTTAATTCAGATTTTAGATTAACTTGGCATAAAAGGATTTGAAATAATGCCCAATTGCACCATTAACATAAAACAACTTAATTTTTTTTTATTATAATCTAAAATTTCTTTGACTAAGGCACATGATTAGAGAAAATATATACTTGACACATATTTGTCACAAAATTAAGAATGATAGATGGGTCTAAATTTGAACAGTATAGTAGTGAAAAATACAATGTATATTAAAACATTAAAAATATGCCAATTTTAATTTTACTGGATATAGAGAAATGACATAAAATAATATACAATTCACTACATATATTTATTTAGAAAACATATACTCTTCAACCCAAATAATAACAAGAAAAAAAATAGAAAATAAAAGTGACTAATACTAATCATTATAGAGAGTGCCTGAAAAAATTTATGCCTCATAATTTGTCCTATTAAAAGTTTTGATAGAATTAGGGAGGAAAACTGAACATCACAAAACATTGTGTGATTTGAAAGAAAAGTTCAGCCAGAAAAGAGAGTCCCTAAACAAAAGTGCAACAATACAATGTACTATAACTTATATTACCAAGATCCTAATACCGATAGGGTACCAAGAAATTGATTAACATAAGCAAAGAAAAGCACATTGTACAACAACAAATCACACTAACAACAACATACCGATAGGGTAAAATTATTATTAATGTGATAGAACCAACACAAAATTCACATAAATGTACCCACGATAGGTGAGATTACTATTATGTAAATTAAGAGAAAATTATGCTTATCATAGAATTGGTAATTTATACCATGCATAATTGTATAACTAACATATAAATTCACATCACTATACCCACGATAGGCGAGTTATAATAATGCAAATTAAGAGAGCAAAATTATGCACAAAAGAAAATGACAATTTATATCATGCATAATTTTAATAACGATATTGTACAACTAACACATAAATTCACATCACCATATCCACGATAGGCGAGTTATAGTAATGTAAATTAAGAGAACAAAATTATGCATATAAGGGGAGAATCATAATATTATCATGCATAAAATGACCTCAAATTAATTCCTCAATAGTGACAAAATATTAAAGAGAATATCCCATACCAAAAAATTACTAAAATAGTAGGGAATTGTCACAAAAATTTTGAGGTCCAAAATTCGAGAATACAATATCTAAAATATCAAATTAAGTCTCGAATTAATCAAATAAATAATTTCTGATGCCCAAAAAATTCCAGAAAACAAATTCCAGAAAAATATTTGGGCCTTGGGATTGGGCCCACGCGCCCCACGCGCTGGGCCCACGATTGGGCTTCCCAAAAACAGCTTCCTTATTTGCCCAGATGCAGCAAAACGGGTCTGGTTGACCCGCGAATCGACCTGGATGCTGCAGCCAATTCCGGTGATGGAACGGAGCAATAAAGGGCGCGTTCTGATCGACTCAAGTAGAGGAAGAAAAGCCCTCAAGAAATTTTGAAAATCATTAAAAAAACGAAGGAGAAATCGAGGAAAAACGCAGAGGGGCGAGACGCGTTTGGCAAACGGTTTCCAGAATCGTGTTTTGCAAATACTCCCTTGTTTTTGAACGAAAGAACAAGTTATAGCATGGGTTATGCTCGAAATTCTTCGATCTATAAAAGCCCTCAATCAATTTTGAAAAAGGATTATCCAAATGTGAATAATTTGATTCGAAAGATTTCGGGCTTTGAAGGTTTGTGAGAAAATAAAATTTCTCAATTCTCTTAAATTCGTTCACGAAATTATATGAATTTTTGATATGTTACTCCAATGATAACAAGAAACAAAAGCCCTCAAGCGATTCCGAATTTCATGCATAAAATATAAATGCTTTTGACAAAGAAGTTCGAAGAGAAAAGGGACACAAATTGTTTTATCACATTCTGAATTTAAAATAATTAATTTAAAAAAAAATCAATAGAACCACTAATTTTAATTTCAATAATAAGAACGAAGAAATCAAAATTATAGGATTCACACAACAAACAGCTATAAAATGTATCTAAGTTGGCTCTGATACCAATCGATGGAAAATTATATAAACAACGCAAATAGATACAAATTATAGCATGTGATTGTAGCGATAAAACTTAAGAAGGTTATTATTACTAACCTGGATTCGCATCTATCTCTATGAGAATTGTTTGCCGGAAGAAACCCTTGAAATACTCTTGAGAGGATTTCTGCCCACTTTTCTAGGGGATTGTTTAAGAGAATTTGAGTGTCAGATAGAGTCTGTAAATTTGCTTAATGGGATAGCAAATTTATAATCCCCTAGCAGTAGGTAGGGACCTCTCAATGGACTATCTACTAAATGATTGACCCAACCCATCACAGGATCAATCTTATCATAATCCAATCCAAAATATCCGTAAATAAGATAATTATCTTATCTTAAATTATCGATTGATGATACTAAAAGATAATATGATAATTATTGATTGATACTAATCCATAACAAATATTTTTAACACTATTATCATGTCTGATTGTTTTGTAATATATATGATGACAAGGTTGGGGAGTAGCTCCTGAAATGGTGGAGAGATTGACCCTCTCATCAGATGCCCTCCTAGCTTTGTTGTTGTCCTAGCCAGAACAGGATGACCCAAGATTTTGAAATCTTGGAGTGAGATGGGTGTGTCATTCTTATGTTATTATGGTCTCATTATTATCGAGGAACTTGTTTCAGACCAAATTGGTCCTAGGTGGCCATCTCAAACTAGGAACAGTCCTAATCAATAATCAAATTTTTAACTCAAAAAGTTTCAAAATAATATATTTTTTAAATTAAGTAAATCCAAAGATGTACTAAGTTTTAATTCAAAATATTATAAGATATAATATCTTCTAAAAACTATTATCTCCCAAATTCGATCCATTTTTCATTAATAGACGGAGAATCACATTGGATTAACCACTTTCTTGTGGTCCACCACATTGGATTAACTAAATGAAGCATAACGTTGTTCTCATTCTCAAGCGCAATTGGGTTTTCAAATAAGATTTTGGGTCATAAAAATTCTAAATTACGAATAAATTAACAACAAAGTAAATACTCTCAAATAAATAATTTATTTTTAAAAGTTAGATAATACACACAAAATAATTCAATTAAGAATGAGATTAATTAAGTTTTTAGTCCTTAAATTTTTTTTTAAAATTCAATTTTTAGTCCTGAACAAAAGTTTGAATCCTATTATTTTTAATTATTTAATGAGATTTTAGGGACTAAAAGCTGAGTTTTTAAAAAGTTTAGGGACCTTGACCGGTCAAAATTTTGTTCAAATACTAAAAATCAAATTTTTAAAAAGTTGAAGGACCTTGACTCGTAAAATTTTTGTTCAGGGACTAAAAATCAAATTTTGAAAAAGTTTAGGAACTAAAAGCTTAATTAACCCTTAAGAATAATGCTATATCTATTATGCACTAGCTTCCAAATGGCATTGACTAAGGATGGAGAAAGGGTGTGAGATTCTAGTTGTTGCTTTGTTGAGGTTGGGTAAAAGGGTGATGAATTGATGATCATAAACAGAGACTTCAATGTCCAAGTCAATGTCAATGAATCATATATATATGAGTTTGAGAGGTGACGTGTTAGGTGATCAAGTGGCGTGAGCCTTACACTTATAATCAATGGGATTTAGAGAAAAACTTACACTTAGTTTTTCCTACAAGCAATACCCACACTTATTGTAAGTGGTAGTTGAGTGGTTTCGAGGCTGGGTATGAGGCCAATTGTTGGGTACACCTATGTTTTGGAGACAGGTTGTGCCATCTCCAAGTTAGTGACTAGGTACCCTAGAAGTTAGGACCTTGGATAATTCTACTAGGCAAGGGTTAAGTTGGTTGTGTCATCCTTAAGGTATAGAAAGATATTGTAAGAAAATTGATTTAGAATTATTCATCGATTAATGTTGAAATGGTAATTGAATTGAAGAATTTGTCAACAAAATTATTTTTGCATTTATTTGATATCCAATATTATTTTTTTCTTTGGGTAGAGAAACAGATAGACGAAGAGTATATAGTTTAACACTTTAAACATTAAAGATTTTCTTGGAAGTGAAATTTTAAAAGGATAGGAAAAGTAAGGCGACTTTTTGTTTTTAAATTAAGAGAATTATAGGATATTTATAAAAAAAAAACATATTAAATTTATGATTATTTATCATTTTTATCTTTTATTTTTAAATTATCAAATTAGAAATAAAAGTTTGACCTTCTCTTCTTTTTTCCTTTAAAACTACAGTCCCAAACATATCCCAAAGGAATAAGGGAATTGCTTGATGAGCTGCAATCAACAGAATAGCTTCAATTTATTTGATACATAAATGGTCATGCAATGTATGAGATGTTTCAAGCTTATCCTCTTAACACAATTTATAAAGTTGCGAAAGATGCAATAAAAATGCACGATTATCCTCTTAACTTAAATTGATAAAGTGGCAAAAGATGCAATAAAAATGCAAGATTCAATCCCGTAACCTACTTTGTTCTCTTTCCCGTTCCATTCTCCATGAGAACCTTCAAGGGCTTCTATCAAAACCCACCTCACGAGTTAATCCTCCCTTGAACCTCTTCCTAAAATAATACTTGAAAAAAATAAACAAATTTTTCATAATTTAATGTTGCGCAATGTAAAACAGACTTACCGTATCATCTAATCACAATTCACCATTGATATAACATTTTTAGAGTAATTATTATAAAAGTCAACAAACTTACCATACATAATGATTTGTGATTGCATGACAATGTAAAAATATTTTACACTGTCAGTGCATCGCCTTTTTTTCTATGAAAATAGTTAAGTTTAAACAGTTTGCCCAACATTTTTTTCAGCCTGAATTTCAATTAATTGTTGTAAATCATGCATTCAAGTTCATCAAACAGCTATAAAATCGTTTACAATGATCAGGCATGGATGAATTGCAGAAACAAACAGGATTAAGGAAAGAAAATCCATCAAAGAGATATCTTCTCCCATGACACATATGAAACCTACTCATCTTTAAATATCAGTATTCAACACCTCTAGTACTTGATTTTAAATTATCAGATGTCCATAGGAGAACCACCTTGGTCTACAGCAGCAGCAGCAGCAGCAGCAGCTTGATCTGTACCAGAACCCTGATCTGTGGCAGCATCCTGTTCGGTTGCTGGCTGAGCTTCTTCAGCTGGAGGGCCTTCTTCCTCCCTCACAATCTCAAAAGTATCAATCAACTGTTGAACAGTTTCCTGATCCAAAATGTGGAATGGCTCACCAACTCCAACCACAGCAATAGTGCATACAGAACTCCTGAGTTTTTCACCTTGCAAGGACTCCCGAGTTGCGATAAGTGCATCTTTGATCAGATCTTCTCGGGAAGAGCCCATGAAGTTCTCAAACCTGCGTTCCAAATATGTCTTTGCAGCTTGAGAGCGAGACCCAATAGCAAAAGCCTGATATTCAAAATAGTTTCCACTGGGACAGTTGTAATATAGGTGAGCTCCAGATTCATCTAATCCAGCTACCAGAAGACCAACCCCATAAGGTCGTTTCCATGATCGCTGGGTGCAAACCTGCAACTCAAATTTGCATCACAACTACCGATGAGAGAGATCTTTTCAGTTCTAATAAATTTTGCAGATAATTCTTTCTTTTTGTCCTCTTGTGTCATGTAATTCTGCAGATACAAGCACAAAGAGTTGCTTCCCATACCCCATTCATTCAACTTTCTACCACTAAAACACAAGTATAACGGTATATTTCATAAAAATAATGATTTTGGGGGTGGGGGCGGGGGCGGGGGCGGGGGGGGGCGGGGGGTTACTACTTCTAAAATGTTGTTCTCACCATACTTTCTATCTCTATCTACAGAACAATCCGTCAACCATAGTAAGTAAAACCAAGTAAAAATACATTTCTTATTTCTTTGATGAACTCAAACATATGATAGCTTGAAACCTTATTCAACTATGTCTTTCACATGCAAGTTCTATTGACTTCAACATAACAATAATTCGGATTCCATTTCTCACATGCAAGTTCTATTGACTTCAACATAACAATAATTCGGATTCCATTTCACTTCATAAAACAGCCATCTCATATAGATTTGCATCACATAATAACTATGACAAAGTGACATAACTTGGCAAGATGTAAACATAAATATTATCATCCGTCAGGATTTCAACTCACGGTAAACAGAAACCTTGGCAGTGCTGTGAGGTATTAAAATTTCAGAGGTAACTTTTGGTGGAATGGTCAAGGAAGAAGGTTTTCAAATCCTATTATGTTTCTGAAGCGAAAAAAATTGCATTAGAAAATGGGGGAGAAATCACAGCTTTACCCCCAAAAAAACCCTAAACAGTATTATTTCAGGGGGGAAATGGGTTTTTAGAGCTTATATCATGGTAGCAATGCTATAGCATGTGAAAAGCTGCTATTCCGGCTGCAATGATCGCTACTGAAAACTGCTCTGCTATTTGAATCACACTGCAGCCTAGGGCTGCTTCACTCCGCTACTCTGTTATAGCACCACTATAGATCCCTATTAATAACCCACTACAATGCTCAGTAAATCATGCCCAACACAGCTTCCCTAATACAAGAACAATAGAACATCCTCAAAACTTAAAAGAATAGAAGTTCAACACACATTAGAGAATGAAAATACATACTCAATCAGTCATTTTGTATTTAACAACTCAGTTACAATGGCCACACAAAGAACCAAAAACAATCAGTAGAACATTGAAAGGTTTTAAAAATGGTCCGCAACCACAATTGCAGCCTCAACATCAAGGATTTTGGAGTCTCCGTGACTGCAATTGCAGCCACATCAACTGCATTTCTCCACAATTGTTACCAATAGTAATGAAACCCTACCACAACCAAGATTTTAAATTGCAGTCATGGTTCTGTCGCATTCCTCCATACTGCAGATTTTTGCAGACAAATGCGGTCACAATTGCACTCAAACACCCCAAAAACCTTGAAGTTGTGGCGGACCATTTTTTAAAACCTTGCATAAAAGTTCAATTATCATAACTACCTCAGATAAGTATCGAGCTCCAGCCGTTTTGTATCGGCATTCGTTAAACAGCAAAGAAATTCACTCACAAATCCCAATTTGAACAAACACACCACACACAGTTTGATCACAAAACCTAAAATCGAAATTAAACAGCACATCCCTAGACGAATCGTTCCAATTCAAACAATTAAAAAAGCCACGAGACAACAATTTCTTTCGGCGAAGGAAACCCTAGGCGAAAGCAAACAGAGTGAGTGAGGAAGAGCGGTGACCTGAGCCTTATCGGCGAGCTGAACGACGAGTCTCCCAACGGGAAGCGGTGACTCATAGGTGTAGTTGTAGTTGATGCATTCAGAACGCATGTATCGGGAGAGGACGCGGCCGTCGGCGGTGAGTCCGGCGATGGCGACGCCGATGTGGTTGTCAACCTTGAAGATCTTCTTCTGGTGCGAGGAGAGTTCGGAGTTGGCCTTGTTGACGCAGGCGAGGACCACGTGGGTCTTGGATCGGAGCCCGATCGCCGCCGAGCCCTGCTTCACCGCCTCCATCGCGTACTCCACCTGGAACAACCGCCCCGCCGGGCTCCATGTCGTCACGTCTGTGTCGTACTGGTTTCTGAACATTCTCGATTCGATTCAACGCCAAAACCAAAACCCTCTGCTTCACTCTCTTTATTTCACCTCCTTTTCTTCTTCCTCAAGAACTCTCTCTCTCTCTCTCTCTCTTAACTCGCCCTATGACTTCAGTGTTGGACAAGTAAGTCATGTTTGACTGTTTAGTCCACTAACCCAATGGCCTCGCACAATTTGGATCGGCCCATCTATTCATTAAGACTGGGGAATGGGGAGCTGCTATTTACATCTCTTTTTTACTTTTGGTATCCATCTACTTTTAAAAAAATTTTGACAAAAATATATTTGATGGAAAGTAATTTTCATAATATAATTTATATTATAGAAACTAGTTTTCATAATGTATTAAAAAAATTACATTATAGAAATTATTTTGTAATGTAAATATAAATTTTTATATTACTGGAACTAGTTTCTATAAGATGTGAGAAAAGCGGGAAGAAAAAAAATATGTAGATCGAGATGGCTTTGAAGAGAAGAAAATACAAAGAAAAATAAGAAGGGAGGATGAGGGAGAAGGTGAGAGAAAGAAAGCGAAGAGTGCAAGGAGGAATGGAGAATGTGAGTGGAAGTGGAGGTGAAGGTAAGGGTAATTTTAAAATTTCAAAAAGTCCAAAAAATATGGGGTGTGAAGAGTAAATATTGGTGGTCCAAATTTGCGGAAACCTCACATTTTTTTTTTTCTTTGAATGTTTTTTTGTTCATGAAATAGAATGATCCAACACACAGGTATACTGTACTCCCGCACAAAAATTAAACAAAAGATGAGTCTTCCACATGTTTAATTGCATTTGTTTCACGTACTAATTATAAATATATAACAAACATGTAATGAATTAAAAATTATGTACAGTGTGTATAAGTTAATGGACTAGAATTATAAAGGTTTTGTAAATTAAAAATTATTAAATAAGAGATAAAAAAATTTTATTTATTGTTGTTCAGTATCAATTTAGAATGAGTAATATTTAAGGTGGAATCTAGAATTTCTCATGCTTTTATAGAAGTCAAACTTTATTGTGTTTATTAGAAAAAACTTTGATGCTCAAGTTAGTATACACCGAAGACAAAGTAAGATAAAATTAGGCTTACTTGTATAGTTCTCATTGCTAACAGTTTTTTTGATCCGTAAGAATTAAATTCAGATATTAAGAAGTTTATACTAATTCACGCATATTGCTCAATCAATAAAGTTAGACTCTCTTAATAACAGCTTTGAAGTCGCTTCAATGTTTCACACTTGCACGAGTCATCATGCAATGCCAAAAATTTAATCTCAAATAAAAAGGGTTGTTGGCTGAAGTTGGGAGAGATGTGTATAAGGCCTTATGGCTTTTGGTTTGTGTTTACTTATTGTACTACATGGGCCAAGGTGGTTTGGTAACATCCCACAACAATTACTTGAGGGATTTTCTAAGTTTACGTCTTTAAACTTATTGAATTGGATAGAACAAGTTGATGATTGCTGATTAAAGTATTTGGCACACACATACATGTAGAATATTATTTATGTCATTTTATCTAAAAACAAAAGGGAAAGTAACATTGAGCTTTGCTGCTTAGGACATTGGAAACAACCGAGGTTATCATTAAATCCAGATTCTCCAATACTCATTTCTCGGTATCTTCTTCGATGCATTAGCTTTATGGCGGTGATTGATCATTATGTATCTACTTTATCAGTCGTTTAAAATTAGAAGGAAAAAAAAAAAAAAAAACACTTTACAATTACACCTAACTTGTTGGTTGTTAAAAAAAAAAAAAAACCTTGTTGGTTGTTGCTTTGCTCGCACATGGCTGGAATTGTTTTTTGTTTTTGTTTTTGTCATTTTTTCTTTCTTACTTTAGGTAGCCATGTGTTATGTTCTATGCAAGCACATGCATGCTGAATGGTAGTTGTTTATTTATTTCTTGATTTCGGTTAAGGTTGTTTGATTCGTATTTTAGGCTTTCAAGTCTCTCTGAGTAGCATTCGTGAGGCACAGTACAAAAATCCTACGAATAACTCAGTAAAATTCCACTGGTGGTGTCGCTCTTTTAAGAGTGTAGTTGTTCTTTTTCTTTTTCTTGTAAAAAAAATGTCTATAAGTTGAAATAAGTAATTTGCAATCTGACCTTAAGAAAATTATAAATTTAAGTTGCAATAATATATTTGCATACAGAATTTAATAAAAAATACTTAACAATAAAGATGGAGAAAAAAAAATGGAGAGATGAAATGTGACGTTAATTTTAGCCAACATGGCAATATCAATGTCATCAAGCTTGACAGACCAACAAACCAATAGGTAAAATATCATATATTATTCTCATGGCATGTCAAGAAAATTAAAACAAAAATATTTTAACAAGATATATTGTAATGCCCAGAGCAATAGAGAAGACCGGATGGAGCTCGAATGGTGTAACAGGAAATTGTAATGTCCAAACTCGAAACTATCTATGATACAATCGTGCCCAAGTTTCCAAGCCATTTAGGTTTCTCCTTTTAATGAGAATATATATTGCACGAAAGTTTTTTGATGAAATAATTCCTAGTTATCTTTAAATAATAAATTCTCCTATAAAATCTTCTTACTAATTTCCTTACTTACTAGATGAAATAATTTTATCTATAATAGTCTGTATAGCATTAGTCTTTAATTTTAAATTTAATATATTAAATAACATGTGCATATAAAACAAGATTGAGTAATAAGATACCGATATGTGCACTCGTTCCTATGAATTTTACGAATGCTCATATCTAAATTAAAAGTTATTTATTGAATAATTTCTCTCCCCATTATAAATAGTTTTTGTAAATACTCATTAAATAATGAAACAAAAATATACTTATTAAATAAAAGTTTTATCATCATCCCAACACACTATTACTCCTACACGCTGATATAATTATGGGTTCTACCTTTATTCCCTTATTATATAATTCCAATATTGTTGCAGTGTTGTTTTATAGGATTTTTTTTCTCCCTGTCTTCCCCGCACCCCTCCTCTGTCTCAATATTAAGAAGGATTACATGGCCATATTGTATTGAAAATAGGGTCTTAGCAAGTCTCTTTAATTCATTCTCCTTTTAAAAGGAGCGAAAGAATAAAAGAGTGATAACAATGTTAAAGGTAGAAAAGGTGATCATAATTAGATCCGGACTTCTTTTTTTGCGAAAACAAATTGGCCAAATGGCAATAGTTTAAGCCATGCTGAGCAAAAAAAAAAAAAAAGAAAGAAAGAAAGTTTAAGCCATTGATCCTGTAGTAGGAGGTGAAATGCTCGAATTTATAAGATGAATGGAATGGAATTAGGCGCGAAGAAAATTAGATGGAGGGAGTGAATACTGAAAGGTGACTTGAGGATGTGACAAAAACTCTGGTTTTTCTACAGAGGAGTGTTTGCATAAGAATTAAAACAAATAATTTGTGTAAAGACTAAACATAAAAATTATACATGTATAATTGTATAAGAATCAAATAAATAATAATTAAACCAAAATTAGCATTACTTAAAAATTTGTGAGAAAAAAAAAGGTAACAGCAACAACACGTCCGTGTTTGTATGTATTGCCAATTGGCTATGAGTAATGAACGACTAAGGAGCGACAGCTGTATGCAGCAAGCAGCGCACGCGAACTAAGTTATAAAATCCCCTTCTGCGACCTGATCACCACCTGAACTACCCAAACTACCCTTCTTTTTTCCTCAAAGTACCAAAACTACCCCTTAATGACGTTATATAGTATATTGGTACTGCTGAAAACGACAACACAGGAGACAAAATATTTGTATTTATTTATGACATTTACGGGTTCTTCCAGTCACCCGTGGAACTCCCGTTTATCACACTCACACCGCTGAGAGTCAGAGGAGAACAGCTAGGATTTTACAGACCGAAACAGCCGGTTGCAAGTGCTTGGACACACGTTGATTGTGATTTTTTTACGGTTAGACCGCGATTTTTTTTTCCCTCTCATTCCGTTGCAAAGGACTTTAGTTTTACTAGTACAAGTTTTTTTTTTTCTCTCACCATTTTTTGCTTCTTCTCTTCTCCGTGTCTCTGACTCTTGCTGAACCAGTTTTGCAAAGTCAGAGAAACAACGCAAGCAAGAAGAAAAAGGAGAAGAAGGAGGAGGAAAACTTCGCCGTCGTCGTCGCCGCCATGGAATTCGGAGCTGCCACCGCGACTCTCACGAAGAAGCTCTCGAGCGGCTACGGCGTCTCCGGAAGATCCGCGTACGACGGCGTTTTCGCCACTCCGATCAAGCTCCGCGCTCCGAGCTTCTCCTCTCAATTCGACGATTACCGCGAGATTTTCGGCGCCGCCGGAGCCTCGCTCGGTTCCTCGATTCCGATTCTCGAGCTTCCGGAGCTCAATGAGAGGAGAAGGAACGACGACGTTCGGCGCTCCAGGCTCGATTACTCGAAGGTCTTCGGCGGGTTCGGGAATCTAGACGCTGCGGTGCCTTTCGAGGAGCTTGTTGCTGAGCCTAAGGAGAAAGATAGCTTCAGAATACGGTGAGTTTGCTCGCTGAGTTCTTTTTTTTTTTTTTTACTTTTTTTTTATGCCTTAGGGTTTTAACTTAATGTGACTTGGAATATTGAATGTGCATGTGTTTTGCTTGGAATCCAGATTCGATTCGAGAATGTTTGTTCTTTGAACTTGGCTTTGTTTCTGCGTCCTTTCCCTTTTGACCGCTTTGTCGGTCATGTGAGTTCTTTCTGTGAGAAGAGAAACTGCGTTTTCTTTTGCTTTTATTTATTTTTGTTGTGCTCTCGAGGCAAAGTTAATAATACCTTACTTTTTTTTGTCACTCTAAAAAAAAAAGAGCGAATCAATGAGAATCTACTATTTCGCGGAACTTGTTGATCCCCTTCGGCATTCCTTTTATTCTACTTCACCAGTGGAGATCTTGTAGGTGAAGATTTCAAATACGATACGATTATCATTTTAAAATTTGGAATTGGACCCGGGAATCGGGATCTACATAACTTCTCAAATACAATTACTTGAAATATACGAATGTGTTTTTAGTTGCAAATACTTAGTGTATCACATTACTATCTTACTGATAGGGCTGTGTTCACGTTATAGCCGAAATTTATGCCTGTATTGTACCAAAAATGGTATACATTTATACAGCATTTAGCAAAAACTCCCAAGAAGGGGCTTGGGTTGTGAATATTAAGCAGATTCATAAATTGGTCTTTGTGGAAGGATGGAGATCTTCTTTTGAAAAATTGCTATAATGTGCAAACCAATTTTGTAGCATTGATAACTAACTAAGTTATCGTAGGCTGCTTAGGATGCTGATGTTAACATAAGTGGTTTTCCTGACATTTATTATTCTGTAGGAGCAAGGTCAAAGGAGAAAACCAATATTCCCGGGAAGATTGTACTAATTGTTCAAAGGAAATTCCATCATGGTCGTTATCCAATGATGCCAGAAGGATCAATATGTCATATCATAAAGTTAACCAAGGAAGTGAAAATGGAACAAATGGGATGACACATATTGCTCAACTCCATGCTGTCCCTGCTTACACTCAATTAATTGAAGAAGTCAATCCGGTGAAGATGAACAGAGCTAATAAGTCTATACCAGTAGCACAGGATACTTGTTCTGGTAGTCATGGCAATGAGGGGAAAAAAGAAGATGCACATTCTACTAAATCATTTCCTGGTGCTTCACCTGATAATTCTAAGAAACAGTCTTCCAACAATGGAGTGAAAGTTAAAAATAGATCTGATTCTATTGATCTGTTTTTTGATGCATGTGAGATTAGCAATGGAAGTAATGGAACATATCATGTCAGAGTTCCTCTATCAGAGACTACAGAAGGTAACTTGAATAATCATAATGGTGAAGCTATGAAATCAATGCCAACCAAATGCCAGGCATCTAAAAGTAGCTCATCCGAAGGTGTTGCTGGTGCTGATTCGCCATCATACTTAGATGACATGGTAGACTCAAATTCAGAGGTAGCAGCTTCTGTAGCTGCTTTAAGAAAGGCAATGGAAGAGGCTCAAGTAAGAATGAAGGTTGCAAAAGAATTGATGAGAAGAAAGAAAGAAGGTTTTCCTGATCGTGTCAAACGAAAGTCTAATATTGAATTGAAAGCTGAGAGAAAAAAAGAGGCTAAAGTCACATATAAAACAACGAAACTTGATACAAGGCAAACATTTAGAGAAATGGATGCTTTTCCAAATGCTTCATCTGAGGTAGGGAAGTCAACAATGAGAATAGAGCAAGTGAGGCCAGATTTGGGGGCAAAAGAAACATGTGTTGCTAAAGAAGCTGTACGAGAAGCACAGAAGGAATTGAAATCAACTCAAGCGAAATATGAGAAAGAGGTTGAACAGAAAGAAGCGGATCATAAAGGAAAAAGTCTTGAGCTTAAAGAGGCAGAAAATAACAAGAAAGAGCTGTACTTTAAAAATACAGATAGGAATTCCCCTAATAAACCGGAAGAATCTGATCAAACAACAGAAATGGTTAAGAAATATTGGGGGTTGGAGAATAATGAAGAGAAGGTCCATGCGGATAATGATGCAAGTGCGTGTGAAGAACTTGTCCAGGAAACTAAACATAGGTGTCAAGAAGTAGTAGATGAAACAAAACTGATTCAGGAGACATTTGAAAATGGAACAATGGACAAGAGTTTGAAGTTTAATGAAAATGGGGAAGTTGAGAGTAAGGCTACATCTTTTTATGAACCGGAAGACTATGAAAGCAACCTTGGTGGGCAAGGGTTAATAACAGGAAATGGGAAAAAAGTTGCTTGTGAGCCAGAAGAAGATGGCAATAAATTTGAAGGGTCCTTTGAGCTGGAAGAATGCAAAATAAATTTGAGAGCTGCTCAGGAACTGGGAGAGGTTAAGAACATTACCCAAGAGCAAAAAGGTAATGAGGATAGAGTTGCAGTGTCCAATGAGCTGGAAGAATGTGAATTGACAGAGATTCTGGAGCCACTTAACAATGAGAGTGTGCACAGTCAACATGGCTCAGATTTGATTAGTACGGATGAAGACATAGAGAACTTGGGGTGTTTAGAGGATGGAAAGAAAAGGAATGATTCTGGTTTTCTGGATAACAATCAAGAGACCGAACATTCTTGTCAGAGAGAAGCCACTGATGATACATTTAGCAATATCTATGTGCAGGAAATACTGGAGGACATTGTGGACCATATTCATAATGAGGAAGAAATTTATGAAAGAAATACTAAGGAAAATAACTTAGAAGGAAATGGCATGGTTCTAGATGCTCAAGCAAGTGAGAATGGATTTGAAGGAGCCACTCATTTGATGGATGAAACTACGAGGGAAAGGATAGATAACAAGGAGCCAGCTGAAGTAATTAGAGTTACTCAATTTGATCCTAGTTGTGAGGAGGTAAAAGCCGAGGAAGCTGGCAAGACCACAGAAACCAGTTCAAGTTATGATCCTGATGAAACTGAGAAGTTGAACAAAACTCACGTAGCTGATACAAATATTGAAAATGAGGAAACTCTGGAAGTAAATCTAGAGGTTCAGTCATGTGATGTGCAGGATGATACAATGGTAGCAAGTAGTGCTTCATTTCAACATCAAGAGAGATATGAAGAAACAGACCCTGTTCAGGAGACAAATGGTTTCCATAAGAAACATGATGCAGGTGAGACTTCTTCCTTCATTCAAATTGCCCTTGATCTCAATGGGGCAGTCAATCAAATGCAAAATATATTTGAAACAGAGACCTCTGAAGGTGATGCTACAAGTATTGGTGACACTGACATGGATAGGCAAAATCAAGATCAGTGCTGGGAAAAGTCAGAAAATGACTGCAATCTGGAAATGCTTGTTGAAGATACAACTCCCGAGTCTGCAGAAATCTGCAAGGACTCAAAGGAGACTAGGGTTGCGTTAAATGAAGAGGTAGATGAGAATCAATCTAATTCTTCTAATGAGGAAAATTTGTTTGACAATGAACACAATATAGAAGAATCTCAGATACCTAGTACATCTAATTGGAAATCAAGTCCCTTCAAAGAAGAGGAGGTTGAATCAAGTCACAGCAGTCTAAGGGAGAGTAATCAAGCATCCGTAACAATGGAGGAGAAGGAAGCAAATGGTAACTTGCATAAGGAAGAGCAGGAAAAGGAACACCTCAAAAAACGTGATGAAGCAAAAGAGAGGGAAAGAGAAAGAGAAAAGGAAAAATTAGCTGTAGAAAGAGCAATTCGTGAAGCACGTGAAAGGGCATTTGCTGATGCCAGAGAAAGGGCAGCTCTAGAGAGAGCTGCAGCAGAAGCACGTCAGAAAAACCTTTCTGATGGACGAGAAAGGCTAGGAAAAACCACCAGTCAGGCAAATGAGAAGACACCAGCTGAGAAGGCTGCTATGGAAGCAAAACTTAAAGCCGAACGTGCCGCGGTGGAGAGAGCAACTGCAGAGGCACGGGCACGTGCCCTAGAAAGGGCACTCTCTGAGAGAGCTGCCTCTGATGCAAGAAATAAATCTGACAAATCTGTTGCAGGCTTTGGGGCTTCCCGTGATAATGGAATGAAGCAAAACTTCCATTCAAAATCTTTCAGCTATGGTGGTATGTGATGTTAATATGTTCTGCTAGTGCTATAGCTGACCTTACTTTTTCTTGTTTCATAGATTCTTTATTACAGTACTTTCTGTTTAAATTTTTATTGATTCTGTACAAATTGTATTTTCCTGAAGTTCGTGATTCTACTGATGTATTTGATGGAGCTAATGGTGATTCTGCTCAGAGATGTAAAGCTAGGTTTGAGAGGCATCAGAGAATAGGGGAACGTGTGGTATGTTTCCTGGTTTTGCCAATATTTTTTGTACAGATTTGTTAATATGTCAAATGGTTTGTTCATTCTTTGTTTTGGACTATGCAGGCAAAGGCTCTTTCAGAAAAGAATATGCGTGACTGGCTTGTGCAGAAGGAGCAAGAGGACAGAAATGTAACTTTCTTATCAAATTTTGCAATTCACATGTTCCACATTGTCTTACAAAATCTTATTTTCTACAGAGGGTAGCAGAAACACTTGATGCTGATGTTAAAAGGTGGTCAAGTGGGAAGACAGGAAACTTGAGGGCATTGCTTTCAACATTACAATATGTATGTGTAAACATCCTAAATGTGTTTAAGCTCAGTGCATATGTTGAGATTGTTATGCCTTGATAGATAGATATGAACTTGCCATGATTTTTTTTTTTACTTTTTCCTTACTCTCTTGAATCTAATCACTGTAAACTAGGGAAAATGAAGACATGAAAATATATCATTTTCAAAAGCTCTCTGTTATTTTAAGACCCAGATAAACATATGTGGGGGGAAAAAGTACTTTGACATACTAATCTGTAATGTCGGATAACTAGGCTGACCTGGAGGAAGTGTTCATTTGCCTGTAATCGAGATTTGAATTCTTGTTTTACTTGAAATATTGAGAAAATACACGTGAATGGATTGATATTTTTTGTATAGAACAAAGTCACTTTTGTGAAATACAACCCAGATGTTGGCTTGCTTTAACTCCAAAAACAGTTACTACTTCTTTTAGGACCATGCCTTCTAGTTTTATCATGTCCGTTGTTCGATAGAGCCATTTTGCTTAGGAATTTTTGTTTTGCAGATCCTTGGCCCCGATAGTGGTTGGCAACCGATTCCTTTGACAGATATAGTTACCACCACTGCTGTAAAGAAAGCTTATCGTAAAGCTACTCTTTTTGTGCATCCTGACAAGCTGCAGCAGCGGGGGGCAAGCATTCAACAAAAGTACATATGCGAGAAGGTTTTTGATCTTCTAAAGGTTTGGCTTTCATTTGTTCTTTTTAGTTCTTAGCAATTCCACTGATACAATAATTTCAACCTCAATCTACAATCATATCATAATAATATACACTTCTAAATGGGTTCATTTACACCTTTTTTGACTAAACTTTATATATGTAGTTGTGATTGGGATTTGGATCCCCTTCCATGGTACTTAGTTACTAACACGAGATCCTTGTGTTTGGAAATAACATTTTTGAAAAAAAATAAAGAGCAATTCCATCCATATCCATTTAATATATGGACTCGTTACTATGTAGTATAAAATAAATTTTGTTGAAGCAAAATCATTATTTACATTATTTTCATTTATGTTTTACCAAAAATATAAAATCATATTCATGTGCAAAATCTAATTTTGTATTGTAACTAACACAGCTTGGCTACCAGAATTAGTCAATTATAAAATCATGAAGATATTAATTACATCTAACATCCTTTTAATCATATCAATTGTAATAAAATCATCTCACAGAATAAGTGCACAAGTGAAAATAAAGTATATTTTGTTGTGTTTCCTACGTTGAGCTAAGACGGTGTCAGTGTTAGGAATCAAACGGCCAGTTTTTAAACAATATTCTTACGGTACCAAGATTCAAATGTATGAAACATGTTTCTGATTTTTTTGTTTACTTGTCCCCAGGAAGCTTGGAACAGATTTAACATGGAAGAACGATAAACAGTACACAATGTTGCGCTGTCTGATGGCAATGCGCGCGCGGTGGCGACGATTCAAGTGTATTTATTATTATTATTGTATGAAAAGTAAGCTCAAAGAAATCACCAAATGTGGATGGGCTGCAAGCGAAACTTTAATGTATAGCTCAACAATCATGTACTGTTCTACATTTTTATTAATTCGTTCCACCTATAACAGGCCTTTAATTAATTATAGAATAATAATTTACCCAGAAGATAGCTGACTGACTAGCATAGCAAAGTAACTAAACTAAAGTCTTGGCTGAATCAATCCAACTCGATTTCATTGGTGATTGATTATATCACATTTTAAAAATGTTTAAACAATATATACGTATAAACGGGGCAAAGAAACTATTCTGAATTTTATTGGAACCTAATTCATGTCATAAACTCGTGAATTATCTATTCCTACTAGTTTCAAAGTCACAAACATATCTACTCAAACTGATCCATCAATTTCATTTCATACAATAACAAAAAGTTTCTCGGGAGAAACTAAAATTTTACTTGAAGTTCAGTCCTGTATTTCTCATACGTAACCTTTTCATACCTAACATTCTTCTCTGTTTCTTTTTTATTATATCATTTTATCATATTTATTATTTTTCCCTCTCTTTAACTTTTATTTCGGAACGGTGTAGTGTTTAGGCCCTCGGGTGTCAAAACATCTTTTTCTTTTCTTTTTATGTTTGTTAGCCCTTATATTATAAGCAGCAAAATGGGGACGTGTGTTGTGGGCGAGGCGCGACAATTTTTTCATCCATTTCTGGGTGCTCCCAAAACATTACAAGCAAAAGAAATGATAATGCAAATTGCTAAAATGTCTTGACAAATCACTGAAGAGTTTAATGGTGATGTCCTTTCATTGTCATCCAATCACAAATAACCGTTTGCATGACTTTTAAATTAGTTTTGTAAAAGTAACAAACTTATAATAAATGATGATTTGTGATTCAATGTATCACCCTTCTTCGAAATGATCTGCGCTTGCATACGATTCTATATTACTTCAACAGCCACGGTACATACCCACATCTCAAAAGGCCAATAATCAAGACGCACACGACCAACCAAGAGTCTTATTCTACTATGCCAAGCCAAGACGATCATCCATCATGCTAACCAGTTACTTGCCAAGCACATGGAGCATTATGGCATTCTGTGTATGTAATCGGTTCTCAGCTTGGTCAAAGATAATTGACCTTGGACCTTCAATAACTTCCTCGGTCACCTCCGTCCCTTTTTCCGCTGGTAAGCAATGCATGAAAAACGCTTTTGGTCCACCTGCACAGAGAGGAGCGATTGTTATTTCATGTAAACACTACTAGCCAGCCAATTAACCAATTCAAGCACCAAGCCACAGCATTTATGAGAGAGAGAGAAAGAATTTGAACTTAAAAAGACAGTCTACTGTTGTATCAAAACATGTTATCTATAAAAAAAAACTGGCTGAAATAACATATGATATCATATATATATTATGTACCTGAAATCCTTTAAACAAAACATGCTGGCCCAGACATACCTGTATTAAACAACATTAGCTCCTTTGACAGCTTCTTTGGGATCATTAGTTATCACAATCTTGCTGATCCCACCCTCTGCCTTGCAAAACCCTTTGGACTCGCACAAGCAAATTGAAGATGCCATCTCCAACCATGAGTGGTCGACAACATTATTTCCATTTCCAACATACGCAATCTGATGTTTATTCAAAGAAAATGCTCAGACAATAACAAACAAATATATATTCTCTCAAACAATGCCATCAAGAATTAGGAGCCATTATACATAACAAACAGCAGAGGTCGCAAATATAGTAAGAAAGTTGCATGTACTGTCTTCCAATTTAAAGGGTAGCAATGTCTATGAAGAAACTCATTTCCATAAGCAATGGCAATACTGCCAGCATATATGTGCAGGTGCAAACAACAAAGCTTCATGCATTCTTTTGTACTTTATATATGCATAGAAATTCAAAAGGAGACAACACTGGAACACATACTTCATCCCTATCCAAATAAAAATGAACATAAAATTAATAGTCAAAACATTATTTTTGTTTTCCAAAGAAATTTATGGAACAGCGTATTCTTTAATATAATTTTGTTATTAATTAAAATTTATTAAGGCTCATGAAATTATGCCAGTACTCTTATTCTCTATTTAACGAGGCTTACACATAATTTCATAAATCTAAATAAATTTTAACCAATATTGAAAAAATGTTAGAAATAGCATTAAAAGATTTTTAATCTTCTAAAAATATATGTTCTTTTCATTAAAATCATGACATTTATATTTTTCCCAATATAAAACTATTTATTAGATAAAATTGTCAAATTAAGAGAAGTAATTATAAAAGGAGTAGATACTATAAAAGTACTAAATTTTTTATAATAATATCATATTTTGTTCATTTTGTCTTTAGTTAACAGTGAAGATATTTTTTTTTTCTAGTTCTTAAACATATATTTGAAAATAAAAATGAGTTTTTTTATAATTATTTTAAAATTAAGAAATAATAATAAAAAAAAGCTTTCTCATTCACCAACAGCATATATTAGGGATGACAATGGATAGAGTCCTATAGTACCCGTTCCCATACCCACGTTTAAAAAAAATACCCGTACCCGGCCCCATACGCGCGGGTAGCAACTTTAATCTTCATCCCCGTACCCGCTGGGTACCTATATACATATATCCGCACCTGCTACCCGCACTTTACTTATGTACGAAGTTAATAAATCAATAAAAAAAATAGGCTTAAATGTAATTTTGGTCCCCTATTTTGCACAATCCGTAATTTTGGTCCTCCTATTTTAAAATAGAGATATTTAATCCTCCTATTTTGCACAATCAGCAATCTTGGTCCCTCTATTTTAAAATAGAGACATTTAGTTCCCCAATTTTGTAAAATCCGTAATTTTGGTCATTCTATCAAATTGAAAGCATTGACAGTTAAGAGATTAACGTTGACCTTAACGTGTCCCAAATATAGTGACGTGACACGACATTATTTATTTATTTTTTAATTATTTTAAATACTGAGTAATAATTATTTGTTTATCTATGTCACTAAAGCACATGTCAATTTTAATGGTTGGGTAGTGGTGAGTCATAATATAAAAATCACAAGTCTTAATCATTTATTTTAAAATAGTTCTATGTTGTTGAAGTACATAACACATCGTAGTCAAATAAATGATATTACCTTTTTTTAAAATATATTTTTCATCAATTATTCTACTCAGTATTTAAAATAATTAATAAATAAATAAATAATCTCGTGTCACGTCACTATATTTGGATCACGTTAAGGTTAACGTTAATATCTTAACGGTCAACGTTTTCAATTTGATGGAGGACCAAAATTACATATTTTACAAAATTAGGGGGACTAAATGTCTCTATTTTAAAATAGGAGGGCTAAAATTGCGGATTGTGCAAAATAGAGGGGCAAAAATTGCATTTAAGCCATAAAAATATTAATTAAAAAAATTACTACAAGTAAATTGAAAATTCACGCTTAAATAATTCAAACTTAACATTAAAAGCATTCACACATAATATTAAAAATATAAAATATAAAATTATTGTAAGTTATAACATAAATCTTTTACTGTTAGTATTAGTTTATGG
Source organism: Pueraria montana var. lobata (assembly GCA_026413185.1). NCBI lineage: Eukaryota > Viridiplantae > Streptophyta > Magnoliopsida > Fabales > Fabaceae > Pueraria > Pueraria montana. Next base: position 1,902,329 of record CM048646.1, on the reverse strand, counting down.
AAAATATAAAATTATTTTTTTTTACAGAAAAATATATATATAACATAATTATTTATTTAAGTAAGTTAATTTAATTACATTAATATATTATATTATATATATATGGTAGGTGCGGGGCGGGAAAGGATGGGGCGGGAACTATAGTACCCGCACCCGCGAAAAATTGCGGGTAAATACCCGGTCCCAGCCCCAGTCCCAATAAACACGTATTTATCCGATCCATTTGCGGATATTTTTGCGGATACCCGTAAGGTCCGGGTACACTTTATCATTCCTAGCATATATTTATATATATACCTGATGACTTAACGCTGTGTTCGGTTGAGGAGGAAGAAAATGGATGAAAGTGTGAAGAATGAAAAGAGATGAAAGAGGGATGAAAGTGTGATGAAAGAGAGTTGAAAGTGAGGCTGTTTGGTAGAGATGAAATAGAGATGAAAGAGAGTTGAAAAGGGGTAGAAGATTTGAATTAAAATAATATTGTGGGAAGAAAGAGAAAAAACAAAAGTTAATTAATTATGTTTTTCCCATTTTGCCCCTGACATTCAAATCATTCAGCATATATTTCCAAAAAAATAAGTGCCGGTGTATATATAAAAAAAATGGGTGCAGCATAAAATTTTTAAAAACATATTCGAATATGCCTGAACCATAATCGAATATCTTAACAACATATTCGATTATGTTGTAAGCATAATCGATTAAGCTCACAAGATAATCAAATACAGTGCCTTTTGTTAAACAAGATATTCGATTATGGTGGTCTGTATTTGATTATGTCCAATATATATTCGAATATTATGCTATGGGATGCAGCCGACGCACTTCGACAACCATACATAAGCATGCAATGCCAAATATATCCTGCTTCATCCACCAACACGAGGTCCACGAGACGGAGGGGTGTTTTTGGAAGATAAAATCGTCACCTTTTCACTGTACATTTCACACCACTTTCATCTCATTTTTGAGATGAAATCTGTACGCGCGGGACCCACCACTTTTTCTTCACTTTCAGCTGCATTTCACTTCTGCTGAACCAGTGAAAGGCTCACTTTCATTTTCATCTGCAGCTGAAAGTCTTCCCTTTCAACTGAACCGAACACTACGTAAAACACGAACCATCATACTGTCAGGAGACAAAAACGTCACGAGTCTCCTCTCTGGTGCCCATTTGGAAATTAAATTGGTAGGTGCTAACTAAGTACAGAGCATGGCTACCTAACAATGTAAAGCCACTCACTCTCAAATGAAACTCAACGATGGCTACCTTGCAAAACACCATCGCCATTAATTGTCTTGTCTTCCCTTTAAATGGTTGAAATGTCCTGTCCCCTGATTTTATTATTAATGCCTTCACCTGATCAATTGCCCGATCTAGCTAAGATCTTAAAAATAGTGTCCTTGTTGAAATCATTTATGTGAAGAAAATCCTTCAGCTCGGTTATTGAAATTATTTCTGGGAAGATGTCGTTGTGGTCTTTATGCCATTAGGTCCATTACCATGCATCTAGATTTTAAATTTTACTTGAGAATGCTCCTAATTGCTTAACCTACTTCAATGGACACATGTGACATGTACTATTTGAGCTTTAATAGAATCCTATGTGCCATGGAGATATACTTTGAAAAAGGAAAAAGGAAAAAGATAAAAGCTCCCTCTATTCTCTATATACGAGACAAACAAGTACAAACTAATCAACATCCATCTCATAGCAAACATGAGAAAAATACCGTTAATTAGAACAAGTAGGCACATTTGTAGTGGCACCTGATTTGAACTGATATAGTTTATTACAAAATACTATAAATTATGAGTGTGTGTATTTATTTGAGCTTGAATAATTTCCAAAGACCAAAATGTTATTTGCACGGATTATATGAACAAAAATAGGAAAGTGTATTTAATGAGGGCAAATTCTATGGTGAATCTTGGAATAAGTGGTTCACCCATGAACTAGTGTTTTTAATTAGTTAAATGTCAATTTTACCTTCATCTGTCACTGTTGGATATATAATTAAATAATTGGATGGTTCAGATTATAAAATAGTAATTTGGTTAAAAAATATATTAAAATGAAATTATATGTGAGTAGACCATTTTAACCCTACATTGAACTGGATACACACGGAGATAGAGTGGGGGAGGAGGACGACAAAACGCGCTGCTACTGTCACAGCAAAGCCATTATGGATCACACGAGCAAAGAATGAACCACGATGTTCTCTTCATTTCTCGTCACAACGCTTTCTTTCTACGGTAAACTTATGAAATAGGCTATCCATCAGTGAATCATTGAACAGTGCCTAAAATAAATTTAAAAAATTAATTATTATTTTATTATAACCTATTAATTACTATGCCAATCTCAGACCAAAGAAAGCTCTTACATCTTTTTCTTGAAATAACCATTATAAAGTTTTAATTGAGTCACATGTACATCTTCTATATATATATAATTTAATAAATAAGGTTATTAATAATCTTTATCTATTAAAGATCACCACATACATATTAATGTATCCGGAATATTGATGTTCTATTCACAATAATATTCACAATAATATTATGATCAAGAATAATTTAAATTTTATAAAATTGCTTCTCTTAATTATTATCGTAATATCTATTATGATAACAAATGGAACAATAAGTTTTTTTTTTTAACAAATGGAACAATAAGTTTTTTTTTTTTAACAAATGGAACAATAAGTTTAGTAGTTAAATAAAAAATACTTTATTAAAAATAAAATTCATCACATGGTCCCTAAAAAAAATAAAAAATCATCACACAGATCAGATCTTGAGCATACATAGTTATCCCTAAAAACAAACAGTTAAGAAAGCATATTTATTTCTGCATGGTACCATTAACTGTAGTTTCTGCAGGTTTAGGAAGAAGCCCTTTTTCTCTGCAGGTTTCAACTGCTCCTGTGAACATATCCTCTAAGCTGTACTTAAATTTGAAGCCCAAGTCTGTGATCTTCTTCGAAGAAAATTTAATAATGTCCAATTCATCTGGAATATTCTTGAACCTAAACATCAAAATGCGTACAATTAGCACAACATACAATCTTAATTTGTGCATTATTCACACATATTAATGTATTATTATTACACTCCAGGCTGATAAAAAAAAATTATTATTACACTCCATATTTGGGAAGTCTTACTTTGTAGGGACATTATACTGTGGATATTTTTGGTTTAGCAGTTTTGCAATGTCATGAATGGTTGCCTCGTGTGAACAGCATATGTACCTCCCTTCGGCTTTTGGATTCTCGAACACGAATATATGACCAAGACAAAGGTCATCTAAGTGCACGAACTGCCCCTGCTTTATGATATGGTAATGGGACTCATTTCCTGCCAATTAATTCAATAGTACCATTCCAAAATTAAATTTCCTGAATTAGTTGTTACATGAATAATGATATATCGGCTTGATAAGAAGTACTAAGAGTACTCTTTTGTTTGCAATTTGCATGGACAGAAAATTTTTGACAACAATTAACTGACATCTATCAAAATTTTAAAATAATTGCATAAGAAGTAGCATAAAATATCATTAAGAGTTAATGGTCATACACTGATAATATAAAACAATTTTACACTATCAACTAATTAGAAATCATCATTGGTGTGCAGGGGCGGACCTAGACTTCAATGTTGGGGGGGGGGGGGGGGGAGGGGGAATTATGAAAACTAATATTCATATATGTATACCAATTTTTATATGAAATATTCATATGTTCTAAAATACTAATTATATCAATAATTTATTATAATATTAAGAGAAAATATATTTAAACAAAAATAAACTAAGCATTTTTTGAAGACCCGGGATTACAAAATTTAATCATTAACATGTCATGAAGAAATTTCATGAATTTATAATAAAAATTAATGTTTACATTAATCACATTTTTAAGAAAATTAGAAGAATAATAATGTTATGTCATGACAATAGTCAGTGTCCTAGAATTTTGACATATTTTTAGTACAATTCGATATTTGGTTTGTTTCTCAAGATTTATTTAATGACGTGTTTGGATCCATACACTAATAATGCCCAAATAAACAAAGACAAGAGAAGAAAAAGAAGAAAAAAATATACAAAGAAGTGATTGGAAAGAAGAAATATTTCTTAATTGTCTCAAACCTCAATCTGTCAATATCTTATATAGTGTTAAGTTTATCCTATTGCAAATGTTAATAAATAACTTTTAATTATCAAATCATTTATAATCAAATTCATATAAATAGAATGCTAATAAAATATTCTAAATGTAATTATTTATAGTCTTAATAGCAATAATAGATGATAAAAAAAATACTATTGAAAAGAAAAAAAATAGTATTTGAATATCTTATCTAAAAAGAAAAAATACAATTATCTTCACAATAAATATTATAAAAGAGAAGTATATTATTTATCTAAAAAGATAAAATATTTTATCTTCACAATAAGTACAATTAAAGGATAAATAAAATGTCATTATCTTTACAATACAAAGTATTAAAGGAGATTATATATTTGATAAAAAACAAGAGAAAGAAATGACATTTTAATGGCATATCTAATCCCAAAATAAAAATAATCATTGTAATATTAAAATATACACTTTATATATATATAAAAAAAATTAAATTAGAAAAAAAGTCAGGGGGCCAAGGCTCCCCCAATTTATAGCGTGCGTCCGTCTCTGACGTTGGTATAACTTTTAAGATAGTTATTATAAAAGTCAACAAACTTATCTTACATGATAGTGTATGATTATATAATGGTGTATAACTGTTTTATACTATTGGTGTATCACCGATTTTCTCTATCATTAAGCGTTGAAAGATGAATAATAGAATAAAAAATACAATAAATTAGACTTCACTATGTCAAAATGACAACAAATTCCACGTATAAAGGGCACCTGTGATGAGTGAAAGAGCAGTGATTAGGCTAGGTGGCATTGTTGGCATCAGAAAGGGGCCAACGACAAGGGGTGGAATGACTGATACAAAGTCTATGTTGTGCTCTTTGGCAAATTTCCACGCTTCTTGCTCCGCCATAGTCTTTGAAACGAAATACATCTACAAAAAATGGAAGAAACATGATATAGAATCATATCCATTCACTATTAATTATTGTAAGGATATTATTTATTCTCCCCTGTTTTTCTTTTTTCTCTTGGAGGATAGAAATGAAATATAGATTCCCAAAATCACTTTATTCTTTTTATTAATACACAATGCGTCGAAAACTCGACTCATTTATGTTAGGTTTTGTCAAGTTTTGGTCGTGTGTTAATAAAGAAAAATAATGATATTTAAATACTCTTAAATTATAAAGACTCCATCAATATTTAATATATTTTTTTTCTTTCTTCCTATCATATTGTATCACCCATAATTTCTATATTTTTTTCACTACTATTTTGTTTTTATTTTTTTATTTATCTTACTAAGTGTCAAATAGTATATATAGTGTCCACAAATCATGTTTGAATAAAGAAAAAAAAAAAAAAAAAACTAACCCAGCCAGTCATTTTGACCCTTCGGCAGAAGTCAACGTCACTCCAACAGTTCTCATCGATTACAGGCTTTGGGTGCTCTGTAACGTCCACAGTTCCCGCTGAGGATGTGAATACAAGCCTTCGGACAGTTTTGGCCTTCATGCATGCTTTCATGATATCTAACAATCCGTTTATTGTAGGCTTTATCACTTCATTCTGCATTTCCAATCAAATTTTAACCATATTAGATTACGTTAACGTTGCACGTTTCAAGAATTTCACAATTTATTTTCATTAATTATTTTTCAATCCTGTGGGGAATTTTATGTTGTACAAATACAGCCATACATGTTACCAAAAAAAAAAAAAATACAATCATACAAGTTCTCATCACGATCATGCCAAAATTTAAGTAACTTGACAAAATAGTCCCCAAAAAATATTCAATAAAGTAAAAAATAATAATATAAGGACTAGTTGGACTGGTAGCTAGTAGCTTCTGGTCGGGTTATATATATAGTTGGAATGTTGGGTGCATCTCTAAAACGAGTCATTGCGTTTTGCAACACGTCCATCCACATGAAATGCAGTATTGATTAAGCACTGGATATCATTAGTTGACTAATATTAATAACTTATTTATTGGTCTTTTATCATGAGATAATTGTGTCAAACAAAATGCTATTTATGATTTTAGTGAATAAGTAATCAGATTGAGCGTCTCTCTTGAACAAGAACCAAAATATGAGGAAATGACAAAATTGATCAACATGTATAGTATATATATACCTCAGGGTCCTTGGACTCAAAATCCATGGGGGTTGCCACGTGAAAAACTCCAGTGCAGCCTTTAATGGCTTCGTCAAAGCTTCCCTCTTGAGCAAGATCAGCCTTCCATAGAGATAGGTGGGTCTTTGCACCTGGCAGATCCAGCAAATGCTTCACCTTCTTCATGTTAGCTGAAGCGAGCGTGCATATAATAATTAATGTAATAAAGTGTTATATATATATATATTTTGTTAGTAGTAAATAAAAAGGTAAATTAATTTAGACATGATGGAAGAATGAATGAATTAATATTGGGACCTGGGTCGCGTACGGTGGCTCGAACCGTGTAGCCACGCTCGATGAGTCTCATGACAAGCCATGACCCGATGAAACCAGCAGCCCCTGTAACGCACACACTTTCGGATGTTGAACCCATATTCTCTCTCTCTTCTTATTTGGCTTAAAGAAAGTGTATGAAGTGGATGCTTTTATAGAAGCTATTGCACAAAGAGGAGTGTGAACTTTTAACTATGTTTTTTCCTTTCCCGTCTCACTTATTATTGGGGGGTAAAATAGGAAAATGCTTGTCTCACACCAATGAGTCAGTGTAAAAAAAGAAGAAGAGAAAAGTAAGATATAATTTTTTGGTGTAGAAATGAAAACAATAAGATTAGTCAATGCAAATTACTCAAATTCTCTACACTAAATCAATCGAAAAATAAGAGATTTAATATATAACATAAAGAGAAATAAAAAAAAAATACTGTCATGCTGATAATTTAAATATTTGAAAAATCTGTTTTAATTACCATTAATTAATATGAAAACATGTGTTATTTTAAAGGAGGAAATTCCAAATTAAAGTGTGCTTTATTCTCACATGCATGGAAGCACGACTTTTCTTTTGGTTTGGCCGATTTGTGATTTGGGAATTGGTTCATTTGATTGTGTTATGATAGCTTTAAGTTTAACTACCCAACACGTGATCACCAGCCGGTTATGTTATGGAATTAGGTACAACAAGTGCTCTTGACTGGTGCGTGCGTGGCTGACTGGCTGCTCACTCATTTCTTCCTTCATTTTTTTGTTCCTAACTTCTTATATATCTCTACCTTCACAACAACAAATAAGAAGTTGGTTCACCTATCTTTGTGGCGCTATGCTATATTAGATCTGGATTTATGATGGAAATAGTCTCATTAATTTGTTTCTTTAGTTTTACAACATCATTTTCTCTCAAGAAGATCCCTTCCAACCAAAATAACTTTTTAGGCTGAGCCCAGTAAAAATCATACAAAGAAAAACAGTATTCCGGCTATGCCCAAACGAAAGAAAAATGGTAAGAAAAAAGGCTAACCCCAAACAAGTTTAAAAGGAAAAATAAATAATGCGGAGACTAAGCCCAATGATTTCAGAAAAAATAAAAATTGATCACAAATAGAATATAGAAGGAAAAAAAAGGATTTCGGTCTGAGTTCAAAAGAAATTATAAAAAGGAAAGGACTAAGGCTATATTCATCAAGTTATTTCAGCTAGTTTCTAACTTTTTTTATTAGTTGAAAAACTTATTTAACTATTCGATAAACAAACGTTTTTTTAGTAGTTTCTAGTATTTTTTGAAACGTTACTTGAAATAACGTTTTTTAAAACGCTAACTTCTAGCTTCTAATTTTTTATATTTTATTCTTTTTTTATCCTTAACATATTTATTAAATTTTCTTATCACCCTTTTTAAATAAACAAGGTTTTATTATTTATTTATTTTATTTTATTTTTGTTAATTATATATATATATTTTATTATATTACACTATTTATTTTAACCATTGTACTATTTATAATATTTATTTTTTTGTTTTAACATTATACTTCACGAAATTGACAATAATGATTGTCAGATTTTTTATTTTTTGAATAATATTGTATTAGACAATTCATTTTAACTATTATACTAATTAACATATATAATAAAAGTATAATATCTACTTAAGTGTAAGCTTTTTATTAATTTTAAACTTGATTAAAAATATTTTAAGATATAGTATAAGATTAATAGTAAAATACTTAATATGAAAAAATGTAATAATTGAAACTAAAATTGTAATGAAAATAATTTATCTATAAATAAAAAATTACAAGAGTTTAAAATTAATTAAAAAATGATATTATAATACCTCAAAATATATTTTTATCCACAAAATAAAATTAAAATTTATATAAAAATATCATATAAATATGTCCATTTTTGTCATTTTACATTTTTCAACTACCATTTTTGTCATTTTACATTTTTCAACTACTCCAATAGATAGTTTTATCGAACACTTATGATTTAATAAGCTAGCTCAACAGTTTTCAACTACCAGCTAGTTTTTCAGCTTCCAGCTAGCTTTCTAGTTTCCAGCTAGCTTTTCAAGTAGTTTTGCTGAACATAGTCTAAAGTTTTCCTGATCCTGTAAAAATCAAAGATCACTACTTCGACTAATCCAAAATGTAAAATTACATTCCAAATTAACCATTCTAAAATATAAAAGAGGCGCTCCTTAATTTTTATGAGGTGCAAAAAGTAAATTACAACAATTTAGACTTCCTACTCTTACACAAGGAAGTTATTTCCACAATCCTATCTATATAGACTTACTTTTGTCTTTTGTTTTTTAATTTCAGTATCTTTTCCCTTTTTTTTCCTTTAACCTAATTAATTAACATGTATTCAATGATAATTTTAAATGTCTCTCATGATGTTAAAAGGTTTAGCTCAGTTAATTTCTACGGATAAATAAAAATAAGAGATATAGATGTAGATAAATTCATTAGAGGATAAATATACATTATAGATCCAGATATAGAGAAAATAATTATAAGCGAGACAAGAATAACCATCCCAAATATAGAAACAGTTTTATTTATTTAAATGATGCACATGAACTTGCATCTAATTAACAACTGGGTGACAAATTAGCATATACAGTAAGAAAAATATTATGCAAATTAACAAGACTTTAGAAGATGGCTTTTATTAACTTATTTGAAGACAACCTAGCCTTACAAGCCACTCACGTACATTTCTAATTTTTCATAAAACAGAAACATTAATCAAGAAACAGAATAAGAAAAGCAAGATGCGCAGCCATCACAGACACAAAAATATATGAATGCCTATTTTTATTTCTGCATGATGGCATTCACTGGAGTTTCTGCAGGTTTAGTGCGGTGGGTTTAGGAAGAAGCCCTTTGTCTCTGCATGTGTCAATTGCTCCACTGTACATGTCCTCTAAGCTGTACTTAAATTGGAAGCCCAAGTCTGTGATCTTCTTGGAAGAAAATCTCACAAGCTCCAATTCATCTGGAATATTCTTGAACCTAAAAGTCCAATGCGCACAATTAGTCCAACCTATCAGTTAATTTTATATATGCTTTATTTATACATGTTTTTACTGTAATACTTACTTGGTGGGGACCTTGTACTCAGGGTATTTTTCGTTGATTAATTTGGCAATGTCATGAATGGTAGCGTCACATGCACTGCATATGTACCTCCCTTCCACTTTTGGTTCTTCAAATAGAAATATGTGAGCAAGACAGAGGTCATCTAAGTGGACGAATTGACCTTGCTTTATGATCGAGTAATGGCCCTCATTTCCTGCCAAATTTTAAGTACCATTTCAGCATATATATATAGGAACATTAATTTCTTTAATTAGTTCCCACAATTAAGAATCATAATTAATCTCTCTAGGTGCAATTAGATCGAGTTGGGTTTCTACCAATTATTTTCCTTAATTTGCGTAATGTACCTGTGATAGGCGAAAGAGCGGTGATTAGGCTAGGTGGCATTGTTGGCATGAGAAAGGGACCAACCACAAGAGGTGGAATGATAGTGATCAAGTCCAGGCCCTGCTCTTTTGCAAACTTCCATGCTTCTTTCTCCGCCAGTGTTTTAGAAACAAAATACATCTACATTCAAACCAAGATAAAAAATCATTATTAATTGCATATAAAAAAAATTACATAATTAGAACCATTGTTATTATAACTTTTATTATAAAAATCAACGAACTTATTATACATAATAATTTATGATTGAATAACAGTTTAAAAATTATTTATATTGTCAATGTATATGTATACTATTTAATTACTCTACATTTTTAATCTTTTGCGAATGATTAAAATTACATTATTTTTATATTTTTTAGAGACAAGAACAAAAACAATTTAAATAAAAATTATTAATTTTATCAAAGCTTCATATTTTTATAAATTGAAAACATATTTAAGTGAAACATTATTTATGTATCTTAATTTTATAACAAATTAAGTTCTTGAGAGTGATGGTTAATGACATGCTATCATAATCTTTTATATATTAACATTGATCATAATTCATAAGTGAGGAGATAAATTACTAACCCAACCAGTCATCTTAACTCTCCGGCAAAAGTCAACGTCACTCCAGCAGGTCTCATCGAAAACGGGCTTTTGGTGCTCAACAACGTTGAGGGTTCCGGCTGAGGACGTGAATATTAGCCTTCGGACAGTTTTAGCCTTCAGGGATGCTTTCATGATGTCTAGTACTCCGTTTACTGTAGGCTTTATCACTTCATTCTGCACTTGCCATGCATCAAATTTGGAATGAACCACGTGTCATATTCAATCTTCATCAATAATTAATATTATTGCATGCACATTTCACGATTTTCATTAATATATTTTGTGAGATTTTATTAATGTGGCGCTAGTGATTAAGGTCGTTATGCGTAAATTTCAGAAACGTAAACGTACATTCAGAACTATATACTCCCTCCGATCCTTTTTATAAGAAACAAAAGGATATTCTTTTTTAGTCATAATTATAAGAAACATAGACCCACTTTAAGATGTATTAATTGTTAGTTTTCTTTTTTACCCTTCATCTTGTGAAATTCATTAATGAGACACCTACTCATTTCTCATGCATTTATTGGTCTATTAACAATACAAGTTACACTTATTGGTGGAGGTGCAATGTCATTAATGTAACCACTACTTAAACCAATCAATTTAAGGAGTATTTTTGAAATACAATTAAAATTTATGACATTATTAATTATAAATAATTAACTTAACTATTTTTATTGGTCTTGATGATTTAGTTATTTATTTCTTATAAAAAGAACCGGAGATAGCATGTTATATGTGGCATGGCTGGAATATTAGGTTTGGGACCATATATCACATTCACATAAAACAAACATTACTTTTCGCAACACATCAGCAACAACTCGTCAACGTGAAAGTGAGGTAATGGAAAAGATAAATACATCAAACAGATGTCACTTTAGTCTTTATTGTTGTGATTGTAAAGACTAATTAAAACAATTGCCGTTTTGTAACTTTAAAGACTAAAATAATAATTATTTAATAAATTTAAATTTTAAAATAACATTATCTGTATATATATTTATAATAATTATTTGTAATTTTAGAGACTAATTTGATAATAGAAAAATATTGTTATGCCCTTAGATGAAGAGAAAATATATCTCATCGTTGGTATATAGCAGCTGCTAATTGAAATGTGAATAGTAATAAGAATCACGGAATGAATAGCTTCTGGAGTGTTAGGCGCACAAGAGAAGAGAAGGTGTAGAAGCAAAGCAATTATTAAAAACTTAGACCCGTATCCTATTACAGGCTGCAGCATGCATGTGTTGAGTTTTGTATAAGAGACATCACTCTCTGCAGCCTGCTGGTGGTGGGTTATTCATATTCATATAGGGGATGGGTGGGGCCTTTATACAATGTAATTGCAATGTTTTTTAGCTTAGGAATAGGAAGAGTCACACCTTAGTGCTCTTTCTAGGCTATATATATATATAGAGAGAGGGGGAGGAGTATATCTAGTGAGAGAGTCTTTTTTAGATGAGAATGAAACCAATAAAACTTAACTATTAGATTTTATTTTGAATGGACAAAATTAAAAGTAAAAGTAAAATATAAAAACCGTTGCTAATATAATTTCACCATATATAAAACCTAAATGTCTTTAAGAGAATGCTAATAAGTTCCCATAAGGTATTGATTATGAAATTAAAATTAAAGTATTTTTATAAAAATGTTGCTAATGTAATTTCACTGTAATTTTTCATGTATCCCCACTGCTATTTTTAATAAAAAAAAATTATTTATTAATTTATTTGCTAATGTCCTTAGATTATCCATTAGCAAAACCCGTACTTTTTTTTAGTGCGCATAAAGAATATTTTCAGTTCATGACCAAAAATTAATTATTTTTTTTAAATGAAGAGATCAGTGAAGTATACACAACCTTTTTCAACAAAGTATTTTTTATTTACATAATAAAAAACTGAATCTCAATTATTGTGTTTAAGGAACCTAATTATGTTCTGTCAAAAAAAAAAGGAACCTAATTATGTACTAGTTGTATCATACCTTACTAATTTAACAAATACAGGCATTTATATATAATTCGATAATATATAGTAAAAAAATTGTCCTGAAGAGTTTTAACCAAAAACAAATATTCTGAAAATTTTATGTTTTTTTTTTATGCTTCAGAAATTTAAAAAAACAGACAGACAGAAAACAGAAACAAAGGTAGTTGTGCCTAACAAAAAAAGTGCCTAAGGCATCAGCAACTAGTTTGTATCGAAGAGCTGGAGGACACGAATCCAAAACTGAAATCTGGTCATTCTGTCTAGCTCCTTTCTTTGCAAGCCAATCTGCAATTTGATTGTCTTCTCTAAAGATATGTTGAAAGCAAACTTGCCAATCAAGGTTTAATCAAGCTTTTGATCTTTGCCACTATCGGGTAGAAGCAATGAGATGTATGAATATTTCCTTGAATCAGCTTCAAAGCGCTTTTGGAATCAGTTATGCTTTTTTTTTTTTATTGAAAATACGTGATAACGAATTATTTCATGACCCGTTAATTTTATACTCATTTATTAACAATTACTACATACATTAAATAATAAAACGTAGTGTCTTTTTTTTTTGTAACATGAAATCAGAAACTAAATTAAGAGCTCCAATGTCATGATATATCATCATCCAAAAGCATTGGATGAATGCTAGTTACACTCTTTTTAACACTTTACTGAAATTTATTAGAAATCATCAATTTTAATAGGTTTAGGGTTAGTATAAAAAAATTTAAATCATTTTTTATGACTTTTAAATTAGTTGTGATCGGATGATATATACTGTATAGTGTAAAAATATTTACACTATTATTTATTCTATTTCAAGAGCATGTTTCCAAATTAACATTTATTAACAATTACTACAAACATTAAATAATAAAACGTAGTGTCTTTTTTTTTTTGTAACATGAAATCAGAAACTAAATTAAGAGCTCCAATGTCATGATATATCATCATCCAAAAGCATTGGATGAATGCTAGTTACACTTTTTTTAACATTTTACTGAAAATTATTAGAAATCATCAATTTTGATAAGTTTAGGATTAGTATAAAAAAATTTAAATAATTTTTTATGACTTTTAAGTTAGTTGTGATTGGATGATATATACTGTATAGTGTAAAAATATTTACACTATTATTTATTCTATTTCGAGAGCATGTTTCCAAATTAACATTTATTAACAATTACTACATACATTAAATAATAAAACGTAGTGTCTTTTTTTTTTGTAACATGAAATCAGAAACTAAATTAAGAGCTCCAATGTCATGATATATCATCATCCAAAAGCATTGGATGAATGCTAGTTACACTCTTTTTAACACTCTACTGAAATTTATTAGAAATCATCAATTTTGATAGGTTTAGGGTTAGTATAAAAAAATTTAAATCATTTTTTATGACTTTTAAGTTAGTTGTGATCGGATGATATATACTGTATAGTGTAAAAATATTTACACTATTATTTATTCTATTTCGAGAGCATGTTTCCAAAATCAAAGAGATCATATATGGTCCCATTTTTTTTAAAGGATTTATGGTCCCATTTTTTTTTAAAGGATTTATGGTCCCATTTTTACTACACAATATTTTCTCACAAAGTTATATAAAATGCATGCAGGACAGTATTGTATGCTTTTTATTTTCTAAAAAGTACATTCTTCATTTATAAGATCCGACATATGCCAACAAAGGTTGGTCTAGTTGGTAAATAAAATACTCATATCTCATAAAAATGTGAGTTCGATTCCTACTGATGTGAGGAGCTTGATGATGGATACTATCTCTGGTCCTAATTATAAGCAATAAATTGACTTTTTTTTGTCCTAATTATAAGCAACAATCACTAGTTTTTAAAGTTATTCAATGTTAAATTTCTTTTATACATTTACTTTATTGTTAACTCTATTTTCTATGCATTCACTTATTTCTATGACAATCATTTAAAGTAAATGGTGTTTTTGGAATAAAAATTAAAAAAAAAAACTGTATCAATTACTTTCCTTAGTATTGATGATTTGTCCTATGTTATTTATAATTAGGACTAGAGGTAGTAATATGTAAATTCTCATTGAGTCTTGAGGCATGTCCTGATCTAAGTGAGGATCCAGGACCCAACTCACCTAAATTTTTTCTTATAAAAAAAAAATAGGATTCGACAGGAATCCCACCAAATATATACTCTTTTTAGTTTTTAGAGATATTATTACCTTTTGGCCTTTCCTGGAATGATCAGTTGTGTTTGACTTGTTGTCTTTACGTTAACTCTAGGAAACTTTTTTTGTTTTTATTTTCATATCTATTAATTAAATCCAGAATCGTATGTTTAAGCATTTCAGATTCATTCCACTCGAACGAGGCCGCATCTTTGTGACAGTTACAATACACCGCAATTGCATGATGTCTGAGAATTAGCAATTTCGGGTTGATATTTGTCATTAAACTAAGTTTGGTGGTATAGAAAATGAATGAAGAGTGAACTTTGATATATAGGCCAGAAAATCAAAGTACGTGAATGGATGATATTGTACCTCAGGGTCTTTGGACTCAAAATCCATGGGGGTTGCCACGTGGAAAACTCCTGTGCAGCCTTTAATGGCTTCGTCAAAGCTTCCCTCTTCAGCAAGATCAGCTTTCCATAGAGACAGTTTGCTCTTTGCACCTGGCAGTTCCACCAAATGCTTCACTTTCTTCATGTTCTCTGCACGTACGGTACACGCATATGCATATAATTAACATGATATATACATACTATAGTGTTATTATATGTTGGTAAATCAAGAGAGATTTTATAGTCGAAATTCTGGTAAGTTAATAAATAAGATGAATATGTTTGGAAACATGTGTTGAAAAAATCATGATAATAATCTGGCGTGGTAGAGAAAGACACGGTGATTTCTTTGAATAACCGCAAAATAAACACATTGTAATTAGTTAGAGAGTGAGATGATGGAAGAATATAAATATGGGACCTGGGTCGCGTACGGTGGCTCGAACCGTATAGCCACGCTCGATGAGTCTCATGACAAGCCATGACCCGATGAAACCAGAAGCTCCTGTAACGCAAACACTTTCGGATGCTGAACCCATTTTTTAGCTAGCTTCTCTTTCAATTTAAACACCCCCCAAAAAAAGTAAAATAAAATCTCAATTCAATTCTCTCGATTGAACATTGGTGGGGAGTGGGGGGGACCTTTTATAGTGTTGCTGTTGCATGCACAGGAGAGGAGGAGAGGAGTTAGGAGAGACCAAAGAATTACTGGTGAGTGGTGCGATTTACCTACCAATCAAAAACCTCGATTGAACAAAATGTATCAAATCACATTTTAAGACTGTAATGTGATACTGATAGAGTCATCGAGTTAGTTATAGCGGCCGGCCTATATATGAACGCTGGCTATTCTCACATTTTAGAAGAAAAAAATTATTCCAATTAGTTGTCATTTTAAAAAACTATTCAAGTATTAAATAATTTTTTTTCTATAGAATACATATTGAGAGAGTAATTGTTATTGTGCAGTAAATGAAAAAAAGTCTAATTAATTAGAAAATTAAAAACAATATTAAAAAGTTACATAATATATTTTATAAAATCTAAAATATTAATTACATTTTTTAATATATGTGTCAAAACTTTAAATGTCATATAAAATGGAACAAGAAAGATATTATGAAAGTTAATTAAAGACCTAGCTAATTTTTTTTTATAATATTAAACACCAAAAATACAGATAATATAAAAAGAAAGTCGTGTTTTACTTGCATCCAGCACCTAATAAAAAGTAATAACTTCTAATTAAGAAAAATATTAAAAAGAGAATATTTTAGTAACAGATATTAATTATAAGAATCCTCAAATTATGTATATTTAATACGTTATTCATATTCAACTACTCAAACTTGTTTAAATACGCTCATCAGGTGTATATCTGATAAAAAAAATGAATATTTATATTTTTGTTTGTTTTTTGATTTAGTGAAAATGATTTTATAATGAAGAATCTCTTAATTGTTATTTGTTCACGTCGATTCCAGACCTAGAATCAAGATATCCTTCTTAAATATTAGGCTAGAATCATGAGAAATGTCTAATCTTGTTGTTTGTTCACATCAACTTCTTTTTAAATTATGGTTCATAACTACAATTATAGTTACAATGTAAAGGTTTTTTTAATCACCACATTTGTATCATGACTGCAATTGTGACCACATCAACTACATTTTTCTGTTATTTCATGTAACATCAAGAATCACGACAAAACTATAACTGCGATTACAATCACAATTTAAAATCATGCATCTAGCATACAATTCGACAAAGTTAATATTATTAGCTATAGTCTCTTCACCTTTGGCTTGTGACTTGAGGAGTGGTGGACCCTTCCAGATTTTAGTCCGAGTTCTAGGCCTAAGTCTACAATTATCAAAATCATGCTACTAGTTAAGGACTATTTGGCCACACACCATGTCTAGATCCTTGCCAATTAACCTTTAATGTGCTAATTAACCCGTAATATGCATCACTAAGTTAATGACATCCTCCTATATATAAACATGCCCATAAAAAGACGACGATAATTGGTCAGACAATGTCGAACTTTGGGACTAATTGATTTTCCAGAATTTGACATTAGCTAGAACATTTACTAAAGAAGTAAATCAATGAAACCTTTTCTACAATAAATGTAACTTCTACCAAAAAACAGTGTAGTTTTTTTTCTGGTAACTAAAAAATTGTACAATTTAATTATAATTATAATTGTTTGACCGGACATGTGTTTGTTTGTCAACAATGAATTCGTATATAAATAAACGACGTCAACACGATCAACTATAAACCATTTATCAGGTATATTAATGAGTTGCATATGTTTGTTTAAAAAAAAAATAGGTTAAATATTATTTTTGATCTTTTATATTTTAGTGTTTTTTTATTTTGGTATATTAAATTTTAAAAATTTTATTTTAATTCTTTATAGTTTCGAAAGTTTCACATTTTGGTTCTTTCTTCAATTTTTCATTAACAACGTTAATATTTTGTTAATTTTAAAATTTTAAAATAATGATGATTAAAAAATGATACTATCTTTATTTTATTTTAAAAATTATAAATCAGGGATCAGAGCCAAAAACCAGTCCAGATTAAAGCTACCTAAAAGTGAGCTGTGCAAAGGGGTTGTTCAGGGAGAAAAAATTGTTCACGTAAACGGAAAGGATGAGACAGAGGTGTGAATCGTGTGATATATAATGGAGCTTGCAGATTTAATTTGAAGGAAAAAGGAGACGGGGCTCATATCTTCCTCACATCAACAACATGCCTTCAAAGTTATCTTTAGGTTTGGGGTGGGTTCCCACTCCCATTCTAGGTTGGAGGAGATGAAATTCTTTTAAGTGATTTATAATTTTTAAAATAAAATAAAAATAGTGACGGTTTTTAATCATTATTATTTTAAATTAATTATTTTAAAATTTAAAAGTTAACAAAATATTAATGTTGTTAACAGAAAAGGAAAGAAAAAAATTAAAATAAAACTTTCAAAAACATAAAAAATCAGAATAAGACTTTTAAAACTTAATGTACCAAAATAAAAAAATACTAAAACATAAAAGATCAAAAGTAACATTTAACAATATATATATATATATATATATATATATATATATATATTTGCAATATTTTTTCTAGACTTTCTACAAATAACTTGGTGCATGTTTGAATTAAAGTTTACAAACTTAAATTTAATCTAAATTTAAGTTTGTAAACTGAGTTTACAAAAATATCACAAGTCATACTTTTCTAAAATTGAACTTTAAACCCTAAAATTTTACTCTTAAACATTTTTAAAGAGGGTAATCAAATCTAACCTTAAACTAATTTTATTCTCGAATAAACACTCTCACCGGACGTTCAAACCAAAATGAAAAAAGTGAATCCCAATACCGAAAAGTTTGTTGAGAGAGGATAACAAACATTGTATCACGGATAAAGTTAACCTTACTATCTCTTTGGCACAAGTTGAGAAATAGAAAAGAGAAGTATAGGTGAGAAAAAAGAGAGGAGACTTTTTGGGTATTTGGTTTGAAAGAAATAAGGAAGAGAAATAAAAAAAAATTCTAATCGATTAATGTTTTAAAAAACTATCAATTGTTTTGAGTGAAAATCAATTATTTTTATGAAAATTAATTATACGTAACGTTATATACACTGTGATAATAGAATGTGAAAAAAAAAAACAATTATTTTGAGAGAGATGTTGATATATATTGTTGAAAGTTTCACCTATTGAACGAGAAAATTAAAAAGTATGAGACCTACGATTTTTTTTCTTTCTCTCCCTATATTTGCACAATCAAATGGGAGAGATTCCAATTTCTCCTTTATTTCTCATCCCTCCTCTCTTCTCTCTATTTCAATGGTCGCAAAAAATTAGAGATATGAATGGAGGTATTTTCATAAATTCAATAATTATATCCTGAAAAATATTTTTAAATTCAATATTTATTTGAAATAATTGTTGCGGTAATAATATGACATCATATTAAGAATTAATTATTTCATAAATTTAAATTCTAAAGTGAAGGTTTTTAAATAATATTATATTTAATATTTGTTTAATTATGTTGTTAAAAATTGTATTATCTGTTAAGTTGATATGGGTAAGATGATTGTCATCTTTGTGTGTTTTACAGTATTGCTTTTAAAAATGATTAGCATTACCTTAGTTATGGTTGTGCAATAAGACTAGAACTTGTTTTACCCAATGCATTAAGAAAATATTGAATTTAAGACGAAACCGACCAAAACCTCCAAAATATAAGGAATGATTAAAACCAAAACATAATTGATCGATTTATGGTAGGCATGGTTGGATCAAACAGTCTAGTTGGAATTTTAAAACATTTAACTTTATGACTGAAGAAGTATTCAAATATTGTTGAGAGGTTTTGATTCCTCCATGACATTTCATTATTGTCTACCACTTATTCCCTGTGCTGCCTGGTCATGGATTGCACTTATGTATCTACAACCACATTAGAGGTTAGCAGGGGGAGTAGTTTCATTAATGGAGAAGATAATCTACAAAATCGTCTTTAATTAACTCTTTCATTAGATTCACTTTATCCTTATTTAAAATAAATACTAAATTACCAACAAGTTGTTGGTACTGAACTCAGTCTCCTTAAGCAAAGCTAGTGAATTGATACTTCGTACTAATGTCGGGTTCAAGGTTTGTGAATAGAAAAAACGTGGTTGGAAGTGAAGACCCCACTAAAAGTTAGGTTTTTCGGCAAAAATTAGTAATCAGCAAAACAGATGAATATTCAGTACTAATGTCATGATGACAAAAAAAAAAACCTAAATTAACTCATGCAGTGACAAATAAAAGTTATAAATAATTTTTAAGTATAAAAACTAAAACCACAATTGTATAAATATAGAAATTAAATGCGTAATTAAATTTTTATATATGTGTGTACTAGAACTATAGATATAATAAGCCATGTGATAATAAAGAAAGTCATGAAGAAAAAAAAAACCTTGAATTAAATACATGGGGGACGTTTGTTTCACGGATAATTTTTTCAATTCCGGTAATATTTTTTCCTGGGAATATAACATGGAAATGTTATTCCTCGGTATAATTAAAAAATATGTTTGGTCAACTATTAAAATAGGTTGGTAATATTTTTTATATTTCCAGACATAATTAAAACGTGTTTGGTTTAGTTATTTTTTCCTGAAAATATATATTATAATTACTAAAATATCCTTATTGTGTTAAAGATGATTTTTTTTAACAAAGTGATACATCACTCATTTCTGCAGAGGAGTTTTTAGATTGCCAATATATAATTAATATGCCGAAACTATAACTCTACAAATCCATAACATGTAATAAAAAGCCTATATTGTAAAATAACCCCTTCATTTGCATGTAACATTAATTTCCTATATTGCCTATCCCAATCAATATAGCTATCATAAATTTAAATTTGCTGCCAACCTCCCCCAAGAACGAAGAAATAATAGCATTGAGAGGGTAGTGGGATAACGGGTACAAAGAGGGTATATTTGAATTTTTACTCATAAAGGCGGTTCTTATCCCATGTGAATAAATTTTTCCTACCTCTTTCGCCGAAATTAAATATTGATTGAGGGTGGGATTATAGTTTACCCAGAAATAAAATATGTCCAAAATTAAATATTTTATTACTTCGTAACAAATGTAAGATAATTTTTTCTCCTCCTATATTTTCAAGATTAAAAAAATTATCTGTAAAATAAACGTACTCATATACTCTCAATATGTCCATGTATGATTAGTTAGTCTAATAAAAAGTTTCCTTGAACAGTGGTTTCTTGTGATGTGCCGTGTGCTAGTGTTGTCTGGATGGAATCAGTATGAGTAATTGACGTGCACCAGAGCTGAGCTTGAAACTCACGCTTTAACAGTGTTGCTTCGTTTGGGCAATGGGGTATGGGTCCATGATTCCTTCTGCATCCCACCGTAAATCTTGTCCCAAAGTCCAATTCACATCACGGGGCAACATTTTTGTATGGACATGAAAAATTATGATAGTAACCACACCTTTATCTTCCATGATCATGCTTATAGTTCATCTCACCTTAAAAATGATACATTTTGTGGCCCCACGACATATAGTGTGAGTGTGACAGTGACCCGTGAGCTTATGCTTCTATATAATTCTACTGCCATCCCCTATGGCCTAGGCCCCACCCCATCAGAAATTGGACATAGCTACCCTTTGTTCCTTTCCATCTTGCTTCTCTACCCACGTTAATTTACAATGTATTTTTTTGTCATTTCTATCAACATTATTCACCCATGAGAGAGATTATGTTCATATAATAATAACATCTTTATTATGTAAATTAACTAATACAAAATCATTTTAATTTAATCGGTTGTCTCAACTGTAGTCCTAAATATGTAACTGTCAACTGCATTTATTATTTAAAAACGAAAAATTACTGTCCATGATCTTATTTAACTTAAGCAGAATAAAAAAAATACACATAATCTTCAGAAAAAGAAAAAAAAAAAAAAAAGGTAATTATACCGTCTATATATATAGTTGCTAAACACAGACACTTACCATTATAGACAGTGTGGCTTCAGTACTGCGGTTCAGAAGTAACATTCCTAGTCCTGCACCGCACTAACAGGGTAGGGAGTGTGAAGAGTTGAAAGCAGAATAATGAGGCTTGGTTTCTTTCTGGTCTTTCTAGTTCTCTATATGATACTAGAAGGGAGGATCTTATTACCCCAAGTAGAAGCTGATGATGATGAGTTTGTGAAAGTAAGAGGGGTGCAGCTTATGTTGAATGGGAGCCCCTACTATGCTAATGGTTACAATGCCTATTGGCTGATGTATATGGCCTCTGATCCATCTCAGAGAAACAAAGTGTCATCTGTGTTTCAAAAGGCTACAAACCATGGACTCAACATAGCCAGGACTTGGGCTTTCAGTGATGGTGGATATAAGCCCCTACAATACTCTCCTGGATCCTACAATGAGGACATGTTCCTGGTAAGTTAATCTTGATCTCCATTTTTGCAATCTCAATGTATAATTTGAATTTTAGAGATTATGGTACTGAGTTAGAGTGATGATTGTTTTTATTTCATGATTAACATTAGTTCTCCTAAATAAAAGCATGCTTGCTGTATATATTAATTGGTGTACACTTTTTGCAGTAGTAATAATTATATTTTGGCTCTGTGTTATTTTGATAATGGAAGGGGCTGGACTTTGTAATATCAGAAGCCAGAAGATATGGGACCAAGCTGGTGTTGAGTTTGGTGAATAACTATGATAACTTTGGAGGAAAGAAACAATATGTGGACTGGGCAAGAAGTGAGGGCCAGTCCATAAATTCTGAAGATGATTTCTTCACAAACCCTGTCGTCAAGGGATACTACAAAAACCACATCATGGTAAACCTTTCATTAGTAGCTATACTACTTTGTTTAGTTATTTTGTTTTCCTTATTTTCATTCATATTATCGTGTCACAATTTGGATTTTAATATGAGACATGACGTTCGTACAACAAGATTGTACAATTTATTTTACCAACATGAATGAAATAAGAAAAGAAAAAAAAAATATTTTAAAAGACTTTTGTAGGAATAATATAACCTTTATATTATGATATTTTTTATCCTTGTTGTGGAAATGGGAGGAGAAAAAGAGGAGGAAGGTATGGCTATGAATTTCCGCTAAATATGTTTTTAATGTGAGTTAATAGTAAAATATTCACTCTTAAGGTTATTTAGAAAAAGACCTAGATATATATAATAATACAAGAAAAAGCAAGATATATTTTATTAAATTAATCAAAATGCAACTTTGCTTGGCAAAAAATCATTTCGGTTTGTTAAATTCCTTTGAACAAGTACAACTACGGGTAGAAGAGTAATTCAATAATTATATATACTAATAATAAAGTTAATACCTCATTTTAGTTTCCACTTTTTTTTTTTTACCTATTTTATCCCTTTATTATATATTATAACTTATTTAACTTCCTATTTATCATTTTCTATATATTGACTATATATTGATACCACTTTTTTTTTCATTTTCTATTTATTTTTTATTCTCTCTCTCTTTTTAACTTCTCCTTTGTCAAAACTGATTGTTTAAACCTTTTCTTTCCAACAAAGGCACGGAGTGCCTGTGTTGTAATAATAGGCAAAGTTTACCGTCAGACAAGTTGCTTCAGTTTAATTAGAGCATCTTTCGAAAAGTACAAAAAAAAAAAAAAAAAAAAAAGTTTAATTAATTAGAACATGTTGCTATCCTAAATATTCTGCGTTTTGATCTAGCTAATGAAATGTAAGTGTATTATAAACCTCACCAGCTTTTGTAGTTGAATTGCTCTTTGAGCTTAAATGTCTCCTACTTGATAGCTGACAGCTGCCAAGAATTAATGAACCGTATTATAGAGGTTTAAAAGAATGTTGCCACTCCTGTAATTTTCACCGTACTGTCTTAATGTTCCACATGTGCACTCTGCTATCGAGCACTTCTTAGATGAGTAAAGTGCATTTAATTACAACTAATCAAATACTATATGAAAATAATTTCAGCTTTTTATTAAGTAGTAGTATTATGTTGCTACCTCAGCTTGCTACTCCTCGTGACAACATTGATTTTGCAGTGAAAAAGACATATAAGTGGCCTAACATTGGAGTTTTATTTATTTATTTATTTGTGTTTTGATAGAGTGTACTCACAAGACGTAATAACTTCACGGGAGTCGTTTACAAAGACGACCCAACTATATTGGCTTGGGAACTCATGAATGAAATTAGATGCCCTTCTGATCAATCAGGAAACACGGTTCAGGTAACTACTACTACTATTCGGCTTCTCAATTATATATACTCTTTTCGAGTTGAATATAAGTAAAAACAAAAAACTAACTAACTAATTTATGCTACATTAAAAATGTCAATTAATTTTCTTTATATCATTTAAACAATGAAATTTATTCCTAAATTACCTTTAGTTAATCGATGGAAGACTTCAATTTTGTGAAAACTTGTTTCAAATGAGAGTATTATTTCTCTATTTTGAAGATCATGTGATTGACATAACAAGAATTAAAGGAGTGATTAAAAGAAAATTTGAATTAAGGGTGTATTTGATAAAATTAGCTTATAAGCTAACTGAAGTTGATAAGCTAGCTGAAAAATTAAAAACTTATAAACTAGCTTATTGAATTGAAAATATTTGGTAAATTTAACTGATAAATGTAAAATGACATAAAAAAATATAATTAATTATTTGATTAAAAAGAGTAAAAAAAGATCTCAAGTAAATTAATGAGGATAAAAATGAAAAAAAAAAAAGAAGCTAATAACTTATAAGCTACTTGAATTAGCTTATGAAAATAAGCTAAAAATTACTAAAATAAACTTGTGTGTCAAACAAAACTATAGGTAATAAATAAGAATAAGAGGGTAGAAAACTTAGAAAAACGAAACTGGTTTTTTTTTTCAGACATATTGTGTTCAATTTGGTTTTCCATTTTCACTTAAGTTTGAAATTTTTCTTCTCACTCCTATTAATTTTTTTTTGGATTAACTAAGTTTTTAGTTCCTAAACTTTTTCAAAATTCGATTTTTAATCCCTAAACTTTAGTTTGACTGGTCAAGGTCTTTAAACTTTTTAAAATTTTGGTTTTTAGTTTCTAAACAAAATTTTGACCGGTCAAAGTTCTTAAACTTTTTAAAAATTCGGTTTTTAGTTTCTAAACTTTTTAAAAAATCAGTTTTTAGTCCCTGAATTAATGAGATTTCAGGGACTAAAAACCGAATTTTAAAAAAGTTTAGGAACTAAAAACCGAATATTTAAAAAATTTAAGGACCTTGACCAGTCAAACTAAAGTTTAGAAACTAAAAACATTGAATTTTTAAAAAATTTAGGGACCTTGACCAGTCAAATTAAAGTTTAGGGACTAAACCAAATTTTTAGAAAATTTAGGTACTAAAAACTTAATTAATCCTTTTTTTTCCTTGCCTGTTACGAATCCTACGACCAAGTGAACCACTTACGATTGAGTATAGATATCTTTGCGACTTTGGGTCAATGTTAGGTTCGCAATTAATATATGGAAAATAGAGTAAAAATAACATAGTTATGTTCCACAGCCATTACTATCGGTCAGCTCTTTCACTTTAGTTAATGTAGTATTTTTAATAAATTTCTTCGCTAATTACACACGTTATACTTTCTGCATCACTCTTAAAACCTAGTTTTAGCGCTCTTGATTTCATGTAAAACATGTAACAGGGGTAAGTACTAAGGTTTAAAATTAGAAATGAATTCACTTGGGAGTGGCTGTATTAGTGCAACGTAAAGAAAGTAATTAACATCTCTCAAAAATCCAAATGGGCGTTTTAAGTTTTCAAGATACATATAATTTTGTTTTCAAACATTACAAGAGATAATTGAGTTTAATTTCCCCATTTGACAGGCTTGGATTACTGAGATGGCATCTTATTTGAAATCCATAGATGGAAACCATTTGCTAGAAGCTGGTCTGGAGGGCTTCTATGGGCTGTCCAAGCAAGAGTCTAATCCGAGCTTCCACGTAGGAACAGATTTCATTACAAACAACCAAATCCCTGACATTGATTTTGCCACAGTTCATTCATACCCTGATCAATGGTGTGGAATTTTACTTCTATTCTTTATCAATGATAAGCAATATTCATGCACCATTTTTCTTAGGCCATACTTATATCATATTTTAAATAATAAAACAAGAAAAACATCCATTTAGTTACATTCTAGATCTTAGTTTTTAGAATTTTTAATCGAGTAAATGGTGTATGCACCAAAGTTTTTATACTGTCATTCAATTAGAAACCGCGATGTATGATAAGTTGGGTTTTTACTGCATCATTCAATTAGAAACTGATATATATGATAAGTTTTTTTTACTTTTACAAAAATTATCATAAAGTCATACCAACAATAATTTCTTATTCGTTGACACTATAAAATTTACAGCATAGAAGTAAAAATTAATTTCTTATTTTGGGGCAAGGTTTTATAATTCATGGTAATGCTGAATCGGTTTACCTTCCATGATCAGGCTTCCAGGTTCAAGTAATGAAGACCAAATCTTATTTTTGGTTCGTTGGCTCAATGATCACATACAAGATGCACAGAACATTCAGAAGCCAGTTCTCTTCGCAGAGTTTGGGGTAGCAACAAAAAATATCAGTACTGACTCAACATTAAGGGACCAATTTTTTAACTTGGTCTATTCTGCAATCTATGCATCAGCAAGTGATGGTGGGGCAGCTGTTGGTGGCTTATTTTGGCAACTTCTAGCTGAAGGAATGGATTCTTTTCGAGATGGTTATGAAGTGCCATTAGATGAGAGTTGCTCAACTGCTACTTTGATTGCCCAAGAGTCTCAAAAGCTAAACAGAATCCGAATGAAGATATTCCCCAGAGTGAAAAAATCTAAGTGGAACAAAGCAAGGGAAGTTAGATGGCAGGGTGGTGCTAATTAATGAAAGAAACTTAGACAAGTCTTGAAGACTTTGTAACATTATTTGTGAATGGAGATATCAATGTGGTTACCATCCACAAGATGAGTTATAGTAATCCAAGAGGACAGAATAGCATAAGTCCATAGCCTTGTATTACGTTGTGTTATTAATGAAATGCCTTTTAATCTTAGACATTATTTGTGCATGAAATGTCCATAGCATGATGCTTAGTTGACGTGTTTATGGTTCTGATCAATCACTACGTGACACATATTCAAGTTTTTCAATTTACAAGAAAGAATTAATAACACTTAACTATATGTCATCTAGAGATTAACGGGGACTAGAATGGTCTACCTAATAATTTCTCCCTTTATAGGATCACTGGAATGGTCATACACTACCTAATAATTTCTCCCTTTGTAGGATCACACCATGCTGGTATCACAAAACCTTAGGAACTAAACAAAATATGTGGCTTAGAAGGCTTTGGATGAATAAAGCGCGCAAGGAACTAAACAGACTACATGATATGTAGTCAAATTTTTTAAGAAAGGGTTAATAAAACAGGTGGAGACTAACCAAGACTACATGGTCTTGGACAATATAATAATTTTTTGGTTTCTCCCCTTCAAAGTACACCACACCTCACTAAGCCTACAAACCTTGTCACAGATTTTTTCAAAACAAACATAATTATCATCAGCATATAAAGGATCTCTGATTGAAACAAACCAACGGAAATTATTTATTCTGAAACTAAGAGTTCTTACATTGAGTGTAACTTGTATTATACAAATGGAGCATTTTTCTATGCTTTCATTACACTTATATATCAGCAAACTAATCATACTGTAGCTTCTGCAAGAAACTCCTTCAAATGACTGTTCCATCTTCAATTGTTGCATTCTTCACCACAACTACGATGCCTGACCTAATGTAGAATCCTTCCGTAGGCCTGTCTGCTTCTTGAACACCCTGAGAAGTCATCATATTTGAATCAACAAAGAAATGCATTGCTGGATAGTAAAATACCATGAACCAGAAACTGTTTAGCAGTATCCACAGTCAAGTTTTTGAAGCAGCACTTACATCAGTATTGGCAATAATCACATTTCTTCCTATCTTGGCATTCTTGTCGATTATACAGTTCCTTCAAAAAGTTGGAGTAGGAAATCAGCAGAAATTAGAAATGAAGCCAAGTGATTTACTATCCCCAAAACTTAAGCTACTAGGTGAAGATACGTGAATGGTTTTTATATTTCTATATTTTAACATGCTCGCTAACACAAGAACCATTTGGGCGGACAAAGCATGAACTCAGTTACCATATGTTGAAATTAAGCTTTTTCATTAGAAGAATGAGGCAAGGATCAAACTCTAGATCACTTGGGAAAATATTAACATGCTCTTTTCACTCAAGAATCCTTCGGGCAGACAATGCATGAGCTCACTTACCTTGTGCTAAAACTAAACTTTTTATTAGAAGAATGAGGCAAGGATCAAATTTTATCATAGAGGTTCTAAACCATGTCATGAACCAACTATTCCTAAAGTTTAAGTGAAGACACACTAATGATTTTTATATTATTTTTCCAACAGAAGTTATAACTTGTGATATGTAATTGTGAGTACAACTTAAACTATTTTGTTCTTCTAGAATATAGAAATTATGTACTTATATATGAATGTGAAAGGTTTCATTAAGAGACATCATGGCACCTGATTTTGGTATTCTCTCCAACACCAATTGGAACCTTTCCTTCTTTCAGCAGAGTTGCAATTTCAGAATCAGTTTGATAGTAGTCAGCACCCATCATCATGGTATCCTATATAGCAAAGCCCATAAGTACATTTATCACAGTTGTGCCAAAATAGAACATGAAAAGGTTACAACTCAATATGTCTAAACGCAGTGCAAAATACAAAATGTATTAAGCTTACCTGAAGCTCTGAACCAGACTCTAAACGGGAGCGCACACCAACAATAGAACGTTGAACTCTACACTCACTCAAGAAGCAACCATGAGAAATAATTGCATCCACAATCTGTGAAAACCAAGCTCAAGCATTCATCTGCGGTACAAAATCAACAAAGAAAACCAGTGAAAGCTTTGTGTCTTACCTTGCATTTTATTGCTTTAGTGGGTGGTAGGAATCTTGGGGAAGTGAAGAAAGGCGTCTCTTGATCATAGAATTCAAATTTTGGAGACTGCAAATAATAAAGTATGTGATCAGTAAATGTACTAAGATTAACAGCATAAACCCCTCTCTATACTATTTCAGTGAAGATTCCAATTGTTTTTAAAATTGAATTAAGATTACCTTTCATTCCTGGTTAACCAGTTGCACTAAACAATCCATATTGGCTGAAACAAACTTTCAAATTAAGAATTAAATGTAGAGGAAATTTTCAGGATAGTTAAACAAACCTGTTCAGTTAGTGCCAGATTGGCTTCAAAGAAGGACTTGATAGTTCCAATGTCTTTCCAGTAGTCCCTGAACATATATGCCTGAAAATACAAATAGAAACAAAAACATCAAGAACAGAAAGGAATTTAATTTCATCAGCATAATAGCATTCAAATCCATGATTAGGATTCCCCCTCACTTGGACTTTGTGGTCCCTCAAAGCAGATGGGATAATTTCAGATCCAAGGTCATTGCAAGAAGGACAGCTCCATCTTAGCAGTTTCAGCAGGGTCTCAGTTCTGAATACCGAAACACCCATGGGTGCTATGTAAGGATGTATCTGTGCTTCTTCTGCAGTTAATCCTAGGAGAGTGGTATCAGCCCGCTGGAGTTATTAAAAGGTGACAGTGAATTAATTAGCTCTTAACAATCCAAATTTATTGAGATAAAGGGGTGTGAAATGAAAGAGTTAAGGGACTACTAATATACCATTGCATTCACGTCTGATTCTTCTGGATTTTCTACAAACTGCGTAATCCGTCCCTTTCTATCAATTTTCATTAGCCCATAGTCTGATGCACGGCTGTTAGATAACTAACATTGATCAACTCCAACAGCAATATATAACTAAATAAAGTCTATTGTTAAGGTGGTTTGCCTTAATTGTGAGAAATCAAACCAAACTTAATAGATTTTTCATAGAGAATAATTTCTATGCATTTTCTATTGTAAAAGTTAACATACTTATTATATTTTTGATTAGTTGACAGTGTAAAAATCTATTAAAGCATATACTATTTTCTCTTTTGCACATAGATATATATACATACCTTTCATCCATTGGTACGCATGAAACTGTGATATCAGCATTTGTCGCAACATGTTTCTGCAAGCACAGTCCTCATCAATCAGTATTAGTTTTAGAAATTATCTTAGTTGTACATGATACATGATGTATATAATACATGGTGAGAAATTAGTCCCAATATGTTTCTGCAAGCACAGTCATTATCAACTATATATAATACATGATGTAATCTTAGATGAGAAATTATCTTAGTTGTACCTCCACAAGCTTCATATAGTCCATCCGGCAAAGATGATCACCAGAAATTATCAATATGTGCTCAAGATTCTTGTTCTTGGCATCCTACATGGTAATCCAGACAAAATTCATTTCATGGTACTAGACAGGTAATTTTAGCATATATGTATGTAGCATACAAAATACCTACCTCAAAAACCCAAATAAATCGTCTCACTGCATCAGCTGTCCCTTGGAACCATTTGCTCCCAGCCTCTCCAGGAGTTTGAGTAGCAGCCAAGACCTGTTTCATGTAAATTATGCCACCTTTGATCAGTAACATAGCCTCACTGATAAATTTCTTCCAACTAGTTTATAAAAATCATTTCCTAGAAGATAGTAAATCTCACTATTTCTGACATACTACTAATCAATAACTTACCTCCACAAAACCACCTCCAAAGTTCACGCCATTTCCAAAATTATAAGTGCGAGACAAATGGCCATTGAGGGAGAAAGAGTTGAACTGTGTTAAAACGTACACTTTTCTGATGCCACTGTTGATGCAATTGCTCATAGGAATATCTATGAGTCTATAACACCCTCCAATTGGAACCTGCAAACATGATGAAATTATTAATAACCCTGCATATTTCATCACATTTAGAAATCATGCATGAAGGAAACGCAGTCACTAGAACCCCTTAAGTCAGTGCATTCACTGTGTGTCCTCAGTTAGCATTTACTCAAAATTCAAAACAAACCACTCCTACCATTTATAGTGATCAATTCAAACCTCAAAAGAATGTGATATAAATTAATAAACCATACCGCTGGCTTAGCTCTTGTGCTAGTAAGAGGAAAGAGTCGAGTTCCAGCACCTCCACCCAATATGATAGCAGCTACATTTTCTGGGTTTGCTTTTGGACTCTGAAAGATTGGTCCCTGGAATACCTGAAATCAAAATTCAAACGCAGCATTACGATTTAGCATCCAAAAGGACCAACAAACTAAGCATCACTAACAAAATAATGGCTTAGGCACTGACATGTCACTCAAATGACTAATGGTCTATATAAATCAAAACCATATAACCATATCATTCAAATATAATCTAATGGTCTTTATTTGTAATTCTTATTTCTCACGTTCTCGTTTGATACGTTCTGTATACGCATAGAGAGAGACACATACACACACATGAGAAAATGTTTTGCATGTAGTTATTACCAGTGACTCTTTGTTCACGTCTGGTGTGTAAACAGCGCATGCAAAACCAGGCTTGAAACTTCTAGCTTTTGAACTCTTGCGTGATTGAACGCCAGAAAATCTGATGTTAAAACTTCCCCTTGTGTTCTCACCCCAGAACCCAGAAGAACTTCTGTTTCTTGATCCAATTCCCTTGGTAACAAGATTAGCACTGGCATTCATTGTTGCAATAGTTGCATCCATGACTCACTCTTTCTCTATATATCTCTGATGAACCGAGTTGGGACAAGTGAACCTTAGTGATCACACAAGATCCCTCACTCTTAAGAGGCAAGTTTATGATATTAGTCTATTTCAGATTTGCAAGTGGCTTAAATAAAAAAGAATGAGGTGAATATCATAAAGACATGTGGTGAAAATGGTAGTTGAGATGGTGCAATGAGAGTGCGTTCAAATTCAATGTTAGCGAGGATGTTGGGGTTGAGATCTATTTGACAAATGAATAGTCATTACCAACGAAAAACCTGGCAAGTTTTTCTACTTCATTATTACTGAGCACAATCAGCACATGCTACACATTCATATTACTCGGAATGAGAGTCCGCAAAACTCTTGCACCCATTTTTGACGTGTTCTTAGGTTCTTTACAATTTTGTTTATTTGTCTTTTGGTTCATTGTCATACATTGTACGGTTCTAGGTTCATGAATTTAGGATGAGTATGCCTTCAAATAATACATGTTATCAGTGTGTATAGATAAATCTTCAATTTTAATTAAGAATGGGATTGGAGTCTCAAAGTGTGTAAGCTATGGAATGAAGGAAAGTGTTATGTAATTAAATTGTTTTTTATACACGTGCTTAGTTGCATTACTTTTGTAATGAAAGAAATCTTCTTTTTATGCACACATATGCTTAGTGGCAGCATACTTTCCAAGAAGTATATGAAATGAGAGTTTTCTGATGTTGGGGGTGGGGGGATTAGTGAAAGTTTAAAAATATAAAATAAAATTGTTGAATATTAATGTTTTAAAACACTTCGAGGGTCGTGGGCCTGATTTGAGATTTGGGTTGAACTGCTCATTAGGTCCATGCCCAAGTATTTTCAGATCATAGTAGATTAGTCTGATTTAGACCTAAACACTTATTCTAAGTCACATTATTAATTCCTCCTAACGTTTCAGAATATTCAACCTCTCCCGCCAAAGCTCTAACGAGTTGAGTTTAATTAATTTATATTCTTATAAATCATGGTAAAATTTTCATGTCAAAAAAAAAAATCATGGTAAAATATTTAAATTCTCAACAAATTAATGTATCGATTAGTAAATTTGTTATGAATAAATTTAGGGCTTAGTCCTCTAGTCACTTCCAAACGGTCTAACTTCCTCAAAATATCACCTGTAATGTGTGTGATCAAGAGTTCTCCTTCATAGACCATTCCTATCTTTTTCGATTATCTATGATGTTTCATTAGCTTAAATATACCATCATGAATTGTTCGAAAATTCTGAGTAATAGTGAATAAATCTTATTCACATAATTAATTCTTTAAACTGGTGTCTTGATGCAACATTAGCCCTCTTAAAATTAGGGCTTTTCTATTCTCACCCCCACAAATTGCTATTCTCACCCCCTTAACCTTGTAAAATTACTCTCTTGTCCCTCTCTATTCCTTACACCTCACACCACTCCCTTCTCCTCACAGACTCCACCCCCACTCCGAAACTCGTATCACTCTCATTCTCCTTCAGTTACTCACACTCACACCCGTAAGTTGTGTAGATCAACGGAATCATGCTTCCACTGTGTTGAATGCACAGCGAAATCGTGATTCCGTTGTTTTTTATAGTACACAATGAAATCGTGATTCAGTTGTGTATGGAAAAAAAATGCACAACCGAATCACGATTCCGTTGTGCATGTTTTTTTGCATACACAACGGAATCACGATTCCGTTGTGTATGCCATTTTCATACACAACGGAATCGTGATTCCATTGTGCATGCAGACAGTATTTGATTTATTTTTTTACTAGTACTCATTTAGTGAACTTTCAATTATTTTTTTTCAAGTAGTAGCAATGGACTGGAATACTTTTATTTCTGATGAAGTTACGATGCCAAGTAGTCGGGAAAATATGATTGATGCAAGTGAAAATACTTTTGACCAACCCGATGAACAAAATGAAATGCAAGTAGATGATTATGTGACGGACATTGAACCTCAACACAATTATCCTGACTTCTCCAATAATTTCATAACTGACGAGGTTGATTGATTAATTATTGTTTTTATCTAAATGATATTTTTTGTATGTGTGTTTTGTTAGTGAAGGAATGCATTTTGTTTTTAGGCTTTTGAAGAGCGAGATCACTTGTTGACATGGGTTGGATCTGTCGCAAAGGAGTTTGGATTTGTTGTTGTCATCGAAAGGTCAGAAGCTGGGAAGAAAATTTTTGTCCTACTGGCTTGTGAAAAGGGAGGAAAGTACAAACAATATAGAGATAAGTTAGTCCATAAGACTACCGGAAGCAAAAAATGTTAGTGCCCGTTTAAATTAAAAGGGAGGCTTGTGAAAGGCATTGGTTGGAAACTTTATGTTGTTTGTGGTTTTCATAACCATGAAGTCAGTAAAACATTGGTGGGTCATGCATATGTTGGTCGTTTAAGCAGTGAAGAAAAAAGTCTGCTAAATCAAATGACCAAAAATATGGTGAAGCCTGGGCAAATTCTGTTGACAATCAAATATCATGATGCTGCAAATGTCACCACCATCAAAATCGTATACAATGAGCGACAAAAATATCGACGACAACAAAGGGGTCCAAGAATTGAAATACATCATCTAATGAAGTTTATAGAACGTGATCAATATGTTTATTGGTATAGAAGGGTCGACACTGAAGATGTTGTAAGAGATATCTTGTGGGCACATCCAGATTCTATCAAGCTCCTAAATTCATTTCCAACAGTGTTGATATGTGATACTACTTACAAGATGAACAAATATCGTCTTCCGTTATTGGAGATTGTTGGGGTGACTTCAACAGACATGACTTTCTCAGTTTCCTTTGCTTATTTACAATATGAGAGGACAGACAATTTTGAATGGGCATTAAATAGGGTGAAAGAAATGTTTGTCAAAGATGATGTATTGCCTCAAGTTATTGTCACTGATAAAGATCTTGCATTCATGAATGCGTTAGAGAATGTCTTTCCTTCTTCAACCAACTTGTTATGTCAATTCCACATTTCTAAGAATGTCAAGGCAAAATGCAAGATGCATGTGGGTAACGCGGAAGAATAGGACAAAGTGTTGGACGCTTGGGAAGGGTTAATACAATCTGCTAATGAACAATTGTATGAGGTTAACTTGAAAAACTTCACAAACCTATGCTCACATTATCCACTTTTCCTTGAGTATGTCCATTGTACATGGTTGATACCTCACAAGGAGAAGTTTGTACAAGCATGGACGGATCGAGTTATGCATCTTGGAAACACAACAACTAATAGGTACTTTTCCATATAATTATATTCGTTGATTTTAATTATATACTTTGCTTGACATTACTTTTGGTGGCATGATAGGGTTCAAGGCGCACACGCACGATTGAAGAGGTTGCTTCGATATAGTATGGCAGACTTGTGCAGTTGTTGGGATGCCATGAATAACATGCTTATATTGTAACATACTGAGATTTTGGCTTCATTCTAAAAAAGCATCAATATTGTGGGTCACAGGTTTAATAACATGTTTTACAAGAAGATATGGGGCTTTGTATCAAACCAAGCACAAGAGCTGATATACAACGAGTACAAACGGGTTGACAGCGTTGGTATTGACAGTTATGCTTGTGGATGCACACTTAGAACTACTCACAGTCTACCGTGTGCGTGTGAACTTGCTAGATTCAGCAATATGTTTGGCTCAATACCCTTGAGGTCAATTCATGTGCATTGGAAGATGTTATCCATCAATCAAGATGACACCGGTGATTCTTGGGAGGACTTGACTTTGACACACGAGGTTGATGCATTGTTAAAGAGGTTTTCCCAACTTGATATCTTCGGGAAAATCACAATGAAGACTAAAGTTCGTGAACTTGCATTTCCAGATACCACCTCAATGTGTCCACCTCTAGAGAAGGTGAAAACAAAGGGTGCCCCGAAGTCTATGAAATCTACTGGGCGTGCACCTTCAATGTGGGAGCGAGTCGATGCAATGCACACAATGGTAGGTAGTTCAGGAACTCCTACTGTGCCTCCCAAAGTTGTCAGTGACAATAAACGGAGCAAAATGATGCCTTATGTTAATGAGTTTCCCGATGAATTGAAACCATTCATCCAAAA
Organism: Pueraria montana var. lobata; assembly: GCA_026413185.1. NCBI lineage: Eukaryota > Viridiplantae > Streptophyta > Magnoliopsida > Fabales > Fabaceae > Pueraria > Pueraria montana. The sequence continues at coordinate 1,866,580 of CM048646.1, read as the reverse complement.
AATTATTGATGTCAAAGCAGATGGAAATTGCGGTTATAGAGCAATTGCAGCTTTGTTAGGTATGAGTGAGGAATCTTGGACTCTTATTCGTCAAGACTTGATTTGGGAACTTCAAACATGACACTCTCTTTATCTTCAGCTCTTTGGCACAGAAGAAAGATTGGTTGAACTAATCAGTTCATTGTATCTCGAAGGTGGACCAACAACCATTGACAAGTGGATGACAATTCCCGACATGGGGTATGTGATTGCTAGTCGGTATAATGTGGTGTTGGTTCACTTATCTATGCTTCAAAGTTGGACTTTCTTTCCGCTTAGGAGCCGACCTCCATCTGCTGCACAACAACATCTTATAGCTATTGGATTTGTTAACGAAAATCACTTTGTACAGGTACACATAATATACTAAACTATTAACTATGAAATTTTGTTTACTAAGTTAAGCTTACAAGTTTAATTTTCATTGATTAGCTATTTTTACAAGATGATTGTCCCCTGCCTCCTATTGCACCTCAATGGAGAACATACTGCACGGTTGAAGCTCGATAATGGCCAAAATCGTACATGCAATGCATGCAAGAATTCAACTCAATACCATTTCATTCAACTAGAGGATCTCAATATGTAGTAGACATTACTAGGGATTCATTTTAGTTAATTAATCCTCTATTAATAATTGTCATTAGAGGACTTTATTTGTGTAATGTTTTGGTTGTTGAATATTTTTTACAAAACTATATTGTATTATGACTGATTGATGGTATTTTAAACATATATTAGGCACTACTACAAAATTTAACAAGGATTGTACCCTTGTACAACGGAATCGTGATTCCATTGTACAAGGGGGTGAAACAAATTTGTACAAAGGAATCGCGATTCCGTTGTACACTTTTTTTCACCTCTTGTTCAACGGAATCGCGATTCCGTTGTACACTTGTACAGCGGAATCACGATTCCATTGTACAAGGGTATTTTGGAAAATCAAGAAAAAATCACCCACGTGGGTGGTGAGAATAGCAATTTCCTAAAATTAAAACACAAAAAAAAAAAAAAAAAAAAAAAAAAAAAAAAGAAGAGAGAGAGAGATGATTTGGGTCTGGCCCATGGCTAGTTGGGGCGAATAGAATAGAATAGAAATGGTAGAAGGGCCCATTTGGTGACGACCACATATGATATGTCCGCATAATCTCATCCTTGAGCGTCTCGATCCGAAACTGAAAATGGCGCAGTGTGTGAGCAATACATTCGTGCAAGGAAAACCCTTCCTTCCGGTTCCAGCTGCCACTAAAAATGTAATAGAATTTTCAACTCGTTTGATTGTGGAATTAATAATGACGGAGTTGTTGTTGGGAGTGCAGGTTCGGCGAGCGGTGCAGTGTGGGGTGTGGTGCAGGAAGAAGGAGATACACCCGCAATTCTACGAGGATGCGAAGGTGTACTGCAACGGGGAACTGGTGATGACGACGGGTGGGACCCAGAAGGAGTACGTGGTGGACGTGTGGTCGGGGAACCACCCCTTCTACCTCGGAAGCCGGTCGGCGTCTATGGTTAGCGACGACCAGGTCGAGAAGTTCCGCAAGAAGTTCGGTGAGCTTACGCAGATTATGGAAATTCCTGTCCTCAAAGGAGAAATTGTTATCCCCTCAAGGCGCAAGGGTGTTTCCAAGGGAGGAAAGAAAAAATAGTCTTGTCTTCTGGGTAAGCCTTTTTTTTTAATTTCAATTCCTGTAATATGATATGATCAGACGCTTCTGTGCTATGGATTGTGATTCATTTCATGATTATGTTGATTTTGCTCAACTCGTATGTTACATTTGGCCATTTGGATTGGTTTGGATTTGGTTTGTTTGTTTATATTCTAACATGTGGATCAAATACTTACCGAACGACTGGAATTATTTATTTATTATTGGTTTTAAAAGAGTCGAATTCTAATTTTATTTTTTTTAAAAAAGCTTCTTAATTTTTATGTTTGAGAAAAATTCCAAATATGATGAGGATAGTGGTTATGTGATATTGTGGTTTGCGAAGAGAAAGAATTACAATTGACTTTGAGTGGACGGCATATGCAAACCAGAAAAGTATTAGAGTGACCACAAGGGAGAAATATTAGCTGATGTAACGTACACGCTAATTGGGAGAGATAAAAGCATCAACATGGTTACAGAACAATATATTTGATGGTGTTGGTCAAGCAACTCCTGGGAGAAAGAGTCTTGGACAACAAATTCTATACATGGCACCTTCCCTGTTTCTGCAGAGTGTCGCAGCTATACATGTTGTGCTAACTGCTAAACTATCCTCTTGCATAGTTTTGCTTCAATGATCAAGAAAAAAATATTCCACACATACAAAACAGTTCCACTTGGATACACGCGGACTATGATTCAGAAATTAAAAAAAACGTTGTTGAGCCTGCGTACCATTTGATTTGTTACTACGAAAAGAAAAAGAAAAACTAAAAAAAAAAAAAATTAGCGTTATAGACGTGTTTTAATCTTGTAATTAAGAAATGGATGATGCCTTCATTCTTGGAGTTAAATTATTGCTATTAGCAGGCACAGGGAAGGACGATTAATAAAGGGGAAAAAAAGGGTTATAGCCATCTTGATTTACTTGTGAATAAAGGATTTGATCTTGTGCAATTATTCAGTGTGAATGTGAGTAAATTTTACAGCTGACAGAATGCTCATTCAGCTTCTAAAGTCGTGTATACTTTTTGAATTAGAAGGATGACAAAGAATAAAGCATTTTATTTTGGGACAAACATCACACGGCTTCATCCAGGAGCATATATCCTTTAAGGATAAGAAGCAAGGACAATAAGGAATAACCTATAAAAGGACTGCATTCTAACTACACACATTCTGCCTTACAAAATCCCATGTTGAAACACTCACTAATTTAATTGTTAAAATCTGCAAAGATGCACACTCTCCTACTCACCATTGGAGGGTGGAGCTTATTCACAAGAAGGTAAAGCAATAGTCATCTGCATCATTGGAGCCTACCTGTCGAAGATCATTTAATGTGTGCAAATTTACCTTCTAAACACCCCATAGGTTTGGTTTATGAAATATATATATATAGATTCAAACATTATGTGCCATCCTCTCTTAGCTAGACATGGTATTGTTTGCATCTCTAAAGGATAGCTCAATTCAAATCTCAAGTGTCATTCTCTGTTGACAATATATGGTATGCTAACATGGCAATGACTGTTGGAATCTTTTTGTTTAAAGAGTACTTTTTTGTGATGTATTCTAGTCCAGCATAACTATGTTTGGGCAATGTAGATTGGCACACACGATTAAGAAAGCAAAATAAATAAATAACATTTGTCTTACTCAGTGGAGGTTTGAATTCCCTTGAAATCAACCAAATCTCGAGGCATTCTCTAATACGAGCCAATCTAGTTCACAATAGGGTTAGGTTATTTTAACACAGCCCACCCAACTTGCAAGTTAGGCAAAAGCCGTGTGTGTATGTGTCTCTTTCTCTTTGTGTATGTGTGTGAGTGAGAGAGAGAGAGACATGGCATGTGTGTGTGTGTCCAACTTACAAGTTAGTCAGAGTTAACTCGTGTGTGTGAAAGAGAGACATAGCAATCACTTTTCTAGCAATATGTGTGTCCAACCTGCAAGTTAGTTAGAGCCAACTCATATGTGTGTGTGAGGGAGAGATATAGCAATCACTTTTCCAGCAATACACAATTTCTAATTCATAGCTACTTCCAGTTCTTACTCTTACTGGCATCTTGAACATTTTCAGATGTTGCTTGATTGAAAGCATTTTTATTTATTTATAGAAATTGAAGACAAACGTCGGAGGATTTACAATAATTTACACACTCTGATCAATCAACTGAACTAGACTCCTTCAATTGATTGAAAGCATTTTGTTTGACATTAAGGAGAATTGGCCAAAAGAGAACTTATATAGATTTCTAATATCCATTCAATAAGAGAATGCAAGATCACATCACAACCATGATGCATTTCTCCAAGTTGCTACACAAAATGGAATTAATATTTATCTAATGGATTTTTTATTGAGTGAATAATCATTTTATTTCTTGAACTACCATGAACATCTTCTCCAGTTCGAGCCACTTGCAACCTCATCAACACCAATCCATATACCACCATAACAAGACTTTTGAGAACAATTTATAGTATGTTTGGAAAATCGTTAAGATGCACCTAAATGTCCATTAAACGTTGTAACACAAATTTTTCCTTTTCCTTTTTATACTTTGAAATGTGTGAATGCTCGTTAGACTAAAACCATTCACACACTCAAATGTAAATTTTATAGAATCTAAGAAACTAAGAAAAGATAATTGTGTAATTTGTGTCCGTAGCACAAAAGTTTTGGTAGGAAAAAATTGTAGTATTTTTAGGAAATATTTTTTATTTATACTATTAATTACAGAAATGCTATGATATTTTCATTGTTTTATGTTTTCAAAATTTTGTATAAAAAATAATAATAAAAGTTGTTTTTACTATTTCTTATATAAACTTTTGAAATTAAAAAAAAATAAGATAGTATTTTGTAATTAAAAGTAAAAAAGAAAAACATTTTTCAAACTAAACACATAAATTTTCAGACATTTAAATAAAAAATAAAATCTATAACTTCTTGACAAACGTACATAAGATATGTCCCCCAAAAAAGTAAGGAAGATATTTCTAATGAAAAATCATATTCAAAATATCTTTTAAAGTACTGTTTAGTTCAAAGAAAGGGAAGGATTTTAATAGATGGGAGGAGAGGGGAAGGGAAGAGAATGGAGGAATTTTGATTAGATATTATGTTTGGTTGAGAGAAGGGGAGGAGAGGGATTTTAATGGAGAAAATGAGAGGTAACCATTTTCCTGTTTGGTTAACAAGGAGATGGAAGAAGTTTTAAAAATTTATTTACTTTTATATTCTTATAATTCTGATTTTCAAAACACAAGTAAGGATATTTAGTTATTATAGTTAAAATGTTTTAAATCCTTTTTCCATCCCCTCCAAATCCCAATATTAGAGGAAAACAAAAATTAGATGAGGACAAATTTTGCTCTCATACATTCCCCTCCTCTTTCCTCCTAAAAATTGAACAAAACAAAAAAAGTTTAAAAAAAAAAAATCTGTCACCTCCTCTCCATTTCCCTCCAATCAAACACTATGTAATAGAATTATTAATGTAGACAAAGCACATAGAAAGGAACACTTATACTTTGTTTACTAACATTACATTGATTTGAGTGGTATCAAGTTCGAATTTATGTCTTATAGATAAAAAAAAAAAAGGTTATTGAAAAAGGAGACTTCACTAAATGTGACTAGTTAGATTCTGTAACAGAAATTTGTCATCAACAAAATCAGTTAGTAATTCACATCTATAACATGGTAATCTTAAAAAAAAATTAAAAAAAAACTTATACTCTACTTGATTCATCAAAAACAAAGAGGAACAATTATGAGCAGATGGAAAATAGTTTTCATTTCAATTCTTCCATTGTTTGGTATATCTTTATATATATAAAAGTAAAAGTCATGGGCATTCATGTAATTTTAGTTTTCTCGCCTAAAAGAGGGGCGATCATGTAATTTTATTTTTGTCAATCATTAATTATTTTATTAATTTTTGTTTGAAGCTAAATTATTGGATTACATTAAATTACATTTATGTTTCATATTTTCCACAATTATTAAATATTTAAATATTACTAATTAACGTAGATGACAAATAAAAATAAAATACGGCTAATTAAAATATTTATACAAATAATATAATTAGAATAAAAGTCAAAATCCTAACAAATAATTTCGTATTTTATTATGATTGACATTTTAATAAATTAATGAAATAATTAAATTAAAAAATTTGGACCTAGATGGCTGTCCTAACAGGAAAAACCTTTATTAAGATTTTTGAATTTAAATTGTCATATACTATCAAAGGAATAACATTTATTAAGATTTTTGAAATATAATTATCAACGATTGAAATGCTGATATAACTTAATCAAAGGAATCAACTTAATTAAGACATATAAAGTTGATATTGGTAATTGGTAACATTAAAAATTTCAATTACATTTTTAAAATTTGAAATTGAATCTTATCTTATATTAATTATTAAATATTTTAAAGTTCACTATTAAATATTATCGTGTAAAATTAATAAAATCTTAATTTAAAAATTAAGATAATTTTAATTTAATGAAATAATTAATTTACATAAATTTGAACCTAGATGGCTAGCCTAACAAGTAAAACATTTATTAAGATTTTTTAATTTAAATTGTCATATACTATCAGAGATAAGGATATAACACACGAGATGAATATTTTTAATGAAGAGAAATTCAAACTTAACTTATTATATATAACACACGGGATGAACTTCTTTTTATGAAAACAAGTAGGGAAATTAACACTAAATTCATGAGATAAAATTTTTTACTAAACATTTTTAATCAAAATTAAAATTTGTTTTACATAATTAATATATATTTAAGTACATAACAAAAATCAAATTAAATCAACATAATCACTATATATATAATTTTCTCCATGCTAAATTAGTATCTAAAATTAATTTTTATGCAAATATTTATTCATTTTTTATTTATTATCTTCACACTTAAATAAACTATTTATGATTTTCTTCCAATTGAACAAATTTTAAGTTTCTTTTATACATTGAAATGTACATGTCAATATTTTAAAATAAAAATTATATATAAAATATAATAGATAGGGATGAATATTTTTTTTCTTATAAAATAAAGTAGAACCACTTGATTCACAGGGATGAATAATTTACTTGAAGTCACTTAAATTAATATGTTGAAATTATATTTTTTTTTATTATAATATTTTTAATTATAATGTATTTTTTTATGCCAGTATCTTTCTTGATTTAAATGATTTTTTTGAATGTTTACGAACATAGAAAATATAAAAAATATAACAAATGAGGATGAATATTTTTCATGAAAGTATCAAGATAAATTTAGACTTAGCTTAACATATAAAATATAACACACAGGATGAACATTTTTTTTTATAAAAATAAGTAAAAAAAAATTATACTAAGTTCACGATGATAAAAATTTTTACTAAAGATTTTTGTTCAATCAAAATTAAAATTTCTTTTACATAATTAATATATATTTAATTACATAACAAAAACCAAATTAAAATCAACATAATCGCTATTATTTTCTCTATGCAAAATTAGTGGAAAAAATTAATTTTTAAGCAATTATTTATTTTTTTATTTATTATATTCTCAATTAAATAAATTATTCAAGATTTTCTTCTAGCCGGATAAATTTTAATTTCCTTTTATACTTTGATATGTATATGCCAAAATATTAAAATAAAAGTTATATATAAAATTTAACACGAAGGGATTAATTTGTTTTTTTTTATAAAAGCAAGTAGAAAATTTACACTTAATTCATGAAAATGAACAATATACCAGAAATCACATTAATATCTAAATTGTTATGGTGAAATTATATTATTTTATTGTTGTCTCTCTTTCTTGATTTAAATAATTTATTGAATGTTTTATTTTATAAACATAGAAAGTATGAAAAAAATATAACAAACAGGGATGAATATTTTTCATGAAAGTATGAAAAATATTTAGACTTAACTTATCATATAAAATATGTAAAATATAACACACAGGAATGAGCATTTTCTTATAAAAAAACAAATTGGAAAATTTAAACTGAATTCATGGGACAAACTTTTTTACTAAATTTTTTTTAGTCAAAATTAAATTTTCTTTTACATAATTAATATATATTTAATTACATATCAAAAATCAAATTAAATAAAACATAAACTAATATTTTCTCCACACAAAATTAGTATCTAAAATTAATCTTAAGCAAATAACTATTTATCTTCTCACTTGAATAAATTATTCATGTTTTTCTTCTACTTGGACAAACTTTAATTTTCTTTTATACATTATTTGTATGTGTCATATATTAAAATAAAAAAGGTAAAATATGTTTTTGGTCCCTATAAAATATGCAAAATATTAATTTGGTCCTCCAAAAATTTTTTGTATTAATTTGGTCCCTTTAAAATTGAAACCTATTTTTGTAGGTCCCTATGAATACTAATAGCTTAATTTTTCTTTTTTTAATTTTCTAAATTTACAATAACAAAATATGAAAATTTGATAAATATAAAATTTATAATTCATTTTTACGTGTAAATTCGTAACCACGTCAGATTACCGTTTAATAAAATTACCAATGAGGACATACAAAAATAGGTTTTAATTTTAGAGGGACCAAATTAATACAAAAAATTTTTGGAGGATGAAATTAATATTTTGCATATTTTACAGGGACCCAAAACATATGTTACCCAAATAAAAATTATATATAAAATATAACAAATATGGATGAATATTTTTTTTTATAAAAGCAACTAGAAATTTTCACTTAATTCACGGAGATGAACAATTTACCTAAAGTTACCTTAATATTTAAATTATTAAGGTGAAATTTTTTTATTATATTAATTTAAATTTTAATATATTTTTTATGGTTTTTCTTTACTTATTTAAATAATTTTATGAATATTTTATTTTATGAACATAGATAGTATGAAAAATTATAACAAACGGGGTTGAATATTTTTCATGAAAGTATCAAAATAAATTTACAATTAACTTACCATATAAAATATAACACACGTGATTGAAATTTTTTTTTATAAAAACAAGTAGAAAAAATTACACTGAATTCATAAGGATAAACTTTTTTACTAAAGATTTGTTTCCAATCAAAATTAAAATTTCTTTTTCACAATTAATATATGTTTAATTACATAACAAAAATCAAATTAAATCAACATAATCAATATTATTTTCTCAACACAAAATTAGTGTCTAAAATTAATTTTTAAGCAAATAATTATTCATTTATTTATTATCTTCTCACTTAAATAAATTATTCATGATTTTTTTCTATTTGGACAAATTTAAATTTTCTTTTAGACATTGATATGTATGTGCCAATATATTAAAATAAAAATTATATATAAAATATATCACATAGTGATTTTTTTTTTATTATTATGATTGCAAGTAGAAATTTCTACCTAATTTACGGGATGAACAATCTACCTGAAGCCACATTAATATCTAAATTATTATGGTGAAATTATATTTTTTTTGTTATAATAAGTTTAATTTGAATGTATTTTTTTTATGGATGTTTCTTCCAGATTTAAATAATTTATTGAATATTTTATTTTACGAACATGAAATATTTAAAAAAATATAACAAACGAAAATGAATTTTTTTTATTAAAATATGAAAAAAAAATATAACAAATTACATTACATATAATGTTGTGCAGCTTGAGTATACGAGAATGATAGTAAGGTATAAGTGAAAGTGGTTAAGCATAGGGTCAATACAAGTTAACGAACAAAGTGAATGTTGGAATAGCTCTATGGACCTATAATGATAGATAGGGAAGGTGGTTAAGCGTAGCTTCATTACAAGTTTACGAACAAACTGAATGTTGTAATAATTGTTCTTGTTCTTCGTAATTCTATGGACCACTGTTGACATTGGCACCCAGGACTTTGGACTGGTGTGTGTCCCCCAACCGACAGTACTAACTCGTTCACAAATTTCACAAGTCTTTGTCTTCAATTTGGCCATTAAATAATGTTATATGATTTATATTTTCATGGACTTCGTTGTTTGATTAATTTAGAAACAATTATATGGCAAATTGTTGAACTTTGAAGAAAACTAGGAAAACTGACGCAGCGGAATAATATAATTGGCTCGAGCTGTCGATAAAGTCTTTTTTTTTTTTTTGTTGACAAATCTGTCGATAAAGTCTTATGCACAATTAAAAATGTTCAATCTTATGTATTTGAACCAGCTAGAACCACTTATTTTTAACACAAACATCAGTTTGGCATAATTGAACACAAGTGCTTGGAAACACGAGTCTAAACATTACATGTGGGTTTGACAATTGAATACGACCACTCAACAAATTTAAGAAGAAGAAAAAAAGATGGAAATTGAAATCGGCTAGCTTGCATTGCTATTTGTTACAATGATTTTTCATGAAAAGTATTAAAAATGTGATTTTAACTAGTGAGAGATATGATTTAAAAAGAAATATAGTTGTCAGCATGACGTCTCGTTGGCATCATCGTATAAGTATCACATTAAGTAATACATTAATAGTCAATATCACGTCAGCAAATTATGCTTAATATATTTTTAATATTAAATAATACATTAAATATAAAAAAACTAATATCTAATTATAAGAAAATTAAGCTAAACTTTATATAACATAAAAGACTTATATGTTATGATAAAAATATATAATAAATAGTTAGATAATAACAATTCATATGTATATTTTATATATGAACTTTTTTTGGATAATCATGTTATTGATATGAAATATTTATTGATTTTGTAAATTGATTAATCTTCATCGAAAAATCTAATTGACCACTTTTAGTAAAGATCTCTCCTCCTAACTACCTTCATTAAGGTTTAAGGGACTCAAACATAATTCTACTCGTACCAACAATTTGGTGTGTGTGTGTGTGTGAAGGGTCAATGATTCATATATGAGCCTTTATAAATTAAAAAAAACTTCATAAATAAATAAAGCTAAAAAATCATTTAAAAAAAATAGGCTAGTTGAGTTGCACCTGTACATACTTGATTGCCTTTTTTTCTACCAATATTTTAGGTAGTAACCTAACTTTTCATTTATTTATTGAAATCAAACTTAAGTATCGGAGAGTTTATAATAACTTATACATTGTTCAACTAACTAAGTTAAACCTCGTCAGTAGCTAGTAACATAACCTGTTTTCAATTAAACTGACTTATCTTATTTGATTTTAATAATTATAGTTAAAAATCTTAAATTATGATTTGAATACAAATTTTAAATAACAAATTTTAATTTTATCAACTTATTGAGACTTTTGATCAACTAAAATCCAATCATGCGTGCACACATACCTTCTCTTTGGTTTAGAAAAAAGTAAATGAGATGAAAAAAGAATTTAAAATTTAAATTAAAGAAAAAAAAGAAAAAGAAGATTTTAAATTTTTATTTTAAAATATTTTTTATTTTCTCTTTTCTCTATTTTCATTCTTCACAACTAAATATATTATTAAATTTACATCGTGTTTTGGTATGAACGAAAATAAAAAAGAAAAAGAAAAGAAAAGAAAAGAAAAAGGACTAGAAAGAACTTTTCTCTTGTTTGATTCCCTAACTAGCAAGGAAAAAGTGATTTTTTTTTATCCCATAATAAAATGTATTTTCCCCAATTTAAGATGAAAGAGAAGGAAAACTAGCATTTTGAATTAATACGATAAAAACATTTGATGGTACCACACATGCATATGCATATGTTTTTTTTTTCTAACCATGATATTGGTACGGAATATTTTTGGAAGCAATGACTAATATCTGTGTTAGGGACCATGAGTATACATAAGGTAGGTATTTCCCTCCTAACATAATTTATTCCTTACCCAAAACTAAAATTATGCATGTTAAACACCACTCAATGTGGGGAATGCTTAAACAAACAATTATTGAAATGAAAACATTTATAAGTACCATATATGCATATCAATATAATATTGCTTTAAATGTTTATTTAGATAAATATTAAAAAAATGTGTATTTAGATAGTTAGATACATACATGTCAATATAATAATGCTTTAAATATGGTTATAGTTATACCACTTTTCATTCACCCCAAAAAAAAATATGGATTTAGATTAGAATTTACATTTGATATTGATTAATTAAAAATGAGATTGAATAATGAATATGTTTAGGAACATTTATTTAAAAAATAATGAATATGTTTAGGAACATTTATTTAAAAAATAATTGAAACATAATAATTTTTTGGAATAATGTTAATAAAAATAATTTTAGATGTATAATTATTAAAAATAATATACCCTTTTTTAATTTATTTAATGTTATTAAAATAGTAATATAATGTCATTTTATTCTTTTTATCATATCTTATTCTTATTTAGTATTTGTGTCGTTTTATAAATATACCTTTATTTTGCTAATTTTGTTTTTATTTTATTTTAAGTAGTCAAATATTTCTTTTAATTTCTATTGCTGTTTTTTATTTCATTTTAATTGGTAAAATAATTTCTTAATGTTTTTTCATACTATTTAAAATATATTTAACATTTTTATTTTTATTTATGAACATTTATGTTATTTTATAAATATATATTATTCTTTTCCCTCATTTTTTTATCCAATCAAGTGAAAAAAATTTATACTTTCACTTTCTTTCATACTAGATAACTAAAATATTATTCAGCTTTCTTTTCTCTTTTTTTTTATTTCTTTTTATTTATTTTTTATTTTCTTTTATTAACCAAATATCTATATTGTGATTGGTTAACAAGAAAATGGAAAGAATAGGAAAAAAAAAAAAAGGAGAAGACAAAAATGTTTTGTTCCTTTGTTTGGTTTGCCTGTAAAAGGGGAAGGAATCAGTACATACTAGTGTTGCCCACACAAAAAGTGGTTCTCCCCAAATCAAGAGAAGACAAAGGAGAGAACATGAATTTGTTCAAAAATGACAAAATGATCCTTTGTTTTTATGATATCCCATTTTTATTTAAAGGTATTAATGTCATTTATAAATGTACGTTTTTTTCTCACTTTCTTCTAATAAGAAAAGAGAAAAAAATTATCTCTTTTTTTTCATTTTTTTTTTCATACTAAACAACTACAAAATTATCTCATTTTTTATTTATTTTTCTTTCTTTTTATTTTATTTTATTATTTTTTTTAACCAAACATAATGCTAAAGGTGCCACCATGTCCATGACGAAGCCCATGTCAAAAGTCAAAAGTATGGTCAGATAATTTTGATAACTTGTTAAATCAAGCATGGTAGGTGGTAGTGATGTATCTACCCCGCTGCCCAGTCACAAAGACACAAATATTAATATTAATTTCTTCAAAAAAAAAAAAACACAAATATTAATGATCATTAACACTAGTTAATAATGCTGATCGTACGTGTGCATGTCAGGATGGACAAGGTACAATGTGGAATCGGAAATGTAACGATTGAAGTTGAACACATCTTTTGTTTCTTCAATCAAGCAGTGTTTTACTGCAAGTGCAAGGAAAATGAACTTATCCCGGACACATACACTCTGACTCTATCCGGAGAAAGAAAGAAATAAGAAATAGAAAAGGGAGAAAAAAAAAAACGAACAACTATTTTTAAATGATTTAATTTAAGAAAGAATAAAAAAAAGTGAAAATTTATCCACTTATTTAATTAGATAGAAAAGTAATAAAAAAAATATTTCATGTAGTGACACATTTTTTCTATTTTCACATTTCTAATAAAATTATACAATACCAAAATGTAATTTCATTTGCTTGGAAATTATTAATTATTATTTATCTCTCACCCACTCTTTCCTTTTCCTGGCTCATGAAATGAGAAAATTATGCATAAAACTTAATCTATTTTATTTCTTGATTATTTTTTATAGTAATCAAAACCCTTGAAAAACACTAATTCTGTGTTGGTGCTTTCGTTCTTACAGATTTGTAAGGGTTATTATTATTATTATTATTATTATTATTATTATTATTATTATAGATATCTTTTTCGTCTCATTTTTCTTTTTAATCACATTAATTATTATATCTATAATTTTTTTCTTTTTGTTTTACATCTCTTCCATCTATCTCATCCACCCCATTTTGGGAGTGTTAACGTGTCAACCATATATTATTCAATTTTTAAAGTTTCAAACAAAGCAATAATGGCCACCAAAAAAAAAAAAAAGCAATAATGCCACGAGTTTGAATTTTGGAATTGTATTATACTAATAAATTTATCCTTTTTTTTATTGCAACTAATAAATTTATCTAATAATGATCAGTGATCACTCTCAACTCGATTTATGGATTTAGCGTTATATTTTATAGAATATTTGATAAAAAAAAAAAAGGCTTAAAATTTGAACATTTTATTTTATGAATATAAATGTTTAAAAAAAGTGTAGTATCTTAAATAGTTTTAATATCATTCTTTAATTAAAATTAAAACTCCATCTTAACAATTAGTATTAATTTTTAATACTCACTTTTTTTATTATAACAAAACTTTAACTAAAATAAATCAAAATATTATACTTAAATTTTATCCCAAAAAATAAACACGAGAGAAACATTTTCAACCATTTTCAAGGATTGAAACATCCAGCAAGCAGAAAGGAGTTTTTTATTTTTTTTATTTTTTTTATGAGTGTGGAGTATTTTTGTTTGTTTAGTTCTGTAGAGATGGCAAATACTTTTTTCTGGTTAGAAATCATTAAATGAAATTTGGTACCAGCGTACTAGCCAGTAGCCAGGTCCCCACATTACTTGTGGATGATTGCTCGCAATGCTACATGATAAGAACTACAAGTTTTTTTTTTAGATAAGAAGGAGAATCTGAACATATTTTTTAGTATGTTTTGATTGTTGTGTTAGTATTTTTAATTTAAGTGTCTTTTTTTTATTATATTATTGCAATAAGACAAGTATTACATTATACATTACATATTAATATTTCAAATAACTTTGATTATCATTTTATATACAAATCATTACACTTGAAAACTAAATTCACAAGATTTGTGTTTTTTTTAAGCAAAGAATTTTATTGAAAAGGAAAATAGAAGTAGCACAAGATGGGCCAAGCTTACAAGTCATAACAAAAAAACATAAACAAGATAGTAGAAAAATCAACCCAACCCCTCTTACTATAGTTAAGACCAATGCATGCTCTAGGATTTAACACCCATCTTGATAATGGATAAATGAGGACTCCCTTTGTCTTATTCCATTGCCATAAGTGGAATTTAATGAAATAAATAAGACACTCATCTTTTGTGTTTGTTGATATAAATATCCAAGAATTACAGCTCAACCATATTGACCAAATTATTGCAAACCATACCCCCATCCAATGCTTCTTACTATCTGTATCACAATCCAACAATCCCCAAAACTATAAAAAATTCATCTTCGCATCCTTATATAATGCTGCACTTAGTCCCCACCATCTCAAACATGCTGTCCAAACTCTATATGTAACCTCATAAGATTTGTGTAATTAATGAAGTAAATTGATTATATTTTAAATGATTTTGAAAATGAAAATAATCTTTAGAGAAAATCAAATTAATATGCTATGATTAAAAAATTATTCTTTTTGTTTCTTTTTATGTCATGTTTTTAAAAAATTATTTTTTACCTATTTATTTTAAGTTAAAGTTAATATTAATTATTATATTTTAATTAATGTCTTTATTTTTTTCCGACTCTTAAATATTTTATGTGCTTATTGATCATGAAAAATTAGTAAAGGTCATATTAAAAAGTAAAACTAATTTTAATATAAATAAAAATAGAGTTTAATAATCATGTATTGACAATGTAAAATAGTTATACATAGTTAAGTGTCAATCAATCAAAAATCATGATTAATATGATTTTTAAAGTAATTATTATAAAAGTCAACAAACTTACTATATATAATAGTTTATAATTGAAATGATTGGGTAAAATTATTATACAATGCATAACTTATTTTCTCATAAAGATATTAGATACATTTTTTATGTGTATATTATCTTCTAAGGTGGACAGTATGTGTTTAACCAAGGGGAGCATGTGTTAAATTTTTTAAAGAGCCCCTGTTTAATAACATTTGTGTCCGTGAATAATTAAAAGGAGGGTATAATATTATGGTCAAAGTAACTTATAAGCTAGTTAAAAGAGTTTATAAATTCTCCAAAAGCATTACCAAACACACTCTATACTTTTTTAAATATGAACCTATATATAACTGTGTTAAACATTTAAAGAAAGAGCTTTAATACCTATAATAATTTTATCTAATTCAAAACAAAATTTCCTTGCCCTTTCGTATATCTAGAAAGATATATGGGATCTAATACCAAATACAAAAAAAAAACAAAATAATTTTTTTTTATCATGGTATTAGTACAGATTATTCATCGTCGGAAGCAATGACTAAACTCCGTCGAGAACCGTGAGCGCACACCAAGGTGGGTATTCCCCTCCCAACATAGTTTATTTCATACCTAAAGTGGCATTACCAGAATTCGAACCCTGTACCACTTGGTTAAGAGACACAAATCACTACCACTTGTGCAAACCAATGTTGGTCTTGTCTTGTTTTATGTAATTCAACCACCTCCACTCCTTTATTATTCAGAATCTAAAACTAAAAGGTAGAGGAAAAAAAACCTAATAAATAATAATGGAGGAAATGAAAATACATGGACCGTACAATTTCTGCAGTTCTAGTCCAACATGCATGGGCACGACATTGACTCCAATAATCATACTAAGATAGACGTAGACGAAACATAGGCTAGAAATCAATCGTACAAGTGGAATATAATAATAATAAGTTAATAATTGTCATCTTGGTCGTAAATGTGTTGTTGTATTTCAACCTTGCTTGACGAGAGAAATGACCAAATTAATGTATTTGGTCCTAGTCTTGGACAAATGGTCCTCTACAATTTCTGCGTACCTTCGAAACAGCTCATCCATTATGTGACACCCGAAATGAGATTCCAACATGGACTCAACCACAGCCCTTATGGTCCTTGCAACTCGTTCTCCACTTGTTAATGGAGTACCCGTGGGGGAATCAATTTGCAATTCCATTCCACCATCCCACTCGATTTCATAAGCTTCATGCTCATCCACTATGAATGACCCTTCCTTTTTAATCTCCATTTTCAGTTCCTCCAAGCATGGTGCATAGTATGGAGCGTCAAAAGAATCCACTTTTTCCTCTTCTAAAAGACCCTACATACCACAAGAATTTTTTTGTCATAAATTCCATCTCTAATTTTTACATATATGTAAGCAAATCTAGTTTTAGAAAGACCCAACAAATATTGGTATGAATTTTAATTTAGGTTATATTTGACTTAAACTCTTTTAAATTAAAGTTAAAAATAAGAATTTAAAATTAAAGCTCTTTAATAATTTCAAGATTTTATTTTAATGTAAAAATAATTTTAAGTTAAAATCTTATTAACTTGCACATTTAAGACATTAGTTAAAAAAATAAAAAGTCAAATCAAAGTGAACACTCATTTTTAATCATCTTTTTTGGTTACACTTTTTCATTATCTTAATCCATTTGAACATCACCTTTCAAAAAGTAATTAAAAACAATCTTACAGTAAACATTTTGACATGTTATTAACATGATGCAAATTTAAGTTTATTTAATAAAACAATTTGTAACTAACGTATTTGTAACTCGATTTGACATTAAGTCAAGGATATCAGCTGAGGCTGTAGTTACATCGGCGATGCTGATCTTTCTTATTAGGTACTACTATTAAGGTACCCCTCTATAAAGCAGAAACAGCACGTCTTAATAATTCACCAGTTTCAACGAAATGCCAACATTATGTCTTAATAATTCATCAGTTTCAACTAAATACCAACTTACCCAATACCCATGTTTGTATGTCTCCGATTATAGTCCATGTGTATTATTAGCATGTAACATTATCTAAATAATTAGGTTTACATATTTTTAGATATTCTATAGCTAACATTTCTCATATTTTAAAATATATTATATATTACAATAAAATTAGTTGATTGATGAAACATCAACAAATTTTAAAATAATGTATACGATAAAATTAATATATATACTTTTAATTTTATTCTCATTAATAGTAATAAAATGAAATATTGATTTTAATTCAAATATATAATACCTATAATAATATGTCTAATTAAATTTTTGCTTGTGTGGGTATACTTATGTGTTTTCTTAGAAAGAGTATTAGTAAGTTAATTATACCTTAGATATATTTTAAAAAAGTCAAAGCTATAATTTACTAAAATACTTCTTCTGAAAAAGTAGTAAATGAATGTTATTAAAATAGTATTCGTAAAATTAAACGAGTGTACTATATCTTACAAAAAAAATAGTCTTCATGGGAGGGCCCTACTTGGCCCTCCTTATAAAAGAAAAAACAATTATATTAAATGAGTGTACTAAATCTTAAGTGAAAAGAGTGACCACTTGTCATTTATTTACGAAATAACGATAAATGTCTATCTCAAAAGTGGACTGAAATGAAAAGACAATACACAATACATAAAGAAAAAAGAAAAAGAGAAAATGATAAATTTGATAAGTGGTGTAATAAAAAAAAAAGATTGTCTAATTTATTCTAAATAAAAATAAGGTTAATAAATAACTTCATAGTAGATAATTGATGCAATTTTTAATATACTTAAAGATAGTTGGTATAATTTTCTTAATTGCACCAAATATTTACTACATGGTTGTTTAAGTTTATTTTTACTTGAAGTTAGATAATACCAAAAAGGAAAGATAAAGATAGGGGAAAAAATGTGGCGGAGATGAGATAAAAGAAAAAAATGATTGAATGGCAAAGATTTTCCTTATTTACGTACCTCCGAAACCATGCTCATGAGTGAGCGTGCTAAGAGTTCCCACTGATAGCAACTATGGTCAGTGGTTGGGTCCATGGATTCTCTGCCCATGAGAGACAAGACCATGCGTCCCCCAGCTACCATTTCTTTTGAACGTGAAGCAAGAAACACAGAAAAATCATTTTTGAATTGCTGAGAATAAGCATCTAGCACGCACTGAGGACTGCTCTTTGATAAGTAGATCTTTCCCTTGTTCAATGCTCTCCCACAACCATCCTCTAATCCACAAGGAACCTTGTACCCACAACAATAATACTTTAGTTTCACATGCATGTCTGAATTAAACATGTCCTATACTTTGTTCTTTTTAAGCACTATGCAGTCAATTATTGTTGTTTTCAAGGATAATTATTCCTAGTACGTATATGTCTCCTCACAATATTCGAAAAAAAAATTATGAAAATTAAAAATTAAGAGCCCATCTCTTTTTATCCTTTAGTTTGTTTTATTAGCTAATTTTACAACGATACAAGTATGGGAGAAAGACATTCGGTCTAACCCACGTGATAAGTGGGTTTCACTTGAAGTCCATGTCTCTCCTCTTTTTGCTGTACGGTGCAGTGTTAGATAGAAATAAGGGCTTGGCTATTATAGAGCAGATCGTATTTTGATTTTCTACACCAACGATATTCTTATGTACTTCTGTATTATTTTTATCTATTTATTTTATTTCTCATTTTTTTACCACATGATCACATCATTTTATTGTATTGTTTTAAAAGTTTATTCACGTTCTCGTTCTTCTTTACATGTGTCTTAATCAGGATCAGTGAAGGGAAATATTTCTGCTTCTACGTACTGCAAAAGTTCCAGGCTTAACATTTAAACAAAAGTGTTATCTAAGTAATTAAGATATGAAATGAGTGATTGAGTGGCAATAAAAATTCATTTGGAAGACACTTTCCCCCCCTCTAATTTTTACCATTTCCTTATACGGTTATAATATACCAACTGTCGGGTATGGAAAGTTACCGAATTGGCAAATTGACAAGTTCCAACCTTTCACAATGATGCTAAAATTTAGTAAACAAGTTTCCACGTATTGAATTTAATTTATTTTTACATTCATACTGTAAAATATTTTATAAAGTAATTCAGTCATAAATTGTTATAAGTAAAACTGTTATTTTTTTTTATAATGATTACATTAAAAATTATATTAAAATGTTGATTGATATAATAATATAAAAAAATTATATTAATAATAATATATAAAAATTAAACTCAAAAAGATAATTTAACACTATTTATGTGTCTTTTCTTAGCTATTTATTTTAAAGATCACAAATATTTTTTACTAGAGTCAATTATACTCGAATATGATAAGAATTAGTGTAACTTAAAAATATTAAGTTAAAATAATTTCATGTCAGTTGAGACTAAAAAATTAAAATAATTTTATGTTAATTGATCTATATTATACTCGACTTATAAATGTGTATATATGCATATGGATATAATATATATATACCTGAGAAAGCCAATGGAGGCTGGAAGAAGAGTGCACAAAGTGGAGGCTCTTGCTTGGGAAAAGCCTACCATAGAAAGTGCCAGGGACAGCTGAAACATAACATGATCCAAACCCAATTCCCTTTTCTTGCTTCTGTTTTCTGTAGAAAGATGGCAATGAGCCAAAGATGTTGTTGAAGTCATTGGTGAATAGGTCGTTCAAATACACCACCAACTCAGGTGCTGGACGATCCAAGAGGCGCGTGGTGGCATACACAGCATCCAATATCTCCGAAATGACCCTTAAAGCATTAGGTCCAGAGGAACAACCCAAGTCCGCAATGCCCATCTTCTCAGGCCAATCACTTGAGCACAGAATTTGCACAATAGCTTTCTTTGTTGCAGGCTTTGCGCAAGAGATAATCGTATTCTACAAAATTCACACACAAAACATGTCAAAGGTTTTAACAAAGCTTTAAGGACGGAGAAATTATTATATATTCTAAGATTAATTACACAATGGTCTTCGTTCATATTCACATAACACGTAACTGAATTTTATTAATTCTAGGTTCAAAATCATGTTTATAGCTCAACAACAATTAATATTAAATATATCTTGAGAAAACATTTACTGTATGAAAGGCAACCTGAACGGAAGAGTTCATGGCATAGCTAGTTTCGCCTACGCCTTTGTTCATGTGAAGTACTTCCAACGTTTCCATTTCTTTCCTTCGGGCTGTTTGCATGGTAACACACAAGAGTGTTACTATGTGTTGGAGTTGAACACGTAACCAAAAGGGAAAATGAAAAGTTGATTATTTAATGCTCCCTTCTATCCGGGAAAGTGCCTTAAGAGGTGGGGGGAAGAGCAATGAGTATAAATAGAGAGTCTCAAAAACTTGTCCAAGAATAGCAACCACAGAAAGAGATATATATGACAATTTGGTGGTTATGCCTGTCACGTACCGGAATATAACATTCCAAAAATGTTTTTTTTAAGAGCATTGAATTGTATTTGCACATTTCTTACAATTTTCTTACACAAATTTTTATTTTCTTTCAAACACATTTTTATCTTACATCACTTTTATAACTCTCTCTCTCTCTCTCACAAAAAGGAAAGAGAAAGGGAGGGAAAGGTTTACCTTATGAAACAAAAAATTATAAAAAAAATCCTTCCATTTTTCTCTTTAATTTAAATTTCAATTTTTGATTTCATTCCTCACTTTCTTGCCTTTCAACCAAATCAAATATAAATTTTGAGTTTCTTCCTCTTCTTTTATTTTAAAAGGAGGTATAAATATAGTGTTATAGTGAACACTTAATTTTGTCTAGTTAAATAAAAGTAAAAATATTGAAAAAATGACAAGAATTAAAAAAAAATCAAAATACAAGAAAATCAAATAAGAAAAAGAATTACTTATCACTTATCTCGGTCAATTTTTTTTAAAATAAAAATCCAAACATGATTTTGCTTCTGCCTTTTTATTTTGAACCTAATTCTAAAAATGCTAAATTTCAGTTTATGAAAATTAATAAAATAAAAGCTGAAAAATTTTAGACAAAATCCTCTCACTACAATAAACACTTGAAATAGTGTCAACAACAAAATCCTCTCACTACAATCCTCTCAACCGAAAAATTTCAGTTTATGAAAATTAATAAAATAAAAGCTGAAAATTTTTAGACAAAATCTTTATATTTTACAATATTTTTAATTAAAATTTACTTATTTTAATTAGAATAAATATTGATACCATTTTAAAATTTAGATTTATTTAAAACATGAGAAAAATTGTTAATAATTAACTATAAATTTTATTCATTTAAAAATATATTTTATAATATAAATTTAATAATATTGAATAATATTTTTTAATGATTATTTTCAAAAAAATTCATTACATTGTAATAAATAATAAATTATTACACTTTACTAGTTATGAAAAAAATCATTTCACTATAATTATATTTTTTCTCACTTTTCTATCCAATAAAAAAGTTTAAAAAAATGGTATAATTTAATTTTCCCCAAAAATAAAATTATGTTTTTCCTAATAAAACAAGTAATAAATAAAAATTTTAGTTTTTCTTTATATTTTATTTATTTCTTTTTTCTATCAATTCAAATAAGTTAAAAATTTATCCTATTTTTTTATCTTTTACATAAAAATTACATTATAAATTAGATCCACAACTTGGAGAATGAAACTCATTCTCACTCTTTTCATTAAATGTTCTCATTTTTTTTTTATATGCGTTTCACACACTAGCTCCATAATTAGTAAAGTTCTTTCTCAACCATTTTAAACTATCAATTTTTTTTTTATCTATAATCATCTATCACTTTTAATCTATTCTCCTTTTTATCTCTATCTATAAATTAAATTTCAATATTTTTTTTAAAATTATTAATAATTAAAAATATTTTATATTACAATTTAAATGGTTTATTATAAAACCAAAATATAATTTACATATCAAAAATATTTATTAATCATAAATTTTAATTATATTAAAAAACATTTATTGTAAATAATTAACAAACTAAAAAATATTTTTTTTTATTTTTTATTTCTTCTCATGTCTAGCCTAAGTATTAGGCAGGGGGCAGACTCATGTATAGGGATGGCAAAAAAATCTGCACCCGTGGATATCCACGGATAAAACCCGCAACGGATAATAAATGAGTATCTTTAATGGGTATCCGCGGATAACAGTTACTGATATTTTCACTATCCGTTTGTTAACAGACGGGGACGAGTATCATGGTACCCGTATTCGTGAGTACCCGTTAATATTAAAATACTTAAATATTTTTTATATATTTTTTTTATTTGTACTTATGTTTTGAAGTATAATTTTATGTGGGCTTATATTTTAGTGTAGTTTTATTTTAGTTTATACTTTAGAGAGTAATTTTTAGATAATTTTGTTTGGAGCTCACAAAATAAATTTTTTATTTATTCATTTTTTATTTTTTAAGAATTATCCATGAATATTTTTAATTGTGTAGAGTATTCAAATAATTTTTGTTGTAAATATTAAAATTATTTTTAAAAAGAAAGCATTAGAATAGATAAAAATTATAATAAAAGTGTTTTTAAATATATATATATATATATATATATATATATATATATATATTTTTTTTTTTTTTTTTAAAGTATCCACAGACATCCGCGGATACCCGTGGATATTTAAAAAAATCTACGGATAGTTGCGTAACAAGTAACAGACACAAGGCGGATATTTACCTTGCGGGACCGGTAGCGGGTGACTAGTGACTACTAGCCTTACCCGCTCGTGTCCGTTTCCATCCCTTCTCACGTAGAATTGAGGAGGTGCAAATGCACCTTTTTTTTTTCATCCTATTTTTATAATTTGAACCCATGTTTTTCAATTTTTCAAACATTGTCAAATTGTGTTGAGGTATAGTGATACTCTTTCTAACACTTTCTTTTTAATTTCATCATTAATAGTTTATTGAAATTATGGTTGTTACTTGTGTCAATGAGGCGATCGACAAGGTGACACAATATAGTGGAAACTAATTCAAATTTCAAACGAGCACGTATTTCACGTTTCCACATCATGGAAACTCTCTCTTGTGTCTTCGTACTTCATGAAAACAATCGAATTTGAAAAGGGGAATCGTGTAGGTAAAATGAACGAAAAAGAAAAGGAAAACGTGATATTTTTCCATTTTTTGAAGGAAACGCAAATCAGAAGCAGCAAAACTGCAACAGGGAAAAATGGCCTTCTCCATCGATCCCAAGACTCAAAAGAGTGGTCATCCTCAAAAGACAAGAGTCACGAAAGCAATAGTATACAAAGTCAACTTCATTAATTATTCGATCGAGGATTTTGGATCTTTGGTACATGTTCATATTCATCTGTAAAGCAGTGATTGACATCTTTTTTATGCGGTGTTGTGCATGTATATATCGATGTTTATTCGAAAAGCTAAGAAGCGATGATGTTATATAAAGCAGTGGTTGTAACTTTCTTTTGGTGATTAATCAATTCCTTTTTATTCCAACTTATTCATGTACGTATTTATTCACTTGATAATCTCGTGTATCATACTAAGTAGATGTAAATGGCTTTCGATGGTTGAAGGCTGATGCAAGAGTAAAAATTCAAGGCAGTGTGAAACTAGCCTATAGTAAAATAACACTATATGAACAGTATACCTATTACCTAACTACTTTTTTTTTTTTTTTACGACGATGACAATCATGATCAAACTTAAGATCTTGTGTATATTATTCAATTTCTAAACTCTTAACTATTATGCCAACCTTAATAGATTAAACAGTATATGTACTTGTGTCTTTGTGATTGAACTTTTATAGATATTGGAGGAAAGAAATTATTATATGATCTAGAATCGTGTAGTTTTCGTCACTTTCCAAGTAATATATAACTATATTTTTCAATTTACAAAAATATGTACGTCATGGTCTAAATCACATGATACTTTCTCGTTCAAAGATGAGTCAGGAGCAAATGCGAGTTGATCATCACTATAACAAAATATTATTTTGCAATTACTCGTGTAGGACACGAACAAGCATACAGAATCCTTTGTATGAGTACTAAACAAGGGAGTTGCTATTCTCATCCCGTTTTTGCTATTTTCACTCCCTTACTTTTTCAAAAAAAGGTGAAAAGACTTCCTTAGCCTTCTCAGTTTTCCCTGCACCCCTTCCCCTTGCCTCCTCTCATTTCCGCCGCACCCCCTATTCTTCTCCTTACCTCCTTTCATTCTTCCTTCCCTCTCCTTTCATTTTCACTCTCATTCATATTGTCATTATGGTCTCCATTTGCAAAGTTTTTATTTTTTGTTCCAACGGAAATGTGATTCCGTTACATGAAAACCACCACGGAATCACATTTCCGTTAAGGTGAATGAGCACAACCAAGCGGAAATGTATTTCTGCTATTTATCATACTGACTTATAACACCCCCTTGTGCCTCCTTCCTGTCACCCATTCTTCTCCTATTTATTTATCGTATATGTCCATACTCTCTTATATTTTTGATAACTTTGTAATTGTCTTTATTCTAATATTATTATTATTATTATTATTATTATTATTATTGGGCCTTGTCAGGATATACAGTGAAATAAATGGACCTTACTTCATAGCAACATTAGTTAGATTTTTATTTCTTAAAAATATTTATGATTTTATCATTTAATCTCTTTTTTTTTTTTCAAATAAGTTCTTTATAAAATATTTTTTGTTACCAAATATTTTTTTTTCTCACTTGATACTTCTAAATATCATGAGTTTTCCATTTAGTCCCTTTAAATTGCAAATCAAATGAGAAATTCGTGATGTTTTAAAAAACTAAAAAGAAATTTCATAATATTTAGATAAATCAAATGGGAAACAAAAAATATTTAATAGTATGTTTAGTTAGAAAGAAAGAAAATACGAATATATATATATATATATATATATATATATATATTTTGATGGATTAATTGGAAAAAGAGTAGAAAAAAATGAGAAAAAAACTTGACCTTTAGAAACGATTTTTTTTTTACTTTCTTTTTAATTCAAACTAGGTTTTAACTTATGCAATGCAATGGGTAAATAAAGTGTGTGAAAGAATATTTTTGTATTATTTAATTCAAAGTTTTTTCTCTTATTTTTTCCCCTTCCATCCAACCAAAAGGACATTTTGGTAAAAAAAAAGTTTTTTTATGAAAGACTTATCTAAAAATATAAATAAAAATGAGAGACCAAATGAAAAAGAAAATCATTTTGGAAGACAAAATTAATTAGAATATGTAAATATATGAAGCTTTTTTTCGGTACAGTGGAATGATTAAGAAAATAAATTACTTTTAATAAAAAAATCCCTTCATAAAACACGAACAATTCAATTCTATTTATATTATTTACCATATGTACTAGGACCATGCATGTCATATAACAACCTACCTCATCAATAGATTGTCCTCTTTTCAGAAAAAAAAAAAAAAAAAAATAGATTGCCCTCTCTATCAAACAGTTATTCCATTCCGTTTTAGCCTTTTAGGTTCCTTTCACAAAAACTCCTGACTATTCCTTTACAGGAGTTGAACGTCTAAAATTATTTTATAGAAAGAGATGTTCCAAAAAAGTATAAAATGTATTATAAAAAAGAATAAAATGTATTAGATGGTTATCTTTTAAATATATTTCTTTTGTTTCTCACATGTTTATTTCTTTGGAGGTAATCCTATTTGGAATACAGTTGAGTACTATATTTGAACATTAGTTCATGGTAAGAAACTAGTTCATTTCCGTTAGACTCAACCTGTTGATAAAATTAATCTTTTAAATATGATGATTTTTTGTTTTTGTTGTTTAACTTTTCTTTCGTTTTATTATACAAGTATTCTCTATAAGATGATTCTACTCAAATTAGATATAATTATTATATGTAACAAAGCTTTTTGTTTTGTTTAACGTAGTTGCATATTTAAGACTCCAATTCAAGATTACTATTTAAAATAAAATAATTCTGTGTTAATTAATTTATACACTCAATAGTTTCATTTTATCATATAAATATAGATATAAATATTTTCCTTTCTGGATAGAATGTTACAATAATATAGTATCTATTTAATATTTGCTATATTTGAATGAAACAAAAAAAATTCTCAAAATAGTTTAATTGCAATTAGTCCGTTGCAATGCACTGGATAGAAAACTAGTAAATGTACAGTTAAGATACAATCACGTGTGTAATACTAAAATACTGGTTATATCATTTTCACCAAAAGTAATACTCTCATTATCGGGAAATAATTAGACGGTTCAGGAATATAATAATTCTCTCTAATCTTTCTATGATATATAATTAATTTTCTTTCATAAATTAAAAGATTTGAATACGTATAAAGTAAATATTAGTGGAGAAAATAGATTCGTTGTGATCATATAGTAGCTAATAATTTCTTCGTGGCATCGACACGTAAAGGAGACGCCACTCACAGAGAGACAGCATACAATTCCTTTCCTTTCCCATGTTCATTATTCCCATCGTCTCCGTTTACTGTTTACAACAGAATCTAAGACAACATTAACATTGTTTTTCAAACAGAATCTAAGAAAACATTAATTTTGCATCGTTTTGGTCTTGTTTTCGAGGCTAGAACTTTTTTTTTTTTTTTTTTGCTGAGTGTTTTCGAGGCTAGAACTTGAAGTAGTACCTGCATTCCATTTTTCTCCCCTTGGAAGCACGAGGTACCCTTTATTCTTTGGACTGTCTTGTTAATGTTTGATGAAATGCTTAACCAGATTGTCATGTGAAACAGATGGCACTGACTTTGAAAGAGGAAGACGCAGCTCACTGGGTTTACAGAGGCGAAGGAGCTGTTAATCTTGTGCTCGCTTACACTGGATCCTCACCTTTTTTTGTATGTTCTTTCTTTCTTTCTTATGCTTGTTGTAACTGAATTTTGTGCTTGGATGAATGTTTTTCAAGCTTAATGTGTATTGTGCGTGTGTGGGTGTGTAGATTGGGAAAGTGATCCGCATACGTAAGGCTCCAAGGAATGGATCACAGTCAAAGGGTGTGAGTGTGGGGAATACTATAGCTTTGACTTCACATGAACGTGTTCTCTGGAAAGATGTGCATCAACTTATTTCCTCTTCAGACAAGGAAATTGTTGGTCAACTTTATGTCCAGCATGTTATGAAGCCCTTGCTTGGTTCCAACTATGTTGATGCTGGGGTATGTATGTCACTGACTGTTGCATTGTCCCTCTTCTAGATTTTTTGTCAGAAACCCATAAATGAAAGTTGTTTTATTGACTGAAAGTGGTTATTTTTATCATGATGTATTAGAGTTACATATTGGCTAGTAATATAGCCAAAATAGTGTATATAAGTGGGAGGCAACTCTCATCCCATAAGCTAGCTTTTGGGGTTGATTTCGGCGCAAACCCAAGCAATAACTAGGAAAGCCTAAATCATTCTTCTAATTACTGCAACTAGAAAAGCTAATGATTACAACAAATCGTGGAAACAAATAAATTCTCCTCATTATCATGTCTTCTTACCTTACAGTTCCCAAATCGGGTACTAGTAAAATGACCCTTACACACCATTTTAAGATAGTCATTGTTTGTCTCTATTCTGATCAGTCTTGTTATTGATAAAAATGGGTTTAGTGAATTGCAGTGATTTTTGGAATGAAGTGGTTAAGATGTTGTGTGAGAAAGTAAGTGATTGTGATTGTGATCCTTGACCTATGCCTCTTTGGTATTTGTTAGATGCACGTCCTGGTGACCAGGGAATTCCTTGAGTTGGTTGAGAAGAATGTTACTGGTCAACGTCCTGCATGGCGAGTTGATGCTGCCCGGGTTGATACACATTGTGATTTTGGCCTTCTCATGTCTGATCATTCTCTCTTTGCTCATGGTAATTTAATGTGTATCACTGGACTTGCTTCTATTGATTAACGGTTTTCTGTTTTTCCTTTTAAATTAAATATGTAAGTTTTAGCACTGTATCATACATAGCTGAGATATCATCAGTTGCCAGTGTGAGAAGTTAGTACATAAACTTGTCAGATGTTTGAAAGTTCCGTATTAAGCTTCCTGTTTCATTTCAGGTAGTCAAGGATCTAGCCCCTGCTTATCTGTTGAGATAAAGGTATAGTCTGCATTATGTCACACACTATTATTCTTTGGTTTATTTTTCTCTCCTTAAAGAATACCTTAGTTTAAATTGAATATCTTTATCTTACCTTCACGCCTTTCCTCTCAGTCTTTCTCTTTTGCTTGGTTGTAACCATAACTTTTATTTTACCTCAAAAAGTAGCCCAAATGCGGATTTCTTCCACTTTCAAGGTTCATATCTGAAGGAAATGCTATCAAAAGGAGAATAACTCGATTTGAAATGCACCAAACTCTGAAATTGCTTCAAGGAGAGGTACATCCTACAAAATTTAACCTTTTATGATGATCCAGTGGCTGCATAGTGCATACTTCCTGTTGTCATATGTTCTAGGCTCAGCACTTAATTCTGTCGTTTTTATTGATGTTGTAACAGTCAATGTCCATTATTTTATTGGCATTAAATCTTAGTTAGAAATTCTTTGATATGTTTGTAGATATCACAGCTAAGTGAGTACGATCCACTTGATCTGTTCTCTGGATCCAAGGAAAGAATTCAGAAAGCTATTAAAGGTCTCCTTGCAACTCCTCAAAATAATTTTCGTGTATTTTTGAATGGCTCTCTCATACTTGGAGGACTGGGAGGTGTTGCAAAAAATACAGATGTATGTATTGCTAAAGCATTTGAAGATGAACTTAAGTCAGTCATTCAAGCTGATGATGATCTATGTACAAAGAACTTATTTACTCTTGTTACTGAGGCTTTGCTAAAATCAGGAGTCCTTGATAAGCTCCTGGAGGTTCAGAAGCTTGATAATATTGACATAGAAGGAGTCATCCATGCATATTATGACATTACTTCTCAACAGTGCATGGTATGTAAGGAATTGAGTGAAGAACAGGCAAAAATATATACCCATTTGCATTCAGCTCCATTGGATGAAAGTTTGAGAATTGTAAAGGACTACCTGATAGCAACCACTGCAAAAGACTGCAGTTTGATGTTGTGTTTTAGACCAAGGAATGAGGAGGATTCAGGATCTGCGTACGATAATGTATATCTCGACTCAACTAAGCAATCCTTTGATTATAAGGTAGGCAGAACATTACCGTTATTATTATTGGTGAAATTTTTAGTTTATAGTGTTTGCATGAATCTGTTCAGTTCATTTTATTGTTGATTTAAGGCCTTGCTTGGGGATGCTGCTGCTTTCTTAAAAATTGCTGTCCTGTAGGTGCTATGAACAGCTACTTCTAACTGTTACTCAGAATTTGTTTGGTGAAAATGATATAAAATATGATATGAATTCACCTTAATCAATAATGGGTTTGGTAAAAATTAGTATACAACTGCTCCAAGTATTTAAAGTTACTAAAAACATGTTATAAAATTTAATGGATGTGAGCTTAAATTAGGAAAGGATAAAGTCAGAATTTAAGAGATGACGAATTGTTTTTAGGTATTTCATACTTTTTCAGTCATAGCAGCTTTGAAGAGCATCCCCATTGTAGTACTTCTCAAAAAAGAAAAGTGGCTTTTAAAAGAGACTATCAAACAATTTTTATCAAACATAAAATTATAACTTATTCTGTTGAAAAGGAATCTTATCGTATGCATAGGCATTATCTATGATTCCATTGGTAAAAAAAGATTTCAAATTTATTGACCCCTATCCCTTCCGTTTTCCCTTTTGGTTGTCTGAATCTTTGAACAAGTTTTTCTTTACTCTTGATTTGATGGTCTATTTTTATGTATTTGATTTGCATTACTTGAGAAAATAACTGTTAATATCTTGTAGTCATTGCACTCAATTTTTTTTTTGTTAAAGAAAAACCAATAGTAACATGCAAAGGTTCTCAACATGAATATCTTAATTTATATGATATAGTTCTGAATTATTGTCTCCTTTAGCCATAGCTTGCTATTCTTAAAGATCCTATTCTTTTTATCTTTATCTACAAAAATGAATTATAGCTGTAATGGTTATACATTGAATATCTTAGTTCGTTTGCAATTTGATCTATATTAGGTGTATTTTATCGACCTTGATTTAAAGCGTTTGAATAAAGTGGAAGACTACTACGAGTTAGATAAGAAGATAGTGAACTGCTACAGAGTACAGACAAATGGATCAAGGAAGAAATGAAGTGACAGGCTTTAGGGCATCTATCGAGGTTTTTATAGGTTCGATAGTGTTCTTTTCTTACTTCCAAAATGTTGTTGTAATACTAGTTGCAAGGAGAAGATGGACACTGCTCGTATTTTGCTTCATTACTACACTACTACTTTCAATTTTCTGTATGTTGTGGCTGTCAGATTCCCTGTTTATGTATTTGTGTTTGTATTTTTATTATTTTTCTAGTCCTATTATTTGTTGCCTCCTGAAATATGATATCTCATGAAAATAACTTTTTTTTTTAAAACATATTTAGTGTTAGTATTCTGCATGATTCAGCGCTTTGTGGAACCATGTGTTTTATGATAAATTATCTCATTACTATTTCTAATGTCTAGTCCGTGGATCTGTGACTGCAACTCGGTTTCATTTGATCCATTATGATATATTTGAGCACCACTAATATATACTGACTAAGAAAATAGCATTGTGTTTCATTTTTTAATCAAGAGGCAACTCTAGAGGCTAGATGTTTAGTTCTACACACTTTTATTGGCTTAATTATATATTTGTTTCCTTAATTATTTAGGAATATTCAATTAGGTCTCTCAATTTTTAAAAAGTTCAATTAGGTTATCTAATTTTTAAAAATACTATAATTATACCATTTTCGTCCAATTGGAACTAACGGTGTTAAATTATAATTTTTTATTGTTTAAATTTGCAAATAGTGACGGCTTTTAACCGTCACTATATTTATTATTTTGTTTTCAATTTACAACCACCGTCACTATATTTATTATTTTGTTTTCAATTTACAACCACCACCGTGTCCCCCATCTCCCCGTTTCTTCCTTCCTTATTCATTCTCCCCCACCACTGTTATCTGGGTTTCGTCCTGCACATAGATAGATAAAGCCCTTGCTTTGTGTTTGAATCCTATACAAAATGCACCTGTTGGAAAACACAAAGCATTGGTTTATCTTAGGGATGGCAACGGGGCAGGATGGCAACGGGTTTAGCTCTCTCCGTCTCCATCCCTGCAAAAGGCAGGATGGGTACGAGTTTGAGTATAAAAGATACGGGTTTAAGATTTTACTCTCTCCGGTCCTTTTTATAAGAAACAAGTTCTAGTGTATTTTACACTAAAATTTGTTTCTTATAAAAAAGACCAGAGGTAGTAATATTTATCCCCATCCCCATCAGATTTTATCGGGTTCCGATATATCCGCGGATAATCCACTACACTATTTTTTATAATTTAATTTACTTATATATTTTTAAATGAATTATATATTAAGTTATTAATTATGTTTTAATTCAAATAATATATATAAAAATGAATAACAAACGAATTAAAGGTAAAGAATTAAGAATTAAATTATATTTTTAGTTAAATGTATAGTTTTAAGTTTGTTATTTAACTATTATTATAATTTAAATTATTTAACTATTAAGCTATTTAATTTATATTTTTATAAATTGTAATGTATATATATGTTGTCACAAAAAAATTATAGAAAACATATAACAGTGGCAGGTACGGGTACAAGTATAGTTTGATACGCATCACCGTCTCCATCCCTGTTTAAAAAATTCGGGTAATACCCGTACCCGGTCAAAGCGGGTATTCCCCGTCAAAGTCGGGGTGAGTTCGGGACGATACCCACGAGTACGGGGTTATTTGTCATATCCACCAAAAGGAAAGTGTACAAAAAACATGAACATCCACACATATACAACTAACCCGAGACAAAGAGAAAAAAAAAAAGAAACCAAACATTGAGTGCACCATTTAATAAAAGCTATTTAATTGTCAAAATAATTCTGCTCCTCATGCAAACCCAACAAAGCATTGGGTTACATTTTGTTAGATCTGGGTTCTGGTTTATTAAATCTAAGTTTTATTTTATTAGATTTGGGTTTTGTTTCATAAGATCTGAGTTTCCATCAAGACACTGCGACACCCATAATTGTTCCCCGGCCGCGTCGCCCCTCCACTTCCCTTCAAAATTGACCACCATTGCGACGAAGGCAAGGTAGGTGACGGGGTTGTGGGGCTTGCGGAGGAAAGAGGAGGCTAGGGACTTACGGAGGAGAGAGAGAGGGATTGGGACTATTTTGTGATGGTGCTCCGACAAGATCTACGGCACGTGCTCCGACCTCTGCTGTGTCGAGGACATACGATGGTGCACCGCCGGCACCTCCATCATCGTCACCGAATGATGAAGCTTCGAGAAAATTGCCATATTGGATTTTTTTTATTTTAAAATAATAATAAACAAAGTGGCGGCTATAAACAACCACTTTTTAAAAAAATTATTTTGTTAAATTTATATTTTATTTAATTATTTTTGTTAAATTGAAAACAAAATAATAAATATAATGGCGGTTAAAATCCGCCACTATTCATAAATTGAAACTGTCAGAAATTGTAACTTAACACTGTCAACTATAATTGGATAGAAAAGGGTATGATTGTAATATTTTTAATAATTAAAGGACCTGATTGAACTTTTTAAAAATTGAAGAATATAATTGAACATTCCTAAATAATTAAGGGACCAAATATATAATTAAGCCCAAAGTTGAAAAATGCATCTGCAACATGCTTTTATTCTATTGTTCACGTGGAAGTAAGAGTTTTGGCTCATTTGGATTATGACTGTTCTGATCAGTGCATAGCAAATACTACCTCCGTCCCTATTTATAAGACGTTGTTGACTAAATTACGTTTATTAATAAAGTTAGTTAATCTAAATATTAATAATAAATTTGTGTGCAACTGTAATATTTTTCCAATTTTATCCATGACATTATTGGGATTAATAATGAAAGTCTATTCATCTTCTCCAATCTTTATAGGAAAGAGAAAGAGACATTCAAAGTAACATTCAATTAATGTATTATAATAAATAAGGGTGTTTTAGACAAAAAATAATTAATGTATAAGATAGTCAAAATAAAATCTTATAAAAAGGAATAAGGAATTTTCAAAACAACGTCTTATAAATAGGGACGGAGGTAGTAGAAAAGATAAGGTGACATTCCTCTCCTAAAAGAATAAATGGTGGGTAAAAATTGTATATACTATTTATATTTATTTATTCTTACACACTTTCCTACAATACTTTTTTACCATTCAGTTTTTTTTTTTTTTTTTTCTTTTCATCACATCATCCATCTTAAGTAGTTTGACTTAACTTTAAGAGTTTTAAATTTGAAGTTATTTTATAATTTTATAATATTTTTAATTTAAAAATTACTTTTAAGTTAAAAAAATTTAGATAGTATATTCTTGAAGTTTGATATTGAAATAAAGAAGGAAAAGGAAAAGTAGAAGTCAAAAGTTCCTAAAATTAGTATTTTTAAAAGCTCTCCTTTTCAAAGTTTTCTTAATTAAAAGATTAGTTTTTTTTTTTTAAAAAAACTTAAAATTTTGTTTGATCCAATTTTACTTAAGGAGAAAATAAACACAAAATAAATTGAGTCAAACACTATATTATCATAAGAACCAATTGAATTAAGGCTTAATTGCAAATTTTACCACCCAAGTTTTAATTTTGCAAATTTTACCATCCAAGTTTTCAATTTTTGTACATTTTACCACTATGATATTTTACCAAAAAAAAAGTTAAAGAATTAAAAAAAAAAAATTGTGAAACATCAGGATGGTAAAATGCGCAAAAATTGAAAACTTAGGTGGTAAAATGTGCAAAAATTGAAAACTTGGATGGTAAAATTTGCAAAATTAAAACTTGGGTGGTAAAATTCGTAAAATTATGAAAGTTGAGTGGTAAAATTTGCAAAATTAAAATTTGGATGGTAAAATTTGCAAAATTATGAAAGTTGGGTGGTAAAATCTGCAATTAAGTCTTGAATTAAGGATGGTAATGTGGTTGGGTAGGCACGAGTAGTAATTCTCTGCTACCTACCTTATCGAATAAAAATTTGTCCCTATACTTGTATAGATATTTGTTAAGTGGATATCTGCAAATGTTATCAATATCTGTGAATATTTGTGGATAACTATAAATATATACTAAAAATAAAAATAACTTAAAATTTTTTTTTAGAAAAAAACTTTAACCATAAATTTTAATTATTATGACCTTTTTTTTTTAAAATAGTTTAAATGATATAATTAAAAAAGACATGAAAATCTTTTGCTAAACCTCCCATGATCCTAAGAAAAGGCACATTTGATGCAGTTTGCCATTTTGGTGACTTTTTTACCCAAATATACCAAAAAAAAAAAAAAAGTACTCAACTAACCTATTTCACAGATTATTTACACAACTAGACTAAATTACTGTACAAGTTGCAAAATCGTTTGGAGCTTAACCGATTTCTCTCCATCCAATTTGTTACAATTGCGTAATACACGTTGAGAAATCGGGTGCAGAGGCACCGATTTCTCAACGCCCCCCCCCCCCGCGAGACTTTCGCCTCCCCCCCCCCCCCCCCAGAACAAAAAATGCACCCCACTGGTTTGCGGTCACACCCCCCCCCCCCCCTCCCCCCCCCCCCAAAAAAAAGAAATTTATAATTTTATTATTTGTTATTCTAATGAATATTTTTAATACAATTGTTTTTACTGAATTATTATTATAATGTTAATTAAGATAGTTTGTTGACAATTTTTTTTTAAGATATACTATTTAATCTATTTTAAAGATGGTAAATTAAATACATGTATTTATTGTTAATATTTTTTAAAAGAAGTAAAATTTAAAAAAAATTATTATACTAAATAACAAATAATACACTAAAAATCAATAAACAACACAACATCATACCATTATGCTAATATTAAGTTTAATTAAAATAAGTTATAAGCAATAGAATGAAAATTACAGATAATATTTTTTGTTGTTGAAGTTAACGCTGTTAGTTTGAGCTTATGTTTCTGCCACGATTAGGACATCTGTTTTTTGAATGACCTGGAGTTCGACACATGGAACATCTTTTTGGCTGACCAGGTTCCCTCATATCCATTTCAGTGCGTATACGAGATGATCTTGGACGCCCTTTTTTGTTTCTTAGCTTTTCCGGGTCGGGGCACATTGGTGGATCGTCACATTGTGGCCAATACGCTTCGTTGCGTAATTCGCCAAACAATCCATTGTAGACGTTTGAGATGCTTTCCAACTTGTACACAGGATGTATGTAGGCCCTGTAGTCATGGTGAGCACGCTTACAAGCAGCAATGACATGAGAACAAGGCATATGTACTTTTTGGAATTTACCACAATCACACCACCATTCATCTAGCCTAACTGTGAAACTTCCAGCAGGTCGACCTTCTCTTGGGTTAATTTGCTCCCCCACTAAGAATCGCATATCGTGTCGGTCGAACTGAAGAACGTGGTGAGAGTTGGCCTTTCTTTTAGCGTCTTCAATGGCCTTGTTTAGCACTTCTGTGTATGTTTTGCCAGATCTAATTAGAGCTGCGACCTCCCTTCCTCGTTGGTTGAACAAGTTGTTACACTTTTCGTAAGTTGCCTTTATCAACGCACATATCGGAAGGTTTCTTGTTTTTCTTAAAACTGAGTTGATTGCCTCAGCAAGATTGGTGGTCAAGTGTCCCCAGCGTTGGCCTCCATCCCATGCTAATGTCCATTTTTCTCGTGGTATTTGTTCAAGCCAATGAACAGCTCGTTCACTTTCTGGCTTTGCCTTAAAATTGTTGTAGTAGTAGTTGAATCTGGGCTCCGTCATGGCATATGCTGAGGAATTATAAGTATAGAATTTCATTAATGTCATCAATTTACAATGTAATAATTGTGTTCGTAAGAGAAATTAATGTGGTACTTACCCATGCTAATTATTTGTTTTTTCCTATCTGCATTCTTGAATTGCCTCATAAAATTTTGTGCGATGTGTCGAATACAAAACACATGCACAGAGTTTTGTGGTGTCCACCCACTACCTGCTCTTGAGTAAGCACTTTTAATTGCTTCGTGCCTGTCTGACATCAAGCACAGACCTTCTTGAGGTGTCACATGTCTTCTTAAATTTTTCAAGAAGAAGTACCATGCTCCCGTTGTTTCGCCCTCAACAATGGCAAAGGCTATCGGAACGATTTTGCTGTTTCCATCTTGTGCAACTGCCAAAAGGAGAGTCCCCTTGTACTTTCCATATAACCAAGTTCCATCGACTTGAACAATGGGTTTGCAGTATTGAAACCCATCGATACATGCTTTGAATGTCCAAAACAAACGATGGAATTGAACGACACCCTCAACTACTTCACCATGCTGGTTGTATTTTGGCTTTGTTTCCTTTTCAAAGATAAAACCATTGACATATGCCTTCATACCTACCAGCAATCTGGGTAAATCAAAGTATGATTGTTCCCAGTTGCCATAGACTTCTTCGATAGCCTTTTGCCTTGCCATCCAGGCTTTCCTGTAGGTGGTAATGTACCCTTCACTTGCTTTTATATGTGCTATCAAGGAAGGCACTGATGTGGATGGATCATTCTCAATTATTGGTTGGATAATTTTACTGATGACCATATATCGGAGCCTTCTATGATCCTGGGAAATGATAGCACTTGTACATGTGTGTGGTTCACAAAGCTTTCGTATCTCCCATTGCTTGATTGCTTTTATGAACGCAGCCCTGCACCTCCAAGGACATTCGTTGTGACGACATTTACCAACCAGTACGGTTGTGGTAGATTTCTCGGTCCCATAATCAACTCCTTTTTTCACATGATACATGTCTAGAGCAAGCCGAACTTGATCTTTGTTTTGAAAACGCATCCCTTCAAAAAGGGTGCCTGGAGCATGCTCCACCTCTTGCCGATCCAACACATGACCGTAATCAGAATCTTCAAAATTAGTTTCCAGGTCAATATGTTGAAGGTGTGGAGGCAGGTAGTATGCATCTGCAGGTGCGGTTGTTGATGGGCCAGTAGGCTCAGGCTCTTCATTGTTGTTGTAGTCTTCATCATCGTCGTCATCTTCAGGTTGTTCGGCTAAAATTTCATCCTCGTCCTCACTAAAGGGACCAACGTATTCGTCCTGTTGTCCGAACTCTGTAAATTCAGTATCATTTTGTTCAGTTGGTGGGATTGACTCTGAAAGGATAGGCTCTGCTTCAGGGGTACTCCAGGATGCATTGGGTAGATTCTCATTCAAACCGGTGGAGAAAGGTGTGGAAAGAAGTTGTGTAAAAGAAGATGTGGCAGGCTCCCATTCATTTTGTTGTGATTGGGTAAAATCTAATGCGGGTTGGTAGAAATTGAGTTCATTGTATGATGTGGTTGCATCACAACCATGTGAATAAATGGATTGGGGATATGAAGAATTATGGGGTTGTGAATTTATTGGATGAGGAATGGGGTTGGGAACATGGCTACGAACAATACCTTGCTTGATTTCTACATACAACTCAATGCATGTAGCTACCTCATGTTGACGACAAACGGTAATCATACCTTGAACATCGTCGTCATCTGAAATTTTGCATGCCTTGTACCTGAGTATTCCTCGACCAGCTGCATGTGGGTAGCGAAAATAGATCTCTTCGACTTGGTCAGTTGGTTGTAGTTTGATCCTTTGATGGATTTTATTTTTCAAGGCTTCAAGTGTGATGCCTCGCTTTAGTGAAAACATTTTTGAGTTGGTGCATACAAATGTGTCCCCTTCTTCTGTTTGTGTAATGTGACCATTGTAGTGCACAAGACAATTGACAGATAAGGAAGCCATATCGTGTATAGTCTTTTGAAATTTGGAAGTAATTGTTTAAGTAAGGAGTGTTTTGTGGATCAAAATGTTTGTGACACAATGTCTATATATAGGCCAAATGTCGTTGCAATTGTTTAGATTCCGTAATGGACTAAAGTAAAGCAAACGAATCACTGACGCTTTGATGCAAAGCAAAGAAATCACTGACGGACTAAAGTAAAGCTTTGGATTCCCTGACGGACTGAAGTAAAGCAAAGGAATCACTGACGCTTTGCTGCAAAGCAATGGATTCCCTGACGGACTGAAGTAAAGCAAAGGCATCACTTACGGACTGAAGTAAAGCAAAGGAATCACTGACGCTTTGCTGCAAAGCAATGGATTCCCTGACGGACTGAAGTAAAGCAAAGGAATGACTGATATTGATTCCCTGATGAAAAATAATCAACATAAATGACACAAAGATAATATTCACTAAACAAAAAATTTATAATTTAAATAAATTAACAACGACAACAATCAACACTAAACAATATAACATCAATCACTAATAACTAATACAACATTAAATCACATACGATAACACAACATCAATGACTAATAAGTAATACAACATTAAACAACACACGGAAACACAACATTCAATAAAGCTTTCGGCCTTTATCCTCAAATTGTGATTCTAGGTTCATTGCTTGATCAAGGTATTTTTCCAGACCATCCCAATACGAAGAGGTAGCAAAATTTAGTGGTGGTGGTTGTGCAGATGAATGGGTGGGGGTATCCTCAGTGGTAACATTTAACTCAAGGCATGTAAGGTTGTGGACTTCCTCAGCTATAGAAAACATAGTTATTACGTCTTCTTCATCTTGTAGTTTGCAGGCCTTAAACTGAAAACAACCACCAACATATGATACAGGGCATCGGTAATGAATGTCGACCACTAGTTTTTCGTATGGTAGATTAATGTTGCTTTGAACTGCTTGCTTCAAGGTATCTAGTGTCATGTCGTTGTTAAGTTGAATTGTCTTTGGCTCAGTGCTTACAAAGGTTGACCCATGCTCATTTGTTATGATGACACCATCATAATAGACAACAGCAATGATTGACGAAGAAGCCATAGATTGTTTAGGGGTAGGCTATAGTACAAAGTATTGCTAATTGAGGTGATGTTTCAAACTGACTGAATGTAGATGACAATGCAAGACCAAAGTATTTGTATACACTTAATTGACGAATGAATGGTGCATATCACACAGATGAAAACAAAACTCTCGATGCCAGTGTAGTGGATGCCAGCTAATGTGTCAGCCCCAATTTTTTGGCTTTACAGAATGTCTAAATGACCTGTCAAATTCGATTTCAAAATCGACAGTCATGACCCCACCAACACAGAAACCGAATAGTGGATTCCCTGACGGACTGAAGTAAAGCAAACGATTCCCTGACGGACTGACGTAAAGCAAACGATTCCCTGACGGACTGAAGTAAAGCAAAGGAATCACTGACGCTTTGATGCAAAGCAATGGATTCCCTGACGGACTGACGTAAAGCAAACGATTCCCTGACGGACTGAAGTAAAGCAAAGGAATCACTGACGCTTTGATGCAAAGCAATGGATTCCCTGACGGACTGACGTAAAGCAAACGATTCCTTGACGGACTGAAGTAAAGCAAAGGAATGACTGATGCTTTGATGCAAAGCAATGGATTCCCTGACGGACTGACGTAAAGCAAACGATTCCCTGACGGACTGAAGTAAAGCAAAGGAATGACTGATGCTTTGCTGCAAAGCAATGGATTCCCTGACGGACTGAAGTAAAGCAAACGATTCCCTGACGGACTGAAGTAAAGCAAAGGAATGACTGATGCTTTGCTGCAAAGCAATGGATTCCCTGACGGACTGACGTAAAGCAAACGATTCCCTGACGGACTGAAGTAAAGCAAAGGAATGACTGATGCTTTGCTGCAAAGCAATGGATTCCCTGACGGACTGAAGTAAAGCAAACGATTCCCTGACGGACTGAAGTAAAGCAAACGATTCCCTGACGGGCTGACGTAAAGCAAACGATTCCCTGACGGACTGAAGTAAAGCAAAGGAATGACTGATGCTTTGCTGCAAAGCAATGGATTCCCTGACGGACTGACGTAAAGCAAACGATTCCCTGACGGACTGAAGTAAAGCAAAGGAATCACTGACGCTTTGATGCAAAGCAATGGATTCCCATATTTTTTCACTATATATACAACGCATGCAATGATCCCAAATACATACATAGACGGAATCCATTTCATTAACATATATTCCTATTTAACATAAAAATTACGTAATTATCATTTACCAACCATGGAACACCAAAATGCACCTTTGCTTTGGAAACAACATCTTCATAGATCTGGTCAACTATCTAATGCGGTAAGCCTCATTAAGGTATTTTTACGTTATTCTTCAACGCATTTGTGAAAATATTATATTTGATATGTTAATGTGAATTTTGATTTTGCAGATTTCAAATGATGCGATTATTCAATCGTATTATCATTCGATGCCAGCCCCAGATGAAAGAATTGAATCATTGTTGTATCAGGCTGGATTTGCTGAAGTCGCAAAAATTAGACATTTCATCATCGATGACACTTTGGTTACAGCTTTGGTGGAGAGGTGGAGACCCGAGTCACACACGTTTCATCTTCCAATTGGAGAATGCACAATAACTTTGGAAGATGTTGCTCTCCAACTAGGTTTACGAGTCGATGGAAAAGCGGTTACCGGCCCAACTTACTTTGACTGGGAAGAAATGTGCTCACAATATTTGGGTATGCTTCCTCCAAAAGGGGATGCACTTATCGGCTCAACGCTAAAACTTAAATGGTTAAGAGAAAACATGTTGTCTTTGCCAGAAGAACCAACACAACATCAATTAGAAGCCCACTGTAGAGCATACATTCTAGGTTTGATTGGCGGGGTCTTGATGCCCGACAAGTCAGGTAACAGAGTTCACCTTATGTATCTACCTTTGTTGATAGATTTGGAACGTGCTGGACACTATAGCTGGGATTCTGCTTGTTTAGCACATCTGTATAGAGAAATGTGCAGAGCAATTTATCCAAAATCAAAAAAAATGGGTGGATGTGCATTGTTGTTGCAATCTTGGGCATGGTATCGCATGCCATTCATTCAACCAAAGGTCGAGCGTCAACCATCATATCCACTTGCCATCAGGTAAATAAATATTTTAACAGTAACAATGCTATTCATCATTCAAACGAAAGCATTGGATAATTTTTTGTCACTAACATATTTTTTTTAACAGATGGAGTGGGAGAGGGCTACGTTTTACTGGAACCCCTCGTGGTGATGTCATAGGCTACAGATTAAGATTCGATAACATGATTAATGATGAGGTAACATTATCTTAAACAGTTATATTAACTTGTTATATTAATTTTTTAAACATGTGACAAACCATGGTTGAAAGTACTAACCCTTTTTTTTGCAGTTCTTGTGGATGTCGTATAGAGGGTTTGAGTCATTTTTGCCAACACATGCTTACAAGGATTCCCAATTGTGGAGTGCTAGTGTTGTTTTAACTTCATTTGCAGTTGTAGTTTGGCATCAAACCGACAGGGTCAAACTACAATTTGGACTATGGCAAGATATACCAAACCCACCGCATAATCTTGATAAACTGCATCAAACTGACATGAGAGGACATAATGACACAAATTGGCAGGAGGAGCACGCACAGTGGATTGCAATTTGGAGGGAACGACGAAAATACGTGCTAGTTGGCCAACCAATTCACGGACGTCTAGAGCAAACCCATGAATACATGGAATGGTATTGTGCAAATTCAAAGATTTACCTCTCACTCCATCAACATATGCAACAAACACGGATTTCAAGTAACTCCTGTGTTGGCGAGACATCTCGTGCAACTCCACAAATGCCAACACAACAATGCTTAGGCCAGGCTAGTGTACCTCCCCCACAAAGCCCACCACTTCATGAAAACTTGCTGGATGAAGACCTGGAACCGCCTCCCAATTCATTTGAATTCACTCCATTACAACAACAACAAAGTCAACCTCAACAACATCTTCGGTACAGTCCTCACACTTTTGGAGTTAGCGGAGATGACTTCATGACCAACCTCATAGGTACTAACCTTAGAACGCCGGAATCAGCTTATGCTTACATGCAAAGTATTTCCATTCCTTCATTTGCATCCTTTCACCAAGCTGTTGCTGGAAGATCTTCAACACCCGTTGTTGACAATTTTATGAATTACCAACCAGTAGCTGGAATAAATTTAGATGAAAATCCAAACGAGGTAATGCAGGACGATCAACCTGTTGTTCATGAGGTGCAAGTTGAACCACAACAACATCCACGAATACGTCGAAATCCAAGACGAAATAGGCAACCTCCAAGGTGTGGAACTGGTGGGCACAAGGGCCACTAAATATTCCCAGTTTGTGTTTGTTTTTTGAACTATATGTGTAATTTTCTTTTTCTTATTGAACAATAAAATCTTTGATTGCTAAATATAAAAGTTTACTAAGTGCAAAAAGTTATTTTTATAATTTCTACACACAATTTTCAACCCTTTCTAAACCAATTTAAGTCGTAAATGTTGTACCATTGCATTAACATGAAAACAATGCGAAAAAATTATTGTTTATACAAAATAACCTTAAAATATACTATTGTTCAAAACAAAAAAATTTCATATACATAATAAAAACATAGCAAAAACTTATCACGATAAAAAGTTTTAAACACCTTAAAAATAATATTTTACTCCAATTTAATTATTAAATTATTTTAGAACAAAAAAATTAAACATCATTCAATAATAAAAATATAAAAAACGAAAAAATTTTCGTCCCGGGGGGGCGTTGCGAACGCGGGGGGGGGGGGGGGGGGGGGGGGAGGGAATCCGGGGGGGGGGGGGGGGGGGGGGGGGGGGGGCGTTGAGAAATCGGTGCCTCTGCACCCGATTTCTCAACGCATATTACGGAATTGTAACAATCTGGATGGAGACAAATCGGTTAAGCTCCGAACGATTTTGCAACGTGTACAGTAATTAAGTCTAGTTGTGTAAATAATCTGTGAAATAGGTTAGTTGGGTAATTTTTTTTTTTTTTTTGGTATATTTGGGTAAAAAAGTCCATTTTGGTTGATAATTGCCAGTCACCACTCCCTCAAAAGGAATGTTATGCGGGAAGGTTATGAATCTCGATACCGCAATTTCATGTTCAGAGCCAATGGGAACATTGTTCATTTCAATGTACATTCGACTGTGCAAATCACCCCTTGATTTATGATGGGTTACAAATTTTAATGTATGCAATTATTCTATCATGCTGATTTTTTGTATCAAGCTTGAGAATCTTATGAACCACCTTGCTCTTTTGAGCTTTGGTCCAGAGAATCAGTACCTACACCTACAATAAATACAAAAATGAATATTAGGAACCTTAATTGTTAGCTTTTTTTTTTCTTCAAATTGTTTCTTCAATGGGCACTAGAGAAGTGACTAACACAGTAAACTGGCACCATCACAGCAAGCAAATATGAAGA
Source organism: Pueraria montana var. lobata (assembly GCA_026413185.1). Classification (NCBI taxonomy): domain Eukaryota; kingdom Viridiplantae; phylum Streptophyta; class Magnoliopsida; order Fabales; family Fabaceae; genus Pueraria; species Pueraria montana. The sequence continues at coordinate 1,822,478 of CM048646.1, read as the reverse complement.
AATATGTGGCCACTGTCTCAGCTACCAACTGTATCCATTAAAAACAAAACCATGTTGTCATTTCTAACCAATTTTTCAAGTTCAGGAAGAGACAACTATATACTATATTGTCTATATAGTATTCCAAAATCTCAAAAAGTTTTAATTCTTACAGAGATAACAATCCATTTCATCAAATCCCATGTGTTTATAATTTATAAATAGAGCAATTTATGCAGTGTCTAAATTAGGAAAAGAAAGAATTAAGTCCCATTAGCATTTACTCAGTCTATGTCACAACACTTTATGCCATTTTGTAACATCCCCAATTTATGGACATTAGTAATAAATGATAAAGAGACCTCCTTTATGGAATAGTCTATATATATATTTAATGGTTAAAGGATACCCTTAGGCATTATTAATAATAGTTACCTTATATTAAGAGTTGACAAGAATAAGATAATAGGACCCAGATGGGGAGCCAAGGCCCAAGGTGGGCCACGGCCCACTAAGCCCACACACACACGGTTTAAGTAGAGAAGGAGAAGGGAAAGTTAGAGAGAGAATGAGAAAAGAAAGAAAGGAGTTAGAGAGAAGGAGGAGAAGAAGGAAGAAGAGGAAGAGGAGAAAAGTGGAGCAGAGATCAGAGGCTCAACACCCCAGAGCTTGGATCCGAGTACCCAGAGGTGAGTGATTCCTCCCCTTGTCTTCCCCATCCCTCCATAGTTCTTGTTTTCTTGTTATCCCCTTTTCCCCCTCTTTGATCCCTAAGTAAGTTTATGATGGTTTTTGAGTGATTGGGAGAGATTGAGAGGTTGTTTAAGGGATGGGTTTTGTAATAGGAGTGTTATATGAGTGAATGACAAGATTGGGTTGCATTTAGAAGGCCGTGGATGGCCAAGGAGTTGCAAAAATCGTAACTCCCTACGTTTTGCCTAAAAATCAAGCTTGTGGCTAAGCCCCAGATTTGGGCTTGAGCCTGAAATGCACAGATTTGGTATTGAGCTTCAGGGGACTTGCGGCTGAGCCTCAGATGCACAGATTGGTGTTTTAGCTTCAAGGGACTTAAGGCTGAGCCTCAGATTTAGGCTTAGCTTGAGAAGTGCAGAGTGGAGATTTTTAGTCTTAGAGGGTCAGGCTAAGCATGGAAACATGCTAGGCTAAGCTTGAAACCTCTAGAAAGGGGTTGGAAGCTATGTGAGAAGTATGTGTTTAGCTTATGTATATTTATATATTTATCCTCTATGTATGACCTTTGGATAACTGTTATTGCTTGTTTTCCTCTTTGTACCTTGATGTTTTGTGATGTTATGCTTACACCTTTATTGCAATCATGTGGTTGTTGCATATGCTTGGGATTGTATGTTACGATAAACCCTCTTTGATAAAAGATACATAAAATGCTTAAGACTATACCTATGCCTCTTAGTAAATAGGTGGGGAGATTCCCCTAAGTCTCATAAAAGGTTTTGAAGAAAGAAGATAGTTTAAAAGAAAGGTTTTTAGAAAGGATATCTCCTCGGTAACATAGGGTAGAATCCTTCCTCGGTACCAGTCACGTCCGAGAGCCGCACGCTCGGCGTACAACAGTGTGCAAAGTGCTAAGGATCACCTATATTACCAAGGTGAGATGGTTTGTGAAAGGTTTACGAAATAGTTTTTATAAAATATGTTTTTAAAATAGTGAGGAATGAGTTGGGTAACTCGTGAGGGGTTGTCGCATCAGTGGGCTAAGAGGCCCCCCTAGAGGTGAGCGATGAGGACCGTCACCCTGACACCATGGGGAAAAGCAACCTTCTTCTTAGGGAGAATGGGTTCTTCGCAGAGAAGAATAGACAGGGCTCCTCTTCATAACAGAGGTAAGTCACCCACTTGGACCGGTGGGTTAATTAAAGGTCGTAGCAAGAGGGACACCTCTTATTGGCTAGAGCTGAGCCAAAGTAATGAAATAGGCGGTGGAAGTGAAAATTAAATAAAGAGATAATGTAAACCACACAGTTGTAGAAACAAACTAGGATATGTTGATGTGCATGATGTATGTATGTTTCTATGTTAAAGTATATGAGGAGTCATGAGCCTAGTTGTTAGGTGAGTGATGTAACGTATATCTATGCATTAGATGAGGACGTGTGTAGCTGGATACTACCCTTAGAGGTAGGAGAGGGGTTATACCTATAGAAAGTTAATGTAAGCTACCGAGAGAGGTATGCAAGATGTTATGCCTCATAGAGAGAGGCGATGTAAGCCCAAGATGGGCAGGTCTGAGGAAGGAAAGGTTATACACGTTCCCATCCAATGGTATAGTAAAATGAGACCCTAGTGAGTGGTTAAGAAGAAAAGAATGATGTTTAGGTGCCTTAGTGCACTAGTGGCCTTAGATTTGGCATAGAAGACCAACTCTAAGTGCCTAAGTAACATGATGATGTAATAGTTGTGAGTGTGAGCATCCATAAAAGAAAAGAGAAGCCATGAGAGTTAAGAAAATGATCTCTAGAATAGAGAGTCAGCCTAGAGTCCTTGGAACACTCACTGAGACATTATGTATCATCCCTTTTAGTTTCATGTTTTTACAGGTTAAGTAGGTGGATGCTTCATGAGAGAACCTTGGAGCATGGAGTTGTTTGCTTGGAGGAAGATGTTTCTAGTTTTGTATCTCTCATGTTTGGGAATTGGTTTTATGTTATAAGTACCTTGCTTATGTTTTGTAAGGCACATAAGTGCTAAGAGCTTTGCTTATCTTTTAGTTTCCGCATAGTTAATTATGATATTCTTATATTCTAAGTTTTCAAAATTTAGTAATATAAGCAGACAAAAGGTAATATCCTCTAGGGTGTTACACATTTACTCACTATTAAGTATCAACTATCAAAGAATTATTAATATCTGTTGAAAGGTAAGATAAAAATATACACCAATAAACACTAAATCACAAATAAAAGCAGGAGACAACCATGTAATTCCCAACATTGAATGCATCTCAGCCTGGTCATTTTGCAATCCTTCTAGCAATGGATCAATGTAATATACTCAATAAGGATAAGTGTGTTATTTTGGGTGGTTTAATTGAATGGAAAGGAAGAGTATTTTTAAAATTTTTGGTGGAGCTCATATGTAAATATATTCAGTTTAATTATTATTTTAGTATTTTAATTTATTTTTTAGATTTAATTTGGCTCTCTTATTATTAAAATGATTAATTAGGTCATGTAATTTTTAAAAATGATTCAACTAGGTTACTTTATTTTTAAAATGGATTCAATTTAGTTTAATTTAAAATCAAATTTGGTGTTATTTTTAAAAATTTTCAAAGTATAGATAAGAAAAATGGGATCAAATTAAACTTATTTTAAAAATAAAGAAAAATTTTAAAAATTAAATAACTTACTTAAACCTTTTAATAATAAATGGATCAAATTAAACCTAAAAATAAATTACAAAACCAAAATATAATTAAACCTAAATATTTCCCCCACTCAATTGAGTGGAAGTGTGAAGAAATTGGCGCTCAATTGAGTGGAAGTGTGAAGAAATCGGCGCTGTGCACACTGCTTTTTCCGTGTAGGGCTTCTCACAACACCTTGTGCAACTCGTGCTTGTTCCTGCTGCTGCTGTGTTTTCTTGAGCTGGTCCTCTTCTTCTGCACGCAGGTATGTGCTACTCTTCTTCTTCTTCGGTCTCTTTTTTCTTCACGCATGTTTGCTCTTTATTTTCCCTTTTCCTTGTTCTGTTGGGTGTCCAATGTGGAGCTGAGTTCTGTTGAGATTATTGGCACATTTTTCTGTTCTGTGTTAAGGTTTGAACTCGGATCTGCAACATGCGTGCTTCTTCCGCTGTCCAAAGTGCTCCGATCTGTGAAATTCTTGGCCTGGAACCGGTTTTGCGAGTACGCATAATCATTGTGCTCGAGCATAATCGATTATGCATGTAAGCATAATCAATTATACTCAAACGTAATCGATTTGTGCTCATGAGCATAACCTTTTTTTTTATTTTTTTTATTTTTTTTATTTGGGCAACTGATTTGTGGCTTTTTTCGCAAATGGTTTAGGATTAAACAATGACATCAGATCCTTGTTTTGTTTAGGATATTAAAATTTCGAAAATGGTTTAATTGTCTGAATTTCTTTTGTTCTCTAACTATCGTCATTGGCAACAATAGTAGAGCCAGTCATTCTCCTAAACACAGTGATTAGTTGAAACCATTAAATGAAAATTGGTGTTGTGTGTGTGTCGTGAAAGTGCCATATTGCACAGATACACACTCATTTGTGCAGACACGGTCACAGGCATTCTTTAAAGTTAAAGTGTATTGATGAAAACAAATGGGAAGTAAAGAGGTATACAAAGAAGAGAAAAGAAAACAGATATTTGTAGTGTCTTTCTTTGTCGGCAATGAGCCTTTAGTTAGGGAATTGTAAAGCTTTTTCTAACGTGTGTTTCTAATCTTAAATAAATTATTAATCAAAAATAAGATAAATTATCTCGCCACATTATATCCTGTCATATCAATTGGCGGCACATTGTGACCACTCCGCGACAATTCATGTGCAAACATAAGGCAAATTATGTTGCCATATTATATCAAGTTGAATATGATGATATTATTAACATTATTGATTAAACTAATTTTCAAATATTTTTGTTACTTCTTTAAGTTTCAAGTATTTAGAGTAGCTTAGAAACACCTGATTTTAATTTTTCACTCTATACTTGAATGCTATTACTTTTCAACTCGTGAGTGACAACACTCTCACTTTTTTAATTTCACCATGATTTTTTTAATGATCCAAGATGACCATGTTCAATTAACTCATATATGCTTCTTTTTTTCTATACTGGTATCCTATTATTTGTGTGTTTGATTTGTCTATAACTAAGATACTAGTGTATTATTATTACTTTGTGTTATGGCTGAGTAATGATTAATAATTTGAAGTTTCCTGCCTTGCTTCTCTTAATTTCTTTCTAAGCTGAGTAGTTCTACACCCTCATGTTTGAAATTCAAATGATATGTATTTATTATTACCAGCATAACCGTTTTTTTTAATTGATCAACTCATTTATGCCTGTTTTGGAAATGATTTTAGGCCTAGGATTAAACAATGATGATTGTATTTAATCATCATTTGAGGATCGTGTATAGCCTGTTGTTATAACAAGGTGTCAACTGAAATTTAGAAGGTATTTGGTAAACAATTAGGTATGGTGATGTTCCTTATTATAAAGTTCAATTGATTGTTATTGTTTTTATTTGGAGTAAATGAAATGTGGAATGAATATCAGCACTAATATTTTTTTTTTCTTTTTTTAATTGTGGGTGTTATTTGTACTTGGATGACAAATGAACTTTATTACAATTTGAGTTATTTGTTGCGTACGAACTTTATTACCATTTTATGAAGTGGAAATATTTTATTATAAACTTGACCTTATTACTGTTCTACGGACAGATATTTATGTTAAATTTATAGGTTGCAAAATGAGCAAAGGAAAGGGACAAGTAGGTGATAGTAGTCAACCTGTAAGAGAAATGTTGAGGTGGACGGATGAGATGGACAACCGTCTACTAAATGCAATGGTTGAAGAAGCTCGAGCAGGTAATAGGATAGATGGAAGTTGGACACCACAAGCTTACACAAAAATTGTCCAAACCTTGAGAGATTCGGGATTAACGGATGTTACAAAAAATCATGTAAAAAATAGACAAAAAACAATGAAAGATAGATGGCGTGAAGTTCATGACCTATTCAATGGTCTTAGTCAATTTGCGTGGAGTCCAATGACAAAGAGGTTTGAGGCTGAAGATGAGGTTTGGGATGAAATAATAAAGGTAAATGTTGTTATACATTTCCTTTTAATTCATCTGTTGCAAATGATGATTGTTTGGTTATCCAATTGTAATATTATAATATCATTCACGCAGGCTAAACCATCGGCTGTGAAATGGAGAGCTTCTCAAGTGAGGCACTATGATCTTCTTGAGGAACTTTATGGTTCAGATCGTGCCACAGAACACATGGGATGTACTCCAAGGAAAATTCATCTAGCTATGGACAAGGAGAATGCCACCATTGACTCCAAGGCAATGTTGAGTTCATATAAGGAAAGAAGAGGCAAAGATGGCAAACAAAAGAAAAGGCAAAAAACACATCAACCTCAATCACCCGAGCTCGAAGCATCTGAGGACATTGCACATATATTGGATCATAGTCGCTATTTCAGCAAACAAAAACAAATGACATCATATGCTGATGATTTCCTTTCGAGGGATCTCGTCCATCCTAAGATAATGGATTTTGATTACTTTGTGAATAGTGGTCTTCAATTTCAGGAATTACTCTCCGTCCAAGGACTTGACACTTTTGTCTCACTTGAGGGTAACTATTATCCGGACTTGATAAAGGTTTTCTATGCAAACTTAACCATATTGGACAATGGTGACTTGTGTTCTGAGGTTTGTAAAGTGAAGATTCGAGTCAAACCACGTGATTGGTTGGCTATGGCTAATTTGAAGTACCAAGGGCAAAAGTTTCAACTTTCCAAACTTCCTGACAACATTGGGTATCATCGTGGTCAGGCATTGGATGCGATGGTTAGACCAGAATTGCAAGGACGTAACTGTAAAAATGCAGGTAGTTTGACAGTTGAAGATAGACTCTTGCATTATGTATTTGTGCACATTTTGATGCCACGTGGGAGCAACTATGCACAAGTTTTGACGGAAGACATTTTTATTCTTTGGACTATCAAACAACGGATTCAAATCAATTGGCCATACCATATCTGTCAATATATGAAGAAGTGCAAGGTTAATGGGATGCCCCTTCCATATGGTTTACTAATAACCAAGATAATGGAATTTCATCGCATTCATCTTGGTGTGGAGAATGAGAGTTTACCTGGTTGGTCTAATCGTTTCAATAAGAAAAGCTTGAAGAAATTGAAAGTCATACAGGTTGATGGAGTGTGGCAACATGCTGATCAAAACATGCCGATGCCAATGGAACATGGAGAGGAGGAAGGTAACTCAGAAAGTGCTAAAGAACCTCAAGGTGGTCAACTTCAGGCACCCCAAGTAACTCCCAATAGTGATGTGTTAAACCGAATTTTCACTAGTATACAGGATTTACAAGATGGATTAAACAGTTTAACAGCTACTGTACGTGAGGGGTTCCAAAGGGTTGACAAAAGGTTAGATGACTTTGATAAACGGTTTAAAGATCTTCATGATCTCTACCAGCCAGGCCCATCCCAATAGAATGTAGTTTATGTTAATTGTTGACATTAAAGTACTTCTTTAGATCATATTTGTCTACATTTGTGGAACAAGTTTATCTTTGTTGGTGTACTTTAGATTTCTATTACGGATTGTTATTATAATGTGTTGAACCTTTATTATCTTTTGTTGTATGTGTAATGATTGTGATCATCAATTTAAGTCTGATATTTGTCACTTGAATCATATAATTAATATACTTGTTTTATGCGGCTGAGACGCTATTGGCATTAAAGTATCTTCACATGATACGCATAGTGTATAGGGATTTGAAGCCAGAGAATGTGCTTGTGAGGGAGGATGGGCACATTATGCTTTCAGATTTTGATCTTTCGCTCAAATGTGATGTTGTTCCCAAGCTGTTAAGGAGTAAGACCAGATTGGAACGCACTATCAAGAGTACAAAGAGATCTGCACCAGCCTGCAACTGACAACTGTTGAAGGAATTAATTCCATTGTCCTAGACCCAGACAAAAACAGTGACAGTGGTTGGTGAGACTGATCCAGTAAGGATAATAATGTTAGAAAATTCAGAAAATCAGCAACAATTGAGTTTTGACCCCTCAAAGGAAGAAAAGAAAGAAGAGAAGGAAGAGAAGAAAAAGGATGATGTTTCTCATACTCCGAATTTGTGGCAGAGATGTGATGTGTGGCATGGCTGGTATGTGATTGTTGAAGATGAGTGTACTCGTTCTTCTTGTTGTGCCATTCGTACTATTGTTAATTTCTTTATGACAGATAAAATAGTTTATCTGTTACCTGATAGTAATATAAAAGTTATGTTGTGAATAACCTGGGAAGCCAACCTATTCTTTGTTCAATACTTTCTTCCCATTTTGAGTTTGATTTTTGTTTTGGTGGTTGCTGCTTTGGTATAACATGGGGAGGTCAACCTATTCTTTGTTTGCGTCCAACCTTGTCTCACTGCAAAATCTGCAGGAGCAGAAATTTAGATTCTTTAATTTTTTTTTTCTATCATCAAAACATGGTATACCAAAGCAGATTTTGCAGCCGCACATTATATTAAAATTATCACATTGATTTTTCATTCTTATTAATTGTTGAATATAATGTGATTCATGTAGCCAACCTTATCTAATAGGATAAGGTTATTTTGTTATTGCTGTTGGATTGTTGAATATGATGTATAATATGTATTCGTGTGTTTGGATGGATGGAGTGTTGTATTGAATCTGCTGCAGCAAGCTAATAGGATGCAGCATTGCTCAGCTGTGAGACTGGCTGTACAAATTATAATGGTCATAAGCCATCATCCATTTTTATTTAATTCGTACGGAGACAATGCTCTGTTCTAGGTGACTAAAAAAATTACACGGTCACTAGTTTTCTTTTTCTTTTTTCTTTTTGAGAATACACAGTCACTAGTTTCGACTGAGGCATGAATGAAAAAAAAAATGATTTTAGTGCATGTTTAAATTAAAATTTGCAAACATAAGTTTGAATCAAAATTATGTTGTAAACTTAATTAAGTTGGATAAAAATGAGTTTACTATAACATGATTTATGTTTAGATATTTTTTGTTTAAAAGTATGTTGAAAAAATGAAATTTGTTTGAATAATATCAATCAAAAGTATTTTTACTTCATGTTTCTATTGTAAATATACAAATCAAAAGTATTTTACTTTAAAAGTATCAATTTTATTACTTTTGATCCAAACTCGGATTTGCCCCAAATGTAAGTTGAGAGTTAATTTTCAGAAACGCCAAATATGATACCAAACTGAGTTTGGGGTTTCAAAAGTATGTTTGAGCTATCCAAACAGGTATCCAAACATACCCTTATATAATGATCAACCCTCAAGTTAAAAACCCATAAACAAATTGAAGGTGAGCAAATGAAGAAAAACTAGTTACATAAATTAAAATTTTGGGTAAAACAAGTAGGCATTATGTTATGTTCAAGTAAGATTCGTATAAAATTTATGGGCATGGCCTGCTTGTGATTGCGCAAAACTAGTGAGCACTATGGTATATTTATTGACCGGACCAGAATAGTAATAGTACAAAAATTGTAACATAACATTATGAATTGACGATGTTATGACAGTTATGTTGCCTTGTTGTGTTGGATCAAATTAAGGTTTGTTAAAACTTCATTGATGGAATATAAATTTGTAGTAGAACTGTGGAAATGAACAAATAGTAATATGTACAATGAATCACAAGAAACGTCTTGATCCAGCGTTGTTGAGACAAGGTCGCATGGATATCAGTATATGCACATTCACATTTCCTATATTGCTCTTTGAGTGGTTTCGAGACATTACAAGTTAGTATTTAAAATAAGGCAATGTCCTCGGACACAGTACATCGGCGTTCTAAATAAACAGCTTGTTCTTTCAATTAGTGAGAAAGAAACATTTTTCCCAAGAAAATTTAGATCAAGAGACATGAATGAGATAATATGCCTTTTACAAAGGAATATTATAGCTAGGAATAAATTTTGCGTCTTCACTTCTTCCATGCAACCATTTTAACATGATATTTAAGGCGTGGATAATATTATAAAAAAGTTTTACACTTCAAGGTGGATCAAACTTTATTTATGTCATACAATTATCTATAATTCAGCAATCAAAATCATCTGTATTAAAATTGAGAGAGCGAAAGAAAGAGAAAGACAGATAAGTAGAAGAGAAAATAGAATTCCACCATACAAGAATTTTATGATGAAAATGGACAAGCCATCTTGAAGACAAAGTACTGTGCAGGTAAAATATACAAGCAGGAAAGAAGTAATATATATCTCCATCATTCCGCCACACAGCTCCGTTCTGTACAGTTATCTCTTCACCAGCAAAACTTCTTTTTCTGCTTTACAAAAAAGATTGGGCATACTTTTAAGAGTTCCCAAGCAATATAGTAACAATTATTTGGACTTTACCTTTTGAATCTATAAAAGATGCAAATATGTTTACTTACCTCGAATTTGCTTCTTTCCTGACTATCTATGTATGCCAGAAGTTCTTCTTGTCTAATCAAAGCTTCGTATAAAGCCTATTTAGGAAATATAATACATTAGATTTTATACATATTAACATATATTTAACAGTGAATTACAATGCCATAAATATATAACCAACAGCAGAGCAGCAGCTTTAAAGTTTGGTAACAAAGATCGTATAATTTTATGATATGAAGACTCTAAGCTAAGAATCATGCATTGAATTGAAGCAGCAGCTCTAAGCTAAGTGATGGGATACCAAGAATGGTTGGGTTTTATTATTAAAATAGAAAAAGAGATTGGCAGATTGATCTTCTTCCTCCCTCTCCCAGAGCACCAGCTCCGCAATACAATTCAAGAGAAATTCACAAAAAGTGTCTTTCACTGACATACTGTCCTATATTTATTAACCTCTCCCTCAACCAACTCCCTAAAGGATAAAAAGAAAGATAAATCCTAAAGATAAACTATGATAACAGAATTCAAATAACATAATCCTAAACTAAAGATAAATCCTAAAGATATAAGCTATGAGAGAATTCAAATAACATAATCCTAAACTATAGATAAATCCTAAAGATATAAGCTATGACAGAATTCAAATAACATAATCCTAAACTAAAGATAAATCCTAAAGATAAGATGTGATAATAGAATCCTAATCTAAATCTGTTGATCTATGAGCTGGGCTCTATCATTGCCTTCTTCTATGACAACAGCCTTGTCCTCAAGGCTGAAAGAAGAGAATCAGCTACGAAAAACCAACTCTTCCTCCTAAGTGTCCTCCTCAATGGCCCCGCTTCTCAAGCGGCGTATTCATGTCCTCTTGTTCCTCCTCCATGTCGCACTTCATCAATTCGATCTGCCCTTCTTCATTGATAAATTCGTCTTCAGCGAGTAGGGTAAGTCTAGTTTCTTTGTTCGGGCATTGATGCATAGGGTGATATTGCTGATTACAACGAAAACACAGCCCTCGCTTCCTCCTATCAAACAATTCTTGAGAAGATAGGTGGCGGGTTCCCCTACTCCTCGCATCTCCAAGACATTTACTGTCATTCCCTAACCCTGACCCATGTGACTTGGGTTCAGGTTTCAAATTTTGGGTGTTATCCTTATGATGAAAGGCGGGCTGAGAAGAGGAAGAAAACGAATTTCCAGACTTATAGTAATTCAATTCAGCACTGAGCATTGGTTTTTGACTAGAACTTTTCACCTTGCTATTTGCCTCCCCATATAGTGCACACTCCACATCTTGAGCTAGTGAGATAGCCTTACTAACGCTCTCTGGGTGGTGAAGACGCACCCAACGCCGAATGTCAGACTTTAACCCATGCATGAAGTACCCAATGGCTTGTGGTTCAGCTAAGCGAGGCACTTGGGAAATCAGAAATTCAAATGTCTCAATAAAATCCGCAACAGAATGCTCTTGCGTTAAAGCTGCTAGTTGCTCATATGGATTGCGGGTATTTATATCCCCAAAACGCTCCAACAAAGCCTCCTTCAATCTGTCCCATGAGAGCCTAGGATTGCCTTCCAAAAGAACGGAAAACCAATGGACAACGTGCCCTTCCATTGATAATTGGGCGAGGGGAATTTTCATCTCTTGTTTAGTACCTTGCACACGGAAATACATCTCTGCTCGAAAAATCCAGCCACGTGGATCTGTTCCGTTGAAGGAAGGTAATTCAACCTTTTTTGTTGACAATCGATAGTCTTCTGTGTCATCTAAGAGTGGAGTGGACTTCTCAGCCATGTGAGGTAGTTTACCAGAATTTTTCTTTAACCACTCAGTGATCATGGAGCGAAACTCGGCATTTTCGAGACGTTCGGCCTCATGTGCTTGTGCTTCCTGTTTCAGAGATTGCTGGAGTTCGACAAACGAGGACTGCATCTCCTGGAATTGGGCTTCTAGAGCTGTGACTTTGGATTCTAGAGCATCAACCTTGGAGACCATAATGAGCTATCCGGCAGGTCGGACCAATGATGGGATACCAAGAATGGTTGGATTTTATTATTAAAATAGAAAAAGAGATTGGCAGATTGATCTTCTGCCTCCCTCTCCCAGAGCACCAGCTCCGCAATACAATTCAAGAGAAATTCACAAAAAGTGTCTTTCACTGACATACTGTCCTATATTTATTAACCTCTCCCTCAACCAACTCCCTAAAGGATAAAAAGAAAGATAAATCCTAAAGATAAACTATGATAACAGAATTCAAATAACATAATCCTAAACTAAAGATAAATCCTAAAGATATAAGCTATGACAGAATTCAAATAACATAATCCTAAACTATAGATAAATCCTAAAGATATAAGCTATGACAGAATTCAAATAACATAATCCTAAACTAAAGATAAATCCTAAAGATAAGATGTGATAATAGAATCCTAATCTAAATCTGTTGATCTATGAGCTGGGCTCTATCACTAAGCAGTCATCTACCTACAACATATGGAATTGAATTGAAAATATGGTAACAACTAACAAGTCAAGTGTATTGCCAAACATTTAATGGCAAATAATAGCCAAGCATACAAACTTTTTTCTTAAAATTTGAGACTTAGTAAAACAGTAGGAGTTTCTGTCTGTTTAGCCTGAAGCAAATTATATGATCTTAAATGAAATACAGTTTACCTTCTTTGTAGCGATCAGTTCAGCTTCCAATGCATCGACACGATAAACAGCAGCATTCAGCAGCTCCTCTTTCTCATATGGCATCACATTAGGTTTTGACTGTAGCATGTCAACCTTCTCTTCAAGCTCACCAAGGCGTTTCAAAGCAGATGAGATGAGTTCTGTCTTTATTAATCTGGGAACAGGTGACGGGGGACGAGATTCTTCTTTTGTTATTGAATCAACAGTCAAGTTAGGCATATTTTTGGCAGAATCAGATTTGGTGTCTTGTATTCCCTTAGTCACACGAAGTGCTAATGAACGAGCAATAGTCAAGATGGCAACAACGAAGCCCACGATAATGGCCCAGATATATGCACAGTTTCCACCAGATTTTCCAGTCCTCAATAGGAATTTTTCTGCAATGAATGATAAATAAATTACAATTATAATTTTCTTGTATGCCAATGACCCTGGGTAGTAAAATAAAAATCCCAATCTAAAGTCTTCTACCTTGCAAAATTTGTTCAATTTATCTAGATGAAAATGTATGAATTTCTTATCTTTGCATTATAAAGAAACATTTACTGTCTCAGACAAGTGTTAAATATTTTTGCATTTGTTTTCTTATGCATTGGTAAATACCCATCAATGAATCATTGAATCCAAATATGTGAAAAAAAAATAATATAAAGCACAATTCTTTTAAAGCATAATTGTGGATTTTTTTAATTCTTTTATGTATATGTTATATTGTTAAGAAGAACCATAAATATTTTGAATTTGCAAAGAATATGGCCTTGTTTCTCTCCATGCCAGAAGGCTTAAATAATATGAAAGTAAGTTAACAATGGGGGCATATCAGAATCAATAACTTCAGGGAATATGCATCAAGTCTCTAACCTGTTGAGCCATATGAGTTTTGAGTTGTTACTTGTTTCTCCTTCCACCCGAGGTCAACAGCCTTGTCAACCATGGGAACATACTCATCGTACTCAGCAAAACCACCAGAATTACTAGCCCTACCAACCAATCTTGCCTGGACAAACATCATAGTTAGATTTCATTTATTGCAACATTTTTCTATCTTATCTATCTTTTCTTTCTTTTTGCAACATCAATGCCAATGTCATGATCACTTACTTCTTCATGGACAGGAGTTAACCTAGGGTTTGTATAATTCCCACTTGCTTTGGGAGAAGTGATATCTTCGACTTCAGATCCTGATTCTGCTGTTGATGTATCACTACTTCTTATCGGCTAATAAAATCCAAAAACAAAGAGCTGATAAGAATCATAAAATATGAGTTCTCTCATTCATGAAGTGTCTAAGAATAGATGGCTAAAAATACAAATAAAGAGCTAATAAGAATTATAAAATTTGAAATTTCTCATTCATGAAGTGTCTAAAACGGTTATACCATTGGATAGCATGCCTTATCACATTCAATCACGGTCCCCTCATCATTAGAAACTGTTACTATTTGTCTAGAACATTGCACTTCACCACTAAGAACCATCTGCATGCACACAACTGTTCTAGCTGAGTCACAGAAGCATACTAAATATTTAGTGAAAATCAGAGTCTAAGTATTAACTGATAATCTGCAAACCTTTAAAATATTTGGATCCTGCCATGGCCCTTTATCAGACCTCATACAACCACCTTGTTCTATACAAGTGCAACTACCACCTAGAAATTCAGGCAGCTCACTGAAAAACCACACAGATAGATAGTCAGAATTTCCAAATAACAATACAAGTTGATTAATTAATGCATAGTTACCTCGCATCAATAATATCTAGTAATTTGTTCTGGAACTTGTTTCCAAGAACCTAATGGAACATTGAAGTATCAGTTAACACTATACCAATAGATTATCTCTGTCAACTGTAAAAGATGATTACTTCATTGAAATCCTATAAAAATCTAAAACAGAAAGAATAACAGATCAAAGAATTAACACATACATTTATCTTTGAAGTAGTTTTTGGATCAAGAAATGATTTTACTGTGTTCCAAAGCAGCTTAAAACCAGGACCAGCATTGATTATAAACATTCGACATAATGTCTGCACAGAAATATTTATAGGTTAGAAGAGATACCAGAACAATAAGTTCAGAAGCCATGAAGAATTACAAACTAACACAAAAATTATGATTAAAGTCACATACTTCTGGATAGTAATCACCATCAATTTTCTGAAGCCGCATGATGAGTTCCCGTGCAGATTTGGTTAGGTTTTTGAAACCCTGAAAGCATAATACAGCATAGTAATCCAAAGCAATTATTTTAAGTTAAAATAGTGGAAGGAAACTTTCCAGATCATTTAGACAGACAACATACCACACCATAAACATCCAAAATGGTTGTACTTGAATCTATATGTCTCTTTGCGGCAATAGAACATGCAGGAAACTTAACAGCAAATGTTTTCTCAAAACCCTGCACATGGTATCTCAAATACCTTTCTATGGTAGTCACTTGCATAAGCTTATTAGGATCAACTTTGCCTAACCTCTCAATATAAACAGGTCTTCCTTCCTTATCCACACCATGATAACCATGTGGATAGTACTGCAGGACTTCATTCAACTCACTGAATTCAAAATCCTAAACAGAAAGACAGGAAACCAAAGTAGTATAGCATGAACAATGAATTCAAAAAACTAAAATGTACAGTTGATCAAACAAAACATGATCAACCAAAATAAGAAGTTGACTATATTTTTCAAATCAGATGACTCACCTCCATAATTGTATCAGTACCATATTCTTTCCTCCACTGGATCATGTTGGCCCACATGTGCTTCGCTTTCTCAATATCAAATTTCCTTGCTTTCAAGAATCTGCAACAACATCAGTTAATTCAAGTTTTATATTAAACTCTAAGGCAAACAAATCATGTGTTAGAAGCATGTAAACTGTGAATATGCAAAGATACCAATTAGTGTTAGAAGCAAAATGTTATGATTTTTATGTGTAGTTTGAAATACTGAAGACCATTGATTAAAACCAATCTATTATAGATGAGTCATAGTTGCTAAAGGTATAACAAATTAACAGGATGCACCAGTTGTGATCACTGCAATCTATCTTCCACTGATATGTTCAAATATATGTAATAAGGGGCAGTAACCTCAATAACATGTGATAGTCATCATGTCTTGGTGGCAACAAGTTATCCGACATAAGCGCCTGTCGAAATGCATCCACTGCTTGGAGCTCCTTAACATCTCGAACATCCTCGATGGAAACCGAATTGCTTCGACTGGCGCTCTTTCTCCTGCTGCTCTTCTTCCTAAGAGAGTGCCTGAACTTGCTTGAAGCATTGATTGCTTTCTTTTTCAAACTACCAATCCTCGTTCGCCTATCATCTTCTGAGTTCTCAAAATCCGATTTCCTCTCCCTCCTTTCATCATGACCAGAAAACCCTTCAAAACCTATCAAATAAAGTTTCACCACAATCCATTCCAATTATATTCTAGAGCTAAGAATTAGAGACAAATTCACAAGTTGATGAGGTTTAAACTTTAAATTCTCCATTACACAGGCAAATCCAGATAGATTGATTATCAAACTACTACTCATTTGTTACATCTATGTATTATTACTAAATTAAATTCAGCTGAATTAAACCTTAATTCCAGTTGATTTGTTGATATAGATCAAAACATAAGATAATTGAATCCATAAAGAAACTAATGATAAGAAAATTGTAAAAAATGAAGGTACTGGTACTCACAGGGACGTGCGAACCGATCAAGCGGCCCTGACATGTGAATACTGTTAAATGAATATGAAAGTTGTTTTGTGGATGAAAGAAAACATCAAATTCAAGGTCCCCAACAGATAAAACCAATTCAGTGGAACAGAAACCTCAGCCAGAACCGAAAGAAAAAAAGGTTATAATAATTATGCTGTGTTTTTTTGTATTGGACAGAAGACAGATGAAGATAGATAGAAGATGTCGGCAGAAGAGAAAGAGAAGGAGAGGAAATTGTCTATGAAACGGTGAATAAAATGCTTCAAAAACTGTAAATCTAAAGTCAGAGATGGTTGCTGCCTCCTCAGCCAGCCAGTCAAAATCGATACTATATTATTTAAATAAATGTTTATTCACCAAATGCTTTGTCCTATGAGAGTGCTTGTATTATTATACATACATGAGATGAGACTAGGTACGTTTTTGCTTTATGGCTTTCATGTTAAAAACAAAGAAAAGAATTTGGCTTATTAAAGTGGGATTCGTTTTAATTAGAAATTAAAGTAAAAAGTCAGATCAAAATTGTGTGTAAATACATGTAATAAAGTAAAATAATAACGGATAATATATAAGTGGTGTTGATGAAAAAGTGAGAAAAGTTTTATAGTATTATTATGGCATGATTCTATCAATATATTAACACTAATCTTTTTTACCATTAAATAAAATTTAATTACCCGACAAAAGTTAGTCTAGTTGGTAAAAATCGAACTCATATTATACAAGAATGTAAGTTTGTATCTAGCTGCCTATATGAAAATCTTATTGATGTATAATGTATAAATACATTTGTAAATGTTTTTTGAATTTGATGTCTGTCGTGATCATAGTAAATGTTTGACACTCTAACTCATTTAAACTTTTAGATATAAAAAAAAAACAATTTGTAATTTTATTTTTTAAAATAATCTACACAATAATGTGCATAACAAATTAACGATGTACTTCAAAGATATTTTCATTAAATTAAAATGTGATATTTATTTGAAATTGTGAATGCTGAACTCCAATCTCACATGGTATGGCTTTTCATTTTCCGGGTCCTACCAATTTTGCATTATTAGCCACCTTGTCTTTGGGTCAGTCCACCATTATTATTATCTCAAACTTGGCGGGAATCGCCGTCGGTGCGGTGGTAGTTGGTTGCTTGGTGCTATGCCACCTACGACTTCCTCATCAACTCTTATTCCCTTTTTATGGTTCACTCATTAATTTTATTCTATCATGTATTATTCTATGATAGAGATTGGCTAGCATCAACTTTTTTTCTTTTTTTAATAATTTGTATATGATTCGTGTAATATGATTTTTCAATTGAATGCAAAGCCAACTCCCATTATTCTATTTTTTTTTTTACAGCCCTCCCATTATTCTATTAAGAAATAAGAAATTGTAATATTGTATATTCACGCAAAGTGTCTTTTTTCTTTTTTCGAGTCCACGTAAAGATAGTATTACTATTAATAAACATTTTACTAATCGTCATTAGTCACACGAGTTGGGACCTTGGACTTTCCTTTCACCGTAAGGCACTTCGTTTCTTTAGTTATACAATCACCTCTTGTTCTAATTATAAGTAATATAGGACAAATCATCAATATCAAGAAAAATAATTATTACAGCTTTTTTTAATTAATTCTTTCAAAAGTTCAATTTTTATTTCAAAAATACCATTTACTTTAAGTGGATGTTATAGTGCATAGGGAATAGAGTAAATAATAAAATAAGGATACAAAAGAAATTTACTTTAAAAACTAGTGATTGTTACTTATAATTAGGACCAAAGAAAAAGTGACTTTGTTGCTTATACTCCCTCCGTTCCAAATTATATGACGTTTTAGAGAAAAAAATTTGTTCCAAAATAGATGTCATTTTACAAAACCAATGCTGCATTAAATATCTTTTTCCAGGACTATTCTTAATTAATACTTAATGGGAGTAGTGTACTATGAGTAATTAATTAGATAAATAAATGATATATTAGAAAGTTACCTAATATTTTTTAAGAAATTCAACAAATTAATTATATTTTTTAATATCTGTGCCAAAATCTTAAAGGTCATATAATTTGGAACGGAGGGAGTAATTAGGATAAGAGGTACTATTTGGCTATTTGCATAATAACACGGGATTTGCTGACTTTTAACTCAACTCATTATAGCACCCCTGGCGTGCACTAACGTATCAAATTATACTTATGATGATTGTGCATGGAAAAAAAATGGCCGGACTGTTCTTTCTAGAAAGAAAGAAAAAAACGCTATGTATAGGCTTTGTTTGACTACTGTTTTTAAAAATAGTTCAATGTTTTTTAAAAGGTTTAAATATCTTTTTGATCATTGTAATTTAACTTTTTTTATTTTTCATCCTTACAAATTTTCTTTTTTGATTTCAGTCATTGCAAATTATGTTTATTTTATTTTTCGTCCTTATAATGATTTAGATAGCATTTTTTTCACTGTTCAAAACGCTATCTAAATCACTATAAGGATAAAAAATAAAATAAACATAATTTACAATGACTAAAACTAAAAAAAAAATTTACAAGGACAAAAATAAAAAAAATACTAAATTATAAAGACCAAAAAAATATTTAAGTCTTTCTATAATATACCAATAAGTAGTGGGTACTAGAAGATGATACTACTGTACATGTTGTTCAGCTGTCCCCTAAGCACTTGAATAAGAGTACATGAAGAAAACAGAAGAGAATGAGAAAATATCTCTCAGATGTTTCAGTATTTTGGTTTTAAAAGCCCT
This sequence comes from Pueraria montana var. lobata, assembly GCA_026413185.1. Lineage (NCBI taxonomy): Eukaryota > Viridiplantae > Streptophyta > Magnoliopsida > Fabales > Fabaceae > Pueraria > Pueraria montana. The sequence continues at coordinate 1,803,108 of CM048646.1, read as the reverse complement.
TGCTTTGAAAACAATTAGAAATTGATTATTGAGTAGCATAAATTTGTTTTACAAACAGTTTTTTTTTTTTTTTAAATGAGAATTAAACATGTCATTATAACATTAATTCAGCAGGTTAGATACGATTATCTCGACTTAAGATTTTAGATTAATTATATTTTTAGTTCTTAAATTTTTTTAAATTTTCATTCCTTAAACTAAATTTTAATCGATCTTAATTTCTGAACTTTTATTCTATTAATGATTTTAGTTCCTATCATTAAATATCACATTAAATAAAGTTCTTTTTGGGATTAAATGATAAGCCACCAGAAATTGCTTCACTTTAAAAACTCAATAACCTCAAAATTCAAAAATAAAATTCCACATGTTCAATTGATTCAGAGAAAAACAACATCAAATGAATTCACAGACAAATTCATTCACGCAGACAACATCGACCCAAATTATGAATTAGCGAAATTAACGAAAAAGGTTGGTGTCGACGATGAACTTGTCGGAGGCGACCTTGACCATCTTCTTGCGGAGGAGTGCGCCGCTACGACCTTTGACAAGGTTGAGGTTGAGGTTGGGGTCGACCTCGCCGGCGCCTTCAATGGAGAGGGGATGCTCCTTCGTGTGCTTCGAGGTAGGGACGTTAGGGGTGCGCAGGATAAGGCCTTCGACGTCGACGTCGACGCCGAATTCAATGCCTCCCCCTACGTCTTCTACCCTCCATAGCCATTGTCTTCTCCTTTTTCTTTCACCTCCCTACCCTCGACCAGAGGTCCATTGCAAATACAGATACCTCCTCGAACCAAGCATTGTGGTGAGACAGATAAGGAGGCCATTGACATTCAATCAGTGAGATGGTTCAATTTGTTGTGTAGAGCATTATTTTGTTAATTGTTGAATGAATTCGTCTGATGTTGTTTTTCTCTAAATCAATTGAACAAGTGGAGTTTGATGATTGAGGTTCTTGAGTTTTCAGAGTGAAGCCATTTCTGAAGGCTAAAAGTCGTCGCAACTCATTTAATCCGAATAAAAATTTCATTTTACAGTAAGAACTAAAATCATTAACGGAATAAAAGTTCAGAAACTAAGATCGATCAAAATTTAATCCAGAAACTAAAAGTGAAAACTTAAAAAATTTCAAGAACTAGAAACATAATTAATTCTTGTTTTCGTTTTGTAATCTATTGTAAATTGTCGATAAATCGTCCAAATATTATTATAATTTTTTTTAATGGGACGATTTCCTTCTTTTGGAACTATTAACTTTAGTTAGTATATATGATATATCTAAAAATACTTGTGTCCTCTTACCACCTTAAAATGATAAAATCTTATATCCTCCGACTTAAAATTCTGAAAGTCACCTACGCAGCTCCCATACTAGTTATCCACATTTTAGGCTGTACAAAATTTAAATCCAAGACCATTGAACAATAGTTCTCAGCATATGAATCAGTGTAACATGGCCTCCTGGTGACATGATAGGAAAAAACTATGGGAGGCATTTACACATTAAAATTAGGGATTGATTGTCCATAGTGATTTTTTTTTTTTTTTAGAGGATTGTCCATAGTGATTGTTCAGCGTAGTTCAGTCGAAGAATCGAATTGAATAAGCACTGAATGGTTATTTGAGTACAAATGCATTTAAAATTCTCTATTAGCTAGTCTACCTAAAAATAAACCAAATGCACAAATAACTGGGAACTAAGTAATAATATATTTGCAGTAAAAAAAAAGTAATAATATATTTACAGCAATTTATCTAACCATCCCATATATTTTAATAATACAGCGGAACACAACAACCATCAGTTACATACTGCATCCCATGAATGAACACCACATTACATATTAACAGCTTTTGAGGATTGATACAAGTCTCAGAAAAGCAGTGAACTGAAAAGTTCCATATGTTGCATTAGCATTAATGTTTAGAAATATATACAAATATTCACAGGCAATGTAACCATATATAGACCGAGGAAGGGAGAGACATGACTGCAATCAGCTCAGCTGTACCGAACCCCATCCACATTCTAATATAAGATTGTATTTACAATTAAAGCATTCAGAATCTGCAACAAAATAAAAGTTGTCAACGTGCATTAAAGCTGTCCAACGGAACAAAAGGAATAGAAGACAGTTCTGGGTTGGGGTAAAAATGACTCGGGTATAGAATTCTTACGCCAAACATTAATTGTCATAACAAATAAGCTTCATACCTGTTATTCATGTTTTTTCCCGCCCTAAGTTGATTAAGTTGGTCCCTGAACAGAGCTGGGGTTGCATCAGAAACATGAGATGTGTAAGTAACATCAGAGACGTACAATTAATACTGTAGTTAATAACAAATGTAATATTGCAAGATTCTTACATCATAATTCAACTCAATGCATGTACAAAAGAAAAACCACTTATCTAGAGAACTGGATTCCTAGAACATGTTAAGCTTCACTAGTATATAAAAATACAAATAAAATGAAACCTATAAATGCTTAGCAACGGCATGTTCTGGTGATAATTTAAATGGTCTCATCTATCACAGTTTTCCTACTTGATGCCAGGGGGATATGGCATACAAATTTGTTTTGATTAAAACTGATGAATGATGATACCAAATGCTTACAGACTATATAATGGTGATGAGAAGAAAGTATTAGGATCCACTCATGTTACTCACTAACTTGAAAAAGTCATGTTTTTAAGAATACTGACATGAGAGGATCCTCAACCAAGAGGAAAATTAACAAGTCAATACTGCTCCAACTAATAAGGGCAAAAATATCAAACCAATACTGTTGACTAGGGACATGATTGGCTGCCACTATCATCAATCACATACAACATCCAAAGCACTTTCATCATACATCATACATTAAAAAAATAAAGCTCAAAAACATTAAATTAAAATCAGTAGATTAAAGAAACAATAATAACAATTATTACCAGCATCTTGATAGCGCTCTTCAACAACAGCTTTCAACATGTTGTGCAAAAGATTGAACTCCGTGGTCTCAGCACAAGGTTGACCACTTGGCCTGCAGTTATGTCACCTTTTAGTTAGAAGATGCCTTTTCACAATGAAAGAAGTACTAATGAAGTGACATATTCCAAGATTTTTTATTTTCTATAAATAAAAAGTATCAAGAACAGAAACTACACATAATACAGAAACTACACATCGAAATAACATTATCTTCAGAGGGGGAGTTCTTGACATAGATAGAGTTATAGATAATATCATTTTTGAGTCATGGTCATGGTTGAAAGCTAAGTTGAATGGATTCAAAGCAACATATTATGAGTGGTTGACACAACCGAGAAACTATGCTTAGCAGCAGTTGGTGGTGGATGATGCAAGTATAGGGTGCAGGGGGATAAATGACGTGTTTATGGTGTGAAGGGGGACAAATGGTATGGCAATTTTAATGCTGTGATGAGTGGTGATTTGGAGGGGATTAAAGTGAGCACTAGCTATTATGAATTTCACATGCTTTGGTAAAAGGGTATCTCTGAAACTGGAAAACTATGCCATTTTGGTTATATTTCTCTTCGTTGAATGGTTCGCATACTGACCTTACCAAAGCTATGCGGTCTTGGCTTTTTCGTGGATCATGAAAATAGAAGAGCATGCTACGTGTATAGGGAGGAACTTTTTGGTATAAATGTTGTATACTTTGTTTTCTTCATATGGGCTTGCAATGTAGTTGGAAATTACAGATGGTTAGTTTTTATTTATAGCTGGCAGAAGCTTATAAATATATACTAACCATCAATTGTCTCAGGGTGTTGTATTCTGAACTTATTGTAAAAGGGTTTTAGGTACCCCTTGTACCAATTATTAATACTTCTTTTCTTTGCTGATAAAAAAAAAAACAGAAAAGTCATATTGCTTTATAACAGTAAGGTATCTTTTTCACAAACATACCGGTCCATTTCAGTAAATAATCGGCCATCCAAACCAGGAAACTGTGTTGACAATTTGCCTGATTCAATTACTCTCATACCATCACTGTATGCCAGGTACTTGTTGACTTGTATTGGAACCTACAGCATAAGTAAAATAGTGAAATTTCTGATAAACCTTAGGATTTGGCATTCAATCAAAACAATCCAACAGTGCTTCCAAGGATATGAAACTAGTATAACTTCGGGATTTGGTAAAATAGCTTGTGACGGGAACTGAGAGTTAGGGGCAGTTATGGCAGTTGTTAGCAGAAAGCAAAAGCAGTTAGATATTAAATAGGTGTAATAATAACTGTCATTAGCAGTTATGTATTATTAGAATAAGTTGAATAGTAACTATCAAGTTGACAGTTTAGGGCAGTAAGTTAGGAGCAGTTACATATTATTAAATATGTGTGTAATAGGGGGACACATGTGTATTGTGTTCTAATAATTTGGACAGAAAACTCTTCTCTGTAGGAGTCTATGACTTGGGCAACAAATTCTGCTGTATTTTGTGTATTCTGTGTGATTTAATATTACTTTAGGTATTGCCATTCAATGAAAACAATCCAACAGTGCATCCAAGGATATAAAACTTGTCTTCAGAACTAACCTTTTTTTATAATAAAAATATGATGCAGGTGATTATGTATTCATATGCCCGAGTTTACAAATATTACCTTGCATCTTACTGCAATATTGATTGCGTCTGAAGGCCGAAGATCAAAGCTCACGCATTCTGCCTCATTTCCAACCTATACCAAATATAATTTAACTGTCATACAACAACACTTGGAGCTTGTTTATTTATTTTATTTTTGGGGGAGGGGGGGGGGGGAGGAGAGGAAGAGTACAAAGTAAATGCCTTTGTAAGATACAACTGGGCAAAGTATGCCTCATGAACTCTCCTGGTTACTCTAACAAGTTTGACCTGTAGAAGCAGGAAATGACATGATTTGATTCTTAATTTCATCGTGGAATCTAATGGAAAAATCACAATACAATCAGGATCAGGAGTAAGAGTATAAAGATAAACAGAATCATACTTCATAACCCATCTTGTCAATCATCTCCTTTACTACTTGATATAAAGTAGGTCTAGCCTGATACAGCAACCAGATAGTTAGTATCCATGGGCCATATTACATAAAAGCAAAATCTTTGGGATCAAACATTTGATTAATTACACATCTTGGAAGAACGAAGAAAAGAAGTATTCAGATATGTGTGATGAGGGTAATTCAGTGGAATTCAACTGACAAAGAGAACATACTATGGGAACATTGCGTATTGTTGCCATTAACAAGACGCTTGGCATCTCCACTGCAAATAAAGACATTCCAGAAATTTACAAAGGTACGGATATATATAAATATAATTATCAAAATCAAATCCAAGAACTAAGTTTCCATAATAATAATAAATATATATATATATATATATAGGAGTAAGAGAGACATACAAACAATTATAGGGAGAAGTAGACCAGTCCCATCTTCCATCTTCAATACAATAGCAGGATGTGGTGCATAATCTGGAAGATGTCCACCCTGAGGATTGTTATGGATGCATCTTAAGTGTCTTCCATCCCTCATTTTGATTATGAAACCATCTGCTCCACTCTTCACCTCAACTAGTCAACAAAATCACAGAACAAGTGTATTTTGTAAGAGCCAAATGGGGAGGAGACACTGTTTGCCAGAGCTTCTTGCACTAGCATTATAGACATTCAGTTAGCCCAAATCCACCTTTCAATTAACACATATACTTGTATCTCCAACAACATGTAACCATGCTATCTAGAAACAATGCCACTACATTGATAATATCAGCATATTGCAATATTGATCGTGCCAACTTTGAAGCAAGTGAACAATTTAAAGCACAATGTATCTAAGTTTTGTCCTAAACAAAAACAACCCTATATTATAGGAATCAAAAAGTTATTTAATCAATTTATTGATATCCAAAATTGTCATAGCCAAACATACCAGCTTCAATGACACTAGAGTTAACATAATCTTCATCTTTTTCATTGAAATTATCGGAGGTACTTCCGCTATCATTGGAGGGTGAGTTAAAAGTACAATGCACAGTCTTGCACTTTCGCATGTTTATATGGCAAGAAAGAAAACCGGGTTTAGCCTTGGCACCACTGAGACCCCAAAATTCACTTCTAATGCGTCTAACGTTCATTTTCACTGCCCCGATCATAGGAGTGCTGCAGAACCCTACTTGTTTGGCACGGACAGAAGGGCACACAACTGGTCCTTGCACAGAACTCATTCTCCAAACCTATACACTACACACACACACCAATAAACGAATAAACTAGGAGAAAATAAACTATGCACTTACACTATCATCTAATCACAAACGTTAATAGTCATATCAAGGATGATTTCTGATTGATTGATATAGCCATTAAACTCACAAACTACATGCATTAATTATGTTACAACAAGGCTATAACCAAAATTAGGGACAGAATAATTGCAATTACAAGACCCGAACCGTAGAGAACCGATATTTTCATTTTTCAAGTGATTACAATTATTGGTAACTTATTCGGCGATTACAATTAGCGATTAATTATGAAGTGAAGTGTTAGATTCAGACCTGGAAGAGAAGAGATGCAGGTAGGTATCTAAGGTGAAGACAACACAATCGTGTGGACCGATCGATGGATCACCGCAACAAGCGCTGCGCTGGTGGTTTTGAATTGAGAAAATTAAATTAGATTATTGGTAGAAACTAGATAAGATCGTGTAAAGAGTTAATCAGAAAATGGAGCGGAAAATAAGAAGATGGGAAAAGAAGATAAGAGATTCTTTGAGAAAGATGTCAAAGCAAAGAACTAAACATATAAATATGAAGTGAAGATTGCGTGAGCTTGAATCATTATTCATATCACCCAAGGTGGTACAATCACTCTTATACCCTCACCCACGTATTCACTTTCTACTTTGCTTTGCTGCAATTCAAATGCCATCAAATATCAATCAATCAAATAATACTGTCTAAACTAGTATTTTACAGGATAAAAAAATTACTATACAATAGAATCACCTTCTCTTCGTTTTTTTTTTTTTTTATTCAAAAAAGTTTTTAGGTCCCAAGATTTATCCAGGCTAAGACATATCTCAAGACCCACTCACCTGAACACTTACAGAGATACTTACAGATCGTTCACCAACAAAATTTTCACATCAAACAGTAGGATTTGAATCCACATCCTTGTGAGATATGAGTTCGATCCTTACTAACCTAACCAACCTTTATTGGCATGGTCTCTTCGTTTTAATTTGTCTGTGTTTGTGATCGAGTTCTGAATAGTCAATTTCAGTAAATATTTATGTCATGGACTCGTTTATTTGTATTTTTATTATCTGTTTTTATTTTTTAATTTCGCTTCTTGTTACAAAATTGTTACTTTATTTTTTATATATTTTTTGTTTTTAAATATTTGTACATAAAATAGTAAAAATATTTTTTTCCTGTGTTCTATATAAATCTTTGAAAACAAAAAATAAATTAAAAATATGGTGACATTTTTATAATTAAAAAGTAAAATTTGAAAATAAAAGCAAACAAGTCCTGAATAATTCCGTGAAATATTAGACGAATTCAAGATTAGATAAGAGAAAATTTGAAAAAGTCAATTAACACAACTAAAACATGAGTAACTAGAATTGCATCGCACGATCATATATATAATTAGAGTAACAACAATTTATTGACAATACCAACGTAACGTAGAGTTTAAAATAGTGTACTTTAAATATTTATTAATCTCTTTTCCAAAAAAAAATATTTATTCATCTAAAAGACTTAATTTTATTTTCAAGTTGAAAGAGACAAAAATATATAAAGCACGAATAAAAGAAGGCTGTCTTATAGTGAGGAGTTATAGCTGAGTTGTTTGAAGTGTGTGATATATTATAAACTTTCTAGTATCTATTAAGCTTTTAATCTCATTGGAGCATCTCCAATGCTAGTTGTTTAATGAGTTGTTTATGTTAAAACACTATTGCTTAGTTTTTTTTAGCATTAGAGGTAATCTACGTGTCATATTGGGTTGCTTAAAATTAAGCAACGTTGCTTCTATAAGCAATCATTGCTTAAGCTTAAAATAATATTTTCTTTCCATTTTAAGGGTGGATCATTTAAGTGTGAGTCATTTTGTGGTCATTTAAAGGTGAGTCATTTAATGATTGCTTAAAAGTATACTATTGGAACAAAATGTGTATGAGTTGGTTAACTTTAATGTGGCATTGTGGGGGCCAATTAACAGCTCAAAATGCATTGTTTAAATTACATTCATTGGAGATGCTCTTATAGTAATAGAGAAATGCTAACAACCAATTCAATTTATTAAAAAAAAATCTGATTTGAATTATGGTATTGGTACGGATTATTCATTCGATTTATTCCATATCCAAAGTGGCATCACCAGGATTTAAACCTTGGACCACTTGATTAAGGGACACAAGTCGTTACCACTTATGTCAACCAATGTTGGTTGAATTATGGTATGTTTGAAACAGTGAAACAAATATAGACGAAAAAATATAAATAAATATATATTCTCTTTCATTTGGTGAAAGAAAACATAAGAAATTTGTTTTTAAAACAAAATTTATTTATCTTTTAATTTAAATTTTAAAGTTTTTTATCCCCTTTATTTTCCCTCCCTCTGTTCCAAACTAAGTATAAAGTCAACTTTTTTTTATCATGGTTCTCTCCCTGTTGTTCACCCAATTAATCTATATCAATTATAGTAAATATATTTTTCTTTCATAAATAACTATAATAAATATTATTCATCGTAGTAAAAAAATTTAGGACTTAAAATATTATATCTATATATATATATATATATATATATATATATATATATATATATATAGTTAGTATTTTAGAACAATAAATTAAATAAATTTGAAAATACAAATAGTTAGTATTTTAGAAAAAATAATAAAAAATAAAATAAATAAATTTGATATTTTAAAAATATATTAACAAAATAATTAAATAATTTTAAAATTATTTTTAAATAAAAATATTAAAAAATAATAAATTTATTTGTTATAATTGAAAATAGTACAACAAAAAATATTTGGGAGTTGTGTTAAGATGAAGAATATACATGGTCATGTCGTTATATAAATTAAAGAAGACCTAAATAAAATTAAAATAGAAAAATATTTGAGTAAACTTTTACTAAATTTTAAATTTTTAGTGTATGAGTTTAATTTGACCAAGGAGGATTGAATTTAGCATAAGTTAGTTTCTCATAATATTATAGACTAATGTTCAAATATTTATTAGGTGTCCACATTTAATATCTAATAATATTTCGAACACTAAAATAGTTAAGCTTAGTTGATTAAGCAATATGAATTGTTGTAAAAATTTTAATGTTAGAGTTTGACTCCTCTCTTCAAATAAAAAATAATATCTCAAACAAGATTACCTAAAAGAATACTTATGAAAACGAAAGAAAAATATTATTATTAATCTGAGTATGAAGTGATTGTTTTAGACTTTCAAAAAATATATTTTCTTATTAATATTAAATAATTAAAAAAAAAGTTAACAAACATATAATAAACAATAGTAAGTTATTACGAGTAAAAAGATCTTGAAAAAGTTCTTTTATCTTATTATAATTTTCTCTTTTCTTGTATAAAAGTGACCACAATTTTTCCTTTATTTTTTTTCACTAATTAACTTTTTTCTCTCGTCTCTTTTCGTTTGTACTATTCCATTGTTACTTTTTTTTTTCAATTTTTTTGGTAGAAATTTTACATTAGAATAAAAAATAGTAGTAGATAGTAAGAATCAAATTTGTCTATAATATCTTACATCTACTAAGGAAAGAATGTCATAGAATATCTATAAGTTTCCAAAAGTAAAATTAATAATCTTTTTTTACCTAGAACTAGAATCAACAATATCCAGAAAAAAAATGAATTGATTTAATTATCGTTTAAAAAATGTTAAATAAGTTTGATCATGATAATTTAATAAATAATTTTATATTTTAAAATTAGAAAAGATAAATTTAAAGTAAAATATAACAATTTTAATAAATTCTTTTAATTAATTAAAAATCATCTTTATAAATGCGTTTTAAGTCTAAATAACGTTGAACCAATGCTAATAATTTGGATAAATACTATGTAATTTCAAAATTAAATATTAAATGAAATTCCACCGACGTTGATAGAAGTAAAGCTTGAGAAGAAATTTATTATTATAAATGAATTTTGTGCAATGAAAATGTCATGTTCTGAATTATTCAAGCCCTAAAGCTTAGTTGAAAATTTTCCAAGTTGACTCTAGATTGATTAATTAATTGTCATACAATGAAGAATAGACTTGTTAATAATATTTACCTGATTAGTTATCATATACTTTTAGAAGAAGGTTTAAAAGAATACCGATCTAGTTTAGTTGGTCGAATAATATGTGTAAGTTGCTGTAAATTCTTTGGTATTTAAATTTGATTCCTATGGATAAAAGAAATTTTATAAGATTATTTGTAAGAATGTGTGTAATATGCGAAGTGTTTTGATTATTTATTAAGTTTCGAGATTTTAATTCATTCTAAAGTCTATAAAATGTAAATTCAGCCTATATAAATTGTTTAATTTGATGGAGGAAGATAAAAAATTGACTGGGATAAAAACTAAACAAACTGAAAGTACAATTATATTTTTCATGAAGAAATGAAGAAAAGGATTGAAAGATATAAGATTTAATTTGGATTGAAAATTAGGAGATAGTAAACCTTATAATTTACCTTAAATGATGATAATCGCTAGGAAAAACAATGTAATCCTTTCATCAATTCATCTAAATCCTATCTCCAATTAAACTAAAAAATGAATTCATGATGCACCTAATCAATTTCAATAATAAAATTAAAGAGCATCATATATCTAATTATATTTTATTATAAAACTTCATAAAAAAAAATTTGATCATTAATATATTAATTTTACAAGCATGGACTTTTAAAAAAATTATTAAAATTTTGTTCTCGGTTAAAAATCTCCTAATATATAAACGTATAAGTCTACTCTCTCCTCTCATATAGTGATGTAGTGATATACTTCACTCTCTATTTGGTATATCTTTTTCTACTTTTAATATTAACCAAACAATTTAAATGTAACTGAATATCATAAATCAATTTTAAATATATATATATATATATATTTTTTTTTATCTTCAAAATTTAAATACTTAATATGTATCTGATATATTCTCTTATATTTTTAAATTTTAATATCAACTAAACTATTTTATAAGTTATAACTGAATATCAAAACTAATTTCAAATATATATTTTATTTTTAAAATTTAAATACGTTTCTAACATACATATGATATATCATCTTACATTTTTAATATCAATTTAATTATTTAACTTAGTATTTTCTCTTTTTTCAATCTATCATCTTTAATATCTTTAATTTTAACTTAAATTTCAATATTTTTTACATATTAATGACATTCAAGAATGATATTTACATATTAAATTTGATCCGTAATACAGGTTCATCAATATATATTCATATAATAAACTATAATCACGAAACAAAGTTACTGTTTCTAGCCAGAAGGGCAATTGTGGCTTTTCGAAAAATGGGCAGAAAGTTTCGGTTGCCAGATGCCACGTGCCCAAACACATGGCGCATGATGTGGATAAGGTGTTATGGTCAGTATCATTATAATAACGCCTATTAAAATAACAAAATATCTTCTTTTTATTCCAACAAAAATCTGTTTTATTTTTGTTTTATGGTGGTCCATATATTAGTATCAACTTTATCTGGATGTACCATGAAAAGAAATAATACTTGCACAAATTTAAATTGTAAGTAATGTTTTATGATTAATTTAATTTAAATTTTGTGAAAAATAACTTTATAAAATTTGAAAATCACAATATCTCTTATTTAAAAGAAAATTCAAAGAAATTTTTAAACTAATAAATTAAACACACAATTTACCCCAGAAAAGGAGACTTTTTTTAAAATATATATATATATATATATATATATATATATATATAACTTGTCCATGTTCACCATTCAATAAAAAAAAAAAAAAACTCAATTTCTTATATTTGAAAGGATTCTCAAGTTTATTGAATTTGATTGGAAATTATTAGGATATCCAGTGCAGATAATTAAGGCCATACGATACGATATACTTTTTCTTCTATTAAGATTTAATGTACGTTGATTTTAATGAATTACGTATAGCCTTTTTAAAATATTGAGAATTTTAATTTAGTTATTTCATGAATTAAATATTGAATCCTACTGAAATTTAGTCCATATTTACAGGACATTACTGTAATGTATGTATCATGGCATAACTAGGATGGACACAAGGGAGCAACCTTGTTGAATTAATTGGATTGCAACTTGGGAATCCGATTATTCACAGAGAATCCCAAAATAAAGGCACTATGATCGATCATCATCACGCAAAACACCACCACAAGCTGCTTGTCCAGATTGGCTGTTACGGCTAGTGGAAATTTGTTTGGACTCTGGAGTGTAGCTGAGTTGAAAAAGTAGCACTTGGTTAATTAAGTTTCATGTCTTGGGTGGATTCTTATTTCAGGGAAATGGACATTTATTTTGAAATGTCTCACTGTTATATCGTACTTTAATCATTTTGTGTATAACAGTGAGATTGAAGTTTCCTACTTTAGGTTTGGATTAAGCTTTCTCATTTGAAATGGGTTGCCAATTCTGCAAGAACAAGGTCCAGATACTTGCAAGACTTATTAACTCGGGTAAATTATATTTTTGCTTGCACTTGAGACTTGAAATCTAGTCTATTTATTTTTTTCCTACTGTGGTTGGTACATCTGGTTAAGATATTTTATCTGCATACAGGGCTGTGTATATATATGAAGGAAGAGTGGAAATAAGCAATTGTCACCATCAACATATCTTAATGAAGCTGAACTTTTCCCTGATCAGTTTGTAAAACGTAGTCCACAGAACCAAGCTTTGATATGTACTGCTGGTAGTTTAGTTAGAACTAAAGATTGCTTGGCCCTTGTTGTAGAAAGTGATTTTGTGGCCAGAGCGAAAGATAGCACCACCAGGGCCTAACACCTTAGTCAAGTGATGAAGAATTTCATTTTTATTGGCTTGGCATTTTATTCTTTGGCGCCTCAACTTTGGTGGGCATTTCACCATTTTATTGGAGAGGTGGTTGCGATTCAGCATTTTGATATGTGAAATGTGAAATGGGTCTCCCAATGGACTTTTATATTTAGTTGTATGATGAGTTAGGAGACATTATTGTAAAATGTAGGGGAGGATTACTACTATTAGACATTTAGACCCCTTGATAAACATCTTGTATCTTTCTTATTGTATAATATTTCCACTTAGCTTGGATACCTCTGTTTATAAAATTTGTTCCCACTTTTGAAAAGCTACATGACTGTTAACAATATTCTTTTAATGTAACCTGAACTCATAGAAAAAAGTTAACAATATTCTTTTAATGTATCTTTCATTTTTATTGTATGTTAACAATTTGAATTCACATTCCGAGAATGAGAAGAAAAAGGTACAAGAAGTTATAAATAGCAGATTTTGAGTACAGACCTGTTTATTCTATTACAGGTTTCGCATCTCTATTACTCGACTCGACTTGTTTCATAGAACTCAAAATTCATGAATCTGTTATGAAATCCATATCACTTTTTTTTTTCTTTCGGTAATGCTATATTTCTGGAATGTTTTCTAAAAAATAACAGCCGCATTCTCTAATTTACCTTCTCTTATTTGTTAGCAAAAGGTACAACACACAAAAAGTATTTGACAAACATCACGGACTCAATGTTATATTTTTTTTCTTTCTAGAGTCATTTTCTTAGATTTTTACTATTTTAATAAGGTTTAAATATTTTTTTTAGTTTTTGCAATTTAGCGTTTTTTTGTTTCTCGTCATTACAATTTTTTTTTTTTATTTTAGCCCTTACAAATTATGTTTGTTTTGTTTTTCGTCGTTAAAACAGTTTAGATAAGCACTATCTAAACCTCTTTAAGAACGAAAAATCAAACAAATATAATTTGCAAGAACTAAAAAACAAAGTTTACATGGACGAAAAATAAAAAAACGCTAAATTAAAAAGACTAAAAAAATATTTAAGCCTTTTAAATATACAAACTTATTCTCATTAGTAATACAAACCCAGCACGAGGGAAAGAAGATATAATACAATCACCATTTAAAGTCCTGCCCAAGGATTGCATTTTCCAGAATTAATTAACACCAACTAAACAAAACCCGTCCCAATTTAAGCTATAAAAACAAAGTGCATCCCTTGGCAAAAGCGCTGTGCATCTTAAATCTGAAACACACGACTTTTCCTGTATCAATACTAACCAAGATCAAAGACCCGTAATATTTTCCTGTATCAATTTTTAATGTATCAATACTGACCAAAATCTTAAAAGGCAATCCCGTAAACTGTGTGTAGTAAGGTCTGACCAAGATCAATACAACAACAAAATCAAAAGAATACATTCTCCATCCCAAAAAGAAAAAAGCTAAACTCTAATTTACCAACTAAATAAATATCAGTAATATTGCAGAAATGTTATCACTATTCAAGGACAATTAAATTCATCCCAAAAATGAAGAACTTAAAAGTCTGAAAAATTAGTAAAGCACATCCAAAAAATGATCGTTCCTCTCAAAAAGAAACATTACGATTGGCAAGGAAAGCTCTAGATCTTTCCTCTCACTCGGACGATGGATGTGGTCGCTATGCGTCTATCGAAGGAGAAATAATTTAGTGGCATACGGTGGTGGGTGTGGGCGGAGGCAGAATTTGGTGGCAACGGAGAAGAAGAGTGCGGGAGGAGAAGGGGAAGCGACTAAATGTAGAGGGTTTGAGCAAACACACTGAGGTTTGGTATGGTTTCTACTTTCTACAAAGAGGCACGTGAGAATGGTTAGTAAATCTTTGGATAAATACCCATTTTGGTTCCTGAAAGTGTGAGGCATTGACAGATTGATCTCTCTGAAAGATGAAAAATTCGAATTTAGTCCTGAATGTGCAAAAAATGTGACAGATTAGTCCTACCATTAACTCTCCTCTGTTATCTCTAACGTTCGTGCCTACGTGGCAACTCTGGTAATGACGTGGCAGCTGACTGTTGCCACGTGTCTTTCACGTGTCCAAAAATTGACTTTTCAATTTAGTCCCTGAACTAAACCACTTGTTGATCTTTTGGTCCCTGAACTTAACCACGTACTGTCATTTTGGTCCCTAATCCCTAAAAGTAGTTTTGAATTTTTAATTAAGTTTCATGCTACATGAAAATTATTAGCATAGTCATTATCATATCTCATTACTTCTATTCCATATCCCTCATATTTTTATCTTCCTCTTCCGTACTTTGTAGTTCATCTTGACTTTCACATCCACCATTTGCATGCAAAGTTCGCCATTTATTCAACTAAAACATCAATTCTAATAGGAAAATAACACCAAAACATCTTAAAAAACTATTTGATTTTTTTTTCTTAATAAACATTGTCTAGCCTTAAGAAGTTACATTTTATTCAATTGAAATTTTTCAAATAGATTCTTCAACACTCTCAAGTAACCATTACATTTAAAATTCTTTGATGTCTATATATATCTTGCGGTACTAGTTCATGAAAACAACTTTTGTGAACAACGACGTGAAAACTTCAAAGAATAAAAAAAACAGGGTTAAGATGTACTACACTTGCCCCATTGAAAAAGTATGTAAGGAAATGGTCAAAACACTTTCTTTTTTTCTCCCTTTCGTGATTCTCAAGTTTTTTTTCCTTGTCTTTGCATGATTAATGTTATTCCATACAATAGATTAATTAATTAATTAATTAATATAACATTCTACACATATTAATAGCATATAAGATAATAATTTGATTTGGATAGAAGATCTGGTTTGGAACCTTATAGAATCTTGTTAACAATGTCCTGAATTTAGCCACTAACTACTGCTTTGTAATCGTGTGCTCAAAAATTAGTTTCATATTTATAGTATAATTTAAATGGCATAATTGGTAAGAGGAAGGTGAAAAATATGAGGGGTAAGGAATATAAGTGAGGGAATATGATAATGTCCATGCTAATAATTTACATAAAACATGAGACTTAATTGAAAATTTGAAAGTGCTTTCAGGGACCAAAATGTCATTACGTGGTTAAGTTCTGGGACCAAAATGTCAGTAAATGGTTAATTTCAGGGACCAAAATGACAGTAAGTGGTTAATTTCAAGGACCAAAATGTCAGTAAGTGGTTAAGTTCAAGGACTAAATTGAAAAGTCAACTTTTGGACACATGGCATTCACATGGATGACACGTGACAATCACGTGGATGACACGTGACAACCATTAGCTATCACGTCATCACCAAAGGTGCCTACGGACGTTAGAGATAACAGATGATAGTTAACGACAGGATTGTCGCACTTTTTGCACATCCGATGACTAAATTTGAATTTTCCATCTTTGAGATACCAATCTATCAGCATCTCACACTTTCAAGGACCAAAATGGGTGTTTACACTAAATCTTTTAATTTGAACCATTAATTTTGATTCAACGGCTCTCATAAAATATGTCTCACACACACACACACACACACACACACACACACACACACACATATATATATATATATATATATATATATATATATATATAATGTACTCTACATATGTATGGTTCATCAATTGAATTCATAAATGCTTATTTACTCTATGACTTAATTGATTTTAGTTTACAAACAGTTTTGTCAAACGCACCTCAAAGAAATTGAATGCAATAAAGAAATTAAAAAACTATAATTATATTATTTAATTTCTAGCACGAACAATTTACTTTTGCGTTACGACCATGATAACTTTAATTATCTTTTTTTTTTTTGACAGATTTAATTATCTTATTTCTTGTATGTTAAACTGGGACAAAGTGTTCCGGGTCTGCAACTATAAAATGTAGGACTATTGTCACTAGTGCTTTTAAAATTAGACTGGTGATTGAAGCAGTCACAATACTGATTCAAGGTGGAATTTTTTTTGGGTGAATATTCAAGGTGGAATAGTTTAACTGTAATTGAATCGGTATAAATAATAATAATAATAATAATAATAATAATAATAATAATAATAAATAAATATAATATAATTTTATAACATTAAAAATCAAAATAAAACATCATTATAGATTCTTGACATTCAAAGTTTATCACATAAAATTCTAAATCAAATATATCATAATATTTAATTTTAATTAATAAAATATAACAATATTCATTAATAATAACAAATTTACATCTAGAATAATTAAAGAAAATGTTGTTCCCTAATGGAACAAACACCAGTGGCAACATCAAAAATCAAAATTTTACTTACTTAAAATATTTCTCGTAGAATGTTGTTCATCGGTTAAACGTATTTTAATTCTTTTCTGAGTTTTCTCCGTAATGTAATGGACTAGGGGCAGTGCGGTGTGGTTTGGCACAAAGTTTGTGGTGTGGTAGTGGCTGTTGTTGTTAGATAGAGGATGTGACACGTAAAGGGCAGCTAGCGGTTTGTTGGTGTTTTATTTATTTATTTATTTATTTTTATCAGTTAAATATTAGTTGTTAATATGTTAATTTTTTAACCTATCCCTTCAAAGTTTTAACAATGATGATTTGTCTTAATTATGTCATAGCAATAAGGGAAGATGGGTTTGAAGTAACTCCATCTTATATGAATATACATAATGATCAAAAAAATATATGAATATACATCTCCTGTAAATTTTTACATGTAATGCTACTTCCATGAAGCAATGTGTTAGAAAATTCCATATTGCCTACCATAATTATTGGAGTATATTTTATATGAAAAAAAATATCAATGTCCAGCTCATTTTGGAATAGAGAGAAGGAAAAAAAAAGATAAAAATAATAAATAATATGATTAAAAAAAAGTGAAAGTGAAAAAAAAAGTAAATATACACTTACAATTATTCAATTTATATGCATTCCACAACTTCACTTACCACCAATTGATTTTAAAGATGAAATTTAACTTGGTGGGAGAGTCTATGTAGAAATTGCCTAACTGTTAGGCACATGATATAGACATATGTGGAGATGGCTCAAGTGTTGGCCGAATGATATTGGGTGAGTTTGTTTAAATTTAAAAAAAACTATTTAAAAAGTATTTTTTTTAAGTAGATATCGATTGCATTTGTTTAAACTTTGATTTTTTTTTTTTTGAGAAAAAAACACTTATTGTAATTTTTTATGTTTGTTTAAACTTTTTTAAAAAAAAAAAACAAAAGCAAAAAATAAGCTGAAAATTGTTTTTTTTTTTTTTAAGAAACAATTTGGGGCTGTTTCTCAAAGAAAGCAGAGGCGGAAGCAGAGTTTAAAGAAAATTTTGGACACAATCACCCCTCCTTTTAACCTTACGTTTACACGCAGTTTGCAGCTTCCAGCCCTCATTTCATGACCTACCTCCTTTCTCATCGTGACTTAGCTCCAGGCTTCCCTTCGCAGAAGTGTTGTTCTTCAGACAAGGTTTATGTTGTGTGAGATCTCTAAAAAGTGCTTTTTAAAATTGTAACCAAACATAAAACAGTTTCTGCTTGTATAAGAATCACTAAAAAATAAAGAGTAAATTACACGGACCCTCCCGAGGTTTGCCCTAATTACACTTGATACCCCTCTATTTTTGAACCCTACAGAAACCCTTCCTAATTTTTGAATTTTCGTTACACCGATCTTTCCTCTTAAGTTTAAATTGTTACACCGACTCCCCCTCTTAAGTTAGAAAAATCTTACACTGATCCCCCCTTAGGAGTACTCAAAGTAATGTCAAAAAATGGAGGGGTATTAAGTGTAATAAGAATAAACCTTAGGGAGATCAATGTAATTAACTCTAAAATAAATTACTTTTTTTAAAAACACTTTTTTAATCCTAAACAAACGGATCCATGATTTGTTTCTTAAAAAAATAGAAAACTGGTTTTTTTTTTTAAGAAAAAACAGTTTAGACAAACATATTAAAAAAGCATAAAACAGCTAATTTTATTAAAAAAAATGCTTTTTTATATAAAAAAAAGAACAAATTATAGCAATATCTCCTAAGATTTAGTGTAATTACACAAGCACCCCCTATTTTTTTAACCATTACTTTCGCCTCCTCTGTAGGGGGTGTTAGTGTAAGGTTTGAGAGGGTGTCAGTATAATGTTTTCAAACATATAAGGGGGTATTAGTGTAATGTTTTCAAACTTAAATGGAGGTTAGTGTAGGAAAATAAAAAAGGGTGGGGTTATGTGTAATTTGATAAAAGTTCATGGGATGTTACTGTAATTTATTCAAAAAAATAAACAAACGGACCCATTAATTAGAGAAAAATGATATAAATATGGTTAAGGTCGCTATATTTTTATATTGATGAATTTAGTTTTCAAATTATAAAAAATATGTGAATTTAATTTCTCTCAACTTTAAAAAGCATGATAAGATTTTAGAAAGGAGATACTAAATTCACGTTGATTATATTTGACTAAAAGTATATAGATTAAAAATATATTTTTTCTTCTTTTAAAAAAAACATATTTTTTCTTATGAATTACATGGCTTATGACCATGCAACTCCTTGAGCTTTAACTTGAGGAAGTGTTTGTTTAAGGAATTGTTTGGTAAGGACATTCTTTTAAGTTTTATAGGAATCTTATATTGAAAATTTTAAATTCTTATGTTTGATAAGACAATGAGTAAAAATTATTGTTAGGAATTCAACATTCTCAAGAATGTTTTTTTTATAAAGTTTTTCACTAAAACTTTCTTATGTGGGATGGTAGAAGTCCAAGATTCTCACGAATGAGAAAAGTTTTTTTTTTATAATTATTTTTATATGTTCCTAAAAATATTTTAGACATTGAAAAAAATATTTATAACATTATAAAAAAACATGATTTCCAAAAAAAAAAATTATAATTTCCAGAAAATATGACATGAATGAGAAAAAGTTTCATATAAGAGTGATATTTCTCCACTTTTGCATAAGAAGTTGGGTTGCCTTTCTTTTTTTTGTCTTACCAAATTTAAGCAATTAGAATAATATTCTATGCAAGTAATAGTTAAAAGAGTAAATTACAACAACATCACCTGAGGTTTCGTGTAATTCCACAAGCACTTCCTGTTTTTTTAACCATTACTTTCACCTCTCCTATAAGGGGTGTTAGTGTAAGATTTGAAGGAGCGTCAATATAATTTTTTCAAACATATAAGGGGGTATTAGTGTAATGTTTTCAAACTTAAAAGGAGGTTAGTGTAAAAAAATAAAAAAGGGTAAGATTATGTATAATTTCATAAAAGTTCAGGAGGTGTTGCTATAATTTGTTCTATTTAAAAATACCACACATAATTTATGTTGAGCCTGTCCTCACCTAATTAGCCTCCCTTTGCTATAAAAGAAATCTCATGGTCTAGCCAGTCAAACCATTATATCCAAAATCGTAAACTTTCTCTTGTTCTTCTCTACAAATAAAAGGTCTCTTTTCACTCACACCTTAATGTCAAAATCTATGGAACTCCCAGATTGTGTATATTGTAGGCCACCATTTACAATCCCCCCATGTGCTTCAACGCCAAAGCATTCTCTCTATCTATCTAATCTTGACGACCAAAGGTTTGTCAGATTCACCTTTAACTATTTGTTCCTCTTCAAGAAATCTGTGTGCTTGGATGTGTTGAAGTCTTCTCTGTCAAGAGTTTTGGTGGATTACTACCCCTTGGCTGGGAGGTTGATCAGGAGCAGCATTTGTGATGAGGATGATCACAAGCTTGAGGTAGATTGCAATGGAGAAGGTGTTGTGTTTGCTGAGGCTTTCATGGATGTCACTGCTGAAGAATTACCTGAACCTTCCAAGGTGCCAAACAATTCATGGAGGAAGCTCTTGTACAAGGTGGAAGCTCAGAGTTTCTTAGATGTTCCTCCTCTTGTAATCCAGGTCAGATCATGTCATGTCTATCTTCATAAACGAGAAATTATTGCATAATCTAAGACTATACATACATATAGTGTCAACTAATCTCTATGTGAAGCGTAATCTGTTGGGCACCAGAGTAACAAAATAATAACTCGCAACTAAAATAAGATATGAGAAAAATAAGAATTGACACTCAATATTTTAACGTGAAAAACCCTCAACGAATAAGGGAAAAAACCACGGGCAAGACCAGAGAAATATTTTTACTAAGTGGAAGAAAATTACAACCTCTCTCTAACTGTAAGGAGAGAACAATTACACTCTCTCTTACAATAGGAGAACACACACACTACTAGTGTTGCTACCTCTCTCTCTCTAAAATTACTACAATTGTAGTGGGATACAAAGATGAGCAAAATGGCTTGCTATTTATAGGCAAAGATGGGAGCTCAAGCATTTAATGTATTGCAACAATTTTCTACCCTCCAACCAATTTTACAAGCCTAGCTAAGTAGAGCTAAAATTTTCATCCCTTCATTTTTGACTTGTATGCCACAAAAGTGGCTTTAGTCCACGGCTTCACAATCTCCCGCTTAAAGCTACTTTTGTGAGTTTTCAAATATCTCTTTATCTTGTCATTTCCTTGCTGCTTACGTTTCTGATAGGCCAAATAAGGATCGACACCATACAAACTTGTTTGTATTGATAGGCTTCGTCATCACATCTGCTAGGTTATCTTTAGTGTGAATCTTCTGCATGTCCACGCTTCCTTCCTCTACTACTTCTCTAACAAAGTGATATTGAACACCTATGTGCTTTGTCTTGGAATGAAAGGCTGGATTCCTTGCAATGTGCAAGGCACTTTGACTGTCACAATACACAGTAGTCTTCTGCTGCTTGTGCCCAAGTTCTTCCAATAGCCTTTGAATCCAAATAGCTTCCTTGCATGCCTGGGTAGCTGCCATGTACTCCGCTTCTGTAGTAGACAAAGCTACAACAGTCTGTAATTTGGATAACCAGCTCACTGCTGTAACGACCCAACTTCGTTACAGTTATGTTATACTAAACTCTCTATTTAATTATTATCATGTGAAAGAACGTATAAATTTTTTTACATTTAAAATACATACATATGTACCTATATAAAACGTTCATCACCGCATCGTCCAAATGTAATATACTGATTTACACTTTAAAATACGAGGATACATATAACATCAGAAGGAAGATTCCCTTGTAGAGGACGTTCACACTAATCTTTATATTTATACAAAATCCTAAGTTGGTCCCCCCTAAAATGTACATATATACTAGAACAAAATTAGCAAAAACAGGAGGATCGTCCAATCTTAGGATCGTCCAATCAACATAGCAGGAGAATCGTCCAATCTTCAATCATGACTAGCATGAGAGCCAGCACCATCACTGCTACCTGCTCCCGTGTTAACCACATGATCATTGCAGTAAAACAATACAAACACAAATTGCAAGGGTAAGCTTACTTATAAAAAGAATGATATAATATACACAATTTCAATCACATCATTCATAATAATAAACATTCAGTTCACTTCAGGTATCATTCCATACATCAATATCATCATGCAACATTATGCTGACTCGACTCCATGGAGATTTCAACAACTTTCGGGCGGTCCTCATAGGCCTCATCCCCTACCATTAGTCTCGCCTTAGACCATTCAGGGAGTCCCTTGAGCCACCATGTGGAGGAAGTGTGAATTTAATCCAATATAGACAAGTGTTGGTATTGGCTTACCTCTGTCAGGTTTGCAAAACCTTCCATCTTTAGGAATTCGCCCACTTGTCTATTCTATATGCCCGCCATTGGCCATCACGAAATCCTCCAGCACTAGGTTGAGAGCCCACCTAGCACCCTCAACTTACGTGCCTACCCTTATGCAATATCATGCACAACTCAACAACTCTGATTGCCACACGTTCTCTCTATGTTATAAATTCACCATTTTTCTCAATTCAAGCTTATGAACCTATCCAGCAGTTCAATAAGCTCAAGTAAGGCATTCTCACACCTCGAATCCTTACTCACAACACCACATTAAATTTCACTAAGGGTGAATTTCCTAACATAGTTCTTAGAACTAAAGTGGTGGCAGATCCAACATCCTCATTCGTAACAAGACTAGGTTCTGATTCTCTGTTAAACACACCATCAAAATTTCACAACCACCATCGTTGGACGTCAGACTTTACTAAACATAAGGCACCACTGGACGCGGGTCATTATACACTGAATCATTGGACATTGGTCTCTAGACACTAGGTCATTGGACGCTGGTCTTTAGGCACTGGGTCATTGGACGCTGGTCTTTAGTATTCACTGGACGTTGTTTTTTTTTTTTTTAGTTGTAGTGTAGATAAATGGACAATGGTTTCCTTTGGACGAGTGTTTTTCTACAGAGCCCAGAACCTTTCAAAACCCATTACGAACACATGCTTCAAAGATTTTGAAACCATTTTCCAACACTTACAATATCGTTTCAAAACACAACAACATATTATCACAACAAACTCAGCTCAGATCATCAAAACATCAAAAGAGCAGAAATCATCACATCATCATAACAGATCTTTAAAGCATCCAAACAGAAACAGAATTCCAAACATATCACCACCAGATCAGACAAACAAGTTTAAAGCTTCCCTTACCTACAGCTCTTGACTCAAACCGTGAAGAAGAAAAAGCTAGAGAGGATAACTTTGAGATTCTCGAGTAATCTGCCCTCAAGTTTTGTTACAGAATCAACTAGGAGACACCAACTTAAAATCAGCCAAGAACTCTCTAGGAAAGAATAAATAAATCTTCAAGTTCAGGTAGAAAATAGCTCTCTCACTCACGATAAGGAAACTTATAGAAAAAGAAAGATAAGAATGAAGGAGAATGGAAGAAACAGGAAGCTTGACACGTTCACTTAAGAGATTTGCATGAAATTTTGCTAGTAACACCTCTATTTTCTCTCAAAGCACCCCCCTTTTCTTATTTTTTTTCTTTTCTACAACTTACGAAATTTACGTAAAATTCCTAACAACAACCTTACCTTCTAAGCCCAACCGTACATGAAATATTATCAACAACATTATAGTACATAACAAAACAATCTATTTATTAATTCTTTTATACATAATATAGCTTTAAATTTAATTTCCTCTTGTATTTTCAATCAAACACTTGATCATACACTAAAAAAAATCACGACATTACAATTCTCCCCAACAAGAAAATTTTCGTCCTCGAAAATTCGCTTACCTGAGAAGAGATAAGGATATTGTTCACGCATTTTATCTTCAAGTTCCCATGTAGCATCACCCGTAGTATCACTCCATATAACTTTAACCAAACTAATAGCTTTGCCCCTAAGCTGTTTAGTCTCTTGATCCTCAATCCTGACTGGACGAGTCTCAAGCGTCCAGTCCTCTCGTACTTGTATCACATCCGGCTCAAGGATATGAGTAGGATCAGAAACATATTTCCTCAATTGAGACACATGTAATACATTGTGCAAGTTGGCTAGAGTAGGTGGTAAAGCCATTTCATAAGCCACTGGACCTATGCGTCTAAGGATTTGATAGGGTCCAATGAACTTAGGTGTAAGCTTCTTCGACTTAATTGATCGTCCAACACCCGTAGTTGGTGTAACCTTTAGAAACACATGATCGCCCGCTTCAAACTCAAGTGGCCTTCTACGTTTGTCCGCATAAGATTTCTGTCTACTTTGTGAGGCCTTCATCCTTTCTTGAATTAACTTAATCTTTTCTGTAGTCTGTTGTAACATCTCTGGCCCTACTACCATATTCGTTCCATCCTGGTACCAACAAAGAGGTGTTCTACACCTTCTACCATACAAAGCTTCAAATGGTGCCATACCAATACTAGCATGAAAACTGTTGTTGTAGGTGAATTCTACCAAAGGTAAAACTTCATCCCAACTTCCAAGATGATCCAAAACACATGCCCGCAACAGATCCTCTAGTGATTGGATCGTTCTCTCAGATTGTCCATCGGTCTGTGGGTGATAAGAAGAACTAAATCTCAACTTAGTTCCTAAGGCTTTTTGCAAACTTTGCCAAAATCTTGAAGTAAATCTTGGGTCTCTGTCCGAAATGATACTAGATGGCACTCCATGCAATCTTACTATCTCTCTGATATACAATTGAGTGAACTTCTCCAAAGAATACTTCATGTTAACAGGTAAGAAATGAGCACACTTTGTTAATCTGTCAACTATCACCCATATGGCATCACAACCTTTAGTTGTCCTAGGCAAACTGGATACAAAATCCATGGTAATACTGTCCCATTTCCACTCTGGAATCTCCATTGCTTGCAACAAACCACCAGGCCTCTGATGTTCTACTTTAGCCTTCTGACAAGTTAAACATGCTGCCACATATTGTACCACATCTCTCTTCATACCGGACCACCAAAATATCTTCCTCAAATCTTGATACATCTTAGTCATACCGGGATGTAGACTAAGTTTACTTTTATGACCTTCGTCCAATATGAGTCTTTTTAACTCAATGTCTTGTGGTACACAAATTCTACCTTTGAATCTCAAAATTCCATCATCACCCAAACTAAAGTCTATTGCTTTATCCGTACCCAACAACTCCATTGTTCTATTCAAGCTAGGATCCAATAACTGTTTCTCCTTAATCATTCCCAGAAAATTATTAGTCACAGTTAACATACCACAACTAAGGTGATCGTAGGTCACTTCAACATACAAGTTCAAATCTCTAAACTTCTCCACCAATTCTAACTCTTTCACCATCAAAGTGGACATCTGGACGGTCCTTCTGCTAAGGGCATCAGCTACCACGTTAGCTTTACCCGGATGGTACATCAATTGAAAATCATAATCCTTCAAAAACTCCATCCATCGCCTTTGTCTCATATTGAGCTCCTTCTGATCAAACAAGTATTTTAAACTCTTGTGATCACTAAATACATCGAATTTAGCTCCATAAAGATAATGTCTCCATATTTTCAAGGCAAACACCACAGCTGCTAACTCCAAATCATGAGTGGGATAGTTCCTCTCATGAGTCTTCAACTGTCTTGAGGCATAAGCCACAACTTTCCTTCTTTGCATCAACACACAACCCAATCCTTGATGAGATGCATCACAATAAACTTCAAAAGGTTCGCTAGTATCAAGTACTATAAGGACAGGAGAAGAAGTCAACCTTTGCTTCAATTCTAGAAAACTCTGTTCACAA
This sequence comes from Pueraria montana var. lobata, assembly GCA_026413185.1. NCBI lineage: Eukaryota > Viridiplantae > Streptophyta > Magnoliopsida > Fabales > Fabaceae > Pueraria > Pueraria montana. The sequence continues at coordinate 1,776,856 of CM048646.1, read as the reverse complement.
GCTTCAGTCCATGCAAATGGTTGGTCCTTGCGAGTAAGTTGGGTCAATGGTGTTACTATCTTAGAGAATCCTTCTATGAATCTCCGATAGTATCCCGCTAATCCAACAAAACTTCTAATCTCTGTGGTTGTCTTTGGACGTTCCCATTGCAAAACTGCTTCTACTTTTGAAGGATCCACCGCAATTCCTTCAGCTGAGATTACATGACCTAAGAACTTAACTTCTTCTAGCCAAAACTCACACTTGGAGAGTCTTGCATACAATTGCTTTTCTCTCAAAATCTCCAATACAACTCTTAAATGGTCTTCATGCTCTTCACGAGTACGGGAATAGATAAGAATGTCGTCGATGAACACCACAACAAACTTATCCAAGAATGGACGAAAGATCCTATTCATGTAATCCATGAATATAGCAGGAGCATTCGTCACTCCAAAAGGCATGACCACATACTCATAATGTCCATACCGAGTCCGAAAAGCTATTTTCGGTATATCCTCATCTTTCACCCTTATCTGATGATACCCCGACTTTAAATCAATTTTCGAGAAAATCTTTGCTCCACGCAACTGGTCCATCAAATCATCTATCCTTGGCAAAGGATATTTATTCCTGATAGTGAGCTTATTCAATTGACGATAGTCAACACATAGTCTAGAACCACCATCTTTCTTCTTGACCAGTAACACAGGTGCTCCCCAAGGAGAAACACTAGGTCTGATCATTTCCTTCTCCAACAAATCTTCAATTTGTTTCTTCAGTTCAACTAATTCAGCGGGTGCCATCCTATAAGGAGTTATTGACACTGGTCCCACACCTGGAACTAGTTCGATAGCAAACTCAACCTCTCTTTGTGGAGGCAAGCCAGGTACTTCTTCTGGAAAGACTTCAGAAAATTCTCTAACAACTGCTATAGAATTCAAGTCAAGATCACCCTTGACTTCCAAGAAAGAAAATACCACAAAACATGAAGCTCCTTCCTTCAAAGAAACTTGTGCTTTCTTTGCAGAAATAATTTCAAGATCTTCGTGATCAGGAAATACAAGAGTCTTTTGAGCACAATCTATAAGAATACGATTGGAGGACAACCAATCCATTCCTAAGATTATGTCCAAATCCATTAAAGGGAGGCAAATCAAGTTAACCTTGTACTTGCGTCCATTGACTAAAACAGGACACCCCACGCATACTAAAGAAGTCACCACCGGAGTGGCGGTAGGGGTAGAGACATGCAAATCAAACAACAAAGGACACGTAGACAATTTCAATCTTTTCACACAATCATAAGAAATGAAGGAATGTGTAGCTCCAGAATCAAACAAAACAGATAAGGAGTTACCGTCCACTTCACACACACCTTGCACAAGATCATCAGATTTGGACGCTTCCGCTCCATTCATAGCAAAAACCCGTCCAGCTACCTTAGGCTTCTCAACCTTTGGTACATTTCTTGCTGGTACAGCTGTATCATTAACTTGGCAATCTCTTGCTATATGCCCGGGCTTCTGACATTTGAAACAAATTATCTCCTTATAAGTACATTGAGTGCTGTAATGTGGACCACCACACCTGAAGCATCTAATTCCTTGAGTTCCTGATTGTGCTACAACTATACTTCCCCGAGGCTGTTGGGGTCTAAAATAGGGTTTCTTCTGAAAATTTCCCTTTCTACTGCCTGAGGGTCCATCACCATGAGTCCTTATTACTCTACTACCACCCTCTAGGCGTTCCACAGTCTTCGCCTTCTCTACTAATGCAGGAAACTCCCTAATAGCCATAGGGACAATCATCCGCTTCACCTCTTGCTTCAAGCCTTCTTCGAATTTTCTACACCTCCAAGCTTCAGTAGTAGCTTGAGAATAAAAACGAGCTAAGTGTTCAAACTTAGTCGCATATTCATGAACTGTTAGGTTGCCTTGCTCTAACTTCATGAATTCTGCCTCTTTAGCATATCTAGCACTATCTGGAAAATACCTCTCCAGAAAGCGCTCCCTGAAGTTTCCCCATGTAAGGGGTTCTCCACGTGCTTCCATCATTTGTAGAGTTCCATGCCACCAGAACTTTGCTTCATCAGTTAACATATATGTGGCATAAGTAACCTTTCTATCTTCAGGACATGCCATTGCCCTAAAGATCTTTTCTAAAACTCTTATCCAGTTATCAGCTACATCCGGATCAGAGTTTCCTTTAAATGGTGGTGGATCATTCTTCCTAAATTCAGCCAATCCTTGATATTCAGGTGGGATTACTGTTCGAGCTGCTTGGGCAGCAACCTGAGTGGCCTCTAACTGTGCCAAGGCTGCTTGATGCTGATGAGCCATAGTAGCACTCTGTTGTTGCATCGCAGCTGCCATTACTTCCATAGCATGGGCCATTTGGGCCATATCAGAGGGAGGAGGAGGTCTAGGGGGTCTCACCATCCTACAGAAGACCAAACCAAGTTAGAGAATAACTTTGGTTAAAGCCTTCTACTCATCATGTCAATCACACACAATAAAACATAATAGACCTATCCCCATAGGTTCGTCCAAAAGACACTAGCAGGAAATTTCAAGAGAAACTATCATTGATCTCGGTTTTCGCCTGCCATAATGTCCTATTCGTCGCTCAAAGTATTGAGATGGCCAGTCTCAATATTTCACGACAGTGCAACTAGGATTTATGGTATAGCGAACAACCAAAACATTCAACATCCTCAACTAACTTCACAACAACCACATAAGAAACATAGAAGACACATAACGCACAGTCCGATTTGAATCGAACTGCTCTGATACCACTATTGTAACGACCCAACTTCGTTACAGTTATGTTATACTAAACTCTCTATTTAATTATTATCATGTGAAAGAACGTATAAATTTTTTTACATTTAAAATACATACATATGTACCTATATAAAACGTTCATCACCGCATCGTCCAAATGTAATATACTGATTTACACTTTAAAATACGAGGATACATATAACATCAGAAGGAAGATTCCCTTGTAGAGGACGTTCACACTAATCTTTATATTTATACAAAATCCTAAGTTGGTCCCCCCTAAAATGTACATATATACTAGAACAAAATTAGCAAAAACAGGAGGATCGTCCAATCTTAGGATCGTCCAATCAACATAGCAGGAGAATCGTCCAATCTTCAATCATGACTAGCATGAGAGCCAGCACCATCACTGCTACCTGCTCCCGTGTTAACCACACGATCATTGCAGTAAAACAATACAAACACAAATTGCAAGGGTAAGCTTACTTATAAAAAGAATGATATAATATACACAATTTCAATCACATCATTCATAATAATAAACATTCAGTTCACTTCAGGTATCATTCCATACATCAATATCATCATGCAACATTATGCTGACTCGACTCCATGGAGATTTCAACAACTTTCGGGCGGTCCTCATAGGCCCCATCCCCTACCATTAGTCTCGCCTTAGACCATTCAGGGAGTCCCTTGAGCCACCATGTGGAGGAAGTGTGAATTTAATCCAATATAGACAAGTGTTGGTATTGGCTTACCTCTGTCAGGTTTGCAAAACCTTCAATCTTTAGGAATTCGCCCACTTGTCTATTCTATATGCCCGCCATTGGCCATCACGAAATCCTCCAGCACTAGGTTGAGAGCCCACCTAGCACCCTCAACTTACGTGCCTACCCTTATGCAATATCATGCACAACTCAACAACTCTGATTGCCACACGTTCTCTCTATGTTATAAATTCACCATTTTTCTCAATTCAAGCTTATGAACCTATCCAGCAGTTCAATAAGCTCAAGTAAGGCATTCTCACACCTCGAATCCTTACTCACAACACCACATTAAATTTCACTAAGGGTGAATTTCCTAACATAGTTCTTAGAACTAAAGTGGTGGCAGATCCAACATCCTCATTCGTAACAAGACTAGGTTCTGATTCTCTGTTAAACACACCATCAAAATTTCACAACCACCATCGTTGGACGTCAGACTTTACTAAACATAAGGCACCACTGGACGCGGGTCATTATACACTGAATCATTGGACATTGGTCTCTAGACACTAGGTCATTGGACGCTGGTCTTTAGGCACTGGGTCATTGGACGCTGGTCTTTAGTATTCACTGGACGTTGTTTTTTTTTTTTTTAGTTGTAGTGTAGATAAATGGACAATGGTTTCCTTTGGACGAGTGTTTTTCTACAGAGCCCAGAACCTTTCAAAACCCATTACGAACACATGCTTCAAAGATTTTGAAACCATTTTCCAACACTTACAATATCGTTTCAAAACACAACAACATATTATCACAACAAACTCAGCTCAGATCATCAAAACATCAAAAGAGCAGAAATCATCACATCATCATAACAGATCTTTAAAGCATCCAAACAGAAACAGAATTCCAAACATATCACCACCAGATCAGACAAACAAGTTTAAAGCTTCCCTTACCTACAGCTCTTGACTCAAACCGTGAAGAAGAAAAAGCTAGAGAGGATAACTTTGAGATTCTCGAGTAATCTGCCCTCAAGTTTTGTTACAGAATCAACTAGGAGACACCAACTTAAAATCAGCCAAGAACTCTCTAGGAAAGAAGAAATAAATCTTCAAGTTCAGGTAGAAAATAGCTCTCTCACTCACGATAAGGAAACTTATAGAAAAAGAAAGATAAGAATGAAGGAGAATGGAAGAAACAGGAAGCTTGACACGTTCACTTAAGAGATTTGCATGAAATTTTGCTAGTAACACCTCTATTTTCTCTCAAAGCACCCCCCTTTTCTTATTTTTTTTCTTTTCTACAACTTACGAAATTTACGTAAAATTCCTAACAACAACCTTACCTTCTAAGCCCAACCGTACATGAAATATTATCAACAACATTATAGTACATAACAAAACAATCTATTTATTAATTCTTTTATACATAATATAGCTTTAAATTTAATTTCCTCTTGTATTTTCAATCAAACACTTGATCATACACTAAAAAAAATCACGACATTACAACTGCCCCTCCTGCAAGTGTAAACACATAGCCAGTAGTAGACTTTCTTTTATCAAGATCACCTGCAAAATCTGAATCAACATAGCCCCTGACAATAAATTCCGATCCTTCAAAACATAATGCAACATCCGAGGATCCTTTGATGTATCTAAGGGTCCTCTTAACAGCGTTCCAGTGCTCTTTACCAGGATCTGCCATGAACCTACTAACCACTCCCACTGCTTGAGCAATGTCTGGTTTTTTACAAATCATGGCATACATAAGGCTTCCCACTGCTGATGCATATGGTAGTCGAGACATTTCCATCCTCTCTGCTTCATTGCTAGGACTCATACTTGAGGATAACTTATAATTGATAGGAAATGGGGTAGAAATTGGCTTACAGTCTTGCATGTTGAAGCGCCGCAAGACCTTCTGCAAGTAATTCTTTTGAGAAAGCCAAAGTTTCCTATCTTTTGTCTCGGTGAATTTGCACCCCTAAAATCTTGTTTGCGGGTCCCAAGTCCTTCATATCAAACTCCCTAGCCAACTTTGCCTTCAATTCTTGGATTCGATCTTTGTTGGGGCCTACCACCAACATGTCATCCACATACAACAGCAAAATGATGAAATCATTATCATCAAACCTATTGTAGTACGTACAATGGTCTGAACTCAGTCTGTTGTAACCAAGGCTAATAATGAAGGAATCAAATCTCTTGTACCAACATCTTGGCGCCTGCTTTAAACCGTACAGAGATTTGGTCAACCTACAAACCAAGTTTTCTTTTTCTTGTTTTTTAAAGCCTTCCGATTGGAGCATATATATCTCCTCTTCAAGTTCTCCATGGAGAAAAGCAGTCTTTACATCAAGTTGCTCAAGATGTAAATCAAATGCAGCACACATAGCTAGAACAACTCTAATTGTTGTCAATCGAACAACTGGCGAGAATATCTCATTGAAATCAACACCTTCTTTCTGAGCATAATATCCTTTGACCACCAGTCTTGCACGATATCGTTCCACTTGATCATTGCCATCTCGTTTGATCTTGTATACCCATTTGTTTCCGATGGCTTTTCGACCCTTTGGAAGTTCAATAAGTTCCCATGTCTTGTTTCTATGCAAGGCTTCCATTTCTACATGCATTGCTGCCATCCATTGAGAAGCATCCGAATTACTCACGGCCTCTTGAAAGGTTGATGGTTCTCCTTCTTCAGTTAGAAGACAATACGCATCATGGCTTGCCATGACAAACTGTGAGTGCCAACTTGGTTTAGATTTTTGTCTTGTTGATCGTCGAAGACCTCCTCCGTCATTGACCTCATTTGGTTCTTGTTCTTCATGCTCATGTTCTGCTTCAGAAAAGTCATCTTCTCCAGACATCTTCTCTATCTGCACTATAGTAGTGTCTTTGGTAGTGCTGTCATTTTTCTGCTCACTTTGCAATTCATTTTCTCCAAAAACTACATCTCTGCTAACAACAACCTTACGGGAAGTGGGATCCCACAAGCGATATCCCTTAACATTGTTAGCATAACCCAAGAATATACATTTCCTGGATTTTGGATCCAACTTTGTTCTTTCTTAGGAGTTGTACATCACGTACACAGGACATCCAAACACATGTAAGGAAGAATAATCAGCTGGTTTGCCTTTCCACATCTCCATCGGCGTCTTTAAACCAATCGCTGTTGATGGTGATTGATTTATCACAAAACAGGCGGTTTTAACTGCTTCTGCCCAGAAAGATTTGGCTACTTCTGTTGTTCTCAGCATAGCTCTTGTTCTATCTAGGAGAGTTCTATTCATCCGCTCTGCCACACCATTCTGCTGAGGTGTATGTGGATCTGTGAATTGTCTTAAAATACCCTCTTGTTTGCAGAATGCTAAAAAGTCACCATCTACATATTCTCCTCCATTGTCTGTCCTCAAGCACTTAATTCTTTTTCCAGTTTCAAGCTCCACTTGTGCTTTGAATTCCTTGAATACTGGAAACACATCTGACTTCTTCTTATCTGACTTCTTCTTAATTGGGTACACCCACAATCTCCTGGAATAATCATCAATGAATGATACAAAATACTTTGCTCCTCCTAGGGATACTTCTGGTGATTCTCACACATCCGAATGGACCAAGTCTAGTATGTGTTTGCTTCTAGTAGTTACTTTAGCAAACTTCAACCTATGTTGCTTACTTATCACACAATGCTCACAAAACGGTAAATTGACCGTTTTGAGCCCAGGCAGGAGATTACGTTTCGCAAGGACTTTCAGGCCTCGTTCTGACATATGCCCAAGTCTACGATGCCACATCATCGTTGCTTCTTCTTGACTTGCTGTTGCAACTGATGCATCTGCTTCTTGCAACGTATCTCCCAAAAGCATGTATAGATTAGCTGTGATATTCTCAGCTTTCATCACTACAAGATTGCCTTTCACTACCTTTAAGATCCCACCTTCAGTATGATCTTGCACCCGAGATCATCCAATTGTCCAATGGACAATAAGTTCTTCTTCAAGCCCTTCACATGGCGTACCCCTTGAAGTGTGCGAACAGTACCATCGTACATTTTTAATTTGACAGTATCGACTCCAGCAATTTCCAAGGCATGATCATTTCCCATGAACACGGATCCTTCCGAGATAGGTTTATAAGTGCAAAACCAATCTCGACGTGGAGTCATGTGCCAGGTTGCACCCGAATCCAATATCCAACAATCATGAAGTTGTCTTCCGCCTTTAAAACTAATTGCTGCTTCACTATACAAGACTTCTCCATTATCTGAGGTACTTGCAACGCAACCTTGAGAGGTTGATGCTTCAAAATTCTTTCCTCCATTCTTCTTGTGCCAACAATCTTTCTTCAAGTGTCCTCTCATGCCACAATTGTAGCATTTGATGTTCTTCCTTCTTCGAGACTTTGATCTACCATGATTTTGACTCCCATCAGAACCACGTTCCGTTGATCTGCCTCTCGTCATCGTTAAAGCTTCTGCTTGCTTGGAATTTTCCAGCATATCTTCCTTATTCTTTCGCCTGGATTCTTCTTCAAGAATAGCACCGGCAACATCATCAAAGGTTAGACGGCCGACAATATTATTATTTGTTATGTTGATGATGAGTTGATCATACGAATCTGGTAAACTTTGAAGTAGAAGCTCTGCCCGCTCATTTTCTTCTACATTGAAATCTGACGCAGAAAGTTGAGCGAATAGAGTATTCAGATTGTTGATGTGGTCCGTCACTGAAGTGGACTCACTCATTCTAAGAGTGTAGAGTTTCCTCTTTAAGAATATTCTGGTGTGAAGTGACTTGATTTCGTACAATTTGTGAAGAGTATCCCAAATCTCCTTCGCGGTCTTCTTCTCCGCAACACTGGACAAAACCGAATCCGTCATTGCTAAGTGCAAATTGGCAACAACATTGTCATCCATCTCTTTCCACCTTTCATTAGTGATCTCCGCAGGTCTGCCTTCAATTGCATCTTGACAATTGTCGTTCCTCAAAATTGCTTTTATCCTCAATTTCCATAGGGAGAAATTATTCCCGTTGAACTTCTCAATCTCGTATTTTGCTGTCATGGTTTCACACTAAAGAACTGACTTACACAACTTCCACCATATATAGTACCGCCTACTGGAACAGTGACTGTAGACCGTGAACCAGTGCACCAAGTAAGTTCCCAGGAAAGAGAGGTGGGTCACCAACGGACACGCTTAAATACCAAGTCTTTCCTTAGCCAGAACTTTCCTAGACATGCACTTTCACACTACCTCACTCTATATCCAGTAACAAGAATGATTCTTTTCTGATGTGGTAGATCAGACTATACCGCAACCACAGAACATACTAAGAATTTTCTCCAACACTATACCAGCGTACCAGCGTGTATCGCAGCGGAACAATATCAAAACCTATTGGCTTTGATACCACTGTTGGGTACCAGAGTAACAAAATAATAACTCGCAACTAAAATAAGAGATGAGAAAAATAAGAATTGACACTCAATATTTTAACGTGGAAAATCCTCAACGAATAAGGAAAAAAATCACGGGTAAGACCAGAAAAATATTTTTACTAAGTGGAAGAAAATTACAACCTCTCTCTAACTGTAAGAAGAGAACAATTACACTCTCTCTTACAATAGGAGAACACACACACTACTAGTGTTGCTACCTTTCTCTCTAATATTACTACAATTGTAGTGGGATATAAAGATGAGCAAAATGGCTTGCTATTTATAGGCAAAGATGGGAGCTCAAGCATTTAATGCATTGCAACAATTTTCTACCTTCCAACCAATTTTACAAGTCTAGCTAAGTAGAGCTAAAATTTTCATCCCTTCATTTTTGACTTGTATGCCACAAAAGTGGCTTTAGTCCACGGCTTCACATAATCAAACACACTCATATGTGGATATTAGTGTAGAGTATCCATCAATTTTGATGATGCTCAATTGGAGAACATGAGGTCTCCTTTTCATAAGAATCGAATTTGAGATTTTGTTTAAGAGGATTAAACCTATTTTATCTTGGACCAACCACTTGTTGGTGAAGCAACTCATATTTATTTTTTTAAAAATTACTTTTTTTTTAAGTTTAAACAAATTAATCCTTAATTTCAGGTGACGAGTCTCCGATGCGGAGGAATGATCCTGTGCACTGCGTTCAACCACTGCCTATGCGACGGGACCGGCTCGTCACAGTTTTTACACGCATGGGCCAAGCTCACCAGAGAGCCCAACACCGAATTGACAATGGAAGCCTTCCACGTGTTAAAACCCCGGGAGCCTCCCCAGGTGCACTTCAGCCACCCTGGATGCTCAGGTTGATGATGCATTCGCAGTCGGAGTCGGTGGTCGCCACGTCGTTCACGTTCTGGCTTGAAGAAGCAGTGCGTGCCTGCGCTGAAGCGCATCACCACCTTCGAAGCCGTGGCGCGCGTGGGTTAAATCGCTGAACCTGTGCCCCACACAAACCGTGAAGCTTCTCTTTTCTGTCAACGTCAGAAAACAAATGAAGCTCCCCGAAGGGTTCGTCCTAGCGTGTACGGTGAAAGATAATAAAAACCTGCGTCACGGTTTGGAAGTGGTGCAAGAAGCTAAGGCATGTTTGGATGATGAGGGGTATATAAGGTCGATGATTGATTTATTTGTTGGAGGACAAAACGGTGCGTGCTGATCTTTCTACACAGTGGTCAAGGCTAGGGTTGCACGATGTGGACTTTGGAGAAGGGAAAGCGTTGCATTGCATATCGGTTCTGCAACAAGCACTACTTATTGCGTGCTTTTACCGGTCCTTGGAGATGCCAATGCCAATGCGGTCAGAGTGTTTCTGTCTCTGCCGGAGACTCTGGTTCAAAGTTTTCGTTATCACATGCTGTTGCAAGACGAACACTTCGGAAATTAAATCATGAAAATGGTCATGTCAATGCAAACTACGTGGATTAATCTTAATTAATTATCTAAATCAAGTTGCATTTATATGAGTGAAGATGTACGTCTTAGCTTCCTTAATTTAGCTAAGAATATGATACTCTATAAGATTTGAATAATTATCTTCTCTCGAGTTAATTTGTGAGAATGAGTTATGTACACTCGCATTTCTCTCTTTTTTCTTCCCAAGTGTTATCTAGTATGGTGGTGTCCATGAATAATTTTCCTTCCCAATATACTCTCTTTTTTTCTGCAGGTATGGTGACAACCAATCCTACTAATTAATGCTGATCTCCAGCAAATTTTTGTGAAGCTAAAATCCATCTAAATTTAAACCGATAATTAATTTGTTGCACATTAAAATGGATGCTCTGTATTACATGCATGAATTATTAATCAATTGAGTTGTTTTTCATTTTAGGATTTCAATTTGCTTGTGGTTAATTTTACAAGTTGGTTATATAGAGGATTGTGTTGTATTTTGTCTGATTCAAATTGTCCACATTTCAATTAGAAAAATAATTAAATAAAATTCTTAGCTCTAATTAGGCAGTTTTGCAGCAGCAGTTTGTAGCATGTGGTGTATCGGGATTTTAGTTTGGTTTTGATCCGAACTTGGACCTTGAACTGGTTCTTGCTCTCAGACTATGTTTGGTATAGGGGAGAGAAATAGAGTAGATGAAAATAGAATAGAGATAAGTTGAAAAAGAAGAAATAGAGTAGAAATAAAATTAAATGTTATGTTGTTTAGTTTATGAGAAATAGGTAAGAAATAAGGTAGAAATAATATTGTAAAGATATAAAATTACTTTAAAACCCAAGGGTATAGCAAAATTTACATAAATGCTTTCACGAAAGTAACTAGATTTATAATAGGACAAAAGGGTACCATAGTCATTTAAAACCAGTAGCAAAAGCTGAATCTATGCGGGACCCACTCAATTTAAAACCATTTCTCATCTATCTCAACTTTACTAAATAGCCTGCATATAATTTTGTCTGCGTATTATTGTTTTCATCGTCGGAAACAAACAGAGCGCAGAGTTTCAATGGAAGAGAGAGCAAGACAAGAACTCAAGAAGCAACTACAAAAATGAAGCAACAATAAATAGTTTTGAAAACTTACTACACGCCAATGCAGACAAAATCTGGAAATTACTGGCAGCAAAAGAACTCCGCCTAACAAATTTCAATAGGGGCATTCCAAGTGTGCCATGAAATATATGCTCCTTGTTCTTTTTAGGTGATATATTTGAAAAATAATTGCATTGAAAGTTTTTTTTTATTGAGTACATGTCGAATGTGTATGAACTAAAACTGTTGAAGACACAACAGTCTTTCAACAATTTAAAAAAAAAAAAGATTTAACATGTTAAGATATCAAAAAAGAAACCATTAAATGAAAATATAAAATTAATAAATAAAAAATTCTAAATATATTAACACTTTCTTATTTAGTCAAATAAATGACTACTAAATATTATTTTATTCCTTATAAATGACATTTGTGCTAATAACAGAGACACTAGCCACGATGGGTGTGTAATTGTATATGTTGTATACTATGAAAAATGAATTCAACTCTCTAATCTCTAATGTGACTTGGACTCTAGTACCCTATCAAGGCCAAAAAAATGTTATTAACTCTAAATAGGTTTTTTAAAACCAAATACAAGGCAGATGGCTCACTTGAGAGGAGGAAAGCTAGATTGGTTGCAAGAGGATTCCAACAAACTGTTGGCATAGACTATAAGGAAACTTTTAGTCCTATGGTAAAAGCAAGAATATTGAGAATTATACTTATTACTGTTATTCATTTCAATTGGGACATTAGCCAAATGGATATTAACAATACATTATTAAATGGCCAAGTCAAAGAGGCAATCTACATGTATCATCCTGAAGGATTCATTGATTCAGCTAGGCCACAACATATATAATTGCAAGCTTGCCAAGGCCATCTATTTCTTTAATAGAAAAGATAACCCTTGAGTTGCTACATGTCACTATTTAGAAAAAAAAATTCCTCTAAAAATTCTCTCTCTTACTTTTTTGTCTTTTTTTTAGTTTTTTTTTAACTTTTTAGTTTTTATTCTTCTATTCTATTATACATCTATTATATGTAGGAAAATAAATTCTTTTATTACTTATCATATTCAATTTTTTTTCTTTCTTCTTTTTCAATTTTTTTTTCTTTAAACGTATATTTCTTCTTTTTTTTTTGTTTTTATGTTTCTTTTTTCTTTTTTCATTTTACGTTTTTTCTTTCATTTTCTCCTTTTACTTTTCATTTCTATTTTATTTTTACATTATTTTTTCTTTCTTCTTTTCCGTTTATTCCTTTTAGTTTTTTCTTTTTATATTAAATGATACATAAATTTATTTGTTTATAATATTATAAATATTTATATTTTGACTCTATGTTTAATAACTTCATATACAAAAATTTTGTTGATTAATCTTTATATAATAATGTTAACTTTTTATACATAAATATATAATAGAAATATTAAAATTAATCTATCTATCTATCTATTTATATAAAAGAAAAGAGAACCCCCACTTGGACACATGTCACTCTCTCATACAAATATTTTCCTCCAAAACTTCTCTTTCCAACTTTTCTCTCATTCTTACTTTTTTTTTATTTTTTTACCTTTTTTTTTATTTTTTCATTTTCTTTTTTCCTTTTCTATTATCTACATAAGAAAATTTGGTCCTTGCTATTGTCATTTTTTTTTAACTCGTACTATTTTATACTTTTTATATATTTATATCATTATCTTATTTATATTTTTATTATATTATTGTTTTATATCTTTTATTTATAAAATTTCATATTCTTGAAATATTTAATATAATAATATGTTCAATATTACATAAAAATATGCTATTATTTATATTAAATGAATGATAAATTTATATAATTACTTCAAATTAATTATAATTTAATAAACAAAATTTACAATATGTTATTTTTTATGTCTTTTATTTATAAAATTTATATCCTATAATTTATATTAGCATATATAAAAATAAAATAAAAATTATTATAGTTTTGTTGACATGATATTTATTTTTTCTTGAAATATTTAATATAATAATATGCTCAATATTATATAAAAATATGATTATTATATTAACTGAATGATAAATTTCTATAATTACTTATTACTTATTAAACTAATTATAACTTAATTAACTAAATTTATTTTTTCTTTTAAATCTAATAAAATTATTTTTACTTAGAAATTGTATAAAATAATTTTAAATAACTTAATAAATAAATGTTTTGTTGAATGATATTTATATTATGTGGTTAAAATTTTTATACTAAAAATTTATTTAAATCTAAGTAGTTAATATATTTATACACAATACTATTTTGACTCTAAGTTTAAAATTAATTTATTAAATATATTTTTATTACAAAATAATTTTAAATTACTTTAATAATAATATCATAAATTAAATTAGTTTTAATATTTTTATAGTATAAACTACAAATATCATTCACGGGAGACAATCCTGCTTAAGACCATTATGAACGACAAAACTCTTTTTCTGAGTATTTAATACAACTACGTAGTTTTAAATTACTTACACAATAATATCATAATTAAATTAGTTTAAATTTTGTTTATCATGGAGACCACAAGTATCATTCACGGGAGACAATCATGCTCGACATTGTTATGGGTAAATGATTTTTGGCTACAAAACTTTTTCTGTGAGTATTTAACATAGTTGCATATCAAAGACTCAATAATATTTATTTTTACTTTGAAATCCTATAAAATTATTTTTACTTAGAAATTGTATAAAATAATTTTAAGTAATTTAATAAATAAAATTTTTGTTGAATAATATTTATATTACGAGGTTGAAATTTTTATACTAAATTTAATTTATATCTAATTAGTTAATATATTTATTACAAAATAATATTTTTACTTAGAAATCGTATAAAATAATTTTAAATAATTTCATAAATAAATATTTTGTTGAATGATATTTATATTATGTGGTTAAAATTTTGGCTTAATTACCAAATTGGTCACAAATTATTTAAAATACTTCAGCTTGGTCCCCAAATTTTAAAACGCGTCAATTTGGTCCCCAAATTTTTAAAAAAAACATCAATTTGGTTTTTTCCGTCCAATTGGAGTTGACGATGTTAATAATGCAATTTTAAAACACATCAATTTGGTTCCAAATTATTAACGGCGTCAATTTTAATTGGACGGAAATGACCAAATTGATGTATTTTAAAAAATTTGGAGACCAAATTGACGCGTTTTAAAATTTGGAGACCAAATTGAAGTATTTTAAATAATTTGGTGACCAATTTGGTAATTAAGCCTAAAAATTTTATACTATAAATTTATTTAAATTTGATTAGTTAATATATTTATACAAAATAATACCTTGACTCTATGTTTAATAATTGTCACTATTTTGTTGATTGAAATTATCTTTTTCTATATGATAAAGTTAAATGACAAACCTTAAAGTTCTATCATTTATGTATTCATTGACTTTAGCAAGATCTTTCAATCATAAGACTTGAACCTAAGACTTTACTTAAGGGATTCAATCTCAATTCCACTCGAATCAACATGGTGGTAAGTAGTATTTGATTTCAAAAAGTTTGCATTTAATTTAATTAATTCTTAGACTTTAAATTATTTGAAGTATTGTTTATAAACTACAAATATTATAAAATTAATAATTTTTTATTTGCAATATAGTTGTAAAATAAATGAATTATTTTATCCTTTCACATTTCAAAATTATAAAAAAAATTAATTAAACATAAGTTAAATTCTTTCAAAAAATTTAAACATAAATTTTTCATACAATTTTATAAATATTTTAAATGAAATAAGAAATATCTATGAGATTATAAGTAAATATATTTTTTCTGCTTGAATACTCTAATTCTTTTTGCATTTTTGGAAAACTTAAACAACTAATTACATCTCAATATAAAAATTTAAATTTATCAACATGTGTATTTCAAACATACGTGAAAATGAGTGATCCATGCGAATCCACAAATATCTTGTGCTATTTTTGTTGGTGTTTTTTTTTCTTATTAACACTTTCAGATATATTTGTTATTATGAGACTAAATTTTTTTAATATGTTTCAAGTTACTATTTTAACACAGTTTATGCAATATTAACCGGGTCAATTATTCTTACTCTATTATTCTTATTGAACATTCATATTTTGATTTTTTATTATCGCTGAGCAACAAATATATATCTAATATTTATTTTTAAACAAATTATGTTATATGTAAATCATCTAAAAAAATACATAAAAATCAAAGCGACTTTATGGTTTAAAAGAGACCCCAAGACCATGGTTCCACAGGCTGAAAGGAGCTTTGCTTGGATGGGGATTTCACAACACAAAAATAAAGAAGACAAAACATTCCTTTTAATCTATGTAGATGACAAATTTTGACTGGGAGCAATTCCAATTTTCTGAAAGCATTCATAAGGCACCTTAATTTAGTCTTTGCTCTAAAGGACCTTGGGCAAGTGCACTACTTTTTGGGAATAGAAGTGCACAGAGATGACAGAGGAATGTATCTTAAGCAGACAGGGTATAATCATTAAGCTATTGAAGAAATTCAGTTTAGACTTTAGAGAGTGCTTCTCCTTGTCCAACTCCTATGGTTACAGGGAGAAACTTCACAGCTACAGGTGAACAACTGAAGAATCCAACTATGTTTAGACAAGGCATTGAGTCCCTCCAATATCTAACTAACACTAGACCTGACATCTCTTATTCAGTTAATAAATTGAGTCAGTTTATGAGTGCTCCAACCACTGAACATTGGCAAGGTGTGAAAAGAATATTGAGGTATCTTCAGGGAATTATTGATCATTGTTTACACATTCGGATAGAAGATCTTGACATATTGGGCTTTTCAGATGCTAATTGGGCTACTAGCACTTATGGCCTGATCTTTAAGGAAGTAGAGGGTTGTGTCTTAATTAATCAAGTGCAAAATCAGAGTACAAGGCACTAGCTGATTTAGCTAAATTAAAATCTCATCGGATACAGTCTCTACTTCAAGCAGAGTTGTCAAAATTGGCCTAGTGGATTGGGCTGTTAAAATAAAGAATCGGATCAATTTGGTCCGATATTATTTTTTATTTTTTTAAAAATTAATATAAATTTTAAAAAAATAAATGGATCAATTTGGTCCAATCCAACAAGGAAAAAAAAAAAAAAAACCATAGTCATGAAAAATTTGGATCGGATCAGCCCCCGCATATTTGACAGCTCTAAGTCATCAAGAGATAAAATTGCCTACAACCAGAAAAACAGTTTTTGGTGTGATATTCTGAGTGCAAGAGTTGTTGCCTCTAATCCAATGTTGCATGCTAGAACCAAAACATATTGATGTTGATACCTTCCCTCAGCTGATCGGATAGCAGATGCTTGACTAAAGCATTATCCACTCTCGATTTAATCTTCTCCGGACAAAGTGTGATTTCATTACTCTCTCATTTGAGGGGTAGTAGAGAATGATAAAGTTTGTTAACAGCAAATCACTAGACTTTTGGATATTTTGTTAAAGATTCAAAAATTGTATTTTAAACTTTCTGTTTTATATCAGTACTTATCAAGTTGTACATAGGATTCCTTATTTTTAAGAAGTTAGTTAAAAAAACTTATAAAAAATTGTGCATTTATACACATTTATATATCATTCTGCCTCATTTACTTTCCTATCTCTTATGTAACATTTTATAAATCGTCCTAACGTACTAAATAAATAAAATAATGAATATATTTTATATGTTTAATATATTAAATAAATTTATTTTTATTTAATATTATTTTATACATAGGATACTAAGTGATTAATTAGAAAATATTGCAAGTAGATATAGGATTACTCAATTTTACCCTTACGATGACGGAGCGAAGCATTTGAAGACCTGTGGAAGGAAGAAGAATAAAGGCCCATATCCATGCAAAACAAGCGACAAAGCCAACTTTTGTTTTCTCTATAGGCCCGTGCATAGCAGGGGACAACGCAAACTTTGTCTAGCTTCGAGACAAATTAACATAAAACCACGTAGTGTGAACAGTATGAGAGTGTCAACAATGACGTGGTAGTCACAATATTCTCTAACATACTGTAGCTTCTATTACTACTACTTACATATATCTTTTT
The DNA here is from genome assembly GCA_026413185.1 of Pueraria montana var. lobata. NCBI lineage: Eukaryota > Viridiplantae > Streptophyta > Magnoliopsida > Fabales > Fabaceae > Pueraria > Pueraria montana. Next base: position 1,759,239 of record CM048646.1, on the reverse strand, counting down.
ATTCAGAAAACTTTAGGTGTGTTCTAATTTCATGTTCATTGCATTCAAAAGTATATGTTTTATTTGGCTCATACACTTGAGTTTCACGGTTTTGCCTTTAAAAAGTATTATAATGGATTTTTTAGAGTTTATTATATCTGAAGAGGTTTTACAACTAAAAAAAAACATACATATTATATATCGTAAACAAAATTCGAATCCACGTCTTCATAGGATATGAGTATAATCTTTACTAACAAAAATAATTTTTGTTGGCAAGGCTACTTCATATTTTTGAAAGAATGGAAAAGGAAAGGCGAAAAGTAAAAATAGCCACTAAGCTAACTGTTAATTAATTAGTTGGAACTTTCCCCTTTTGTGCAAAAGCCAGAACGGCCTTGCAAGATCTGAAATTAAATCACCTTTATTGATCTTTAATGAATTTGTATATATGCGGAGCAATGAGATTGAAGTTAATTAACAATGAATAAAGTTTTGTTCCGCCAAAGTCTACAAAATAAACAATGGATCCCTCACATTGTTTTAGGAAAAATTAGATGACGGTAGTGCAAAGCATATAAATCATCATATCAAATCAAAGCAAAATGGAGTGGCTGATTCGGATGCTCAATCCAGCCGATATGCCTTGTGTCTGTCCTATCCTATCCTCTACCATTTGGTGTTGGCCTCATATATGCATATGTCTTCACTCTTATGGCTATTATAATTAACAAGATTTCAAGATTGTGCATTTATTTATTACTCCAGCTGAATTCAGCTCAATTGATTATATATATAACACAACTTGACCTATCTTTATTCCAACCATTTCTTTTGAGGACAAACATATCACTGAAAATCCAATGCTTCTACCACGGTATATCAACAAATGATGATAAGAAAACCACTCACTCATGAGTGCTAGACCAAATAGATCTTTTTCTGGTATGTGGTATCGTTCTTTATCTGCAAGAACATGATTGCGTTATGGATGATTTTATATATCAACAAGCGAGACTAGCGTCCCCTCATTCTGGCACAAAATTCGTAAATAATATTTTTATCAGAAGTAGTACGTAACAATATTAGATTAATTTTAAAACATATATAGTTTGAATTATTTGATGTACTCTAGTTTCGAATCTTTTCATTCTGGCCTCATTGTCACCGCTAACGTTTATTTCTAGATCATGTGCATTGAAGCATACAATGACAAGACACGTTAAAGTTTTCTACAAACCTACAAAAATGTCCGAAAACGATATGTGTGTTTCCACTTGAGTTATGAGAGGAGGCACACACGTGCTATTATTCCTTTTAGCTAGCGCTAGATTGCCAATGTTGCCTTCAAGAAATCATTATCATCACCCATTTTATGAGCAATCTTGTTAGTTGTTACCCAATAGTACTAGGCAGATAAATTAACCTTTCATCCTCTACGTGATTCTTAATCATACAATAATTTCTTATATCGAGAAACCAAAAGATTGCATGCATTGGTCGTTAAACGACTAAGAGAAAAACTTCAAATATATCAATCAGATGACTCGTTTATATACACTAAAATTTCATTACATATATTCGATTCGTCCCCTCCCCTGTACCGTATCAATATTCTTATAAGACTATATATATTAATTAAAATTGGAGAGAGGATCTCAGAAGCTAATTCAAGGGGATATAAAGAGTATTCTGATTAATATAATTAAAGTCAACTAGATATATATATACATAATTCAGATTAATCCATGTTGTTGATCATGATACCCATTTGTGTTAGCATCACCATTTTCATCTTTTTCCCAACGCTCTTTCACCATCATGTGATAACGAAAACTTTCCACCACACTCTCCGGCACAGACACAAGCACTCTCGCCGCGTTACCATCTCCAACAACCGGTAAAAGCAAGCAATAAACAGAGCTCGTTAAAGGACCCATATGCAACGGTTTCCCTTCTCCGAAATCCACATCCTCCAACCCTAGCCTCGACCATTGAGATATAACCAAACTCGTAGAGAGATCAACACGCACCGTTTTGTCCTCCAACAAATCCACCATCGACCTTATATACCCCTCATCGTCCAAACTAGCCTTAGCTTCTTGCACCACTTTCAAACCGTGACGAATGTTGTTATTAACCGCTACTAAATCCTTCACCATGCTCTCCGCACATGCGAGAACGAACCCGTTCCCATAATACCCCTCGGGGAGGTTAACCTTTTTTCTAACGTTAAGGGAAAATAGGAGCTTAACGGTTTGCGTGGGGCACAGCTTCAGTGATTTAACCCATGCGCGCCACGTGTGTGCCGCCACGGTTTCGAAGGTGGTGATGCACTTCAGCGACGGAACGCACTGTTTCTTTAATCGAAGCACTTCCGAGGGCCCCAACGTGAATGACGTGGCAACCAGCGACTGCGACTGCATCATCATCCACTTGTGCAGGTCCACGTGAGGGGTGGGGTTTGCTCTGGTGTACTGCGGGTGCGTGAAGTGCACCTGGGGAGGGTCTCGAGGATTTAACACGTGTCGCCCGTGGAAGGGTATGATTGTCAATTCGGCGTTGGGCTCTCTGCTGAGCTGGGCCCAAGCGTGTAGAAACTGTGACGTGCCGATGCCGTCGCATAGGCAGTGGTTGATCGCCGTGCACAGGATCATCCCTCCGCATCGGAGACTCGTCACCTGAAACAATTAAAATATTAAAACTAATTAAAAAAAAATTAGTTTAATAGGTACCGTATAAATTTTTTACATTATCGTCTCTAATATAAAATATCTACACTATTAGTATATATTATTTTTTCATAAAATAGTTTTTTTTATTATATGTCTATAAACACATAACATAAAGTATTCAATAAATTATATACATTTATATCAATTTTAGAGAAAAAAAAAAAGGTGAGGACAATCGGATTTTTCTATACATTTTTTTATAGAATTGTTATCGTCCTCAAACAAATCTAATAATTTGATACAATTGTTCCTTGGAGTTAATGGTTAAATAAATTTGAGCATATCAAAAGAGAGAGGAAGAGATACCTTCATTAAATAAAAAAGAATATTACTAAAATCCTTAAATTTCTTCGACCATGATAGAATTTCTCTTTTTTATAATTTAAATTTATTTATATGAAAAGGAGAAGGGAAACGCGCGGGCCAATGGCTGAAAGCACCCTGTCCCTAGATGTCACCACTAACCATGCTTTCAGAAAGTAACAACTAACGAGGGATTAGCACTTTGCTTTTTTCGTTTTAAAATGCAGAAAATACGCTTTGTCAACTTTTATGTTACCTAGCTACCTTCTCCCCCGAATTCAAAGTTTTAATAAAAGAATGTGAGACAAGTATCGAATTCCGATATAATGTTTTTGATGCATCTGGGTATCAAAACATTTGAATGGCTTTGTATCATATGTAACTTTTTATAACATCACATATAGATGAAATGATGAATTACGCACTTAGTCTATAATTAAATAAGGAAGAAATACAAAATATTATTTTCTTTTATCCTGTTATATTTATGATAAGAATAACAAATAATCCTTTTCAAGTCTACACATGGATAAGAAAATCAAAGGAAAAAGTTACTAAAATTGAATGATAACAGTGTATATGGATGAAAAATTATTACATGATGTGAAACTACGAAATCGATCTCTACGCGATTACGTGTTATACAGAGATTAATCAAGATAGCATGGTTCTAAATTATGTAATAATTTATCGTAAACGAAGATAGACATGATCTGACCTGGATTACAAGAGGAGGAACATCTAAGAAACTCTGAGCTTCCACCTTGTAAAAGAGCTTCCTCCATGAATTGTTTGGCAGCTTGGAAGGTTCAAGTAATTCTTCAGCAGTGGCATCCATGAAAGCCTCAGCAAACACAGCACCTTCTCCATTGCAATCCACCTCAAGCTTGTGATCATCCTCATCACAAATGCTGCTCCTGATCAACCTCCCAGCCAAGGGGTAGTAATCCACCAAAACTCTTGACAGAGAAGACTTCAACACATCCAAGCCCACAGATTTCTTGAACAGGTACACATACTTAATGGAGAATCTGAGGAACTTTTGGCTGTCAAGATTGGATAGGTAGAGAGAATGCTTTGGTGTTGGAGCACATGGGGGGATAATGGTAAATGGTGGCCTAGGATATACACAATCTGGGAGTTCCATAGATTTTGACATTATTTTATAAAAAAAAAAATTGTGGGATTTTAACTGATGATATGCAAGTTTAATTTGTTGATATTGATGACTATATGGTAGCAAATAAAAAAAGAAAGAAATTAAGATGTGGGAAGGTAAGAAGAGAACACAAGTGTGAGGGAAAAGAGAGCTTTCATTTGTAGAGAAGAAGAACAAGAGACGGGATGGGTCATTCTGAAATTTACGGTTTTGGATATAATGGTTAGACTGGCTAGACCATAAGATTCCTTTTATAGCAAAGGGAGCTAAGGTGAGGACAGGCTCAACATAATAAATTATGTATGCTCTTTTTAACTATTACTTGCATAGAATATATTCCAATAGCTTAAATTTGGCAAGACAAAAATGGAAAGGCAACCAAACTTCCTCTGCAAAAGTGGAGAAAGATCACTGTTAAGTTAAAGCTCAAGAAGCCATGTAATCCGACACTTGGCAATCTACACATATGTCTATATCAAGCCTTCTCTACATATTTCCATAGACACTCAACATAGAAGATTTCCTAGTTTTTTTTTTTTAAGTGAAATAAGTATAAGTATTTTTATAAATATTGTGCTTTGAGTCTAGAAACTTAATTTTCTTGCCTTTCATTCGCCTAAATTTTTTTGTATAAAAAATATTTTTAAAATCAATTATAAATTGAATAATTATAAAAAAAAATTTATCTCACTTTCACTCACTTTTTTTTTCCAATCACACTACTTATTATATTTATCACTTTCTTTCTTTATTGTTTTTATCTCTTTCTTCTCTCCACTCCAATCCATCTCAAAATGAGATGGACATTCATATTTTTTTCATATAAACTATACCCCAATAATTGAGGTAGCTAGGTAATATGAAATTTTCTAACACATCAATTTATTTTTCTCTTGTTGCGTGGAAGAGTAGTAGCATTACATGTAAAAATTTACAGGAGTTTTATATTATTCATGTAATATTTTTTTTTATAGATTTTTGTTACATTATTCATTTTATATATCACACACTTTTTTTCTTTTATTTCTTTCAAGATTTTTTTGTAGCTTTTTATGTTACATTATTCATCTTATGATATTCTTTTTCTATTCTTCTTATCTTTTTTTGGTACGATTTCTATTCTTCTTATCTGTGCTGTGTTGTGTTGTGGTTGTAAAATATTTTGTACAATCTTATTGTACAAAACTAGTTTCTCGAACAAGATTTTGTTTTATCTTTACAAGGAATTTATGATGTGTGCATGACATAATAGAAAAAAATATTACTGTAATTTATATCTAAAAAATTTACATGGCATAATACGTTCTTGGATAAAATTTTAATTTGTATTTTTTTTAATCTTACGAGGTGTCCTTTTCTTTAGGTTCTTTTTTGAAATGTAAGATAAATTATGCTTATTACTTAAATTAATCCTTATAGGTTAGTGCAATGTAGTTTTTTAATAGTTTTTTTTACAGTTTTAATAGTTTTTTTACTACTAATAAAATTCTTACAATTGATCTCAATTATACACTTCAACTATATATCAATTCTAATAATAAGACAATGAAGACAACATATTATATAATTAACATAATTATAAAATAAATTATATTAATTAATATAAAAAATATAATTTGCAGGGAGTAAAGTTGATTAAAAAAATCATTTAAAAATTTAACCCAAGTTCCTAACTCACGAGTAGCATAAATTTCACAAAAGTTTCATTTCACATAAATACCACAAATATTAAAATGTGTGAGTAGAAGAATTTTAGCTATTACGTTACCCATTAAAAAAATCGTACTTATTTTTTATTATATTAAAAAAATATTTATTTCTGTGAAAATGATAAATTATATTTATGTAATTAGTTTGCATAGTTTTTTTTTATAATAAAAAGATAAATATAAAGAAAGGAAAGAAAAATGTGAGATAAAATAATTGATATGATAGAGAAAAATAAAAAAAAATATTGAAGAAAATATTATATAACTAATTTGTGAACAAAATGTTTTTATGCATGCATATTCTACTGCGATGTGGCTGTGTGAACACTGAACAACTAGCTTAATGTTTACTAACATTACGTTAATCCAATACTACGAACTCAATTTTTTTTAATAAGATGTCAGATTTAAATCTTGTAAATAAAAACAAAAACATAATTATATAAAGGAGGTTCTATTAAAATTGACAAATTAATAAAATTAAGAAAAATAGTATTTAGATACTTTTTAATTTTAAATATCCCATCAATATTTTTCACTTATCTCTATTTCTCTTTTTTAATTATGTCATCTCACTTATCATATTTATATTTTTTTTTTCTCTCTCATATTAGATGTAAAATAAAAATTAGAATATTAAAATATATCTATTATAAAATTAATTATCAATAAAATTAATAAATACTTTACGCATACAACTTGATAAACGAAAAATAAAAAAAAAATAAAAAAGGACTAGTGTGATGTTGTCAGATCTATGTGACTTGGGCTGAGCTCAGCCAGTAGTTTCCCGAACTCCACCGGAAATTCAAATGCCTATAATTCAATCCACGTGTTGATTCCTTTGCTGTTTGTTGAAATTTGGTCTAAGCTATAAAAGCATGTCACGTCTTCATTCTAGTTCTACTCTACTCTACTACACTCATTTACGCATGCAGTTCAGAATGTTGCTACTAGGCTACTAGCAATGTTATTTGTACATGCTATATCTATCTGTTCTACAATTTTTACAAAATTCAAGATAGGAACAAAGTTCTGTCAAAAAAAAAAAAAAAAAAAAAGATAGGAACAAAGTTCATGGGCAGAAAATTTCTCCGAGAAACTTTTGATGTTACAAATTTGATGTAACAAAGTAAGTAACAATTTTGATGTTACCACTAGTTTGTTCTCTCACGGAAGTCCAACTGTCCAAGATAGGTTCTGATCGAGGAAGACACAAGGGCCTGTACTTAGACTGCTTATATCATTTCATTTTTACTTACTCTTATTTAAAAGCATTTTTAATTTACTACCTTTTGTTATTGACATAATTCCGTTTGTTAGTGATAAAAAAATAAAATTTAAGGGTGAATTAGCATATATAGAAATAAAAATATTTATTATTTTGTCCAAATAAGCGAGATAACTATTTTTAATTTAAATTATAAATTTTATATTGATCCTATGAGTTTTAGTAATAGCTAACAAGAGAAATAATATTTAAAATAAATAATTAAAATATATCAACAAATTAAATATTTTTTATACAATATAATCATCAAATTATAAATTATCACGTATAATAAAATTCTTGACTTTTATAATAAATATTTTAAAAATGTATCTAAAATGATTTTAATCGATTGATGTATAATTTTTTTTATATTAATTGTATATAAAAATTAAACATTATTAAAAATGACTTTCCATATAAAAGTTATATTAAAAGATTTATATAGAAATCAAATTAAAAATAATTTAATTTAAATTATAAATTTTATATTGATCCTATGAGTTTTAGTAATAGCTAACAAGAGAAATAATATTTAAAATAAATAATTAAAATATATCAACAAATTAAATATTTTTTATACAATATAATCATCAAATTATAAATTATCACGTATAATAAAATTCTTGACTTTTATAATAAATATTTTAAAAATGTATCTAAAATGATTTTAATCGATTGATGTATAATTTTTTTTATATTAATTGTATATAAAAATTAAACATTATTAAAAATGACTTTCCATATAAAAGTTATATTAAAAGATTTATATAGAAATCAAATTAAAAATAAATAAAAAAAGTATATTTTAAGTTGAGGACTTTATTGGAAAACGCTGTCCCCCCTGAGTGTGCATGCAAAATTGTAAAGAGGCCAATCACATGATGCACGTACCTGTCTCGCTGACAACAGTACCCACTTCATAGTTGCAGACTGGAAACACTGTGCCCCAGTTTATTGCATTCAATTTCTCTTTCTCATAGGTGCATTTCACAGAACTTTTTGTAAATTACTATATTCATATTCAATTACTAATAAACAAAACAAAATTGAATTGTTTTAACTAAAATCAATAATTTTAATTTTAAATTCGAATTTTAGATATATAATTATATTAAATATTATGAGTAAGAGCTAGCTTTGTCACTTATAATTATAATAATTTTATTTGATTCGAATAAGATTATTTCTAATAAAATATACACGTAATCTCTAAAAAAATATTTATGAATTTAATTGATCAATCATCTATAAATTAAACACGAAACCAAGACATCATTTTCTCCCTGTAGAACGCTTTTGAATTTCTTTTCTAAGTGGAAAATGTGGGAAATTTTGGGTGGCAACAGATACATTGATGAGACAACGAGAGATAGATTGATAGCATTAGCTATAGCAGTGTTAGCAGACGTACAGAGATGGCTAGCAATGGCATGGCTGTTTTGTCATTTGTGTTTTCTTCTTTTCATTGGCGGATTTGGGACTACATCAAGTGCCACGGTGTTGCAATTGTGCCACCTGCAAGTCAACTCACGAGTGTAGAATTTCAAAGAGATCTATATTCTTACGACTGTTTTTTAAATTATTTTTATAATTAAGAGATAAAATAAAATAAAATATAGAATGGATCAATAATGGCATGTTTAATTCTATTTTTACTTTTTTTTTAAACAACTTCACACTACTCAGTGATAAATTTTTCATCCAAAATCTATTAGGTTTTTAATTGGCTTAAATATATTTTTTTCTGTAATATATTGCTTTTTTTTTTTTTGGTCTTTATAAAATTATTATTTTAAAATGGTCTTTGTAATTTTTTATTTTGATTTTCATTATCTTGTTATAGTCCTTATAATTAATATATTTATTTTTCATTTATGTTCTTGTCATATGTGAATAATTTACTTTTAGTCCTTATCATTTTTTTTCAAAGTGACTAACTCAAAATGTAGAAAATATTATAAGAAGTAAAGTGAAAAAATAAATATATTATAAGGACTAAAACAAAATAAAAAGAAATAAAATTTAAAAAATTACAAGAACTATTTAGAAAAAAAATCATTTACAATGATAAAAAACAATATATTATAAAAACCAAAAATATATTTACACATTTTAGTTCATTTTTTTTTTTAATTACTCACGACTTTGTAAAATAAAGTTATAAAAAATTGTATAAAAATAATATAATGGCAGTTTGATGAAATAATTTAATTAAAAAAATAAATAAAAATTTAAGATTTAATTGAAAAGAATAGAGAACTAATTAAAAATGATCAAATAATTTAAGAAGTTAAAATTAATTTAACCAAACAATATTAATCCACTAGAACAGTTTCTCCTCCTCCCCAAAACAATATACTTTTTTCTACTCCGAAAAGAAACAAAAAAATTTCTGCTATTTACTCACTTTGCTGGTTCTTCCCGTGGGCTCGGGATTGGTCAACTGCTACCAAAAATTTGACACAACCTATGGCATATACTTTCTTTGGGATGAAAATCACCTCTAGGACCCATCTGTTAACTTAAAAGCCTCTCCCTCTCTCTAAGCTCCTTTAACTTTAATTTGTTGGTCCTTTCGGTATCATCAACCAACCATATGCTAAGGACGGAATTTAAAAAGCCTAATGCTGCAAAACTAAAATACTAGTAATTTGGAATGTTTTAACCATAATTTAGCAAGATTCAAGGGATGGTTGCCTGATATATAATTCAAATATCATTCATGAGTATCTCTAGTATTTCCTATTAAAAGTTTTTTGAGCTTTGTAATATGGTATGTTTTTAAAAAGTTAAGAAACATTTAAATTTTCTGGACTGTGGCTGCCAGAAACTAAGTCCATTGATCAAGAATATGCTCGTGCGTGTTTGATTAATATATATCAAGTATCAAGTATATCATACATAACATAATTAAATCAATCGCATTTTCGTTTGTTCATTGATGTGTTTGTAAATTAATTAATTATCAGCTCTAATGAACTTCACTTGATTACCTTGATTAGTCATAATTACCGATGCCATATGTAAGTTTTTCTTAAGATAAAAACTATAATTAATAAGCAAGGATGGGTGAGGAAAAGCTTGGGTGCCTGTACAATAATAGCATAATTTTTATGTAAGAAATAAGCCCCTACTTTCACTTGCTTGTACTACTTAATTTTTTCGTTATTAAAAATACTAATTTAGTCGATAAATTTATATGTAATGAGCAGATACACAAATTTAAAACAGTTTTCAACCAAAAGTGAAAAGAGAGAGAGTTTAGAAAGGAAGTTTCAATGAAAGGAATTTTTTTGGTCAAATTAAAACTCGGATGGGCATATAACATAAGAACTAATCCAAAGCAAATGACTTGGAATATTTAACATAATCTTGTGAAAATATTATATTAATTTCCTCGTTAAAATAGTTGACACAATTTTATCACAAATTAAATTTATAATATGAAATAACATTGTATTTAACTTCGTTAAATATATATAATATATCCAATATTTAAATATACCGACTTTTATAATTTTAGCTTCCTTAATATAGTTAATTCATTGATATGTCCCTAGTAAGGATATGTTGGTCTATTATTAATTAGTAACTCTACTATTAGCTCATGGAAGGATGTGAATTCATGAACTTAGAAAGTGTATATCCACATCAACAATTGCTGTATTCGCCCGCATCGCAAAGGTATTGAAATTTTCTAAAACAAGCGACTCAACGCGAGACTTTATTTCATATCTAAAAAAGTAAAGACCGTTTTTCAATTTAGGTTAGTTTGATTATAATCTTCCTAATAGTCTTTCAGCTTTTCTTTCACTTTTACCCTTTTTGACTTCAAAGAGAAACAAGTGAATCCAATTCCGGTCAAACACGGCTTAAATTGAATAGAATAGAATATATTCTCCCTCTTCATCCATTCCAATTCAAAGAACAAACGTACGAACAAAAATTCGGTTCACATTTTTCTAAAGACAAATCTTTCCCCCTTGAATATGGAGGCAGAGACACCCTCACGAGATCCATTTTATTTCCATGAGATACGCAATTGCACTAATTAACGGCAGTGCATCAGGTACACAAGTGGAATAATAAAGAACTTAACACAAATTAATATGTATCATTAAATATAATGTTAATTTAATGAAAGAATGGAATTTATTGGCTCACAACAGGGTTAGAGGTGTCAATTTTACCTTCTTTCCTACCCATGCACCTTGCCCCACCCTCATGTACTAATTTTATGATTAATCATTATATATATAGAGAGAGAGGGGAGAGGAATTACTCCTCATCTGATTATTTATTTTCTTGTAATATAATGGTTAAAGATGAATTATTTATTATTAGATTGCAAAAAAATAAAAAAATATGAGAATGAAAAGTAATTCTTTTAAAGTTACTTTAGAACAACTTGATCTTTCCTTTTATATAATTTTATACACTAATCATAAATTTATTGGTCCAAACTCCAAATCATGTACCTGTACAACTCCAAATACGAAGGCACCCTAGAAAATACGAGATATACAACAAGGGTTGGGTCTATTGAAAGAAGTTAATCTTCTATAATGTGGTGAACAAAAGTTTAAATTCTCATTAGAAATGTCCATATTTAATGTCCAATCCAAGAAGGATAAATGTTAAAAACCAAAAAAAAAAAAAGAAGTTAATATTGGTACAATTAATAAAAAATTAAAAATAACATAAAAATAATTTCAATACAAATTTTATTATTATTATTATTATTATTATTATTTAACTCAAGTTATGTTTTACTGCCTACGCCAACATTTTTATCGCAAATTTGATTTCGGATAAACTTTGAGGAGAAAAAAAACACACCTATTATGATTTATTTTTAAACTATTTTTATTTTTTAAAAGTGAAAATATATTTTTATCCAAATATTATTTAGTTATTATAAAAATATATTTTAACTTAAAAATATTAAGAATAAAAAACATTCTAGCAAACGCTTTCACGTTCATGACTGACACTATTGCGGTATGTCAAATGGACGTGACAGGCCCGTTTCAGCTCTATTTTACTCAGGCAAGCCCTTGTAGTGGCCCAGAGAACAAAAGAATGGGCCTATTGAGCAAGGCCCCTAATTAACATCTCTCTTACGACATACAAATATAATTTTATAAACTCTCCACCATGTATTGGAACAAAAACATAGTCTCGATCATGTATATATAATTTAAACATTTAAATTCCTCACGTATCCATTTATTTCCACTTTAGGATCTTCAATTTTTTTCTGTTAAAAAATTACTACTATCAAATTATTTAATATCTATAGACAAAATTGTCCTTCTCAAGAGTAAAATACATTGAAATTTTTATTTCTCTTTTTATCAAGTTTCCCAAGACTAATTTTCAAACTTTGGAAAGAGATATTGGGAGAAACGACCCAATTTTGAGGAGACGACTTAAATGGAAAAAACGTGGTTGGGAGGGGAGACTTCATTAAAGGTGGCCAGTCAGGTTTTCCGAAGAAGATCAGTCATCGACAAAGTCGGTAGATATTCTACAACAATAACACGGTAACAAAAAAAAAAATATATCTAATTTAGAGAGTAAAGTTTTCATCTCTCCACTTTTTTAAATAGAGTTTCTCGACATTCTCTCTTCTCTCTCTTTTTTTTTTTTTATCGACCAATGTTAGTTATTAGTTTGTTAGTGGGAGAGATTCGAACCCACGACCTCTCTCCCCTTTCTCCCTTCAACCACGAAGCCCCCTTCTCTTTTCTCTTCTTAAGAGGTACATTTCATACACCTTCTTCACAAGTGGTTAAAAAATATCTCTCAATTATTTCTAATCACCCTCCTTTTATCTTTATTTGTATACTTAATTTTCTTAATTGTCCATTTATTTCAATTTAAAAGTAATATTATATTACAATTTAAATTATGTCATAGATATGAAATATAATTTAAATATTTAAAAATATTCATTTATTATAAATTATAATTAAAATATAATCACCAAAGATAATTTTGTGCTTAAGCATATGGTCAGATGTTTGATCTTAGATCCGTGTGTATGCAAAAACATCTATGGGAGATATTAACACTTTAACTAGATCTTGGTAGTTTAATGGATTAATCATTGGCTCCCAGGAGAGGGATACCCTGAATTCAAAAAAAAAAATATTTACCAAAATTTGGACAAAAAATATATCTAATTTAAAAACATTTATTTATTATAAATTTTAATTATATAAAAAAATATTTATCATGCATATTCACCTACTAAAATACTATTAATCATTAAAACACGTTTTATTTATCAAAATCGTGACACGCGTCCTCAACCAACAACCCACTTCTAGTCCCATTTCTCCACGGGCAGCGCAACCAAAACAACTTTTCTAAGCGAGTATTAATGATATGATACATGTTAAGTGCATCATTAAGAAGGTTGAAGTGCTAGTGGTTCAACACGTGGGGTCAGATTAATTTGTAATGTACTACATATTCTGTCTCTTTTCAAAGACAGCTGGTGTGCATGTCTTTTTCCAAATTTCCTTGAACCATGTCGGGTTCAGAATCAGATCAATGGTATCTCCTAGCTACTTGGTATGCTTAATTGATGGAATCCAATTGTGAAGCTCCTCTTAGCCACCATTTAGATTGAATCTCTCACACTACATAGCATATATGTATTTTCACTCATGCATGCATGATGACACTTGCTATATGCTCTTATTCCTAGATGGATACCATACCATCATGTCATATGAATATGGGGGAGTGACAAATGAGATATTTACATGATGATCATACAATTGGAGCCATGAAAAAAGATGGAAATTAAAAAGCAATGTTCTTATTAGTCAACAAAACAACAAAAGTGGAAAGTTAGCTGACTGGTTGTGTTTCTTTTGTCAGTTTCTTCAAGATATTCTTTCTTCTTAGTATTATATTTGTGACTTTTTCTTTGTATCTTCATTCACCCTCCCTTCTATTAACAACATAAAATCCAAATATGCCATTCAGCAGCCAGATTTGCCCTATCTTTAAACCTTTGTTTCATTTAGCTTTTTTCAGGCTTCCGGCCGATTTCTTAAATTCACAAATTCTGTGCAACAGGGAATGCGTGCATATGCACCTATACATATCTTTCAATCACTGTTCTTTATTCGCGATTTAAAATTTAAATATATACAGTTCCTGTGTGTTGTATATTAAAAAATTTAAAATTGTAGTGGAGTTTTTTAGAAGAGCACGATACTGGGGCTGTTTAAGGGCACAGGAGTGCTGTTTCTCCAGATGGTTAATAAATGGACTTCAAGCCTAACTGGTAAAAACAAGTCACTTTGATCCAAGTAGGTAACTCAATTGTAAATTGATAATGTTTTACTCCAAAACATGTAAAAACTAGCCATATGAAACCTTAGTGTGCACATATTTATTACATACATGGATAGTATGTCAAAATCTTTGTTAATTTAATCGTTAGAATATCTTTACAGGTACTCTAATTCTTCTCTATCATAACCCAACCTTATCGGAAAGAGAAGAGCCATCACGACATACCTTAAAATTTGGTCAAAATTAACGTCGGACATCTCAAACCAAATTAATTACATGGATGGAGCTAGCTAGGAGGGATCAACATGAATTGAAAATAAGGAAGAAATAGTTTTTGATTACCTAGTGGATTAAGAAATACTACATGACAACAACCGTGCATTTCGCATTTCATTTCCACTCTGAGGAGACATTAAACCCCACAAAGATACATATCTTTACTAAAAATTGATCACATGGCCTAATAATTGCCTTCGTGATTAAGGAAACAAAGGGGAACTGAAACTGAAATATTCTTGAGTACCAAGTACATAAATTAAACAGGGTAGTGAACAATGAAATGAAATGACAGCACTGGCCACGGATCGAGTTCCTCGCACGTGTAGTGAGTTTTAGTTTACACTACAAATTTTCCAAATCTCTCTCTTTCTTTTTTCCCCAATATAAATAAACACCTATATTTATTAAGTTTAACTAGTACCATTCAAGGAAGGAAAAAGAAAAAGGAAACACAATGCAAGGTACATTAGCACATTGCGTTTCTTTTGCAAATGCTAGTAGGAATGATTATGAAAGGCATAGAGCTTGTACGGAACCTTAATAAAGATGATAAAGGACCACCATTTGAGTGGCACTTTTGCATTGCTTACCACAGCAGCACATGGATGCATGTTGTACAAACTGAATTTTGGTCGTTACCTATATCAACTACTTATCTGTCAAAGCAAGTGCATTTGATAAACAAGCAATCTAACTATAAATGATCTATGAAGTATAATAATATAATTTTAATAATTTATTTTTTAATTAGGTCATCATTCAACACAATGCTGCTAGTGTTTTAATTTGGTTGTGTTAGAGTACAAGTGTGAAGGTGAAGTCTCACATTGGGTAGGAATGGGAAAGTTGAGCAACATATAAGTGAGGAAAACCCACAAACCTAATGCCTTAAGGTTTTGGGTTGAAGGTGGTTTCAAGTTCATTTATGTAGTATGCTCGTGGCCCATTGGTGTAAATCTTCCCGGTGTTTATCCCCCCTCGGTGCACAACAATTGGTATAAGAGCCGATGATTCGATCAAGTGACCGGCTCGGACGAGTATGGTGGATTGACGATGGATCCGGACATGGACATGGGGATCCCTTGTATTGAAAGTCTTCCTGGCGTTGGGTCCATACATGGAGGCCAGGCAGCGTGTCCCGTGGCCGTGAAATGATGGAGGCGGCGGTGCAAGGTACTAGAGCATGTTGGCTCTAAAGGCGCCATCATTAGATACTCGTGGTGAAAATGGCATCCGCTTGAGGGGGAGGCTACCATGTGGAAGAGACTCACACTTGAGGGGGAGATTGTTGGAGTACAAGTGTGAAGGTGAAGTCCCACGTTGGGTAGGAATGGGAAAGTTGAGCAACATATAAGTGAGGAAGACCCACAAACCTAATGCCTTAAGGTTTTGGGTTGAAGGTGGTGTTAAGTCCGCTTATGTGGTATGCTCATGGCCCATTGGTGTAAATCTCCCTGGTATTTAACCCCCCTCGATTGCACAACAATTGGTATCAGAGTCGATGGTTTGACTAGGTGATCGACTCGGACGAGTATGGTGGAATGGCGATGGATCCGGGCATGGACATGGGGATCCCTTGTATCGAAAGTCTTCCTGGCGGTGGGTCCATACATGGAGGCCAGGCAGCGTGTCCTGCACCGTGAAACGGTGGAACGGCGGTCCAAGGTACTAGAGTATGGTTAAGCTCTAAATGCGCCATCATTGGATACTCGTGGTAAAAATGGCTTCCTCTTGAGGGGGAACTACCATGTGGAAGAGACTCACACTTAAGGGGGAGATTGTTGGAGTACAAGTGTGAAGGTGGAGTCCCACATTGGGTAGGAATGGGAAAGTTGAGCAACATATAAGTGAGGAAGACCCACAAACCTAATGCCTTAAGGTTTTGGGTTGAAGGTGGTGTCAAGTTCACTTATGTAGTATGCTTATGGCCCATTGGTGTAAATCTCCCCGGTGTTTTCTCCCCCTTCGATGCACAACAGGTTGGATCGATGATGGGTTATTCTTGTCACATTGAAGCTTAATTTTGAATTTTTTTTTAAGGGAATTATTATTATTGAAATTCTAGAGTCTTTAGTTGGTCACTTGGTCCTATGTATCATGTATGCTTAAATGGAGTTAATTAATAAAACTTACGGGCACCTAAAAATATGAATGCAAACATGAGTCTTCTTCTTGGTGAATGATGTAACACAACTAAGATTAGATTTGGGACCCCTTTGTGGAAAGTGGAAAAACACTTCGTTGGCCCAACAAACCGACCACCAATTCCTTTTCCACGATGTGTCTCTTTTTTTCAAATGTTTTTAATCGAAGAGCTCGTTGGTGTAGAAAGAAACATAAAGAGATGGTTGCAATTATTGCACTGCGAGGGATCTGTTTTGTGATTGAAAATTCGACATTAAGTATAGTTTTTTCCTCTTTTTTTTTTTTTTGGTGGTTTCCAGAAAATTCTTCCCACGTTTCTTCTTTTTGTGAAATGTAAAGATTATTTTCAAATCAACAAAATTGATACACGCAAAAAAGAAATATTTTTTATTTTTGTTAAAAAAAAATGGAGTTACATGTGATTAAAGGTGTTACCAAAAAATAGGTGTTCGGTTTAGATAGAACTATGCTATATGGTTGACATGTATTTTAATACCTGGACCGAATACCAAGCAAATGACAAATTACTTTCATACAAGTTGATGCATTTGGCCAGTGGATGTAAGAAAATGAACTATTTAATGTGGGGCTGATGAGGACTTCCAAACTTTCAGTGAATTGTTTACGTTCACCGTGAATTTAAATGAGAACCCCTCGGGTATCCATAATATGTTATTAGTATGCATCAAAAGAGGAATAATAAATTTGTAATTTGTGATAGTTTTTAATCGCCGGAATTTGATTATGGCGATAAAAAATTATCCTAAATTGTAAATTTATTATTCCCTGTTTGACACTTTTGGAGAAAAGAACTAAAATAAACATCTATCAAATTTAAGAGACTAAAAAAAATAAACTTTAATTTTTAGGACTAAAAATAAATAAATCTCTAATTAAAGGGATTAAAACATATTTAAGCCTACCATAATATGATCCTAACTATTTTTTTTTTATTTGGCAATATTATCCTAGCTAGCTAAGATAGTCACTTTTCTCCATGACCGTTGTCAAACTTTGTGTTGTTGTCTGGGGCCAAACTGCACCAGGAAAGCTTTCATCTTGATGGCTACTGCATATATCATCGTATCACTTATAATTTTGATCTTTTTAGGGTTTGTTTGATTCCTTTCTCACTTTTTGATTTTAAAAACTGCTTTCTAAAATAATTTCACACTATTCACAATCTATTAAGTTTTGAAAATTATTTTCAAAACAAGTATTTTTAAAAGGCAAAATATAGAAATAGTTAGGAGATGTTTCCTCATTTTCTTTTTCTGTTTTCATTACGTCCAATTTCTCCCTCAGTTCCACACTCTACGTTGTGCCATGTATCGCTCTCCACCACCCTTTTGAGCAATCTTGTTTAGTTGTATTTTGAAAACTAAAAATAGTTTTTGAAAATAAAATTCAAACGCTCCCTGCTTGTACTCTAATTTTTATGCTCACTTTATACTTTTCTACTTAATTTTGATTGATGATTTCGATTTTGTTAGATTGACTTATTACCAGTTAATGTAATTTTAAATGAATTTTTACATATTTGATTTCATGTTGTATAATTGATTGAGTCCAACATTAATTTTAAGTTGAAATAATTTTAAGTAGCTTTGGTATTAGACAAAAAAAATTATACTAAATCTTACTACTAACTTATTTTTATGATAAAAATATTCAAACATAAATTACATCACTTCAAAATTAATTTTAATTAAAATTAATTTCATTAAAATAACGTTTGCAAAAGCTCATTCAAACACTTAGTTGGTCATGCCTGAGTTACATTTGAAACAAACTCCATTGAGATGTAAAATAATCATTTTTGCCATAATTCCCTTGGCATTAAGTAATTATTTCATGAGTTTCTGAAAGAAACGTAGCGAAATGGAAATCTTAGGAGGAAAAAAAAATAGTCTTTGCATGAAAACGTCATAACAATTTCTCTTTTATGATATGTTTGTTTGTGATAAAAAAGAACGAAAAAGGAGTGACATAAACAGTAAAAATGAGTGAAATTCATATTTTTACACTCTATTTTAATTCAAAATTTTCATCTCATTTCACTTTTATTTCATTTCATTCTACTATAACAAACACTACATTAGGGTATTGATGTTGTCGTTTCAGAAAAGTTAGGTCCGTCAAGGTAACAATTCATGACTTGACTATTTTATTATAAGAAATTATATTTATATAATTATTTATACAACCCAAAAAGTGATAGGAAAAGAAGAAATAGACATATGAAAGTAAAAAAATGATTAAAGTGATAGAAAAAAAAAGATAAAAAACAATTATATATAAATATTGTTAAAATGTTTTTTTTTTTATAAAAGTAAAAAAGGTTTTATATATCTCCATTATTATTACCCATATAAAACTAGCTCCTTAGACAGGACTACAACGACCACGACTAATCCACACTTACGTCACAGATAATTATAAAAATATCGTTTACTTTTTATTTTCCACACTTTTAGAGATTTATATATAAGATAATGAATTATTATCTTTATTATTTTTAATATAAATAGGAGTATAATTTTTATACACTATTAGTGTAAATTCTTTTTATACAATTTTTTTTTTGACTGCATTCTTTTTATACAATTAGAGATCACTGTAAATATCATTTTTAAAGTAATTATTATAAACTTTAATTACAATCTATAATTCAATGACAGTATAAAAATATTTATATTTTCAATACATTTTAATTAAATTATATAAATATTTTAAATAAATAAAAAGAGAAAAAAGGCTATGCACTGATGGTGTAAAATAATTTTACACGGTCATCCAATCAGAATCTACCATGTATGGTAAGTTTGTTGACTTTTACAAAATTATCTTAAAAGTCATATCAATGGTGATTTGTGATTGGATGACAGTGTAAAATTATTTTACACTATCAGTGTATCACCATTAAACTCTAAAAAAAATTTCACACCCTTTCGAAGTGTATATTCATTAGAAAAAGAGAGAAAAGCACAAAAGAAAAAGATAAAATAATAAATATATTGGTAATAAAAAAAAAAGGAAAAGAGAGACCAGAAGTATAAATTAAGTAGAGTAAATTACAGCAACATCTTCTGAGCTTTTATTAAATTATATATAACTCCACTCTTTTTTTTATTTTCCTATACTAATCATCATTTAAGTTTGAAAACATTACACTAACATCCATTATATGTTTGAAAACATTATATTGACACTTCTCATACCTTACACTAACACTCTTATAAGAGAGGCAAAAGTAATGGTTAAAAAAATAAGGGATGATTGTGTAATTACACGAAACTTCAAGGAGTGTTGCTGTAATTTACTCAATTAAGTATAAAATTTAAGATATGAAAAAAATTAAATTAAAAATGAAACAACATAAAAAAAAATGTTATTGTTAGCAAATATCATGATATATGTGTTTGATTGATAGTTTAAATTTAGAAAACAATTATTTGTTTTTAAATCATTTTTCAAATACTAGGAAAAATAAGTTATTATTATTTTAAAATAAATTAAACTAAGTTTACACTAACCGTAGTACCTAACATGTTATGAAACGAGAATTTGTACTTGGCAAGCTCTACAAATTAAAGAAATTAAATGATAAAAGATAAAGATATTAACACACCATTTTTACATAATTTTTATGTTGTAAAATCGAAGATATAATTCTTATTATATAAGTTTCTTTTTCTCTTTTTAATATAATTAATAATGTGTGTAAAAAGTATAAAAATCATTAATAATATTATTCTTATAATAAATTTTCATGACAACCTCTGTCTACATCATCAATTTTATTATACACTTTTGTTTCTTTCCTTTTGTTTTATCTTCTTTTACCAATAAAGGTTGGATCTAACGGAAGAGTTTAGCCCTACAAAGTAAATAAAGATTTGAATTTTTACTGAGAAAAATACTTACATTTAATAATTGACCGTGTCTCGAATATAATTATCTCGAAATTAAGAAAGATATATGTTGGAAACAAAAAGATCTCATCTTCCTTATATATAATTTGTCATGAAATATTGATGTGTAAAACAACAATATAATCACAATAACATTAAAGCACTTTATTACTTGAGAGGAACTCAAATTGTCTCAATCCTTATTTCCCTTCACATCATCTTTTTAGCTTAGAATTGCAAGCTCCCTATTGGGCTAGTATGCATGGGCATTGCTTTCCATCGTGACCACGATATCAAATGTATAAGAAATTATTAGGTAGTTATAGATTATTGTCTGTCTATAGTCCTGACCAATTTATATAACATGTATTTAAATTTTTTAATTTAAGAGAAAACAATTAAAAATACTTAATTATGTGTTATATAAAAATTAATAGAATCATAAATCAAGTGATGATTCGTTACTACCTAATAATTTTTCCAAACGTATACTAGCCCGATTCTATACTTAGTATTAGGCTCGCGCTTTGTACACGTGCTCTCGCACTCGAAATGAAAATAAGCAGCTGCTAGTGCTTTTCATCAATGGAACTCAACTTTGATGAGCAATGCACTTCTTATGTGAGGTTTCTATCTTGGGAGGGACCACTTTCCTCTCTCACACACATCACCAACTACCACCAAAATATCAGAAACACTAACTTCATGAACTTTATACTTTATCAACAATAATTGAGGTGAACCTTCATATGTATGGAAACCCCACTCTCCCAAATTAATACAAGCCACTTTTTACTCCTTTGTTCTTATTTTGTGTTTTTATTCCCTTCTTTGTTATAATGCTATGTCATATAATTACCCTTAGGTGCAGAAGAAGACACCGAGTTCTGCATCAAGTTCTGCGGCCGTAAAAGAAAAGTACCTTAATTCATTGATGAAAATCCATCAGCTAATTAATGTTATAGTAGAACAATAAGCTACCTACCATATATAATCCCAGAATAACATAATAGAAATTTAAGATATGTTGTTAGTCTTCAAAATATTTTAACATGTTCTAGTCTTTATAAGAAAATTATATGTTTTTAATCCTTATATTTTAACAAAAACACCAATTTAATTTTAATCCCTACTCAAAGATAGTTACATTACTTTTGATAAATATAGAAACTAAAAGTGTATGAATTTTTTATAGAGAGTAAAATTAACATTTCATGCACAAAAAATTTAACATTTCAAAACATTTTGAAGGATAAAAATATATTTTACCCTTGAAATTTTTATGACTAGCAATTAGATATAAACACATGTGGGGGGTGGGTGGACAAGAAAATAAGATGTCAACAAACAATATTTCATATATATTATTTTTTTGCTGATAAAAAATATATATTATTTCTTTCTTTACAGCATTCAATACAGTCATCTTTATAAGAAGTTCTTCCTTTATAGTACAGTCACTCAGTTTTATTATTTCATTCATTTCATTCTTGACTTTTGATAATTTTAACCTTTTAAATGTTATTTTTATAGTTTTTTTTTAAAATATTTTAAAAATAGTAATTAAAAGTGTAGGAAAAAAATAGTACATAAGATAAAGAGTAATATAATTACAAGATTTTTTATACCCTAAAAATAAATATAATGATTTAAATGTATATAAATTTAAAAAGCACATTTAAATGTTATTGCCAAAAAACCAAATAAAACTAAGTCGTGTTATTATTAAATTTTAAATATAAGATTTTTTGTTATACTACCTTTGTTCCCATATACTATAAGAAACAAATACCTAATTCATCAAGACCAATAAAAAGTAGTTAAGTTAGTTAATTTTAATAAATAATATCATTAATTTAAATTTTATTCCAAAAATACTCATATAATTAAATGGTTTGAGTGGTGATTGCATTTAATGACACTACTTGTATTTTAACTGATAGTTTTTCCAACCAATGAATGTGATTTAGTGTGTGTTTGGATTAACGTTTCACACACCTCAAACGTTCGTTTACGCTTTCCCATGCACAAAATCCAAAAGCAACTATACTGATGGATTGAGAAAAACAGCTGTTACGTTGAACTGCACATTTTTGCAAACACGCCCTTATATTGTCAATAGTCCAATAAATATATCTATTTTCATTGGAAATAAGTGACTATCTCATTAATAGACTTCACAATAAATTAAGAGTATAAAAGGAAATTAACAATTAGTGCATTTAAAAATGATTATATGTTTCTTATATTTAGAAAAAAAAATACTCTTATTTATTTCTTATATATATGAATCGAAACTTATAAGAATATCTTATGGTCTTTTATGAGAGTTACGACTTTAATTACAATGGTTACATAAAAAGGTTTGTATTAATTTGTTTCATCAATTTTGTTTAATGAACTATTTTCTTTTAAATACATTTATTATAAATTTTTAAGCTATAAAATTGAAATTTGTAAAACAAAAATATTGCTTAAATAAAAAGTGTTATTGTAAATATTAAATTTAAAAGTTAATACAATTTTCTGTAAAATCTATTGAAATTTTATTCAATAATTAATAATCATAGTTATAGTGATATTTATGCTATTAATGTAAAATTTTAAGAATTACATATGTGTTAAATTTGTTTTTAATTATAATTGAAAAATAATTTATCTGGTGCATTACACGAATACATGCATTAATATGACAAACGATTTGTGGTTTAAACTTACTTTTAGAATTGAAAATTACATCAATATGATAAAAGTAAAAATAATATTTTAATTAACATACCTAATCATATTGAAAAAAGTTGTTCTTTTTCCAAATGCATATATTATTTATATAATTATTATTATAGTTCCTATAACTATTGCTTCGACTTTAAAGATGTTTTCATCATTAAAATTAATACATCATCTAAAATTCAAACACAAATGTTTTCATCATTAAAATTTATTTTTTGAATTTTACTAAATAAATTAAAAGAGCACATTAAAATTTTAGCTTTTCGCAAAATTAAGTCGCTTGAGCTGCCTTATTTTCAATACCGATAACGTTAGTTTTATGTCTCTTTAATAATGCCTTCTTTCATTATTAATTATGTTTCAAAGTAAAAAGGAAACATATTTTTCATTTTTTTCAAACAAGTTAGGTGTAATTTTTTTTTAAACAAAAGTAAGGTAAAATAATTATTTTCCTTTTAATAAATATTATCTATAGGGATGCCCCTCAGACAAAAGCCATCTAGATTTTTTTAAAAGAAATATTTATGCCAGATGTGTTACTTCTCTCCAAAAGTCACCGATCGGCAGAGAATAAAGATGTAATAAAACAGCACATGAACAAAACGCGAGCTGCAAAGAGTACTCCAAAAGCCATTTAGAAAATATTTTGAAAAATTAATTAAACAATGACATTTTACAATGCAGTACGATATGTAAATATATTAAAATAAGAAGGCTTTTTCTTCATTTTTTGTATGTTAATTGCTTCCATTTCTTTAGTTTATGTTTGATGGTGGCGATGATGTAGGATTGTCTGTAGTTGTTGGAAGTGAATGAAATTGAAAGGGGAATATCCTACCCACTTATAGCATATTTGAACGAAATTAAGTTAAGTTTAGAAAGTGAGGGCCCCAAAGACCAAAGCGAGGAACATATCAACTTACGCTAATAATTAATTATGTTGTTATTTCGATATTCATTAGCTTTCTTATGCGCTCTATCAGGACAAAGAAATTTTTACTATTTTAGTTTTAGGTGAACTCAAAGAATCCCTCAGTTGAGGGCTAAGAACTTATCCAAATAAGATTATTTCTCAATCATATCATCTCATATTATATTGGTAAAGAAATTTTTAGTATATTTTAGAATAAGAGATTTTTCATTTTATAGCACTGGTTGTATTTTGTATTTGACAATAACAGTTTAATTTTGATACACTTGGATACTGTCAACTAGTTAAAAATTATTTTATACATATAATTTTAAAATAATTATTATAAGAGTCAATCATTTCTAACTATATAACAAGTCATAACTAGATTACAATGTAAAAAATTCTTAAACAATATCAGTGAATTTCAACTATATATAATCTTGATTACATGAGCTATATTTTTATCTTAAATTTTAATAATATGGTGTTACAAATAATATATATTGTACACATTCAATAATTTACTTAAAATAAATTAAAAATGATCACATTTTATTTCTCAAAAAAATAATGTTAAAAAATAATGAGTATAATTTAACAATCTCTTAAATAAGAAGATAGTCTTATTATCTGCCTTGACAAAATCGATCAAATCCAATATAGCAGCCTGGAACAAACCGACAGTGAAGCAAAGTACCACCAAGGCAATGAAAAATGGCTATAATCTTTAAGAGGGTGGATGATGACAAGATAAAAGATCATCGTATATCTTTGATGGGTGTACAAGCTGCAAGGTGCAAAGAATCGAATTGAGAAGGGACTACTTATATTTCTACATCACATTTTTTTTTTAAAATTAATCCTTTATCTATATGCTTCTCTTTTTGACTTTTTTTTTCTCTTGTTGTTCTCTTCGGTTCTGATCCAAATTAAAAGTAGTGTTTAATTTTTTTTTATTTTTATAGAATTCAACTTGTAATATCTTTCATGTTAATTATTTTTTGACAAAAATTCTCCTAATTAAAATTATTTCTCTTAATTTAATAATTAGTTAGTAGAATACATTAATGTCTTGGACTATTTAGGGGCCTAATTTTATCTTATATAAAGAAAATCAGTATTTTAAGAACTTTACTTTGACTATTTACATGCGTAGTCAATAAAAATTAAAACAATAAATACATTAATGATAAGAGAGATTAAAAAAAAACTAATAAAAATATTTTAAAAAGAATAAAAGTATGTTTGATTAATGTTAAAATCTCGAAAAAATATATAAATTTAGGACAAAGTTAATGTTGTTAACTAAATTAACTAATTTTTTTAATTCTAGTAAACTAGTTAATTGAGTCTTATAAAAAGAATATGATGGAGTATGTATAAAAGAGAAGGGAGTAGGTATAAGATACAAAACTGAAATGTAAAAAAGACATTTTTTTTTTTAGAATTTGGTGGGTCCTTCCAAAGTGTTTTCTCTGCTTTCCATTTTTTAACTGTTACATACCTTTTAAAATTGTGGATCAAGTAATCAAAATTATAAAATATAAGCATTACAGAATTTTATTATTTAATTTATAACTTTTATTACTCAACATATGATTTTAAAAAATAATACTACCCTTCCTTTGCTTTGGAGAGAGTACCAAAGTAATCTCCAAAAATCAAAACTAAAAATGAAAAAAGAAACATTCTATTATTTATAGAAAACAAACAATCAAAATGAAACCAAAACAAAAGGATAAAAGGGATGAATAAAATGATAAATTATACTTTTTTTTCATCTCAAATATGCTTAAATTACATTATATTTCTTTGTTTTTAAAATTTATAATACTCCTTTTTTTAGAGGTGAAATGTGTTATACTTCAATTTTTGAAGTAAGCAAACAATTTAGTAATGGTAAATAAGTGTAGACAAGTTGTTTTTTTTTTTTTTTTAATTTTTTATGAAATCACATGTATTTTTCCTAGGAGACAATCTTTCTTTAGTTGCATAAGACTATTATAGGTGGTAAAGGTTTTCTTTTAAATATTATAGGTGGTAAAGGTTTTCTTTTAAATATTTAACGTAATTGTGCATTCAATATACTCAAACTCGAAACTACTAATTAAATTAAAATAATTTTATGTCAAGTGATCTACATGTTTTGGTGGTGTAAATACATCTTTTAGAGACATTTTTCTTTTTTCATTAATTTTTTTTATCGGCCAAACAAAATGAATTTTATTTATAGATCAGGTACCAGTGGTACCATAGCAGAAAAGTAGCAAAACAAATACACAAGGCTCGCCGTCTCATGAGAAAGCCACCTACCCTGTGTAGTCCCATTAACTTTTAATATTACTGATAATCAAATTCAAATATTATATTATTGATTTTAAAACTAAATGGATGGTTAAATGTAAGAGTTGAGTCATATATTTAAGTTATCATTTTTTAGCTACACATAAATAAGGATACACTACACATAAAATTGATTCCATTTTTGTTCATAAACACTTAAATCTCTTCTGACTTGAGTGTCAGAATATTTTTTTAGAGGTAACACCATCTTTCTTCTCAAAGAGATCATTCAACCAGAGCAAGAGAGACAACCAGAGGAGTACCTCCAATTTTTGCTGGTACAAGTCAATAATAAATTTAACCTAATATTAAAACAATTTAACTACATGTAAGTCCACTGGATTTATATATGAAAAAACGATCTATTTAGTAAGAAAATCAGTGTTCGATGTAAAATTTTCTTGGATCAGCAACAGTCACGTATCACGAACATGATTAATTTTTGATCCAGTAAGTTAAAGGACACTCATAGTCTCTTATGTGGGACAAAAAAAACAATTTAAAAAAAAAAATGAAAACATTGAGGACAGACCGTCCCCTGGCTAGCTGGAATTGGAGGGTTGTGAAAGTTTTTGTCCACAAAGCATGGCCAATCACGCCTCCCTCTCTCCCCTGTCCCACCCTTGCGGTATATTCCGATGCCATTTGCTTTTATTCACCCCCATTTTCCATTCTTTTTTTTTTTTTTCCACTCTCCCCATCCCTCCTTCTTCTTCCTATAAATTCGCCCCTCTACTACAATTTTAACTTCCTCTTCTCCTCTCCCACTCCCCTTACTTACACTTACACACCCTTCTATTCTCTTCCTCCTTATCCCTCATCCTTGCTAGTTTTGTATTAGCAAACCCCAGCACTCACTTCTTTCCTACCCATTATTTTTTTTTTCCTTTGAAGCACAAAAGCTTCTTCTTTCATCCTTTGAATCTTGATGCTTAATACCTCTAATATAATATATGTTCATGTTTGACATTCATGTCTCCAGTCCTCAGTGAAATCCTTCGTTCCGGGTTTATGATCAATTCCTCCCTCAGACGCAGGACCCACTTAGTTCAATCCTTCTCTGTTGTCTTCCTCTACTGGTTCTATGTTTTCTCATAAATAATTCCCCCAACACCACTTCCCTTTTATATTATATGATACTATATCTTAGTAATAATAATAATAATAATCTATATTAGCTAAATTAAAATCATTTCCCTTCCTGGGGTCTTGCGTCTCAATTAAAATTTCCAATCTTTTTTTTTTCTTTTCCAGTATAGTACTCACTTTGGTGTAATTGTAAATTATAAATCTATCTGTGTGATGGCCTCATCCAGTGGAACCTCGAGCACAAGCATGTCGACAAAATTGATTCTGACTCAGAGCTCTGGGTCTGAGGAGGATTTGCAGCTTCTGATGGACCAAAGAAAAAAGAAGAGAAAGCAATCCAACCGTGAATCAGCCAGAAGATCCCGGATGCGAAAGCAGAAGCACTTGGATGATCTCATTGCACAAGTGGACCACCTCAAAAAGCAGAAAAGTCTAACCCTCATGAAAGTGAACATCACCACACAACACTATCTCAAGGTTGAGGCTGAAAATTTCATCCTAAGGGCCCAGAAGAATGAACTCACCCAAAGCCTGCAATCACTCAATGATATCATCAATCTCATCAACACAACCACCACCACCGGGGTCTACCAAACCGATTGCTATCATCTCTCAAGTGCAGATCATAATAATAATCATAATCATAACAACAATTATTACAACAATAATAATTTCATGAATCCCATGCACATGGCCTATCTGAACCAACCAATTGTGGCCACTGCTGACAACAACATGTTTCTGTGGTGAAGAATCTGAAAAATTAAGATTGTTCTGTTGGGAGTTGTGTCAAGGTGGAATCATTAATGAGTGAGGGTAAGGTAAATATTAGTAGTACCTTCTAGGGTTAGGCAATGTTTATTAAGATATTATTATTAGAGTGCCAGAACAGAACTTGTTTGCTACATGTGCTTAAAATAATAATGGAATCAAATCCGATAGTGGCATTGGCATAGTTCTGTTGTTAGGTCAGGTCACCAGAGTGGCATGCTACTTGCCACTGGGAAAAATGTATGTCGGTGTAAGTGTGCATTCTCTGCTTTTTTTTCTTTTCTTTTTATATATTAATAATATGTTATGGGTGTGCTTTTTATAAATGTAAAAATGGTATTGGTTCTTGCCCCCAAAAAGGTGCTTGTCTTGGTTGTTTTCATAGATCGTGAACCCTAAGTCTCATTCTTTTTTTGAAGTGCCCCAAGTCTCATTCTTAATTGCCTTTTGATAAAACTAAAGTGATAAAGTGATGGATACGATGATCTAGCATGTGTGTGAATGGCACCCATGAGAAATTAAGAGAAATGCAAAATTAATACAAAAATTCTTCCGGACCAAAAAGGAAAAAAGCTTATTACAGTTTTATGACGCAACATGACACATGTACTTGAGAGTGTCAATTATTAACACTTTTGTTTAATTATAAATTATTTGTTTTGTTTGATTAACAAAGGAGGGGGAGGAAATTTTAAATAAAAAAATATCTTGATTTGAATAAGACTATTAATAGACACACGAAAGTGGCAAATTGACAATAGATATTCCCATGTATTTTGTATTAATTATTAAACTATATTCTCTGTCTCACTCTCTCATGTCCGGAATTGAATAGAAACAAAAAATGTATATATGTTTATTAAATATGGGTTTAAATTTATAGGACTGATTTCTTTATTTTAACTATTCATCGATAGTTCATATGAATCTTGGAAAAGGTATAATATTACTATTATTATGGTCAAAGAATTGTTGATTCTGCAAAGTTAACATTTTTATTCTGTCGGGCGCCATCTTCTCCAAATATTTTTCCAACCAAAGAAAAAGGTCGTTTTTAAATAAATTTAACATGTATTTTAATGAATCTACGACTGTGGATTTTTTTTTTTTTAATTTCCAACAAAGATATCCTTCAACTGATAGTTGGGGACTAATTTTTTTGGAGACGTCACCAAAATAAATTGTCTCTCTCTCAACACAATCTTCTCCCTTCACATTATCAAGAATCAAATCTTTGATAATATGCTTAAGAAACTCAAGCATTTACGACTACAAGAATTTAATTTCATGCTGTATTTCATCGACATCATCCCAATACCTAACTTGATTGTCAGACTCAGACAACCCAGCTCGAATAGTTTAGATTGGAAGGAATGGATTATGAGTCCCCCAAAAAAGAAGGTGGGCCAAATTGCAATAGGCCTTATAGTTTCCAGGCTCAAACAAACTTCAGTTAGTTTGGGCTTTACAAAAACTTTGGGTCTATGAGCCTTTCCCCATGCTGTATGTTTTTTTTTTTTTGTTACGATTTCCCCATTCTATATAATTACTGTTTCTAATTTTGTTTACCAAAAACATATTATTATTTTTGTATTTATGATCCATTTAAAGAAGTTATTTTATAAAATAATTCTTTATAAGAAAATATTATTTTTAATTTAAAAATAGTAAATTATATTTTTGTTTTCTGAAGAGTTTATATAATATAATCATTAAATTATTTTTACATGTTTTTAATTAAAAAATATTTAAAAAAACACAAACAAACAACATCTTAGTATTAAACTTTCACTGTCTTTTACTATAAAAGCTTTATTTTATACTAGGTTTTGGTGGACAGTTTGATAATATATTATTCTTTTTCGCATTTTTTTTATTTATAGTCAAGATAATAAACAAAGCAATAAGCAGAGGTCCACTATAACTGAAGTATTTTACAAAAAAGAATGTTAACCATAAAGTAATAAATGAAAAGTTTGAAACTAGATGGAAATGTAAAGTGAACAATATATTTTTATATATTTTTTATTTCAATGTTTAGATGAATAATATTATGAAGAAAAAGATTAAATCAAAGACAGGAAGGAAGTATAGATAACACCTTTTTGACGTCATAAATCACAGCAATTTTTTTGTATAAAATTTTTATTCGTTGAAGAAGACATGCATATCCGTTGCCCAATGCAGGATCAAGTTGTACTGTTAATAATGTACCCGAAAACAAAGAAAAAAAGAGATGTGGTGTTAATAAATCATTTTAAAGCTTTTGTTTTTTCAATAAATGCCTTTTTTAATAGAGAAAGAGATTTTGTTGCATTTTAAGCAGACATGCAACTAAAGTCAACATCGACTTTAAGAACAACATACATAAATGTACAATTAATAAAGTATACTATGAATAAAACGGTTTTACGATGATGGATAAGAAATTAATAAATAGTAGAAAAAAAATATAATAGATAGGATAAGGTTAAATAATTAAAAATAGATTATTTTTACTAGGGGAAATGAGGTACTTGTGCTTCTCTATATGCAATTTTTTTTAAAAAGGTTTAATAAAAACGAGAGATACAATTATTTTAAAATTAGACTTTATATATAGTTAGTGGAATAGTGATTGATATATATAGTTCAAAAACATAGAGATGTATCGTAATTATAATAATTATAGATTATTTTCTTTTTAAGTTTTTTAATCTGTTTCAAAAAAAATTATATAAAAAAATTAGAAAGCATGAATTTTTTAATTATATCTGTATTTATTAGTATTTTACTTAAATAACTTTTTATTGCATTCTAATTCTTTTAATAAAGATATTTTGTAAAAGATAATTATTTTACCATTATAATTTGCGTAGTTAACAATTTTTTTAACCAATGTACATTATCTTCAAATATCTTTAACAAATAATGAGACTTTGAGAAAAAAAAATTGTTAATGTATTTCCACTATGATTTCCCATACATTTTGAATATAATTTATAATAAAACATTTTTATTATTAAATTTTCATTTAATACCTTAAGAATATTAGTTCAAAAGACTCTAATAATATTAAGTATTTTACTTTTCAATTTTTTTTAATACTTTTGAGTCCTTAATTATGTAATGG
Source organism: Pueraria montana var. lobata (assembly GCA_026413185.1). NCBI lineage: Eukaryota > Viridiplantae > Streptophyta > Magnoliopsida > Fabales > Fabaceae > Pueraria > Pueraria montana. The sequence continues at coordinate 1,727,465 of CM048646.1, read as the reverse complement.
TTAACATAATAGTTATTGCAAATTGCAAAATTTTTTTATACTTTTGAGTCCTTAATTATGTAATGGTTAACATAATAGTTATTGCAAATTGCAAGTTGAACTTAGCCAACCTCCATAACTTTATCTCATTGACTTGTACTAAATAATACTAATAAATATTACACTTTTTAATAATTTTTTTAACTTTATAGTCCTTACTTATCTAATCTGATTTAATGCTTAAAACTGTAAATAAAATCAAAGTCAAACCTTTGTAGTAAGTGGAAATTGCAATTTGAGTTGAGCCAACCTTCATAATTCAATTTCATTGACTTGTAAAAACAAAAGGTGTAGGAAGGAAGGAGTAACCAAAGTGAGGTTGGCGAATTAATTTTAACGCAAGGTCAAGTCATCTTCATTGGTGTGCGTGGTCCATAATTAAACTTTAAAAGCATTGTTTCTAAACAGATGCACACTAAATATCAACTTGAAGTTGTTTGTAATAATCGTATAAATGGTCATAGTCGTAGTCAGACCATACCATAAATTGACCACCACCCTTCCAGCCATAGATCTTCGTCAATGCTTTCCCCGCGTTCACAGTTGCGCAATTTTATAACTAAATTATTACTGCTAGCACTATTTTTTCTATAAATATTTAGCACAATTATTATATATTAAAATTATTACCAGAATGAAGGAAATTGCATCCATGTGATGTGAGCCTTATAGTGCGGTCCACGTGGTGGAAACTAAAGCATCAAATTCTCATCCACTGTTATAATATTCAACGTGCAATTTTTATTTTTCGTTTTAAAAATTAATTATTAAAGAGCAAGCAAAGCAGAGAAGAGAGAGGTGGAAAGAGGAAAAGGCAAAGGTGGAAACAGAAGTTTGCAGAAGGAAAAAATAAATAAAAGAGAGAAGAGAAGAGAAGATGCAGTGAGTCAGAGTCATATAGAATAGAAACAGAGGCACCATTTCCGTTTCCAACAACCTCTACCCTAACGCCGTCATAACGGTTTGTGCTTCCGCGTCGCGACGCTTTAACTGTGAAACGGACGCGACGTAGTTATTATTTATATAAAGCGCCGTCCGTCCCTTTCCGTTTGTGTGTTAATCAAAGAGACGATGACCAGTGCCCAATTATTTTCCCTCTTTTCTCTCAGTTTCTAGTTTCCGAGTAAGATTCGCGCATGCTTCTTCCATTTCTCTGTTTCGTTAATCGTATGTATACATCAACGCTTTTAGTCTTTTGAATGTTTCGAAACCCTAGAAATTCCCTTGAGGTTCGAGAGAAAAAAAATTAACGGAGAAACAGATATAGAGACGATTAATTTTTTTGTTGTTTTTGTGAGTTTCATAGATTTTGGAAGTCGTAAGAAAAATGGAATCGAGTTAGCTTATTGTTTCTCAGTATTGGCTTTTGATTTATGCTTTGAACTGTGAATAATGGCGGTGTTTGTTTGTGCGAGTCGTAATTAGTGCATAGCGTTGCTTATATGGAAATCTTTTACTTGAACTAGTTTTGAACGAAGTTACAAAATGATTGAGTAGTTTGTCATACTTTACTTATAGAATAGATTTAATTGTTCTTCCATTTTGTTTTTGTTTTCTTAGAAGCCTAAGCCTTGTGTTCACGGTTGAAGCACAGTGGTGGTCGTTTGGAGTTTTTTATATATATATATATATATATATATAAAATTTCTTATTGGTGGATGCAATTAATGGAAACTCTTTTTTATGATTGAAGTTTATGATGGAATGTTAGCTGAACTAGATTTGTTAGAGCATTAGAAATCCGAAGTTTTGAGTATGCTTCTTTGTCTGGGGCTTTTGGTTTCTGGAAGGTTTTTAAGACATGTTGCCTTGAAATCTCAGTTTAATGATCTTTCCTTTTTGTTTATTTATCAGGAGGAAGTAGGGTTACGGTTTCTTGCTAGAAATTGAGGTGGCTTTTGAGTTTTCTGTTGTGATTTTCGGGTACACTATTGGATTTCTTTTTCTTTAAAATATTTATCAGCAAGTCTTGAATTTGTCTGTACAGTACAGTGTAATTAGTTTTTGTGCCTATAATTTAGATTGACTGTTATGTTTGTCTGTAGTTATCATGGGATCAGCTTGTTGTGTTGCTGCAAAGGATCCTAATCTTCCTAACAGAACTGGAGGTGAAAGTTTGCATAGAGATGTTGTGTGTTCACCATCGTGGAGCTTTCAATGGGATAGTCGTGGGCGTGTTGCTGGTGAAATTGAGAATCCATCCTATCACACATCTCATGTGGACAGTAGAAATGTTAGCATGGAGTTAAAAGGTTCATTAAGTTCCGAAAGAGGTAATTTATCAGACGGGGGAAGCATCCTGGAGAATTCTGTAACTCCTATTTCTCTGAAGTCCCCTGTTGATGAGGCATTGGTTGCAAATCTGATGACTCCATCTTCTGGTAAATGCTAAACCCTGAACTCTATTATTCTTTTGTCGTTTATCATAAGCACAATGTTTGATGGGTCTTAGTTAAAACATTTAGGCCTCTTCCACCCCCTTCTTGTGGAGGATTGATTCTCACTTTTGGTTACATAAAAGAGGATACCACAACTATAAAACAACAGTTGAAATACAGTCTCTCTTTGTGTAAACTTTTTGTGTGGAGGTGGAGCAATTATCCCACAAGAAATACTCCTCTGTTACCTGTAGTCAACCTTGATGTTGAAGCCCTTTGAGTATGCTTATCCAAAAATGAAAATCCTGCACATCTACTCATAGGCTATGAGAATGAATACAAATAGGCCAGACAATGCAACACACAACCAATATAAGTAAATAACAAGTCAATAGGTTTCTGACACAATAGGTGGGAGTGGGATTTTTATATATCTTGAAAAAAGAAAAAACTTTGCTGTTGCCTTCTTAAGTTGCAAGGGATCTTTATCTTACACATTTGTCTTCTTTATATCTTATATGGCCTTGTTCACTGACTTATCTTTTGCTGTTTTCCCATCTAGTGTAAGGTTTTCAAACTCGGGTTTGTTATGTTGAATGGTCCCAGATATTGTTATTGACATTCTGTTCCTGATGCTCTCTTTTATGCACTTTGGTTCCTTGGTTGTTGTTTCTTTGTTTGGCATTGATTTTTCTTTCTTCTTCCTCTATGTGCTTGTTGCAGATCTGTCCATGTCAAGCAATTTTTCTACAGTGGTTAGTTTTGAGCAACTGAATTGGAACCATGAACTTTGTGGTGCATAATCTGATTTTTAGGCTTTCTACTGTAGTACTGGGCTCACTCTTATCTGTGTTTCTCTTTAGGTGAAGAATCCAGCAGAATCTTCAATACCAAATCTTTCTTTTTCAATACCGTCAGTCTTCTCAACGCCTACAGCAGATCCTTTGCCTAATCACAATTATCACCATCTTCCCAACTCTACCCCAACAAGATGGGCACATCGATCTCCAGCGCACCCTCTGTTGAGACAGATTTCTGATAGTCGAATCATGGGTCTGAAATCGCCAGACAACTCAATTTCTGAAGGAAGGCCATCATTTGTACTCTCTACTTGCAGCAATGAAATGGCAGCTGGATCCCTATGCGGATCATCTGATGGCTGGTCAATGCGCACCTTCTCTGAGCTGGTTGCATCATCTCAAAGGGAAAGGTGGTCTTTCGATAGTGAGTGTTTTGGCTCTGGTCGTCACAAGATAAGTGGATCCAGTAGCAGGTTCTCGTATTCTCCCTCCATGGAACTACAATCTTGTGGGGCTTGCTCAAAGCTATTGACTGAGAGATCTACATGGAGCAACCAGAAGTTTATTGCCAACAGCGACCTCTCAGTTGTTGCTGTACTGGTCTGTGGTCATTCATATCATGCAGAATGTTTAGAGGCTATGACACCAGAGGCAGATAGGTATGATCCAGCTTGTCCAATTTGTATGGTAGGAGATAAGCACTTGTCAAAGTTGTCCAGAAAAGGTCATCGGGCCGAATCAGACATAAAGGCCAAGAACCACAAGAAATCCAGAAGCCGCCGTGTAGTTGATGTTGGTTTTGATGTTTTTGATCGCCAAAAAGATATCGATTTGGGAGGAAAAGTTTCAAAAATGGAGCCTAGCTCCAGTGCAAGGAGCTCGTTTGGAAAGCCATTCTTGAGGCGGCACTTTTCACTTGGATCCAAGTGGAGCCGATCCCTGTCCGAGAATGATTCTGCTAGGAAGAAAAGCTTTTGGGCAAGATATCGTAAAGATTGAGTTCCATTTGCTGTAAGAGTCAACCATTCTCTAATTATAGTAGTAATAACACCATCAATTTAGAATTTAATATTTTCTATGTAGTCTGACTTTACTGATAATTTTAAGTGCTTTAAATTAATTAATTTTTGACTTTTGACCAGAAATTCCAGTCAGGTTGATGTGGTTCATATGAATTGTATGAATATAACGTCCCTTGGCAAATGATGCTGAGGCAAAGCAATGACGAACAAATGGAGGCAGAGGAAACAAATACATGTTTTACGGTAACAGAGGCAGACTGCTTCATTCTTCCTGCTGCAGATTTCTGCACTCAGCAAAATAAGGTTTAACAATTATACGCTGGAAACTTAAATGTGCTTTAACTCTCTTGTATTTATAAGATAACATAACTTTTCAAGTTAAGTCAAGTGGAAGGAGTTAGTTATGATGCCCTTGAGAGAGGGCAAGGCGAATCTGAAAATTGTCATTTGTCAGACAGGATCACTGAATGTTGTAATTGATTAATGTTGGCTCAAATATGATCCTTCGAAGTTAAGTCTGAGTGCTGGTTTTTTTTTTTTTTTTTGGTATGGCGAGAAGGGGGAGAAAATTTGATGGAAGGAAAAAACATACATAGCACGGTAAATCATGCATACAAGTTACAAACCATGAATATGCCTAAACGTGTCGTTTTAAAACGGTACCGTGTTTAATCATTAAATACTTTAAAATTGTCAACTTTAAAATTAATATGAAAAAATTTATTTCGTTTTAATGATTATCAACTTTAAAATTTCATCTAAAACCTTTATTTTGTTTTTAAGATGAAAAAATTAATAATAAATATTTAAAATTAACTACTAATCATGTTGAGAATTGCCATACAAGAAAAAAAAATCTAAAATGATCATTTATATTAAAATGAAATTAAATATAACAGATTGATCATTAAAGAGAGAGAAGTGTATAATTTAAAATAAGAAGAGAAAGAAATATAATTTTAAATATGTTAAAGGAGAGACATGTAATTTAGCTTTTATAATAAAAGAAGCATTCAAAGACCACTGGCATTTCTGGTTTCTGTGGTCATGATGGAAGAAAGAATTTTCAAATCGCAAGGAATCAGGTTCGAATGCCGGTAAGAGAAAAAGAACATTATCATTCCAATGAGGTATTATACAATACCTCTCTTTTGCCGTACCATTTTTGGTCATATACTCATTCTAGCGATTTAAGCAACACTAAATAAATATATTAAATGTTTTTTAATACACTGATTAAATGTTTTTTTTAATAAATCAGTTTTACAATCACCCGCAGCAGATCACAGCTCTTTCTTCACTGTACTTGCTGCTTTGCAAGGTCGATCGGGTGAGGGATTTCACGCCATTGTTCAGTAGGAACTTGAGACAAAAATGGAAGTGATTCAGAAATTTTTCATTGCATCATTGTTCATGTGGGCAATCCCTATTGCAGTATTATATGCTTTTAACCACAATATGCTTCCTGGTAACATTCTAAACTACTTAAGCTTTTATGGCTTGTTTTCAAGTGGATGTTGGTTTGTACTCTAATTTGTGTGCTTTTATAATATCTTCCATCTATTAGCTTAACTGGCAGACCTGGTTTTAAGGGGGGAAATCTGTGTAACCAATTCATTTTCTTGCATCATTACCTGTGGAATTGAGTTAACCAAGCATGGCATTCAGGCATTCACACCCCCCTTATAACCAGAAACCATTGCTTTTTGAATTGTTATAAGCCAAAAAATTAGTAGAGCCAACCTTTTAATTTTCATCTGACAGAGGGCAATGACAAAATGGTAGTTTGTCAGTGCTTTAATTAGATGACAGTGTAAAAAACTTTTATGCTATCAATGCATTCTAATTAAATTATTTTTCATTTCATTCCTTGTTTGTAACATGAGCATCCAATTTGTCCCCTTATTCTATGACACTAGTGAGCGGGTTTCTTTTCTTGGTGTCATATCTGTTAATGTAGTCGTAGCATTTGGCAATGAGAGATCCTGCTGCAGATAAACACTTGCTGAGGCCAAAGCTAGCATCAATCAGTCTACAGGGGATGCTGCTCTCAAGAAAGAACAGTAGATGATGGTGTTTTAACTTTTAAGACCAGACCTCTTTGTTGTACTCTCAAACTGTTCATCTTGGGGTGGAGAGGCAACAACGGGGATGAAGGGAGGAGGTCCTGAATCGTGTTTAATTTGCACATTCATGTTTTCATGTGTTAGTTTCATAGCATTTTATTTATATACATACCAAGTTACTTTCAGTTAAGAATATGTTTTATGCGTTTTTCTTCTCCATTTTACCATTGTGTTTTCAATGCATTCGAGAACGTTATTTTACGTTTGATTTATCGACAACTTTTTTAAAAATAAAAAAGATAAATAAACAACACAGGGAAGTAAGATCGGGAACGCATCAAAACACATCCCATATTACATGTTGTGCTAAATTGTCATTACTATATATATATATATATCTCTGCTGGTATACATTAATAAATTATAGCTTTTCCGAACCAAAAAAAAAAATTATAGAAAAATATATTTTTTTATTGTATAAATTTGATTAAGCAACGTTATTTATATAAGCAACTCCATATTATCTGTTCCAGTGGAAAAAAAAAAAAAGTTAAGCAAATTACGTAAACATTTGCATTGAAGATGCTCTAATATACTCCTAAAAAATACATATATATAAGCACATAGGAAGTAAGTTATCTTGTGGGACTATAATTACCCCAATTTCTTAAAGTTATTTAAATTACTATAAAAAGTTTTGTAGCCACCTTATATATGAAAAATTTACATTATCTATCTAATTTTTTTCTATTTAACTTAGGGCATTATTTCGGTGTAGGTTGTAAATAATTCACTTCGGAATAGGTTGATAGTTCATCCATTCACTTATTGACATGTGATTCCTTTGCCATGTCAGATAATAAATTTCAAATATAATCAGATATTATCTAATCAGTTTTAAATTAATTTAAACAAATCTAATAAGATATTATCTAATCAAATTTGAATTAATCAGATTTAAAAAGATGTTATCTAATTGGTTATGTATTAATCTAACCAAATTTAATAAGATATTATCTAATCAATTTTGAATTAATTAAATAAAATATTACGACCTAGTTATATTTAATGAATACTTAAATTACTTGCATTAATATATTAATTTATAATTTCAAAAAAAGAACAGCATAGTTGTTGATTAGACTTAATCAAATTTAACATACATATTTACATTTAATGAGGAATTTAATTACTCACATATTTATTATACAATTTAAAAAATATTCCTAATATAAATTTGAGAAAATATTTTATAAAAATATTCATAAACAACATTTAAAACCTAAACATGATTAAAAAATTTATGAACGTTATTAAATAAAATTAATTATTCCTAAATTTAATAAATACAACTAACTATATAAAAAAATCCTTTATCTTTATATGTAGAGAAGAAAGGTTGCTAGATCAATTTTTTTGTCTAAACTAAAGATACATAAGTTATTTCTAATTTTTGTATTTAGTAGATTTATATTATTCTATCAAACCATGTATTAAATTAATATTATAAAAAAAAACACTTTTTGTCAATGTTTATTAATGATTACAAATGAATTGTGATGTAAAAAATAATTATTTATTTTTATAAAATAAAATTGTCTAATAATTATATTTAACAAAGAATTAAATTGTTATAATAATGTTATTTATTATACAATTTTGATAATTATTATTTTTGTGTATTATTAAGAGTCAATTTTAATACTTTCTCCATCCTTTTTTATAAGATTTTTTTTTCAAAAAATTGTTTGTCCATTTTTATAAGAGTTTTTCTAATTGTCTTTTGCATTAATATTATTTTTTCTAAAGTACCATTAACTTATTAGCAAAATTTTTAGCCAAAAATAATAAATGTTGGAAATTAATGATATAAACTCTTTCTTTCTCTTATTGGAGAAGATGAGTAACAATTAGGTGAGAAACAATCAAGTGGAAAGAGAGATGATTAATTTTAAAAAAAAATTGAGGGTAAATTTGGAAGAACATTATGAGTTACTGACAAATTTAAGGTTACTAACTAAATTACTATATAATAAAGGTTATGAATTAGTTGGAAGGGTCTAATAAAGAAACATATGGGGTATTACAAATTACTCATTTGTCCCATAATAAATGTCATGTAAGAAGAAAAAATAAATTTGAAAATAAGTGTCATCCTAGGTATTTTACACAAACTAAGAAAAATTAATAAATAGATGAAAAAGAGTACCCCCTCTGGTCCTTATTATAAGACATAGTTTTGAAGAAATTGGTAGTCCTTAATATAAGGCATTTTACAATTTTTATAAAACTAATTTATTTTTTCCCTTGCGTGCCCCTATTAAAGATTATGAGTATCTATGTTGTTATTGAATAACGAGAAAAGAATTTGAAAATTCATTAATAACTATTCTCTCTCATACATTTTGACCCTCCATCTTTCACTATGCCATTAATCAATAAATTCATTAATAACTATTCTCTCTCATATAATTTAATGATGATTAATGAGGGTAAAATTGGGAGATTAGTAAAAAAAATTAAAAATCAATAAAATCAATTGAATTAATTACTTTTATTGGTCTATGTAACTGTTGTCCAAAGTGTCTTATAATAGCGACCAGAGGGAGTAATAATTTTACAAAATTAACCTTATTATTAATATAGCATTGAAAAGTTAAAGTGATACTTACTAATGGTATTAATGGAAAAAGTAATTAATATTACATTGAATAACTAAAATGACACTTATTTTCATACTTATTTTTTCTTCTTACATGACACTTATTATGAGATTGAGGGAGTATCATACTCTCTCCATCCCTTTTATAAAATCACTTCAACTAATTCACACCCTTTAAAAAAAAATTAGTTAATTTAGTTAGTAACTTTAAATTTGTCAATAATTTGAAATATTTTTTCAAAATTACCCTTTTTTAAAAAAAAATTAATCATCTCTCTCTTTTCACTTAATTGTTTCTCGCCTATTTGTTATTCATCTTCTTCGATCCTAATAAGAGAGAAACATTATTAACTCCAAAAACACCCGTCCATTGTCTGTCTACGGTTAATTTTGTATAACGATAATTAGATGGGAGGACCCAATTAAAAAATAAATTAAAGTTTAGGATTCAATTAAAAGAAAAAAAAAGTTCAAGAATCTAATTAAAAATTTGGTAAAAGTATGGGGACCAGCAAAATAATTAAACCTTAAATATAATTATTAGACAATTTTATTTTACAACCATAATTAATTATTAATTATTTTTTACATAAAAATACATTTGTAATCATTAATAAACATTGACAAAAAAGTTTTTTTTTTTTACAATTTTAATTTAATACAAATTTTGAATGAATAATATAACTTTACTAAATACAAAAATTAGAAATTACTTACGCACCCTTAGTCTAGGTAGAAAAATTGATCTAACAACCTTACTTCTCTACATATAAAGATAAAGATTATAGTAATACTAATGTTCTAAAAAAATTAAAATTAACAATTTAATTTATAATAATTTGTTTTAATTAATAATTATGGATAGATATTAAATTTTTTTTTTAGAGGATAGATATTAAATATTAATATATTACATATGAGTCTTTTTTTTTTTAATTTGGTTGCTTTATAATATGCTTTGTATTCAATAATAATTAAAAAATGATTTTTTTTATATAGTTAGTTAAATTTATTAAATTTAGGAATAATTAACTTTATTTAATAACGTTCATAAATTTTTTTAATTATGTTTAGGTTTTAAATATTTTTTATGAACATTTTTTATGAAATATTTTAAATATATAAATAATTTTTCAAATTTATATTAGGAATATTTTTTAAATTGTATAATAAATATTTGAGCAATTAAATTCATCATTAATTGTAAGTAGGTATGTTAAATTTGATTAAGTCTAATCAATGACTATGCATGAACTTGATTTCGTAATATATATTATTATAAGCTTAATTTTTATTTTTGAAATTATAAAATTAATATATTAATACAAGCAATTTAATTATTTATTAAATATAATTAGCTCATAATATTTTATTAAATTAATTCAAAACTGATTAGGTAATATCTTATTAAATTTGATTAGATTAATACAAAACCAATTAAATAACATCTTTTTAAATTTAATTAATTCAAAACTGATTAGATAATATCTTATTAGATTTGTTTAAATTAATTCAAAATTGATTAGATAATATCTAATTAGATTTGAAGTTTATTATATGACATGACAAAGAAGACATATGTCAACAACTAAATGGATAAACTACCAACCTACTCCGAAGTGAGTTATTTACAACCTATATAAAGTAATGACCTTTAACTTACTAAAGTAAAATTTAAATATATGTTAAAGGAGGGGATTGCAGCTTATGTTTTTATAATAAAAAGACGCAGATAGAGCATACTGCCAATCCGGGCCTTTGCGGTTGTGATTTAAAATCATGTCTTCATGGGTCTCGGTTCGAATGCCAGTAAGAGAAAGAGAGACAGACAGAACCATTAAAATCAAAGAGGTATTGTACAATACCTCTCTTTTACTGCATTATTTCATTTTACCAAGTTAGTATTTTTTTTTTAAATTATTTGAAGAAAAACAATAAAAAATTAAGTATATTAAATGCTTTTAATTCTTAAAAAAAATGCTTTTAATTTTTTTAATCGCTTGAAGATAATTAGTTAGTAAATGTCTAGATATTTCATCTTGAATTAACAAAGTCATAATATTACTAATATAAACTTTTATACAGGAGGAATAATTTACAAAATATATTTTACGCTTAACAATTGAAAAATCCTTGCATTGCTAGGGGTTACACTGTTACAATACAAGAAAAGAAAAACATCCGTGGTAAATAACAATCTTAATAATCTGCAGTAAAAAAAAAAAAAAACTTAATAATTCAAACAAGGATACTACGGAAAACATATAAAACGTGTGTGGAAATTGTTATTGTCACTCCCAATTTCTTTTCTTTTGTTTGATTTAAAGAAGAAATTGAAAGGAAAAAAAAAGAAAAAAAGAAAGAAAAAGAAGAGAAAGTGAAATAATTTTTTAAGGTGTTTGATAAGAAAAAAGAAAGAAAAAAGTCTTAATTGTATAAAAAAAAAAAAAAAGAATTGACCCTAAAAATACATAAATACTCCATCCGGTCCTTTTTATAAGAAACAAAATAGTATTTTTTTTTTGTCCTAATTATAAGAAATATAGACCCACTTGAAGCTGTATTAATTGCTAATTTTTTTTTACCCTTCATCTTGTGAAATCCATTATAAGACACCTACACATTTCTCATGTATTTATTGGTCTATTAACCATACAAGTTAAACTTATTGGTGGAGGTGCAGTGTCATTAATGTAACCACTACTTAAACTAATCAATTTAAGGGGTACTTTTGGAATAAAATTAAAATTTATAATATTATTAATTATAACTAACTAACTTAACTATTTTTATTGGTCTTGACGATTTAGTTATTTGTTTCTTATATAAAGGACCGGAGGAAGTACCTTGAAAAGGAGAATCGTGATTAAAAAAACAATGTAATTTTAATCTTATTATATAAAAAAAGCTTCTTTCTATTATTTTCTCTCTGATTTGGATAGATATAAATTTATGGTGGATCTCACTAAAATTTTTCTTTCTTCCCATACTATTACAAGAAGCAAATGAGGGAAAGAAACAAGATTGACAAATTTTCTTTTTTTATCTTTCCATTTCCTCCCTTTTTACCTCAACCAAACAATACCTTAAGGTTATATAAATGACTATAAAAATTTTACTCTATCCATCTAATCTATTTTTCATATACTATTTTTGCAGTCAATACAATTATACGTTTTCATTCGTAAGAAAATAATAGTTACATATTAAATTTCTTGCATGTTATACATGTGGAATTTTATATTTATTTTTTTACTATCGTGTTAGTTATTTTTACCTCCCTTAAGCCAATTTTAAATATTTTTTGTTCTTAACCTCCCTTTAGCCAAAGTTTTGGTTTCGCCCCAGCGTAAGTTAACTATGAAGAGCATATATAATACATATAATAATTAGAGTATGTAATATGTGATATATGAAGTAATATAAAATATATTAAATATGAAGTTCTACAATAGCATATAGACGCAAAATATGAATAATAATGATGACACTCGAATAAGGTATTGATCAATGAGACTGGAATGGAGTCTGAATTTGGTGAATTATACTCTTCAATCCTGATTTGTAATCAGGGTAAAGTAGTTGCACCCCCAGTTCCCTCTTCATTCGAGCATTGCACACTCGCTTCTCACCCCTTGGATTTACATTTGACCACTCTTTCTGCCTCTGCTCCACACTTTGTAACTTCAACCCTGGCCACTTTTTCTCCACCAATTTCATTGCATATTCAAATACTTCTTCCCTCGGAGCAGGGTCATCATCAACGATATTATAAACTTCCCTGAAAGTAAAAAAACTCAACATTAAGATAACATCAGCACATACTCTATCATTATTTTACACATGATGAATAAATTCCGTTATGACTTGGGTATTTTCAATACTGTATGATGAAGAAATTCTAATAAATCTCCAGTTTAAGTTCTGTTCTTGTTAGATAAACGGCCTCAGTCAATGCTTTCATCACGTCTATTTACAATAGTTGTTGCTTTATTCTAGATGTACTTCGAGAATGTAAACACTTCATCTGTTTTGTATTGTACAATTATGTATTTACACATGATGAAGTCATAGAAATAAATCTAAAATTCAAGATTTGTGTTTATTCAGCCACGTAGGCAGTTCATGGTAACTGTCATAACCTTCCACTACTGTAGATTAAATATGTGCAGGACTAGAATATATGGCTTGATAATCCTGCCAGTTTGCTTTACTCTTGGAAATTTTTGCCTAGTTAGTTTAGAAACATTTCACAAGGAAGGGTGATAAATGTACCAGAAAGTTAATTATAGTGGAAATTCACCTGGGGGGAGGTGCATAAACAGTAGCCATCAGTGCCTGGCAGATGTCGTCAACATGTACTCTGGATGTATATTTTCGGTATTTTCTCCTCTTCTGACCTTCAGACATGGGCTTCTGCTTGATTATTGTATCAACAGCACTAAAACAAAAGAAATGTTCAAGACAAAGATATATGTGCTAAATTGATAGGTAAGTGACAGAGCAACCTGCCATGTAAACATAAACCCAAACTTATAATTTAAATTCAGGATGAGAGTCTAAATCCATATGAGACTTATTGAATGGTATATCCTCGGAATGACAGGCTTGAATTGATTGTCATGGGCCTCATGGCATCCAACTCGGACAAAAACTTTATAGGCTTCTGCAGATCCTAGAAAGGAACTAATAATAGAAGCATTACTTGAAAAATAAATTACAATAACAAAAGGTAAGTACCTTCTACCAGGGCCATAGATACCTCCTAGTCGAAATAAAAGCGGTGAGATCCCAAGATTGTGAGCCAAATTTGACCAGCCTTCTTCAGAAGTTAACCTTAATTTAGCCAACTCACTTTCCGGGTTTGTTGGATAACTGTCACAGCATGATGCACACACTAAGAGCCAAACTAACAGAAGTTTCAGAAATTTGGAAGGCAAGTGATTTATTTAGTTACACTCTCTTACTCCTCATCCACTAATTCACCATCACAGTCTCCATAGACACCTGCAAAGCAGAAAGTGTCTCTGTCATCATATTTGAATCTGAAAGCATTAGAAAAATATGACTAAGCAGCAGCAGCAGCATATGACTTGTAGTGGGGCAAACTTAGTTCTAGAAAGCCTTGAGTATATCAGCTAACAACCAGTGTGACAACTGAATGTCTGAATTGAATCCTATATTAGTATCTTTATGCATATGCTAAATCATGCTAGCTTCTTTTATGCTTACAATATATTTTTTTTATTAAAATGAAATCTTTCCTGCTAGCTTTAAAGGAATCTAACAAACCTAAGGTCAATCCACTCAATAAATGGTCAAAATATTTTGTCTCTGGAACATTTAGTTAACCTTATGGCTACAGATTAAATCAGTAACCAGTTGAGCAAACTCTGAATTTCCGGTAAGATCAACTTAACAGAAGAAGTGTGCATAACAATAACATATTCTTCATCAGCACATCAGCAAAACTATCTTATAAATAGCCATTCCCCTTCTGGTTTAAAACGTGCATCTAATAATGTCTGAGTTTATAACTGTTATAAGAATGAAGAACTTCCAATCATCAACGAGCACTAAGTAGCACAGCAATTTAATGCCAGCAGGAAGAGTTTTTGCACGGATCAAACAAGAAAACAAGAGGTCTCCAGACTTTCAAAGGTTACTTGCTCCAAAAAGCCAAAGTGTTGTACAAACATTTTATGTATCTAATAGATAATGCAGCAGCTCTAGGCCAAAAACCATTTTCTTTTGCAAAGGGAAAGAAAAAGGAGAAAGCATGAAACATTAATTTTTCATTTAAGTGTATGACTAAACTGTAACATTGAACTCATTACTAATTTCAATTAAGACTTACTAGTTGAAGACAAGTAACAAAGCCACCGAAGATCCCCATTGATTAACGAGCTTCTTAAAAGTTCTTCATGCCGAAGCATCTACAAATCAATGAAATATAATTAAAAAAAGGGGAAGCTGAAAGAGATTACTCCCAGAGTACAAAATCTACACAGAATGGTAACATATAACAATTGTTACAATAAAATCATACCGGGTCACCAATGCCCACAAGAGGGGGGACAGAAACAAGAATGTGAGTGTAATTTTTCAGTAGTTGTAGGATATCCAGACTGCAAAACAACAACAACAAAAGCCTTATCGCATTAGGTGAGATCAGCTACATTGATCACACGACCTTATTTGACTCAAATAAAGACCTAATCATCAAAGATATTATCCACCACAAGATCCTCTTAGCCACTACTATACATTTGAAGTTTTCATAGTATTTATTTATGATGCAGCAAAACATCATCCACGGATACACAAAACAGTGCCCTTTATAGTCCTCAAGTTGGGCATCTAATCCAATTAACACCCACATAACAATTTGTGTTTTTTTCATGAAAAAATGAAAACTTGACAGCAAAATTAACAGTTGGCTTACTCGGGGTGGTTTGCATCGAAAAGATGAAGATGAAACCCTATGTCCTGGAGCTGCTTCTTCTTCACATGGGTTGTGCAAGTCCCGGACACGACCCTACCAATAATCATTAATCCAATAAGAGAAAGTTTGAACTTTGAAGTGAAAAAGGTGAATATTGAAGAGAAGAGAATGTTATGTAATCTAACAAACCATCCTTGGTTGTGGAGTTTGCGTGCAAGTGATTGCCCCACAAATCCCATACCGAGAATGAACATGCTGCTCTTTTCAGACAACGTTGGGCTTATCGAACCAAAACTTGTCCCAACATGAACATGGCCATGCCGAAGAGGAATCGATAAACCTATTTCCATGCCAAAATCTGGGGCTCAACAAAATCTGTCAAAAGGAAGAAGCATAAACAGAGACAGTAGAGTCTTTCATAAAATTAATAAAAAAAATTAAAATCTCAGAGACTAAATTCTATATTCTTATAACCCCAACGTTGGTGTTAAACTAGATGTAAAAAGCTTATCTGATTATAAGAATATAACTAATTATGTTGGAATTAATCAATCCCACAAGTATTTTTTGTTTACACAAAACTTAAATCAATCCCACAAGTGTATTTTTTTTACACAAAACTTATCTCTAACTAATTATGTTGGTGTTAATTTTAATTATCAAAATAAATGGAACAATTATCATAATGAAATGTCAATTTTATTAAGACAATAATATCAACCACATTTATTCATTTTTGTGTTAAAATACTTTAAAATTTATTTAATTTGTAATTTTATATAATATTGGATAATTGGAAATAAGCATTGAATAATTTTATATTTTTAATATGTATATGTTTTCTCATTAATATTTCAAAAGCATTAATTATGTAATGGAAAACCACATTTTTTTTGGATTAAGCACGTCTATATAATTATATAAATCTATCAATAATGCAAGGAGTAATTTTTCATCCAAAAATTTAACTCTCAATATTTTATATAAGAGGAAGGATTAAATTAGATCAGTGTAATTCCAAAAGAGTAACACCAATTCTTAACAGTTGATTTTATTATAATCTGATGGCTCAAATACTCTCACTTTAATAAAGCACGTAACTCATTTTCCCCTCATCTCCTTCGCTGCCCACACTAATTCTCGAGGATACGACCACGGAGGTTAATTGCAGCATAGACGCATTTCATCTCAAAGGGCCCATGAGAGGGATCAAACCTATCTTCTCCATTAGATTTAGAGCATAGGCAGAGAGAATGCTTGATCGATATTCAACGGTTCCAATTACAATCTTACACACCTCAGAATTCGAGAAGACCCATATCTATTTGCTTGTGAAATTGAATCAACAATATTAGACCCAATATTACAGCAACGTTGAAGGCCACACAATATAGATTTAAATTCTGGGAAATTCTAGCAGTATGATCATAATATTTTATTAATTTCAATTAAATGATGTTAGGATACAATCAGGCATCAGTGTTGCGTCACATGAAAGGATAACCATGAAAGTGAAATAATAAATAAGAAATTGGAGACATGATACAGCATTGTGAATTGGGGATCTGCATATAATTAAAAAAAAAAAAAAAAAGTGGGGTTCTAAAAGTATGCATAGGTTAGGGGCAAGTTTCCGGAAGATGGGTGAACGAAGAAGGTAAGCACGAAGGGATACCAAGTCACGTGCTTAATTAAAGTGAGTATATTTGAGCCATCAGATTATAACAAAACCAACGGTTAAGGATTAGTGTAACTCTTTTGAAATTATATTAGTGTAATTTGATCCCTCCTCATATATAATTTATGTATAAAAATATAATTAATTACTATAGTAATGGAATAATATTTAAAATATAACGAAGTAATGCTTTAATCATACAAATTGAAAAATCAAATACCATGAAACTAAAAATATTAATTATTTTTTTCTAGTAATGATCATGAGTTGAGTCAATCCGATCAATTGAGCCTAACTCAAGCTAAGATTATTCTTTATCGGTTTAAGTTCACCTGTACTTTCTTTTTTTCTTAAAACAATTGATGATAAATTATGAATCACTCTTCAATATATAAGAATGATACTGAAATTTATAACCAAGGACAAGGTTTATGACCATCCAACATGTATAATGCCATTTTTTAACATTGTGGTCTAATGTATATGTGTGTTTAAATCTATATATGTTAAAATATTTATTATGGATTAGTATCAACCAATAATCATTATATTATCTTTTAATATTATCAATTAGACAATCAAAGATATGAGAATAATCATATGAAAATTAAGAATATCTTGGATGGGATTATGATAAGATTGACCCTGTGATGGGTTGGGTCAATCATTTAGTAAATATCCTATTGAGAGGTCCCTACCTGCGATTATAAATTCGTCATCCAATTAAGCAAATTTACACACACACATTCTCTTAGAAAGTTCCTTAGAAAAGCGGGCAGTAATCCTCTCAAGAAGTAATTAAGGATTTCTCCTACGTCAAGTGTTACCATGGAGATGAACGCAAACTCAGGTTAGCGACTAATAACCCTCAAGCATTATTACTGTTCACAAAATAACATGCTATATTATTGTATCTATGTGTTGATGTTCCTTTAATTTTCCATCAATTGGTATCAGAGCCTGCTAGATACATTTTATAGCTGTTATCGTGTGTAAACCCTTTTCTTTTCTCATTCTGTTCATAAGATTAAACAGAGGTTCTGCCCCTCCTTTCTTTCCTTTTTCACTTCAAATTTCATCAAAATAAAATTGCTTATATTTGAGTATGAAATCCAAAAAAAAATTAGGGCTTTTCTTCCTTATCATAACCAGAACAACATATCCAAAATTTGTATTATTTCATGAACAAATCTGAGAGAATTGAAAGTGTTTGTTTTCTCGAAACCTTTAAACCCGAGAACCTCGAACCATATCACTCTCACAGAATCAATCCTTTCTTTTTCAAAATTGGTTTAGAGCTTTTGTAGATCAAAGGATTTCGAACAAAACCCATGCTGGTTGGCATATTTTCATCTAAAAACGAGAGTGAATTTCGAAATCAAAGCTTCCGGACAAACTCATTGTTGCGTGAAAGTTGTTCATGTTTTTTTGTTCATGATTGTGGACCGATTTCTTGAAATTGGTTGAGGGGTTTTGTTCCCTTTCCATGGACAAACCAGACACAGCCCATCTTGTGAAGTTTCGTTGCCGGAGATGGCAGATCCAGTCGGATCTCATCGTGGGTCGTGCCCAGCCCATTTTTCTGATCTGGACGAGTGGTGCAATGACGCCCACTCGGGAGCCCAGTGTGTGGGGGCGCGTAGGCCCACTTATGTGGCCAAAATGTTTTTTTTTGTTTTTTCCAGAAATTATCTATTTTATATTTTGAGAATATTGGTATGCTTTCTAAAAGTTTATGAGCATCATAGAATATTTACCTGATTTATTTGATATTTGTTTTAGAAATTTCAAATATTATTCTGTCAATTTTGGACTTGATATTTTTTGCAATAATTCCTTACAGTATTAGTGATTTTAGTATAGGGTACTCTCCCTTGTTATTATGCCACTATAAAGGAATTTAAAAATATTCTGCATAATTATGCACAACAAAATTGTCATGATCTCTTATGCATAATTTTGTTCTCTTAATTTGCATTACTATAACTCGCCGATCATGGGTATAGTGATGTGAATTTATGTGTTTGTTGTACAATATCGCATGATATATAAATTGTCATTTTCTTTTGCACATAACTTTACTCTCTTAATTTGCATTATTATAACTCGCCTATCGTGGGTATAGTGATGTGAATTTGTGTTGATTGTACAAAATTGTTATTGCTATTAAAATTATGCATGATATAAATTATCAATTCTTATGATAAGCATAATTTTTTCTCTTAATTTACATAATTGTAATCTCACCTATCGTGGGGTACTTTTGTGTGAATTTCGTTAATTCTATCACATTAGTAATAATTATATCCTATCGGTATGTTGTTATTAGTGTGATTTGTTATCAAATAGTGTGCTCTTCTTTGCTTATGTTAATCAATTTCTTGGTACCCTATCGGTATTAGGATTTTGGTAATATAAGTTATAGTACATTATATTTTGTGTTATTTTCTTAGGGACTCTCTCCTTGACTGAACTTCTCTTTGAATCACATAATGTTGTTGTCACGTTCAGTTTTCCTCCCTAATTCCGTCAAGACTTTGAATGGGGCAAATCATGAGGACTGGAAAGAGTCTTTGGACCTTTACTTAACCATTGGCAATCTGGATTGGGCTTTGAGGACTGAAAGGCCTGCACCTCTTACTGATCAGTCTTCTGAGGCTAAGAAGATTTCTCATGATAAATGGGAACACTCAAACAGGGTGTGTCTGAAGGTGATTAAGTACACTATGGAGAAATCTATTAGACAAAGCATTCCAGATAAGGATAATGCCAAGGATTTTCTAAAAGCCGTTGGTGAGAAATGCACAACCTTTGATAAGGCACGAAAGAGTCAGTATCTCTCTCTCCTTAAGAAGACCAAATATGATGGCGTTAGTGGTGTACGTGAGCACATCATGGAGTTGGTGCATTACTACAATAAGTTGAAGTCTCTCAAGGTTGAAGTTGGTGAAGACACCTTAATTTTCTGCATTCTTGAATCTCTGCCTCCACAGTTTGACATCATGAAGACCTCATATAACATCCAGGAACATGATTATGGGGTGGATAAGTTGATTGCTATAATCACTCAAAAGGAGGAGTCAATGAAGAAAGCTAAGACCCATAGCATTCATTTTTTTTGCTGCTTCTACTTCAGGCACCAAGGGTGCTAAGAAGTTTCACTACAAGAGAAAGCAAAAGAGAAAGATTGCAGAAAAGGCAGCACAATATCCGGAGCCCAAGAAGAAATTCTTTAAGGGTAACTGCAAGTATTGTAAGAAATATGGCCACAAAGTGGAACACTGTGGTATTCTGAAAAGGAAAGAAGAAAGGCAAGGTAACCTTTCAGTTCTAACTTGCTTTGAATCTAACGTAGTTGATGTTCCTCTAAATTCCTGGTGGTTAGACTCGGGTGCTACTATTCACGTTGTGAATTCTTTATAGGGGTTCACAAGCCTGAGGAAACCAAGTGATGCTGAGTCTAAGATCGTTATGGGAGATGGAGCTGGAGTACTTGTTGCTAATATAGGAGTTGTTTCTTTATGTTTACCTTCTGGACACACTTTACTATTGAAGGATGTCGTTTATGTACCTTCTATGAGAAGGAATTTGATTTCTATTTCTACTTTGGACAAATGTGGTTACAGTTTTAAGTTTGGTGATGGCAAACTGGTGATTTATTTTAATTCAGTTGATGTTGGTTCAGGAGTTTTATGTGATAGACTTTATATGTTGAATGTGATTGACATGTCCGTTAACTCCGTGGTTGGAAACAAACGCAACAGGATCGATGAAACTTCTTTTATGTTATGGCATAGACGTTTAGGGTATATCTCTAGGCCTCGAATTGAAAGACTCGTTAAGGAAAGTATTTTGCACAAACTTGACTTCTTTGATTTTGGTACTTGTATTGATTGCATCAAAGGCAAGTTCACTACCAAGACCAAGAATAAAGGAGCGAACAGATGTAACGATGTGCTACAATTGATTCACACTGACATATGTGGGCCAATTACACCTACTGTTATGGGCGGATATAGGTATTTCATTACCTTTATAGATGACTTCTCCAGATTTGGATGGATTAATCTTCTTCAAGATAAATCTAGCTCTTTAAAAGCTTTTAGATCCTTTAAAGCCGCTGTTGAATTGAAAACAGGAGAGAAGATTAAGTGTGTGAGATCTGATAGAGGAGGATAGTATTATGGTCGTTACGATGAATCTAGTAGAAATCCAGGACCATTCGTTAGATTCCTCAATGAGTGCATAATTGAGGCTCAGTACACCATGCCTGCCACCCCTAAGCAAAATGGAGTTGCAGAGAGACGTAATCACACACTTATGGATATGGTGAGGTGCGTGTTGAGCCATTCATCATTACCAGAGTTTCTTTGGGGAGATGCCTTGAGGACCGCTGTGTACATTCGTAATCAAGTACCCAGTAAGTTTGTGCCTAAAACTCCGTTTGAGCATATGACTAGGAGAAAATCGAGCTTGAGACATTTTCATGTGTGGGGTTGTAAGGCAGAAGTTAGACCTTATAATACACAGCAGAAGAAACTTGACCTCAAAACTGTTAGCGGTTTCTTCATTGGCTATTCTGTAGGTTCAAGAGGTTGTAGATTTTATTATCCTTCTCACTCCATGCGAGTTATTGAGTCTGATCGAGTAGTCTTCTTTGAGGATGATTCGGGTAATAAGAGTCATACTCCACGACCAGTCACTCTTAGAGAAGATCGAACCATAATTCCGACACCAGTCGTTTCTCTTCTTGCAGATGTTATAGTCCCAGTAGTTCATACTGATGAACAGACTCTTGGAGTAGAAGGAGATATACCAGAACCGCTAGTTGATGCACAACAAAATGATGATATTGATGAAGTGGCTCCTTTGAGACGACCTCAGAGAGTGCGTCGGCCTTCTATACTAGATGACTACGTTGTGTATCTTTAGGAGCACGAGTTTGATCTCCATGATGATGATGATCCTATCACCTTTTAGGAAGCGATTTCTAGTTCTCATGCTTCTAACTGGCTCAAGGCTATGCATGATGAATTGTCTTCCATGTCTTATAACGATGTCTGGGATCTCGTGGAGTTACCTACAGGTTGTAAGCCTGTTGGATGTAAATGGGTCTTTAAGACCAAGCATAGTCCAGATGGTAAGGTTGAAAGATATAAAGCTAGACTTGTGGCAAAGGGCTATAGTCAACGAGAAGGCATTGATTATAAGGAGACTTTCTCACCGGTCTTAACAAAGGATGCATTTCGTGTTGTTATGGCCTTAGTTGCTCATTTTGACTTAGAACTTCACTAGATGGATGTAAAGACAGCTTTTTTGAATGGAGACATTGCTGAGGATGTCTATATGGTTCAGCCTGAAGGCTTTGTTGAAATATGCAATGAAAATTTGGTTTGCAGGCTTAAAAGGTCCATTTATGGACTAAAACAGGCATCTAGGAAATGGTATTTGAAATTTGATCAAATTATCACCTCTTTTGGCTTTAAAGAAAATGATGCAGACCAATGCATTTACTTGAAGACTAGTGGGAGCAATTTCATCATTCTCATTTTATATGTTGATGACATTCTTCTTGCTAGCAGTTGCTCTAGCCTTTTGACTGAGACAAAGTCCATGTTGAGTAGCCACTTTGATATGAAGGACCTTGGTGATGCTTCCGTTGTTCTGGGCATCCAAATTCATCGTGATAGGTCACGTGGCATTCTTGGATTGTCTCATAGAGGATACATTGAAAGGATCCTCAAAAGGTTTAATATGAATGCTTGCTCCCCATGTGTTGCACCTGTGCAAAGAGGTGATAAGTTCTCTAAAGATCAATGTCCTCAAAATGACGCGGAGATGATTGATATGCAAAAAGTCCCATATGCTTCTGCTGTTGGTAGTTTGATGTATGCTCAAGTTTGTACTCGTCCCGATATTGCTTTTGTTGTCAACGCTTTAGGGAGATACTTGAGCAACCCAGGTTTGGGTCATTGGAAAGTCGTTAAGAGGGTCATGTGTTATTTACAGGGAACCAAGGATCACATGTTGACCTATATGAAGTCTGATCAACTTCAAGTCATTGGCTATTCTGATTCTGATTTTGTTGGTTGCCCTGATGATCGAAAGTCTACTTTCGGCTTTATCTTTATGATGGCAGAAGGAGCTATCTCTTGGAAGAGTGTTAAACAAACTCTTACAGCTACTTCTACCATGGAAGCAAAGTATGTTGCTTGCTTTGAGGCCACTCGTCAGGCCATGTGGCTTAAAAATTTGATTTCTGGTTTTCACATTGTTGAAAGCATTTCCAAGCCACTTGTGATATACTGCGACAATGCTGCTGCTGTGCTTTTCTCTCAAAATAACAAGAGCTCTTCTTGTTCAAAGCACTTTGATACTAAGTATCAGTTTGTTAGAGAGAAAATTAAGGAATTTCATATTCAGATTGAGCATGTTACCACAGAGAACATGTTGGCAGATCCACTAACCAAGGCCTTAACTGTTGGAGCTTTCGTGAAGCATGCACCTCATATGGGTATAGTTAAGACCTTTGATTTATTGGGTTAGTGGGAGTCTAATGTTATTTTCTTAAGAGACATGTTCTAGATGACGTTATTTTATATCATGTTTATTGTAGCATTTTCATATGCTTGGACCATTATTATATGGCATATTTTCGAATATTAAACTATGCTATTTCGTGTATTCTTTTCTCGTGAGAAATATTATTATTTAACGCACATAATATGTATCCTTATCGGATATTATTTTGTAACATTAGAGATTTAGATTTCTTACGTTGTTGATTGTCGTTCTAGTCTTGATGATTTCTATTTTAATTATTGGTTAATACTATCCAAGTGGGAGAATGTTAAAATATTTATTATGGATTAGTATCAATCAATAATCATTATATTATCTTTTAATATTATCAATTAGACAACCAAAGATATGATAACGATCATATGAAAATTAAGAATATCTTGGATGGAATTATGATAAGATTGACCATGTGATGGGTTGGGTCAATCATTTAGTAAATATCCTATTGAGAGGTCCCTACCTGCTGCTAGGGGATTATAAATTCGCCATCCCATTAAGCGAATTTACACACACACATTCTCTTAGAAAGTTCCCTAGAAAAATGGGCAGTAATCCTCTCAAGAAGCAATTAAGGATTTCTCCTACGTCAAGTGTTACCATGGAGATGAATGCAAACTCAGGTTAGCGACTAATAACCCTCAAGCATTATTACTGTTCATAAAATAACATGCTATATTATATTGTATCTATGTGTTGATGTTCCTTTAATTTTCCATCAATATAGTCCTGATATTTTCATAAACAAAAAACTTATATCCTAACCCTTTATCCATTTAATAAGGTCAAATAAATTTTTTAACCAGTAAAAAAAAACTAGAAATTAGTTGAAATAACTTGTCAAATATAGCCTTTGTGTGTGAAAGGAAAAAAAATATTGTTCTCCTCCCCCTCCAAGATTTTGGGGTGTTAAATAATCTCTCTCCTCGCGTGTGTACATATAGTTGTCAGTTAAGATTCTTAAGAAAATGAAAACCCCTTCCTTCCGCAAAATAAAGAAATAAAACTTTAACGTGTAGATGATCACCAATGTTCTGAACTTTTCAGAAACATCTCCTTCAACCTTTGATTGTAGCTTCACATTTTCATTATGAATTTATAGTTATTTCATCTGCTAAATCATGCTTACCAACTCATTTTAGCCTGGCTTCAATGTAAATCCTCCATCATGTGCTTACCTTCCAGTTCCAGCAATAAATAAGTGCAAGTGTGGAACCCTCTTGAAGTACGGTGACAACTTACCAACAAAGCTAGAAAGCCTAAATATAGTGAACTGCAACCAGCCACATGTTTCATTGTTTCTTACTGCTTTCATACATGTCTGCAATTCTGCATGATCACCTTCGTTCAGTTATCATTAATTGGTCTAGGTCCACCCTAATGGTGTTGGTTAATTAGCATAGTAACATTTTTTTTTCATCTATCTGTCCATTCCTACATACAATAAATGTGGTAGTTGCGTAATAATTTCATGACAAGTCCATATTCCTGTCTCTACTTGGTCACCCTCCATTGCTTCAACCATATTCTGGTGGCAGTTGTGACATGGAATGCAACTTGTTATTTCTTCGGATCCTCTCAAGTGTCATTTCATAGTTACAGGTTTGAATTCTGAACCATATAATATTTCTATGCATATTTGTGTGTGTGTGTATATATAATGCATTTTTCTGTCAATTTAATTACTGGATGCTTGCTTATTTATGGTAATGCATCTGCTGAAACTTCAATTGTAAACACATATTTTGCAGTATAGAGAAATGGAAGACTACATTGTAAAGACAATTGTTGTTGGAGTTGTTTCATGGACATCAGCTTTTGTGCTAGTGAGAAGAATCTTCCCCAAGCACTCTTTTGATTTCTGCAACCGCCTTGTGTCCACGCTCCATGCAACTTTAGCAGTGACATTGGCTTGGCTCTCTGTTGAAGATTGGAATTGTCCAATCTGTCCTGTGGGTTCAAAATCTTCACCCCAACAGGTACTGGATTAACTGCATGCCATGTCCTTTTGAGGGAAACCTCAATATTGCTATGAATCTAGGTGTTTTAATTGTTTGGATTTGGCACTAAAAGTAGAATGATTGAACTCTGATTTGAGCAGATGCAAGTCCTAGCAGTGAGCCTTTCTTATCTCATTTATGATCTAGCTTGTTGTCAATTGGATGAAAGAGTCAATCTAGACAACACCGTACACCATTTGGTAAGCATTGTTGGAATTGGAGCAGGTCTTTCCTATCAAAAGGTAATCAAACACTCAATTCATTTCTCCAAGGTTTGGTATATATATTGTTTCTGGTTAAATATGTTTTTAGTTCATGTAATGTTTGTTTTTAGTCTTTCAAAAATAAATCTTCTCCTTTTAATCCTTCATCTATGAAAATGTGTTATATTTTCTTGTCTTTTACACAAAAAATTGTCTCCATTCACTCCGACATTTATGAAAAATAAAGACTACATATGACACATTACTATAAATAAAGTATTAAAAAGAAACGATTTATTTTTTGGTTAACTAAGTTTTTAGTTCTTAAATTTTTTTAAATTTCGATTTTTAGTCCTTAAACTTTAGTTTAACTGGTTAAGGTCTCTAAACTTTTTAAAAATTCGGTTTTTAATCCTTAAACTTTAGTTTGACCGGTTAAGATCCCTAAACTTTTTAAAAATTCAGTTTTTAGTCCCAACTTTTTAAAAATTCGGTTTTTAGTCCCTGACATCTCATTAATTCAAGGACTAAAAACTGAATTTTTAAAAAGTTTAAGGACTAAACCGAATTTTTAAAAAGTTTAGGAACTTTGACCGGTCAAAATTTTGTTCAGAGACTAGAAATCAAATTTTTAAAAAGTTTAGGAACCTTGATCAGTCAAACTAAAGTTTAGGGACTAAAAACCGAATTTTGAAAAAGTTTAACGACTAAAAACTTAGTTAATCCTTTATTTTTAAGGAACAAAAAACAAATTTAACCATTATTTCTATTATAATGAGAAATATGAGTCAATTTGGTCATCTAAAACCCACAATATGAATTCCTCTTAAAAACCCACATATAATTATATTAAAATATTTGGTCATCTAGTTTGCTAGTTAAATTTTGGAGTAGTTCTTTCTCAGTATGTCAATACTGTCAATTTGCCTCCTTTTTAGATTTTTTTTTTTTTGAACTATTACTCTAGTTTTCTGTGTTATGTTGTGAGGATTTCAAGATTAGCTAGTGATTTTTTGTCATATCTGTGCGCAGTGTGGCTCAGAAATGGTAGCGACAATATGGATAACAGAGATATCAAGCCCATTCTTGCATTTGAGGGAGCTTCTAAAAGAGCTTGGTTACAGAGATACCCTCCTTAATTTGGCTGCTGATGTAAGTAAAATTCTAGAGTCTTGGCCATACCAAATATTTCGTGTCTTGTCGGCACTGTCTCGTTAAGGAATTGATTTCGTGTGTAGGCATGGGCGTATGTATGAAATAAAAAAGTTGAGGATAAGATAATTATTTTCGTTTAGATATAATAAAAAATTAGTTTTTAAATAGTAACAGAGTGTGAAAACTGAAAAAAAAAATAAGCGGTTGAAAAATAATCATAAGTAATAAATTTTTAGATTAAAAAAATAACTTATTTTTCAGAAAAAAAAAGTTTTTTCTAAATTTCAGCTTCTAAAATAATCTTGCAAAATACTTTTTTTATCATGAAAATAACTGAAATGAGAGATTATAAGATTTCCCAAATATACTCTAAGAAGTAATGTTTGACAAAAGTTAAAAATTGTTTTTAGTTCTGAAAGTACATTTGATCAAAAGTGAAAAAACACAGATGTTGTTAATATAGCCAACCTAATATATAATACATCAACAGAAGGTTGAATAATTAATTATGATATTTATTACCAAATTGTATTACTTAAATTGACTTATTATTGTGTTACTGTTATTTTTCTGCTGACGGTACACACTTGTCCTGCTTATTTATTCATGTTGCTATGTAACTCTGCTCAGAGTATGAGTGTTTATAAACCGATCCAATTCAATAAAAATCAAAAAAATTGATCCAAAAAATCGAAAATCTAATAAACCAAAAATCGAACGGATCAAAACTTTTAAAAACCGAAATTTTTTATTGGATTGGATCGAATTTCGGATTTGATTTTCAAAACCGATCTAATCCAATCCAAATCGAACTTTTATATATGTATATATTTTTATTCATAAATTGACAATATTACTTATGTTTATATTTTTATTTCTTATATATTTGTAAAATTATCACATAATTTATACCTATTTTAAAAAAAATTAATTAAAGATAATTGTTTACTAACTATTTGAGTTAAGGTACATAAATATAATTATCAAGTAGTATAAAATTTATTTTCGATATAGTTATATGATGACGTATAAATGATATATTTAATATTTGAATTATTTTTTATTATATGTATTATATATCTTACCATTTATTTAATATTTTTTTTAAAAAATAAAATTAATATTAAAATCGAAACGATCCAATCCAAACCGCTTTAAATTGGATCGGATCGGATTAAAATCTTGAACAAAACCGATCGGATGATGAATTAGAAAAATCGAAATAATTGGATCAGATGATTTTTTCCTTCAAAACCGATCTAATCCAATCTGCGAACACCTCTAACTCATAGTACACAAGTGTTTTGCATAGCGTACACGGTACATGGTCTCTCGATTGTAACGATTTTCCTTCTTTTGGGTACATCATCTTCAAACATTTTGTAACCATTTTCACAAGAAAGAAAACCGTTACAACCAATTGAGCTTAAAAAGTTTAGGCACTCGTCACCTTACAAGTCACTTTTGTTCATGTAAATAGAGCAATATAAAGTAAATAGGCGTACGGGACTTGAATATAAAGTAAATAGATTTTTTTAATAATGTGCTAATAGCTGAGTTTGACGTAATGGCACAGATTCTATTTGCTGCCATATTTACATTTGCTAGGATGGTGGTTGGACCGTGTATCACTTACGTAACATTATCTGCCAACTATCCACTTCTCATAAAGGTATAATTTGTTAGCTTTTCTTTAGAGAAATCATTTTTTTTCTTCTGAAATATAATCTTTGTTTAATTCTTTCCATCGTATCGTTACAGGCTATGGGATTGGGTTTACAGCTGGTAAGTGCATTCTGGTTCTTCAAAATTGTAAGGATGGTAAAACACAAATTAACCAAGAGAACAAAATCGGTCAACCACGGCAACATCAACAAGAAGACTACCGACTCAAAATTGCAATATAGTTAGCAAAATTTAACATTCTGTTCCGATGAGCGAGACACAGGACAAAAGTATACTTCTGTGTAAACAATATTTATATGTACTTTTGCAGCTGTTTGACAGCTGAATTTGATTGGTTTGCGCATCTGGGCGACATCATTTTCGTACATTAATTTTACACTATTTCTGGCGGACAAAATTGGTTTATAAAGAAGCTAGACTTCACAACGTAACAAACACTTCAGATCGCTAATAACAATGTACATGTTATAGATAGCTGGATTGAGTTTTGGTTAATTAAAAGGTGAAACTAAAATCCAAACTCAAGATTAGATCGTTGCTAGCTGTAATTAGTATTGCGGCAGTAGCATCACGTGTAACCTTTCCCTCTTCCAATGAATAAAACTTGTCATTGCAACGCAAATTCACTAAGGCACAAACCATAGACCCAATTCAAAGATCAGTCATATAAACTATGTAGAACATAATCCAAAAGAAAAAAAAATTAGTTTAGGCAAAAAATTCAACTGCACATCTTCCTAACTGCATAAGTCAGACAATACAAGGCATAGCCCAAAGAAACCACTTCAATCTTAAGTCAGACCGTCCTTTAGTCTTTGCCAAAATCAGCACTGTAGTGAGCACTGGATTCAAGTTTCTTTGCATCATTCAGTTTTCTAACAGCCTGGAAACCAAAGTAAAAAGTCAAATTATTACTCCTGTGAGTGAGAAGGAGGGGTAATCCCTTGTACATGATCAATACACACATAAAAATGGCTTCCTCAAAGAAAGAACTCACCTTCATAAAATCTTCATGGATCACATAATCACGCTCTGCACGAATTGCTGCCATTCCAGCTTCCGTGCACACATTTCGAAGATCAGCTCCATTAAAGCCCTGAGCAATTTGCAACAGAAAACACATCAAACATGCTCCAATTGGCTAACAAAACTAATCCAAACTGGACTCACCTCAGCAAGCTTCACAACAGCTTCATAATCTATTTCACCATGCTTTGCAATCCCAGCAGCATGAATCTTAAGAATTTCCATCCTTGATTGTTCATTTGGCAATGGAATTTCTATTTTTCTATCCAATCTTCCAGGACGCAGAAGAGCAGGATCCAGTACATCGGGACGGTTTGTTGCCATTATCATTTTAACCTACAACATCCATTCAGACAGCAATGTTGTTAAATGTTGTCAACCCACCATCAGAATTTGCTAGAACAATCATTTTTAGAGAGAATAAATCACAATATCCAGAAGACACATTAATTAGAAGGTTGATAAAGAGAAAATTCCTCAAAATTTCAGCTCAACTTTTCGTTATTACTGCTGGAAAAAGGCCACTCATTCTTTTGCTTGATAAATGATCTGCAGAATGCATTTGTTAACATCATTCACGTTTGCAATTGCTTCGTAAGTTTAATACTTCAGGAAAAATTGCAAACCTTGTCAATGAAAAAAAAAAAAAACAGACTACATGAAAATTAAGATACATGAAATGCATTTATTCTGCAAGCTCACCACACTGGTCCACCTTCCACTAGCTTCCCCACCAAAGAAGAATTTAAAAATAGGACACAGTTTCTTATCCTTCAAATTTGTTAGGAAAGGGAGCAGGGTGTTTCTAAAAGTAAAGTGTGATTATGGTTTTCAAAACGAACTAAATGGGGCTATGAAGCAAGATATACCTTCCCAAGTTGATCAAACCCATCAAGTTGATTAAGCAACTCCATTAGTGTTCTCTGAATCTCACGATCAGCACTTGTTCCCTCACTGAAACGACGACCACCAATGGCATCGATCTCATCCATAAAAATGATGCAAGGCTTAACAAACAAAATTGAGATTCAGAACTACATTCCATTTTAATATATGAACAAATAGGAAGAAACTTCATACAAGAATCTACCTGGTGATCACGTGCATAGCCAAACATTTCTCGAATTAACCTGGCACTTTCTCCAATGTACTTATCAATTATTGCACTTGAAACAACCTACACCAGAATGTAAGGTAAGGTACATTTAAAAATAGGATACAGTTTCTTATCCTTCAAAACACAATGGAATTCAGAAAAGAAACAATTCTGACCTTCAAGAAGTTAGCATCTATGTTACTGGCAATTGCCCTAGCTAACAATGTTTTACCAGTACCAGGAGGCCCATAAAGGAGAACACCCTGGGAGACGAGAATTAAGAAGAAACTGATCAGATGCAAAACTATAAACCATGGCTCCTCAAAACACACTTCCACCAAAAGAAATTGTGGATACTTAGGTGACAATGCTGCCAAAACACATACAATAAAGGCCAAACACCAAGTAGTACAGTGAAAAGTAATCACCTTAGGAGGTTTAATTCCAACTCGAAGGAAGAGCTCAGGGTTCATCAAAGGTAATTCAATTGATTCCCTCAGTTCCCTTATCTGATCAGATAAACCACCAACAGCGGAGTAACTGATATTACCAGGATCCTCATGCAGCATATTGTAAACCACTGGATCAACCTGTCAACACAAAATAGATTGTATAGACCAACAGGCACAAAAAAACTAGCAGATGATTTTCAGAAAACAACCAAATCAGATAGCCCAACAATAACACAAACATGAAATCAAATATATATCTGAAAAGAATAAACCGCAAAAACTTACTTCACGTGGGAGAGCTCTCATTATGGTGAGTGTTGTCATATCAAGAACCACTCTCGTACCAGCAGTCAGTTTTTCCTTATCTACTTTACTGCGGCATCCAACCACATACCTAGGTCCGCTGCTTGCCTTAACAATCACTGAGAGATAACAGAAACATACAATAATCATCGCCATAAGCTTAAGTTCACATCAACCAAGCAAAACAACAGAGAAGATAGTTTATTGATTAGCTATATCAACTAATTATATTATACATTCATAGTTATCAGAATCTTACGATTCACGATTCGAATCTTACGATTCGATACGATTTGGCTGTCTATCGATACATATCCTAAGATGAATCTTAAAAGACTTTGTATCTTACGATACATGAATGAATCATGTGAATCTTACGATTCCCAAGATTCAAGGATTCGTTACTTTTTTAGTTTTCTTTCACCAATTCTCATGAAAAAATTGAAAAGTCATATATGCTTAAATTATTAAATAAAGAGGAATTGAAAGAACACTTCTGAACTTATCCTATTTGATTATTCCACTAGTTTATTTGTTGCTTACTCATTTAATGCATATACTCTATTTAGCTATTTAATTGCTTCGTTTCCATTCTACTAAAATAAAGGCCTCACAAAGTCAGATTTAACAGAACTCATGCATCTCATGCTCCTAGAGTTATGTTTTTTTAGTTATTGATCATGAATTTGTGCTTTAATATGTCTTTTTTAGTTGCATATGCTATGTTTTATTATTGATCATGAATCTTACGATTCACGATACGATTCGATTCACGATTCAGAAAATGAGCCTTCCGATTCACAATATGAATCCCGATTCAACTACCATGTATACATTATCATCCAGGATCAACAGGCACAGATTTTTCACATTAAATATGAAACATAAGTCTTGTGTGCATAATCTCAATATAATATTTCAATATATTATGAAATTAAATAGCGAAATATCATTCAAAATACGAAATGAAAAAGGATAGAATCATTACAGCGTTCATTGTCGAGAGGCCTGAGAACTTCGCCAATGATCTGTCCAACGCTTTGAAGAGACTTCAAATCATCTTCAGTTTTGTTGAACTCTTTCTTCGAAGCACGCAAATTCTCTCTGACTGCAATTAGAGTTTCAAAGCCAAACTCGTCAAAATTCATAACAAAACCCTAATCAATCAGAATAATAATAATAAGAAAAAGTACTCGAAATGAAAACAAGAGCGAATAGTAGTCGCTATTAACATGAGAAGGGAACGAGAAGGAAGGAACGTGAGATTGAGAAAGGAACGAACCGGATCGTACTCTGGATTCCAATTCCTTGTGTTGAAGGAGTTTCTTGCGGTACTCGGCCACCGCATTACGGCGTCGTGTAGCGTCTTCAGCATCTGTCATTGTTAATGTCTATAATCTGAAATCGGAAAATAAGATTGAGAAAGCTTCGTATCGTATCGTATCAACACGGTGGAGCAAAGCAGAGCAGCTCAACTGTGAAACCTCTTGCCACCGAGTCTGTTTCATAAATACTTCCGGATTGGATTATATCAGTTCTCAAGTGAAAAATTATCTCATGTATTCATTTTGGTTATCTTAATTCATCTTTTAATCTATTTAAATAAATTTACACAATATGCTTATGTATCTTTATTTAAATAGTTACCTACAAAAATATCTTTAGTTAAATATATTTTTTATAAATAAGTATAAGTCTGTGATAATTTTATAAATATATAAGAAATAAAAATTAATTTATAAATAAAATTGTATGCATATGTATAATTTTAGTTTGGATTGGATTGAATTGGTTTCCAAAATCAAATTCAAAACCCAATCCAATCCAATCCAATAGTATAATAGAAAAATAAAAGAGAAATTAATTTATGTATTGACAGCATAAAATAATTTTACACTATCATTTAATCACAAATCATTGTATATGACAAGTTTGTTGAATTTTACAATAGCAATAACTACCTTAAAACTCATATAAATAGTGATTTCTAATTGGTTGATAATATAAAATATTTTATATTGATAGTACATAGTCATTAAATTCAAAATAAAAAGTGTTTCTTACTCTAATTTGGGTGAATGAATTATATGTGTGTTTATTTCATATTTTTCTCTTGTCATCCTATTTTCTTTTGGGTTCTAAAAAGAGAACTAATGAAATCATTCTCACGGTTCTTAAAAGATTAATTCATTAGTAATTTTATGTGTAACAAGTGTACATTAGATGCACATAATTTAAAATTCACCATCTTCTTTACATCACATTAAAACAATGCCATTATTTATATTTTAGGTTTAGAATCCACTTCTCTCTTCCTTTCCCTTCTTCCATTTGTTTTTACATTTTCAGTCTCATTTATGCAAATAAGATCAAACTAAAAGGAAATGAGACATAAGTTAAAGAAAATCTTAATGAAAGAGAAGTATTTGTCAAGGAAGAATATACCTTTCACAAACTTGGGAACAACTACTCACCCTTAGAAATTCCTACAAAACATATCGTTCTACTCTTGTATCCTTGAAAGATACAAGAGGGTGACAACAAAGCGTGAAGAAGGAGAAAAAGTTTTTCACGTGCATCTCTTCATTCCATAGGTCATGAAGATATAGAGTAGGCAAGTGAGAATATAACAAACTAAAGGAAGAAGAGCGACGAAAATGGCTTGAGAAAGATATACAGAGGATGAAATTGAGAATAATAGGGCAAAACAAGAC
Source organism: Pueraria montana var. lobata (assembly GCA_026413185.1). Classification (NCBI taxonomy): domain Eukaryota; kingdom Viridiplantae; phylum Streptophyta; class Magnoliopsida; order Fabales; family Fabaceae; genus Pueraria; species Pueraria montana. The sequence goes on along the minus strand of CM048646.1, from coordinate 1,693,161 downwards.
CAATAATAGTGATAATGAATACAAGTTAATACTTAAAAAGAAATGGAGACGTGATGATTACCTCCCTTGTCCTGACTTCTGACTACTGATTAGGGTTCTTATGATTAAAGATTCTTAGTTTTATCATATCAAAACAATATTCTTAGTTGGGCTGTATATACCTTGAGTTGTGCATACACAAGTCCAGAGTCCTTTTTCTTAAATATATTACTATCATGTACAAAAAAAAGCAGCAAGCTTAGATTCGAACAACATACAATACACTCTTTTTTTTCTTTTTTTTTTTTCCTGAAGTTAAACTACTGCTGAGGCACAATTGTTTTCTAAATAAGGCATCTAATGACAAGAGAACCCAAAAGAAAATGACAATAAAATATAAAATATTTCATAACCAGTACATTTCACAATTGTTTTCTAAATAAGGCATTCTAAATAACACTATATAAAATATGAAATAGGATTTAACCGTAGGGAATAATTCAGTTTAGAAAACAAGAGAATGACAATTGAGCTTAGAATGCCTTATATTTAGAAACACTATATATGTGAGTTTATAAGGCAATAAGGCATTCTAACCATATATAATTCTTCAATACATCATAGTTCATACGGTTAAATCAACAACTAAATTGGTTCGACCAATAATCCCATTAACCCAATAACCTCACTGAGTCTATAACAAGTCCAGTATAATAACATTGGTTATGTAAATTTGCTAATGCATGTGGAATAATTCACTTTATTATCCATCACGACAACAAGATGAAAATTTCCACACGTCCACAGAATAAAAAAAAAAGGTTTAAATTTTGTATTTGGATACTAAACCCCAATAAAAGTAGGGGAAATATTTATTTGGATGCTACTGTCAGTCAAGAAAAGAAGTATCCAAAGCTAGGAAAATAATGGATGTAGTTCTTCTAAAGAGAGTAATTTACTTTAGAGGATAAAAACAAATAATCTCAATATTATGTGTACATCTATAACAAATCATAATAATTTTATCCTGGAAATTACTTACTTCACCATCACTCTCATTTTAGATGACTCAAATCCGAAAATAATCAAATCAAAACCCTATACATCGACCGATTTCTTACAGCATATGGTACATAAGATATGAGGTACAGTGGTATACAATTCACTCTCACCAAGACATTCTCTTTTCCCTGTAGAATTTACAATTTCAAAAACAGCGAAATGCCTAAGCTGGTTAATTTAATTGCGGTTACCCTTCCGTAACACTTCCTTCAGAACCAATGCAATTCTCTGAGCCATATGGGGCTCCAGAAACCTCTCCTTCACTCTCTCGTATCCTTTCTTTCCCATAGTCAGTCTCCTCTCAACATGAGTTGCCAAATTCACAATGTTATTTGCAAGAGGTGTCACACCCTCTTTTCCAACGGGGTGCAGTAAGCCAGTTGTCCTATTCACCACAATCTCCACGGTGCCCCCAGCTGCAGTTCCCTGGGATTATTGTTAATCATAAAAAATTGTCAAAGGAAAATATGACATAAATAATATACATGCATAAATAATTCAGAGTGCTAAAAAAAATGTCTTCAACTCTCATTATTGCATTTACCAGGCCCTGATTAAATAGTCAGAAAGTGCTAAACAACATTCGCAAACATATGTAACACATGATGCATTGTTTGAAGTTTTGAACCAAAAACTATAGAAGTATGCATTAGCTCTGTATTTCAGGTCCCCCTGACAAAACAATTTTGTCTTGAACAAATTTGCAAAAGCCATAAAATACTTCTCAACTCTGATTTAAAAAATCTTGAAAACATATCCCCATGGAAAAAAATCATGGGAGAAAATTGGAGAGAGGAAAGGTGAAATTTGAAGAAATAATTGTTAGTAACAACTTGATGTATGAAAAAGACAGTACAAAGACCAATGAAAATTGAAATAACTTTTTATTTTTTATTTTTTTGGGTGAGGGGTTTACCGACTTGCAGCATTGAATAAGGAAAGCAATAAAAAAGCAGCATTGCAGATATTTAAGAGAGAAATGAATAAAGAAAGCACAGTAGCATATATAGCAAATTGGACACAATTACAGGAATTAAAACCAAAAAATATATAAAAGGAAAGACGTATTGACAAGGCAACTTATACTTACAAGTACAGGCACGCGAAATGCCATTGCTTCAATGGTTATCCTCCCAAAACATTCTCCCCTAGCCTAACATGAAGAGAAGCTGATTTAGAAATAACATAATATTTCAAGACGTTCGGTAACAAAATCCAAAAGCCATAGTAGCAATGCAAAACTTATTGTTAGTTTCTAGAAGTATAAAGCCTTAAACTTAAACAAGACTTGAACTAATGGAATCTCTCTTCAGGTCCCTCACTGAACTTTGCATTAATACTTGTGTGGAAGCTAGAAACAAATCTGTTTTAAAAAAAAAAAAAAAAAGAGTCTTGCTAATAAGAGCAGAAAGGTTAACAATTTAGGCAGCACCTCCCATTTTGCAAAACAACAGAATGAAAACAAATTCTGTTTCATGCTCAACTTAGCAGGGTATATTATGATAAGATACCTGAGAATTCTGTACAAGAACATCAATAGAAGCCAGGTAAGGAGCCACTGCCAGGGTTTTGTTAACAAAGTGAACACGGTCTTGGATTTTTTTCTCCATGACAAACTGACGCAATTCCGTTTCAAACTTTGTCTGAGCATTCATATCACTCCCTACAACTACAGCATGCAAAGACGGCACTTGCAGTTTCTTCTCCTGGATGAGCAGCAAACTCTCATAAAAGGACCGAAGAAATAGATCCTGCCCTTTACCACGTGAAACACCTGCAATTATATCATCCTGGTGCTCAAATTATAGAATGGTAAAAGAATTGTCAAAATGAATGGAAGGGGTATACACAGAGGGAGATAACCAGTGGAATCATCACAATCTCCTTTCTTACCCTACCCTAACCCTCTTCTATCACTAATCTCATGCTCTCTCACTCCACATACATGTACACACTGGAAATAATTATGATAGTGGTTAGCTATCTTAATCCATATGCAACGAGCAAAACTAAATTTGACATACAAATATAATGGATCGTTATTCCAGAACAAATACCGCTAATTGCAAATGATAAAATGCGTGAGACATAATTCTGGAGATGAAGCAAATTACTAATTTTAGAGCTCTTCTTTATGTGTCAATCAATACCTCCTGTTCCCCTTCCCAACGAAAGAAAATTTCTACTAAAATTAATGCACTTGCTAATTAAGTGAATTAACTAAATTGGCATATTAAATGAATATGGCAAGTAACTAACTGGGTGTTTGGCTATGCGTGAGTAAGGTTTAGACACGCATTAGTTTGAAGCTCGATGAAGAAGCTTCTGTGTCTTTTCTAAATATTTGATGTGAAATTATAGACTAACGCATGTAACTGAAGTCAAACCATACACACACTAAACATCAAAAAGGGAGGAAATCATACTATTTATGATGGCAAAAAGTAGATCATCATTCCTCACTCCAAGAGATTGCCGAACATGCTCTCGAAGAACCCTCTTGGCCACACCATCTTCTGCAACCTCCATAAGCTCCTTGCTATTTCCAAGATGCACAACATAGGTTTCAGGCATTTTAATCCTACAACATTGGACCAAACACACACTTAGTAACATTCACAACAGAAAGTAGCAGAGTCAACACATCAACCTCTAACAAAACAGAAAGTTGTAAACACACCCTAAACGCTCCCTAGTCCTATTCTTCCAGTATTCAGCAGTCATATGTGAATCGATCATGGCACCTGCAACAAAAGGGAGGTGCTTAACATACTCCACTTTGAAATAATGCCCTCGCATTTCATGAATCCACCACAAAACCTTTGGAAGAACCTCCGAAACTTTCTCTTTGAGAACAGCATCAAGCCACTTCCCTGCCACAGCAGTGTTCAAAATCACCAAGTCAGCATTACGAGCCATATCCACGGCCTTTACACCTTTTGCATCAACCACCTATCACCACCCAATCAATCAATCACATTCACATTCACATACAAATAACAAATCTGAAAACAAACAAAACTTAGATCTAATTTTTTTATTAGTGTTATTCATACACCAATCCATTCAATAATTATACAACAATATTTCTGTCTCTATCTCCCTATCACTTTATTCATTACATCTCATACTCCTCTCGAAAAATTATTAAATAGTCTCGGGCCTCTACCATGTGTTCATGATTCCAACTAAGTCAAAATTTTCAATTTACGAGAAAGTATTAATACCATTCGATTATGTATCATGTGGAGATTGATTGGGATAATACTTAGTGATCCCGAAGTATCTAATAATTTATTTACTCCTCTCTTGTTTCTTTCTTTCTCTATCGTAGTTGTAAAAATAACATTTCTCTGTATTTTTAGTTTTTTCTAATTAGAATTAGAACTTCAATTAATTAAACTGCGTAATAATTATTTGCATTAAAATTTATCAACATAAATCACGAATCTGAAACTTTTGAGAACAAACAAAACTCGTCGCTTTCGATAATCCACTAAATAAAGATTTGTATAGATATTACATCAAACTACAGTCCTAATTGGAAAACGGAGTTAAAAAAAAAAAAAAAGTGCGTTAAGTTTTGCTGCTTGTTTGAGAAATACCTGCACTCCTCTGTCGAGCATTTTGTTTTCCAAAGTGTAGATGACATCGTCGGGTTGAGGAGGTTTCTGATTGGTCATCCAAACGACGTCGGATCCGGCGGCGCGTAACAGAAACGCGAGTTCCATGAGCAACAGAGGTCCTCCGGAGAGAGAGAGTTCGTGCGAGACCATGAGAAGCAGCTTCGACTTCATGAATTCCAGAGGATTCGGTAACTTGGGTTCCGATGAGGATTCAGTCCGAGCCTGAGGCGCTTCCAAATTCCGAGGCTGAGGTTGGGTGGTGACATTGCAGGAGTCGGAAGTGGTTCGGATGAAGAGGAGGGTGAGGGTGGAGAGGGAGAAGAGTGCGAGGAGTGTTAGCGCACATGTCTTGCTCCGCATTGCCAACCACGCCTGCGAATGCTTCACCATTTTGCTTCTTCCAATTCGAACTATCCACTATAGGGTTTGCTTGTTCCTCTCAAGTCTCGTCTTAGCTTCAGATTCAGAATCTCAGATTCGCAGCACTCCCATTATAGTATAATTTATCTGAACCACTGGAAATGCCACCCAACTGTATAATTTTTAAATCTTAACCTTAACTAAGGATAAAAACTTATTATTATTATTATTTCTGTTTTTTTACTCGGCACGTGTGTCCTTCCGGATAATCAATTTTTTTTTTTTTTTGTTATTATCATATAACGCTCAATTCCAAATTACTAATTTAATGCATGTTTGGTTGTGGATCATTAACGTCGTTTTTCATGTCCTTCCAAAAGCTTTCTACAATAGCTTTCACATCATTAATTTACTCAATTTGATATGATTTTTTCATTACAAAATATGTTTCCAACCATGCTGTAAGTGGAAATAATTTCAGGCCAGCTCATCCGACATCCACGTACTATTGATAAATATTTATATTAAAAATTATATAAATTACTATAATTAATTTTTAATTTTTAAAGCAACACCAAAAATAAAACTACATTTAAATTTTGTCTAAACGGTATACAAGTAAGTAGAATGATAACAATATGTTTTATTTAACATTTTTATTGTTAATTAATTTTTTTTTAAGTTATTGTTTACTTTTAAAAATAGTTTGAAATGATTAAACTGGTTTTTAAAAGTAAACTTATAATAAAAAAAATTATATTATAGAATTATTATGTTAGTATTACTTATTTAAGTAAATCGAGGCTCGAGGGGGTTTGGGGGGGACTAAGGTTGCTTCATTGTTTATTTCCTTCGTAATGTCTTTAGTTCTTTATTAATAAATTGTTTTATTAGTTAACGTTTAGTAATCATTTTTTGACGTGACGTTTAGTAATCATATTTTAAAATTTTACTAATATTCTTTCAAGAGTGTTTTTGAACAACGCTCTCGTAATATTTTTAACGATTTCATTTTGACGTAATTTATGATGTTTTTATTATCTTTCATTGATAAAATTTATAAAAAATATTTTGATTACTGAGAAACAGATATATATATATATATATATAAAAGGTATTATTTAATTATCAAGTTATTAAATATTTTTACTATCACATTTATTGATTTTCATTTGGATTCTTAAGAAGCTTGTTAATAAATGTTTTTTTTTATTGCATTTACATGGGAAATACAATTACAACGTATAGTTCTTCAATGATTAATGTCATAATTCAGGTATATATAGTTCTTTTTGCTTTCATATGCATTAATCTGTCATTCTTATTATTCTTTGCTCTTGGTTGATACTGCAATTCCATTGCTCAGTTTGTATTTTGGATAAATTATAACCATTTGTTTCAAGACACTAATTTTAGCAAAAACTTAATACCCCTTTCCATTTTTCATATTTAAGGTTTAAAAATTTTGCATAATTCTACCCTAAAAATACTTAATTAATAGTTGAACAGTTGAAATATATATCAAATTCAATTCTTAAATTGAATTTTATGTTTTTAAAACAAGGAAAAATAAATTGTGAATTTATTTAAATTTATTCCTTGACTTTTTCTTCCATGATTATCTTGTTTTAAAGGAGTCAAATTCCTTAAAATTAGTATTTGCATTAGTCCTTTCATTGGACAATAACTTTCAACACCAAGCTTATCAAATTAACATATATAGAAGCAACATAATTCAAATCCTCTTAACTAATAACTACCAAAGGTTAAACATTTTCAAATTCTTTCCTTCTGTTTTTTTTTTTTTTTCTTATGATAGGTAAATACATAACACACATATATATATATATAGCTAATAGCTAATTAGCTATGCTGCTAAATTAATTAACATGGCGACAATTCTTCCTAACTTCACCATTAAATCCAGTGAGAGGACGGAGGTTCCCCATCTTGATCATGGACATGGCAAATTGCTCAAAGAAGAGGCTCTCATCTCGTGCATATTTCTTGACCAATTCACGAGTTTCCTTAACATTTCCCATAAGAAGCACTTCATCTGAATTAAGAAGTCCTTTCCCCCTAAGTATGAGTTTGAAATAGGTATTATCAAACATTCTTGGGGAGCCAAAGTCCAAGGGAGAAATGAAGTTGTCACCACCTGATTTTGGGCACATTGTCTTCAAATCAAAGTAAAAGGATTTTTCTAGATTCTCATCCGGTTGGTTGTTTCCGTTTTGGTTGTATAGTCTCTGCTTGAATGTGGCACATCTTGCCACCCCAATGGTATGTGCACCTACATTATAATAAAAATGTTAAAATATGTGACTCATTCATTACTAGGAAATAAATACCACTATGCATAGCATGGCATGAGAAGTTGATGAAGTTCCACCTGAGAGGGCAACAAGGTCCACTTCGTCAAGGCCTTGACGCTTGAAAAAGGTCACGAGATTTTCAATGGTGGCATTTGGTGGGGGAATGCTTTTGTTAGACCCGTTTAGGCTTGCTGTTTTTGAGTCTCTTCTCCCTAATGGGAGCTCCCAGTTGGGTCCTCCACTCTGTTTTAAAAGAATCATATAAGTTTCAAAATCTCACATATTTCTAATGTGCAAGAATGCTAATAACATGTTCTCTCTATTTTTTGGTGTGTACAACCAGGCCGTGCATAGAAGTTTTGGGGCCTAAGGAAAAACTTTTATAGAAATTTAATATAATATGAATTATTAATCCTTATATTAATCTTCTAACTTTTTGAACTGTAAAATCACTTATCAAAGTTTTATAATCAAACAATTCTAACATTTCACTCTCAATAGATAAGATGGTTAATTCATTCAATCTATCTTGTTACATTGTTGATCTTAGATAGGATTTAAGTAATTTTAATTTTGAAAAAACTTCTTTTCCCAGTTGCAACAGTTACTGGTATTATTAATAATTCTTTTGATATAGAATCCAATCTTTTGATATAGTCTAATATTTCTATTGGAGTGTTAATTTCTTCTCTTAATAATTCTTTTAATACTTTCAATTCTAAAAATAAATCAAGACCATTGAAATAAATCACTAAAATTATGAAAATACTTAGATAATGGTTATTTCCTATATGTTACTGACATTGAAATTTGAAATAAAATAATGATCATTAATTATAATATTAATAGTATTATCTAAAACTAGTAATTAGTAATACTCAATCAGAGATCTAACATCTATTAACTTTGTCTAATTATATGATAAACTACCATCAATCATAATTAGTTTCCTATTATAATAACGAATATGCAGTCATAAGTAATATATAAAAAAGTGGGGGCCTAAGGCCATGGCCTAACTGGCCTTTCACTATACACGGCCCTGTGTACAACGGCAACAATGAGGTTTAAACCTAGACTTTCATTCATATTATCCACATGTCTCACTACTAGTCCAATCCTAACAAGTTAAATGCTAATAATACGTTCTAAAACACACTCGTTAAAACTCTTTATTATCAATTGAAATTTATTAAGATTTATGAAATAACATAAAATTCACTTCTTATTTAATTTGCTACATTCATTATTTAATTATCTCAATAAAATTTAGTAAACTACATTCTGTGACATGCAAAGTGGATACTAGGGTTGTTCAATTTGAGTGAAGTGTTTTCACTTACAAGAACAGTGGAGCCCCTGGCAGCAAGGGCAAGAATGTCTGCACAAGACACAGTCCGAGGACATGCTTCTTCCAACTTAGACTTTATCTTATCAATCACTTCGAAACCTCGGACAGAATTTTTGTTAGGTCCAGAATTTTTTTCACTGACTATTCTTGCGCTATCATCCAACAAAATTGATGCATCGCAGCCCTGCCAATCAAAAGAAAAAAGAGCAAGAAAATTTAGACCATCCACCAATGCATATAAAAGAACCTGAAACAATTTAGTAACGAGCAACGTTATTCATAAAATATACAATTTCTAACAAAAAAAATTATTGTATGAGTAACATTACTCTCTAATAATTGCAAATAATCTAGACTAAAAAACAGCTCAAGACAACAAAGACAACTCGTTGTACTAACAAAAAGAATTTTCTCAAGGTAAAGAATTTGATTTTGTTTATTGTTATTATTGTAATTGTAATTGTTTTCATGTAGGCCTTCTTATGACAAGTGTAATTAATTCACCTGCACAAAGCAGTCGTGAAAGTGAAGTCTAAGTAGAGAAGCAGCCATTCTCATGTCCTTTGCAATGGCCTTCTCCAACACTGACATGACAATGTCATTAGCTTGAGGGCATGAAAACTGATAGAATTCAGGTGAAAGACCAAAAGATATCCCCCCATGATGATGACCACCCCAGCCAAAATGGAAGCCAGGGTGAGCCAGGGAGAGTTTAACTGAGAGGAAAGCTATCATCACAAGAAGAGTTATGAATTTGATGAAAGGCATGGTGACTATTGTGGCAACTGAGTTGGAGAGCTTGTTAATTTTGGTGACTGGATAGGCTTGTTTGGTATATATATATATATATACTGCTCAAGAGATCAAAAACCACCCACTCTCTTTACCAAATCACATAATGTGGGAACCAAGCCTTTGACTGTTTCAACAATCAATATGTTGTGTGCTTGCACTGCTTCTGATGATGCATTGTTTAGTTTTGACAGAGCTTCTGGTATTATTACCTGCTCTTAGACGACCAGATCAAAAAAGTGCCGAATTCATTATATTTTGATGTATTATTATGACGTAAATAAGCTAAATCTGGACCTCCATAAAACATATATAGACACCGCGTTACAGTCAGATATATATAATTGTGTTTCGGTTTTTCTCCTTTTCTTCTTTTGTGGTTTCTTCTTCGGATACATACAAGAAAGAAAAATGAATACGATTCCAAGCGTAGAAGAAGCGGATATGGATCCAGTGCAGTTAACAAGAGAATTGCACTGCATGCAGTTTGTTCATCCATTGGTTACAAATTTTAATTTATACCACATTTATATTTAAGGTTATGTCAAAATCAAAATACATAAAATTTCCAAAGACCAACATCATCTACAGTTTAGAAGATATTGATAACGGGTGTCACGATGGCTGACAGATTCTTTACCACTTTCGGTTATGATTTCACACGCGCACTGCTTAACTGAATATCACATACACTTCCTTTTTTTTTTTTTTTTAACTTTGAACTCCAAGTAAACTTTCACATGACAATTACATCACTGCCAACTTTAATTATATCTACATTAGGAAAAGCCTAACCGATCGAGGGGTATTTTTGTTATTGCAAGGTTCAAATAAATGGCTTATGCTGTTCTCGTTTTACAGTCAGCTATTTTTATTGTTGACTACTATGTTGTAGACCAGTGAAAAGCTAGAATGAAATGTTGGAATTGGGTGTAGCAGCATTGTCTAATTATTGAACTAAATTTCATATAATTAACATTAATTATGAAAATTAGATTTACAGTATTTTTTTTGAGAGTGACGTAATCTCACAATATATAGTTTTTTTTCGTATAATTGCTTATCTTTATCATTTTATAATTTAAATTGTTTATCTTAAATTTAAAATATAATTTATATATTTAAAAATATTTATTTATGATAAATTTTAATTATAATATATCTATATATTTACAATATTCATTCATTTATTATAAATTTTAGTTATATAAAAAATAAATATTTATCTTATTCGATGTTACTCTCACTAGATATGCATCCTTTCCTCCATTTCCAAAAGAACAGTTGTCCCTCACATTGCTCATGGCCTCTAATTTCTACGATACAATAAACCATTAAAATAAATTATTATATCGTAGAAATTAGAGGCCACATCAGATCGTTGCTCATGTGTGCCGATAAGCATTAAAATTTTCTACTTGAATGTATGCTAATATCTTGGGAATTTTACAGATTATGCTGTCTTAATAATTAAATAGTATCTAAAATTGAAACAAAGAATAAGATGGATTTGAATTCCCTCGTGTTGGGTAACATGATATGATCACGTTAAAGAATAAAGAAAGATAGGACTCCTTTTTTTTTTTTTATCAAACAAGGATTCACTATGATTGGTTATAAGACCCATTTGTCTCTCTCTTTCAACATAACCTTGTCATGTTTATCAATTACATGAAAGAATCCAAATCGGAATTGGATATGCATGGCTACTAACTGTAGCAGCAAACAAATTTGCATTGCCATCCCACCGCGTCGAACATGATTTCAATAATTACATTCATATGTACATGAGCTGCAAAATTAGATATACTGAAGAAAGTTAAGGTCGCGATACGCACAGTTGCCTCATGGGTGTAAGCATTCTTGCAAAACGCAGGGGCACATGTGCCTTGATATATGTCCCTTGCTCTGTATATTCCTATATAAATTAAAAGTGAAATATAAGGAAATCCAACAATAACAAATAGGAAAACCATGAAATGATAATGTAAAATCTGCCAGCTTTAAAGGGAAAGGGAAAACCAGTTCCAGAATTGGTTAATGGGCAAGGGTGTATACTCACAGTTTTCTCAACCATTCCAACCTGGTGTATGGTGCTGAGAAGGTCCCCATTTTCAAATGGGACCAAAGCTTCCACCCAAACCATGGAGTCCTGTTAATGAATAATAGAATTTTGATTAGCAAATGTAAATAGTTCATAGTTCAAACAAATGGATTAAATGATATCAAATAGTATATCCAGATTGGTTTCAACTTTGCACCTTTAGCTTGTCTTGAACTGCATCACAAAATTCTTGTAAGCCATCACCACTTAAAGCAGATATGCATACAACATCATCTCTTTTGTCAGCTTCTAGCCTGAGTTTCTGGGGATCACTAACTTTGTCAACCTGCAATAAGAAGTCAGATACACCAGAATGTTTAACCTGGAGCTCATTCTAGGCTAAATTCAATTTTGGGTGCACAGTAAAGCTTGTTGATGAAGGGAGAAATTGACGTCAGTCCTCTTAAATAGAATACTTGTGCCAATTTAAGAGAAGAATTTCATTGCTGTGAATCAAGCAAATTTTAAAGAAATAAAACCAATTTTGAACCGAAAGCAATCCATTAAATCCTGGAACTGATTTAAAGCATTCTGGTTACATGACTTGCATCCCAGTATCTGATGATGCTAATCTAAATGACAGGATATCAAATTATCAATGCTGATAAAAATAAAAAAGGAAGACAGGATAACAATTAAAAGAAATAATCTAAATGAATGGAAAACTTAAGTCTAAGATTAGAAAAGGACAGGGTATCAATTAAAAGGAAAAAAATCTAAGATTGTAAGACACATTCCCTCTAGTTTTTATAATGAATCAACTATCCTAAAAGCTTAAGTTGTTCAATGAAGACACATGAATAACTTAATAGCATGCCCCCAAGAGCCTTTTGGGCGTGAAGCATGGTCATTGCATTGAACCACCTACCTTGTGCTCAAATTCAACTTCTTTTTACTTTTACAATCGGGGTAGCAATGATCAACCTCTTGTCCACTTGGTCTTGGTCATACAAGCTTTGATACCATATCATGAACCAACTAACCCAAAAGCTTAAATTATTGAGTAAAGGCACATGAATGGTTTTATAATTATAACAATTTCAATAAAATGTTAGTTAACCCCTCTGCTTTCAATTGCTTAAATTTTCTAGTTAGTCCTCCACATAAGTGAGGTCAATTACATCCCAAATTATATGGTTGTTGGAACAATTTTAAATTTTAATATTCTGTTGGGAATGGAAATAATTCAGAATTAACAAGGATATAATCATGCCTTTTTATTAAACACAATAATACATTAATAAAGAAATTAAAAAAAAAAAAATCACTCATGATAATGGAAAGATTAAATTGCAATAAAGTAAATCTTGAATAGGCTAAGGTCCTGAAAAACATGTAACCAAATTCCTAACCAACCAATAAATTGAAAGAATAGCAGAGGTCCAAGGCAATACCTTAATCTTTACAAAATAACAAAGATAAAGGGAGATAGGCTATCCCAATACACTATTTTCAGAACAGGAAAACCAACAAAAATGTTCACCAATACCTTGTTCCAGACCATCAATTTTGGAATTGATGATACATCTAGTTCTGACAGGACTTTGTCCACAGCATTTATCTGTTGCTCAGCCAGGGGGTGACTGCAATTCACAAAAATAATTAACGAAACACAGTGTAGGTCAACACCACTAGTTTTACTAACAAGCTTTTCTATAAAAATAAAGTTCCTCACAGCAGGTTCACTTATAGATAACCTTATATCAACCACATGCACCAAGAGCGATGACTCCGATATCTCCTCCAGTGTAGCTCTGAAGGCAGCAACCTACAGAAAGCAGAAAAAGACAGTTTTTTGGTGATTACTTCATAATTTGGGCTTAACTTCTACAGCAACATGTTAAGTCGATGGTAAACCGTGTTTGAAAAAATTAAAAAATATCAAAAGCATATTTTTTGTCAAACATCAAGAGCAAAATTAACTTTAAGAGTTATCTTTCTTACTAGTGTAGTAGGTAACTTCTGAATAAAACCAACAGTGTCTGTTAGGAGAAACTCCTTTCCATTCTTCATCTGGATGAAAGCAAATGAACAAAGCATGGCATGTTAAAATAGACATATTTAAACCGCACATGATTTATTTTCCTGCAGGATTTAGCTCCTCTAAAGTAGGGAGAGTTGTAAAGTGAGCAAGTGTGGGTCTAACAACTATCAATTTGAAGTGATTTAAATCAATTGTGAATGGACCTTCACTTTCCTACTTTACAAGTATCCATACTTTAGAGATGCCAAATACTTTTTTTCATATTAACTTTTGATTAAAAAAAATCATAAATGATGAATTTCAGTCATCCCACAGCCATTATACACTGTATACATAGGAAATGGCTATGCTGCAAGGTAAAGGACAATTATAAGCTCTTGGCTAGTTCTTTATTTAGTAAGAGTTGAAGATGGTACCTGAATCTTATTACAAATAAGAAGCACACACACAATAGTTGAAAGCAATCAACTATCTAAAAACAATGAATAGTTTGTATATAAAAAATGGGAAATTCTCCAGGTATGTTTTGACTGACCTGTACCCTCCTTGTAGTTGGATCTAAAGTTGCAAATAATTTATCCTCGGCAAGAACATCTGCTCCAGTTAGTTGATTCAGAAGTGTACTCTTACCAGCATTTGTGTAACCAACCTACAATGTTGTCAAAAGCATTATCAAATTATCATTTATATGGCATACATTTCCATTATGTATATAAGCTGCAAAGGTCACCCAAACAGTAAATGGCCTCAATATAATTGTAAAAAACTAACCAAGGATACCACTGGCACAGGTACTGAGAAACGCCTGTTACGGTACTGCTTTCGATGTTTCCTAACAGATTCTAGCTCTTTTTTAAGAATACCAATCTGCCAAAGCCCAAGCATCAGAAATTTCTTAGAAAAACTAAGGGGGCGTTTACTTGCGATTCTGTTTTCTGTTTTCAGTTTTTAATTACAAAACTGGTACCTTGTTTTCATTTTATTTTCTGTTTTCTAAGATTTGTACAGGAAACACTGAAAACAACTTTTTTTTGTTTTCTCTGTTTCCTGTACAAATCTTAGAAAACAGAAAACAAAATAAAAACAAGGTTGCAGTTTTGTAATTAAAAACTGAAAATAGAAAATGAAAACAAAAAACAAAATTGCAAATAAACGCCTCCTAAGATTCCAGAGGTAACACAGAAAAAACAGTGAACTTTCAGAGAAATGCATAGTGTATGTAACCAGTAGGCACTACTCAGATATACAATGTGTCTACTTGCCAGTATTACACTAGTACACAGCACACTGATTCAATAAAATAGCAGATTTTCACAGAAATGCTGATAAATTTGACAATTATACAAGACTGTTTGCTTACTTGGTTGCGCAGAATACGTTTGTCCACTTCTATTTGTTTTTCACCCATTCCCTTCACCTTTCCTCCTGCTTGACGCTCAAGATGAGTCCACATTTTTGTTAGACGAGGTAGTTGGTATTCCATTTGTGCTAATGAAACCTAGAATTAGAAAGACCTTAGGATAGTCAGAAAAAGGATTTAAAATACTCCTCCTTGCCAAAGCTGTTTCTGGTAACAACATTAATAGAAAATAAGCACTTCTACTTCGGAGATTTCAACAGTTTCTTTTGCTTTATAAGGGTACCAGTACCTCCAGCATAATTAGCTGCGAATATCTTGCAACATGTCTCACTTAGTTGAAATATAAATACAGTACATTATTTTTCTCCATAGGCTTTTACATATTATCATCTTACCCAACAATGAATTAATGATATTAAATATTCTTCATACATGATAATTAAAAAAATACTTACCATGTAATTATTCGAGTAACCATGTAATTATTCGAGTAAACAATCTATAAATAATTCTTTTTATCTTATGATCTAGTGATGATTAAAATTAAAGATTGGGATAAATGATAATATAAAACATGAAACTCACGGAAAAGTCCTTGTTGCATTTATATTTCAACTGAGTGGATCAGGTACTGATACCCTAATAAAAACAAAGGATACTGGAGAAACCTCTTTCTAATTTATAATTGCCTGTAAAGACGCTTCATGTGTTGCTGCTCGTTGATTAAATATATCAAGGATGAGAGCAGTTCGATCACAAACTCTCACATCTCCACCAAAAATCTTTTCCAAGTTGCGCAATTGCCTAGAATTAGCAGGGGCCAGTAATTTTATGTGAGATCCAGGGTGGCATTCCTTATGCAGCAATGTGACAATAAAAAATTAATGAATGTTGGTACAGTTGTCTGACAGAATCAAGGCAAAGAAAACAAAAAGAAGAGAAAGAGTACAATTATCTATGTTGGTATAAGCATGCAGGACGTATTAGAAACAAAAAATGAAAATATCATAAGCTTCAAGATCAAAAATGTCACAGTTTTATGGGCTTAGTTTTGATTTCAGGGCTGTTCTTAGTATTTCTAACATCTTACTAGTTCATAATTAATTAGGGTTATTAATTAGTATTTAGTAAGTAGTTACTTTCATAAATCAGTATTTCCAGACCTAGTAGTAGTAGTAGTATTTTATAAGCTATTTATTTTCAAATTATGGATTGTAATTTAGCTTGGGTTCATGTAAGTCTTAGAATGTGAGTTTAAGTCTAACTCAACCATACAAAACCGACTTGTAAGGTGAGGTTTGCACCTCACTTATATACTATATTTTAGCCATATCAATAGTTGATGTGGGATCTCCAACACACACCCCTCACACGCCAAGGACTGGACATCTGCGGGTGGTCCAATAGCTGCCCAATAGCAATGGCACGATAGGCCCAACAACACTTGTTAGGATAGGCTTTGATACCATCTTAGAATATAGGTTTAGGCTTAACTCAACCCTACAAAACAAGTTTTGTAGGGTTGAGTTAGACCCATAACCCATATTCTAAGAGTAGGACAGAACAGTTTGGATCTATAAAAGAATAAACAACGAGAAATCTACAGGATAGTTTAAGCTAACTGACTATTTTCCTAAAAATCAAAGGTTCCATATCATCGTAGTCACTTCAAATAGAAACCAAGCTTTCAAACTGAACCTTAATAGCAACCTTGGTCTGAAGGGACAGAGAGATTTTAATTCCAACCACATCCAATCAAAGCCAGCAAGAATATCAAATTTAATCTAATTTTTACTTCCGGTTTATGGTCAGTTCTGAAGAAAAAGCACCCTCAGAGTAAATGAAATAGTCAAATGTCAACAAAACTATATGGTGGCATGGACAAAAAATAGTCTTAACAAGAAGCACACATTTGGATGGCATAAATGTTAAACAAAGGAAAAAGGGCCCATACCCAGCTGACAGCTCATCATCAAAGATAACAGTTTCAACGCCCAATGCATGAATTGCACTCTTAATTTCAGAAACCTTGCCAGAGCCAATGTACGTCCTAGGATTTGGAGAAGTAAGCCTGTAACATTTATAGTAATTCAGAAATTGAGTCAACTAACAATATTTTATCTCAAAAGAAGGGAAAAAAAAATCTATATCTACTTTAGCAATTAAAATTTATCATAGAGAAGAAAGATAGAACTGCTGGTTTATTGTGGAGGTCACAGGTTTGAGTTGTGAAATCAGCCTCTTGCAAACACAAAGTAAGGCTGCCTACAATAGACCCACAGCAGGTCCAAACCATCCCTGGGACCCTGCCATGGCCGAAACTTTATAGCATCAGGTTGCCCTTTGCCCTTAATTTACTATTGTCAGAATGATGAAACAGAGAAGTCTGAAGAAAAATGTTAATATTGCCCTCAATTAACTATCATCAGTGCAGCACACAAGTTTGTGCACGTTTTGTATTGAGGCTTGGGTTAATCTTCATCCAATAATATTTGATCTCTTTTGCTTTTAAAAAAAAAAAATTAACTATCATCAGCATTGTAAAGGGAGAAGTCCGAAGAAAAATGCTGTACATTATTTGGTAGCAGCCATGGTCTATTATCATGGGGTACGACATGGGTTGATTCTCAGGATTATTGAAATGAAAAGAAGATAGGAAAAGGGGTTACACTTACACGTAAAGTAACATATGCAAACATGAATATGCATTGTTCTATTACAAAAATGATCATTATATCCCGCCCCCCAAAAAAATTTTTGGGATGTAAGAGGTGGAACGTACAAATAAGATTGTTGGTTCTATTAACATCGAGAGAAGAATGAAAAAAAAAAAAAAATTAGCAATCAAAGACAGCAACAACATATAACAGCGGCATTCAACTGCATGACAAGAGACAGCAAGAGAATCACTCTGGTGAAACTCGAAATCAGACATTCCACTTCCATACATCTATATTTTTTTTTTTTTTTGCTGAAAGTCCATACATCTATATGATTATTGGTAGATGAAACTATAACATTTCTGTTATTATTTATTTTTTTTAACTAGGCCATATTGTAAATTGTAGCTAGAGTAATTACAAAAACACGTTTAAGAGAATTAAAAGCGGTTTACTTACTTCTGGTAAGTAGAGCCAACAACCAATAATCCAGCAGTGTCAGCTAACTGCGCCAGTTCGCTCAGAGATTCTTCGATACCAAAATCCTGAACATCGTTCTTGCGCTCAACGCCCACGAGGTACGCTTTTTCTTCAAAAACCTGAAAACGCCAAATAGAATCGAACAAACTGAAACAGAGAGCGAAGCAGAAAATAAAAAGCGAAGAGAAAGGAGAGAGACCTCTCTTCCGTTGCGGAGCTTGAAGCGGTTATCGGAAACGACGTCGTCTTCCTTCTTCTTTCGAAACCTCGTTGTTGCTTTGTTTTCTTCGGCAGGGAGCGACGGAACGGGAGCCGCTTCTTCGTTGTGCTGCTGAACCGTTCCGTTTTGCGGTGAAACGGCGTCGTTGGAGTCAATAGACGAGGACGCGAGTTCAACCGCAGAATCGCGTTGGAGCACGGAGGTGGTGAGAGGGGATATGCATAATGGGCGAATAGGGATTGGTGGTGATAAATAATGATAGCGTTGTTGAATCAATGGATGAATAACCGAACCGTAGAGGAATGCACCGCTCATCTCTTTCTTCAACCTCCAATCCAACTATGAACTATGCTTACTACTGCACTGCACTGCACTGCACCATAAGCTCTTCCCTTCTCTTCTCTTTTTCAAGAGTGGATTGCGTTCGTTTTTTGAGTTGTTTTATGGTGCCAACAACTATAGTCTATCATTCAAGTTGAGACATGTGGCCCTAGATCTTTTTTAACTACTACTACTACTATATTCGTTATATCTGGCTTCTTCGATTTACACTTTACGTAAATTTGAGTTGTGAAATAGAAAAATCATTGATATTTATTGATTAAGGGTAGAGATAGAAAATTAAAAATATAATGTGATATAAAGAGAAAAATAAATAGAAAATTATGAATATATTGTATAAATATATGAATATGATTCTTTTCGTACATATGAAAATAAGAGAGGAAAGAAAAAAAAAATTGTAGGTCCACACTAAAATTGGTTCTCTCCAATTTGGGAAAAAGCTATAAAAAAAACAGAGTAAAATATTAAAATTATTATTTATCCTTTATAATTACACCATATGCAAATAGAATTATTATATCTCATTTTTATTAGAGTTATTTATGTCTTTTCATAAAATATAAATAAATATACTTCTTTATTTTTTTACACTCTTTTCTTTTTTTCTTCTATCAAACACCTAAACGATTATCTTATTTTCTACTCATTTTCTCTTCTTCTCACTTTCTTTCATAAATCAAACAAAGCATAGAAGTGAGACCAACTATAACAACACTTACTCCTATTTAGAGATCTTATTATTTAAGCTTAATTACAATTTTTACCCCCAATTTTTTATTTTTTGGCGCATTATACCCCCAACAAATTAATTTGATGTATTTTACCTCCAACTTTTTTAAAAAGTTAAAAATTTTATCTTCTACCATTTTGCTGACATGGCATGCTAAAATAATTGTACTTTTTACTCCCAACTTTTTACTTTGTGACAATTTTTATCCCTAATTTTTTGACTTTTTGATGAATTTTACCTTCAATTTTTTATTTTTTGGTGAATTTTACCCCCACATTTTACGCTTATGTCACATGCCACGTCAGCATAATAGTAGAAGGTAAATTTTGTAATTTTTAAAAAAATTAGGGGTAAAATACACCAAATTAATTTGTTGGAGATAAAATGCACCTAAAAGTAAAAAATTGATGGTAAAAATTACAATTAAGCCTATTATTTATGTTCAATAGCTACTCACATTCAATAGTTGTCACACTATCTAATTTAAAGCATTTGTGTGATCATCAGAGACTTTCTCTCCATCTATGTTTTGAATGGATATGCCTCCATCTTCAAGCATTGTTGATTGTATCTCAATAGAATTGATCTAGTGGTAAGAGATTTAAATAATATACATGAGCTCTTAAGGTTGATATTTATTGTTATCATTGTATATCAAAAAGCATAGTTGATTGGTTAACAATTTTGACACATAGTTGCTATTAAGTTTCTCCTATAAAGGCCTTTGATATTGACTCCTTCAATACATACATTATTTTAGAAGAGATAATCGAATTGTGTTTATAAGTTTTCTCTTGATTTTAATCAGTCACTTGAAGTAACAAGTTATCTTTTTAAATTGATCGAGACCTTGTTAAAAAAAAATATTGAATAGTACTTTGTCAAATTGTAAAATTTTTCTTTCCCATCAAATAATGAGATTTCAAACCCAAGTGTACTATTTCTACACACAAAAACGATAACAAAACACATGAAAATATACCACAAAAAATATAACATGATACACAAGTTTTTACTTAGTTTGACATTGTTAGTCTATGTTCAGGGGCGAAGCATCATGGTGACAGGGGAGCCATGAAACCCGCAAACTTTTTTGAAAACTATAAATATGTGTTTTTTTTTTTTTCTTTTTTTGGTTACATGCGTTTTTCTTTTTTCTTTTTTTTGGCTTAAATTCAATTTTGGTCCTCCTATTTTTTAAAATTTGTAATTTTGGTCCGTTTATTTTAAAATAGAGATATTTAGTTCCCATATTTTTTAAAATCTACAATTTTAGTCCCTTTATTTTAAAATAGAGACATTTAGCTTCATCAATTTTGTAAAATCTGTGATTTTTGTCCTTTTATCAAATTTGAAAAATTGACCAATAAGATATTAACTCGATGTGACCCAAATTTAGTGACGTGACATGAAATTATTTGTTTAATATCCATGTCATAGTCATCATTAATCTCTTAACAGTTAATGCTTTCAATTTGAAAAAATGACCAAAATTACAGATTTTACAAAATTGAAGGACGAAATATCTCTATCTTAAAATAGGATGACCAAAATTGTGAATTTTGAAAAATATGGGAAATCAAATGTCTCTATTTTAAAATAAATGGATCAAAATTACGGATTTTAAAAAATAAGGAAACCAAAATTACATTTAAGCCTTCTATTTTTTGGTTAGGTCACGACATCTCATTCTTTCAAAAGTCATATATTGATGCTAAAAGTTTAATAATTTTGAGCAACTTTTTTTTTTTAAATCAGTTGGATAATTTTGAGCAACTTAGTATACATGGAAACCACCAACTTTGAGCAACTTAGTATATCATTTATCGTCTTTTAATTAATTTCATTTTATTTAAAAAATTAAATTGCTATTCTCAAAAAGTATTTCTAATGTAACTCATAAATTTGCATGGTAGAATGATCCAGTACACAAGTTAGTGTGCGTCGAGAGTTGGATCAAATTGAATTGTTATAACTGCTAAGTCAGACTAAAGTAACTAATGCTACTACCTAGAGTTAGGCATTTGGTCTTGAGCCCGTGGACCACCCGCATAACCCGTAGGCCGCATGGTATATGGACTTTAATTTTTTTAGTCCATTTAAATTGTGGGTTTTTTAGCCCGGCCCGTTTAACCCACGGGTTAAACGGGCTTGACCGCGGGCTTTAATGCCTTAAGCAAATTTTTTTTTGTGATTTAGTAAAAGTAAAATAAAAATAGAAACTAGATTACTAAAATAAAATAAAAATTGCGGTCATTCTACTTGAAATTAGATATATTTCAAAATAGTCAACACCAAACAAAAACTCATAAAGAATAATTATCACACATCTAGTGATTAATTAGACTATAAAATGATAACAAAATGATTTTTAAAAGGGTTTTAATTTGATTTTAATCACTTTTTTAATTTGATATTTTTTAGACAATTGTTTTTAAAAGGATTTCAAAAATGAGTTAAATTTCATATTTTTAAATTTTGATTTTCTTTTTTTTTTTTAATTTTTTACGGATGAGGGCCGGCTCGTTTAGCCCGCGGGCTAAACGATGCGGTTGCGGATTCGCTAAAATAGAGCCTGTTTAAATTGTGGGCTTCGCAGGGCGGGGTTATGTGGGTTGCGGGTTTTGCAGATGTGGACTCAAACGGGCGGACTAACCCGTTTGCCTAGCTCTACTACTATTATTAAATTAATTTTGTTAATCTAGCTCACATATTTTGACAAATTAGACCCATTTTTTACACAGTAAATGATGCATCCTCTTCTTCATTCTCGAGAGTTTGCTTCGGGAATCGGGATAAAGAAAGTAGTTTGATTTGATTAAATAAATAAATAGCTTCATAGCAATTATGTAATACAAAAATTAGTAATATACTCTTTTTGATACATTAATTATTATTGATGAAAATTTATTAAAAATTAAAAAATTATAAATAAGATTTATTAAATAAGAAATAAGTTTCACAAAATTTTATATTTTCTAATAAATTTCAGGTAATTATAAATAATTTGTTAGAAAGTGTATTACTACTTGCTAGCATTTCTCATTAAAAAAAAACATGAATGGAAATTACTTTTTTCGTTTTCCTATTACTGGCAGAAATAAAACAAAAATCTAGTTACTTTTAATGAATGTTAGAAGTTTTACCATTAAAAAAATGAAAAAAAA
This sequence comes from Pueraria montana var. lobata, assembly GCA_026413185.1. Taxonomy (NCBI): domain Eukaryota; kingdom Viridiplantae; phylum Streptophyta; class Magnoliopsida; order Fabales; family Fabaceae; genus Pueraria; species Pueraria montana. Next base: position 1,670,626 of record CM048646.1, on the reverse strand, counting down.
AATCACAAACTAAGATCATTTTTAACAGAAGAACTCATATCTTTTCTCTCCCTCCTACGAAAAGAAATATGCTTAATTGTAATTTTTAAGCCCATTTTTTTATTTTTTTTCAAATTTTACCCTAACAAATTAATTTGTCGTATTTTACTCCCAATTTTTTTAAAAAGTTACAAATTTTACCTTCCACCGTTTTGCTGACGTAACATGCTAAAATAATTGTACTTTTTACTCCCAATTTTTTATTTTTTGACTAATTTTATTCCTAACTTTTTTACTTTTTGACAAATTTTATCCTTAACTTTTTATTTTTTGGTAAATTTTACTCTCACTTTTTATGTTTATGTCAGTATGTCATGTCAACAAAACAATGAAAGGTAAAATTTGTAACTTTTTAAAAAGTTTGAGATAAAATGTGTCAAATTAATTTGTTGGAGGTAAAATTCACCAAAAAATAAAAAGTTGAGGTAAAAATTGTAATTAAGCCAAAGAAATAAAAAAAAAAATACCAAGACTCACTTTTTCAACTGTGATAAGGAATGGGTAACAAACGGGCGTTAAAGATGTTCAAGTATAACTGAAATACTCTGAATGAAGACATATTTATCTTTACAACAAATTCTTACAATATTTTTTGCAATTACTTTTTTTCTCTATCTTTGTCTATTACATCATCTATCTTATATCAGATTTTTTTTTTTCTCTTCTCTTCTTAGCTCATTCTTATTTGTAAAAAAAAAAAACTGCAAAATTGATGAAGAAATATAAAGGGGCGTTTACTTGCGATTCTGTTTTCTGTTTTCAGTTTTTAATTACAAAACTGCCACATTATTTTCATTTTGTTTTCTGTTTTCTAAGATTTGTACAGGAAACACTGAAAATAACTTTTTTTTTTGTTTTCTCTGTTTCCTGTACAAATCTTAGAAAACAGAAAACAAAATGAAAATAAGGTGGCAGTTTTGTAATTAAATACTGAAAATAAAAAATGAAAACAGAAAATAGAATTGCAAGTAAATGCCACCTAAATTTTCTTTTGAATGACATAAGAAAAACGAAAGTTTAAAGTTCAAGCGAAAACTTGAAATCAGGGCTGTTTAGGAAATGAGACTTTTCAAGACAAAAATAAAACCGATTTTTCTTTAATAAGAAAACAAATGAATGCCAAGCTAGCTGCAAAGTACAAACTGCAGGTCCCCTGACAACAGTAACTATGTCAGACATACAAATGTTAAAAATCTAAAAAAAAAAATACAATCATATAGTAGAATCATTGGGTTAAACTCATATATTATAGAAGTGTATTGATATGATTTGATTTAAAAAGGTAGTGTGACTTTTACATTTGTGAAGAGTTTTATTTTATTTTATACATAACATGGCCAAGACAATTCAGTATTATTTGTAAAATCATGCCTTTTATTCTCTCAAAAGCTTACCCTTTGTAATTATTCATTGGTGAGATACTTTTATACACAAGTTAGGTTAATACGGAAGCTTTGTAGCCTTAACTTTTTTGGCACTACTTGAATAGGATGCTGACATGCCTTAAATGATTCTAAGATAGCAATAGGGGGTCCTCTCTTTCTCAGCTACATTTCAGACCTATGAGGCTGCAGTGTTCTGTTCTGCCCTGTCTTGGAAGCCAAGTAAAATGGCAACGTAGAAAATGACAGAAAAACAACATGGTCCCCAACCTCCCCTGACCATAAAACAACAAGCGAAAGCATCAACCTTCCAGCCTTTTGAAGACTGAAAAGTAGATCGGAACAGAGCAAATCTGTGCTATTATGTTCATTTGATCTCTGTGCCATGCATAAAGCAGAGGGGAAAAAGTTTGGCTACCTTCTGCACACTCTTGATTCTAGGATTGTCAATCTGTGTGAACCTTCATAAATATAAATAATGGATGCAGAAAGGAAATGTTCTCTTTACTTTAATAAAACAAAACAACCTTTTAGTGTGTTTCTTAAATTATGGCACTTACTTTCATTTGTACACAATTACACACCAATTGAACCGTGCTAAAAATGGCCATTGTTTTCAAATATCATTGCACCACATTATTGTATCACTTGAAAATATGAAAACATTGATTCCTCAACGAGGGGTTGGTTTTACCAATCTTCCTAGGATTATATTGGCTCAACATTTCAATCCAATTTCAATATAATATTAGATTAGCTGATTTAATGTCTATTTGAATTTGATTTTCCATTAGGAAAGAGTCTAATGGATATTTTGCTCAACCCTCCAAAAGAATTCCTTTTATGTTTTCTATCTCATAACACATGCAACGGGGTTTCCCAACAGATGACCAAACACAACTTTAATACCTATTTGATTTGTTTGCATCCATAATCAATTTCACACAATGCCACAGATATTTTAATGCAAAATCTGTGGTTAAAATTAATTTAGATACACGTCTCAATCAAGTTTAATAATTCAAAATAAATTTTATCAAAGTCATTTTAACTGTTGAACCAAAAGGCAAATAGTATTAACAATAGTAATTAATGTATTTGTACTCCCGATCCAGGATGTAAATTATGATTTATGAAGCATCGTCATTCATGAAAGACACGAACTACAATAATATGTGCACAAGAGTCAATGCATTCAGATGGTACTCCTTTTACGTTTTTGACAAGATTCCTTATTCATCATGATGCACAAGATACGTTCCTTGTCCTTACAAAATTGCCTGCACATGATACAACCAATCATCCACGATATTACAAGAGAATATCTACACATACCTACGTGTATATTTTTGTACGGTTCATGATTACATCGCTTTTATGAACTGTGGACAACAAGAATGAGCAACCAAGTAACAACAACATAGGATTTGTCTATCTATCTAACTTTGGTGGTGGTACACATTTCCATAGTTCCCTTGAAAACATTAAGAATTTTCTCCAACCCTTCACACAACAAACTCGTGTAATAGGTGAGGATTGCCAAACTTGTTTTGTTGCTTTCCTGGGTCTGTGTAATGGTAATCTAGCAAATCAGCCTCTGGGGAAGAAGCCAATGTTTTCTTACGTCTTTTATGCATGTCATCATCATTGGACACACCAAATCCTTCACTTTCACAGTTCCTTAATTCCAATGCAAGAGACACGTGTCCACCCACGGCAATGTTACCTAACTCTGATAAATCATATGTGGTAGGAGTAGAAGCCATTATGCAGCCATCACCATAATAAGGGCTATTGTTGTTGTTCATGTTGAACCTTTGGTCACCTTGCAATTTCCCAATTCTAGGATCCATGACATTTTCTCTATGATCACTGCTTTGGATCCCTCTGTCCAACTCTGAGGCATGATTCAACTTCAACCCATGATGCTGAACACTATCATCAACTGTTATTAAGTTGTCCTGGGACTCTTCCCTTTTATTGTCAGAAGCTTGAACATCATCTCTTGGAGCTTTGAGTGTGTTCTCTGATGGTAATAGATTGCTGCTCATCTCAGAATCACCAAATTCTTCTTTGTACATTTCTTCAACCATTGGCTTCCAAAGACGCACCCTTGCATTAATGAACCAATTTGCCACCTAACATTAATCAAACAAAGATTATCAAACATGGTCACTTTTTCTTTATTTTTTATCATTGGATCCCCATCAGAAACAATTTTTCAGGGAATACATTTAGACATTTAATGTGTTTGATTTAGCTTATTTTGAAGAAATAATTATTTTTTTAAGTTTAATTTCTATGCATTGTCAATGTACAAAATTTTATACTGTCAACCAATCCGAAGTCATTGTTGGTATAATCTTTAAGATAGTTATTATAAAAATCAACAATTAATCAGTTTTCTCTTTACACTGTGAGTGTATAGACTATTTTATTTAACCAACTTTGTAAGAGAGTTTTAGAAAAATTGATTATTTCCCCACAATTAATCATTCCCAAACATGCACTTACACAATGTTCTGCAATTTAGAAAACATTATTTATTGTACCTGGTTTCTTGTTAAGCCAGTTTGCCTTGCCAGCATAATTTTCTCTGAATCCTTTGGATAACTGTACCAAATGAAATTTGGAACACAATTATTAGACATAATACCATAAATGAAAAATGAAACAAAATATAGTGGAGGGAGACTTACGGATGAAGGAAATGCTCAAAGAGCCATGCACGGAGTATTGAAACAGAGGTTTCAGGAAGTCCCCTCTGAGGCCTCCAAGCTTGTCGCATTACACCAAGTTGCTGAAGGGCCTTTTGTTGTCGAAGCTGCTGATCAACATAGCGGAGACGAGGTATTCCCTCTTGTTCTCCAAGGCTCCTTTGAGTCGCTTGAATTTGGCCACTAATGGCATCCCGCAAACACCGAAAGTGGCGCGATATTGTGCGCAAGGCAAGTGCAGTGTATGGTTCAGCTGCTCCACAACCAGCAACCATATCAAAAGATGACACCACAATCTGCATCTGGTGGCAGTACTGCCGGTATCTTTTATCTACCTGCCAGAGCAAAGAAAGAATTAAGAGTTAAGTCACCGGCTAATACTAACACTATATGTGTTTTCAGTATTTAAGTATGTAGTTCAATCAAACACTAATGCATCATATGTGTAAAACTAACTAGATTGAATAACTGAAGATCAACCACACAGAAAGGTACATTACATGTGAACTTTCTCAATCTACTGTCCCATGTTAACCTTTCGGTGATCAATTCACTGCTATCACTGATCAGTGTAAATGTGTAATACAAATCTTAGTAATATAGAGCACTTTCAACGCATAGAAAAAAAGTTGTACAACCTGTTAAGGAACAACTTTACACGAAATCTTTAACTGTGGGTAAAAAATTAATTAGAACATGTGTTGAAATTATTATTTCTAGGAAAATAATATTTTTTTCCTAATGTTCTCAGAAAAAAAATACGAAAAAAATATGTTTTGTTCTTCAAAATAAACTAAACTAAACATACACGGAATATTTTTATATGTAACACAGACTAGAAAACCAACTATATGACATCCAAAAGAACTAGGGACAGACCAAGGAAATTATATCAACGGAATACAAAAGAAGTGTGTAATTCAATGATACAAAGTCTAAATGTTTACCTCATCCAACAAAGACAATAGTTTTGTCTTCTTGTCCAACAAATTCTGTCGTTCTGCAGGTGATAGCTCACATGAAGAGTTAGCAGCAGAACCATTGGGGCCTGAAGATATCTGCACGGATTGGCTGGTAGATTTTCCATCAGAATCTTTGGAGCCATCTAAACCAATATCACGGAAACTCTGTTGCTTTTCCAAACCAGTTTGCTTCAAAGCCTTTCGGACATTAACTATTTCATCAAGCAACTCCTGTGCTGCCTTGAGGTATTGTGAGTTCAAGGCACTGTTAGAAAAACCTTGTGATCCATCACTTTGGCCTTCACTGAGGCACATTGAAGGGTGTGGATTATACAAACCCTCCCTTTTGTGAAATCCTCCAGAAGCTAAAGATGCCATGCACTCAGCATTTCTTAATTCCCTTTGTAAGCTGGCCTCATCATCTTTAAGAGATGAAGTGCCCTTTAAATTTGGGACAGAAGCAGTCATTAGTGAAGAGAAACCTGTGCTGGGATACTGATATGGAAAGGTAGGGACAGATGCAATAGAAGGCATTACTGAGCCAAGGCTAAGAGACAAGCCTTGGTTCTGTACATTTTGCTCACTCTCCACAAGTCCCAATTGTGTTGTCCTTGGAATAACATGGGAATCTCCAGCATTAGCAAAAGAGTCTGGATCACCTGTGGCGGCGGTATTGGAATGCCCATCAATAGGCTGCATAGTCATTGTGTCCCTCATGGATGTGATGAACTTCAACTCATTTTGTCCTTCTACAGTTTCACTGTAGTTATGAGGTAAAAGAGGATTCCCAGACAACACATCCGCATAGGACCCTGAAGAAAAGGCTTGGTTCGGATACATGGTAAAATTAATAATTGAAATTCAGATGTGCTTGTTTCTGGTCCCTTTACAACTGAGTCAGCTACACATCTCCTTCGCCGCTTAGGTTCAAGAAACCAGTAGTGATGCTGAGCTAAATATATAATGTTACCTCTGCTACAAGATTGAGGCAAGGATGATGATGTTGCTCAAACAAAAGCTCATCACAATAAAGTACCTAAATTGAATGAAAATAATCCAAAGGGAGGAAAAGGTTAATGAAGAGGAAGATTAATAAAATAGAAGGCACGTAAGATCAAAGGAAAAGATTACGGTGTTATAAAGCAAAAGCACCACATCATAAGCAAAAGCAATCAGAGACACATCATATCACTATCTATACTCTATAGCATATATATGTGTATAGTATAACAGTGCAGCTTCAATCATTAACCACAAAACATTGGCTTAAACTTGAAATGACGTGAGGAATTAAAGGGGTTTGGCCAAACGCGTACTTTCATTACCATAGATTAAGAAAAGAAAAGCTTTGTTAGCCCTGTTAAGTAAATTGACCAAAGGAAGCTTCTTTCATGTTTTTTTTGTTTTTTGCAAGTAAAAAAGGGAGGTACGAGGTAGCAGAAAACGATGCAAACAAACCTGAAAACCAAACAAAAGCCAAAAACGAGGTGTGAAACCAAAACCCCATAAACACAATCAACTTCAAAGTTGAAACCCTATGGTGGTGGTAGTTGAAAGTGAAAACCACAGAGGCCAGGTGAGGTCCAGAAGAACACACAACAAAAGTGAAACTTGAAAAGATAGGTCTAAGAGAAGCACTGCAGCGGTCAATCAAAAACATAAAACAATCATGAGTGAAAAATCTGAAGCCTTTGAAGCAGAATTTAACTTTTGCACTCCACAGTAGCTTTTACATTCTAATTTCTGCTTTTAATCATGAAAAATTAACCCCACCACCCCTCCTGTTGGAACAAGAGTTTTGTGACCATGAGAAGAAGTACCATCTACCATCATAAACAACAGTACACCACCATCATAATCATCATCTTAAGCCTTTTTTTTTCAAAACTTTTTTCTCATTCTGCACTGTTGAAGACAAAAAACAAACACAGAAAGAAGAAAGAAAAAAAAAAGAGAGTGAGGAGATGAAACTAAGAAAGAAAAGAGAAAATACCTGAAAGAGAAAGGGAAAGGGAGGAGCAGGGTGTAGCAAAGAAGAGAAGAGAAGAGAAGGGGTAAGGGTAAGAGAGAAGAGAGGTCAAGAGCAAAAATTACAGACAAGAATCCACAGTTTGGGGAAGCCCAGACAAGTGGCAATCCCAAGACATATAAATTTCAAATTATCTTTGGAACAAACAGCGGCACCAACCAATGAACAAAAAAGGATTATTAATAAATTAATCAAGGAAGGAAATTGTTTACTTCCACACGTCAACTTCTTTTTATTTATTTCTATTAAGGCAAATGTTAACAGTATTTTAAGGACACTGATTAATAAATTAAAAAATATATTTTTATTGAGAGAAAAAAAATTATGTTACACTCTCATATGAATTTTATAATAAATATTTTTTTTTTTAATTTCTTGGACACTGATTATGCATGGTCTATTAAAAACTAATGTTTCGTGGCAACAATAGTTGTTTTTTAAATATGGTTTTAATATATACGAATTGTTAGTGGAATATTTATTTACCCATCTATTTAATAGGAATTTATTTTGCTTCAACATTATTTATAATCTATATCTTTTTTTTTTCACCAATAAATTCATCTACGAGACTATTTTTTTTTAAGCATAAAAATCATTGAAGCAAATTTTGCCTCTTCTAATAAAATCTTTTACATATACATGATCAGAAATTGAACTCTTGACAATATATTTAAGAAAATAACTTTTTATCTCCATTTTTTAAATTATTTTACCACTTAACTAACGTTATAAATTACATTACTATCGTGTAAAATTTAATTTCAAAATAACTGGACACTTTCATTTAGGCTCTATTTGGTATAGATGATGAAAATAGAGAGGATGAAAATAAGAGGAGAATATTTGAATTAAAGTAGAGTGTAGAAGGTGTGGATCCCACACCAAAAAGATGAATTTTTCTCCTCTCTCCCCTCCAATTCTCTCAAACCAAACATAGCCTTAGTTTGCAACATCTCTCATTTATTTTATTTTTATTTTTTTAATAAAGACTCGTACATCTCTTTTCTCTTAGTGTTAATAAATAGGATGATGTATTCACCAAAAAAAAATAAAAATAGGATGATGTATGTAAATGAATTGTTTAAAGATTCTTTCAATTTCATTGTCATTCTTTTACCGAGATTACAAATATCTTCTATGAAAAGTAATCTTATTTAAGTTAGATAGGATCACTATAATTGATCAAATTCTTCTTATAAATATTTAATGCAGTTGTATATTCAAAACTTGAACTAAAGTAACATCATACGAACTAATTCATGTGTATGGTGATATTGTCATTTAGTGTAATGTACATACTTTAAGAAAAATAATAAATCATATCAATTATCGTAATAAAAAAAATTATTTGACAAAAATATCTTTATTAACTATACTGTATAATTATAACTATATATCTACGGTGCATTTATTTTTTCTGATATTATTGAAAAAAATAACATTTTCTTAATATTTTAAAGTGACAAATAAAATAAGACAAAAAGGAGTGCTTTTTAAAAATATACTTAAAATTTAAAAAAAATCTTTTTCTTTGAAAAAGCATAAGCAAATATGTTTACGGTCATTTTATATTTTTAAGAAATTAATTCCATATTAAAACTTGTAAAATACTAATGTAACAACATTTTTATCTTTTTAAGAAAATGATTTTCTCTTTATTTATATATATAAAAAAGAAAAAATTGTATTGGAAAAGATGGATTAAATAATTGGTAAATTTCAGTGCCAATCATAGTAGGGATTATCACGTGTGACAAAGGAACATATATTAGTAGAACGTAAGGGTATATAATAGGAACTCGTGTGGCGTGATATGGTGTATAGAGAAATTGAATTGAAGCATAGAATAGAAGAGAAGAGGGGGAGTGGGTGGTTGACTGGTTGATTGCTTGGAAGTGTTCAAACCCTAACCACCAGTTGGTGGACCTGTAATGTAATGTAAGTTGTAACCCTTTTTCCTTCTTATAAGCCTCTCACTTAACGCATAAATCATAATCCTTCTTGTTACTGTTGCTGTTAGGACGAACATCAACAGAGAACAGCATTTTTGAACAGAAACTGTCTCTGTCTCATAAATAAAAATGAGGGGATATCAAGGTTGGCTGGATTCGCTATTTCAAGTAGGTGAAAGTGACAAAATCACGCTTCAACGTGTATGCTTCATGTCTTCTAAATCTAACTACAAACCCTCTAATCCACTACACGCCATCCCTTATTAATGTCTAACTATTAATTAATTATTATTAGGTCGAGGGGTGTTATTATAAACGACTTTTGTGACGGAAAAAAAGTTATTATATGCTTTGTTAGTTATTAGCTGGATCGAGAGTTATTGCCTCTTTCTTCAACACTCATTCTCTGTCTCTAGACTCTCCTACTCTACCCATATATAATTACTTTAATTTCTATGTAATATTAGTGTAAAAATTTGGCTTAATTGTATTTAGTTTTTAAAGTATTTTGTTTGTTTTTCCATATTCTAATTATGGCATTAACCCAAAGGGTTGGCGCAGTGGTGTAAGACTCCACTGTGTTCACATGAGGGGAAAAATCTATTTAGTGGAAAAATCCGTATTCGATTCCTCCGTGTGTAAAATTTTCTTGAGCTAGCGGCAGTCACGCACTGCGAGCGAGATTAGTCTATGATTCAGTGGGTTGGGAGAAACCCATGGTCTCTGACCTAGGACAAAAAAAATATTCTAATTATGACATTTATGACTCTAAATTTTTTTCTCATTTTATAATCAAGTCTTTCTGTTCTGATTTTATTCAATATTTAACAAAATTAATTAACATAATAAACTGAACATGACATGACAATTGTATAACATTGTACCAGCTAAAAAAATTATAAAATATTTTAATACAATGATTGAATAATGTGTTTCGACTATATTGACTTAATTGTTATGAATAAATTATTATTTTTATAACAATAATGAACAATAAAAGAAATATTTTTTCATTTCGAGCAAAATAATAAGTTATGTATCAGATAAAATCAAGATAAAGAAGCCTATTTATAAATGAGAGAAAACTTGAGACACCTAATTAACTCAATTAGAATTTGAAAGATCAAAACCGCACAATCAAAATACTTAAGGGATTGGCTACAAATACAATTAAACCTAAAAAAATTTATACAGTTGTTCAATTAGAAATCATCTTAGCTATGAACTTTTAAGTAACCATTCTAAAAATAACAATCTTACTATTTAAATTAAAGTCATATGTTTTTCTAAATAAATGTATCCGTAAATTGTCTTTTTTCAATTTTAGTAATTTTAAATTGAATCAATAATAATATATTCTTATTTGTATCTTTTTTATTTAAAAACTCATTTTAATGTAGTATTATTCAATTGTCAATGATCCCAGAATTGATGGAAGTTGTCTTAACTCTTAAGCCTTCTTTTTTTACTCTTTTAAGTCCTTCATAATTTATTGTTGTTATTTCACGTATTGTTAAATCCTGCTACACATTCTACTATTCAACCAAAAAAAAAAAAAAACTACACAATCTACAAATATACCATATTCGTTTTTTTGAAAAAAAAAATGTTCTTTTCTTTGTTACCTTATCCTCCACGTCCATATTAATATTTGGTTTGCCCACCCCATAAATGCTTTCTTTTGTGTTCTGGCATTCGTATGCGCTCTTGACTTTAACGAAGGTGGGTTCCCATCCACTTGTTTCGGCGAATCCCACACGGCCACACCTTTTCAAAATTTAACCTTCTTTTAGAAAATAAAAAATCCCGTAAATTTGAAGTTTAAATCTAAACAAAGGTTAACATTGTTTAAGTTTTTGTTGTTTAGCGAACAATTATTTATAATAAATATTTAACATTCATTTTTTTTAACTCTTTATTTATTCTCTTATTAAAAATATTGAAATATTTTAAAATTTAATTAGAATACACTGATAATGTAAATATGTGTGTGTACTATCATCTAATCATAGATTATCATATAATTAAAAATTATTGACTTTTATAAGAATTACTTCAAAAATCATTTTAAAGTAATTTTTAATTTATTGCCAGTGTAAAAATCTTTACACTAATGACAAATGTGGTGGTGGAGACAATGGATGACAACAATAACATTGACAATGACAATGGTGATGATGACAATAATGATGACAAAGTGGTGCAACATTGATTGGGATGGCAATAACATTAGTAGTAGAGTAAAGATAACAATAGTCACACCGATATGAGTGACAATGGTGGTTGTGGCAATACTTATACTTATAGCAGTAGTTTTTTTTTTTTTTCCTGTTATACTACACTTATAGTAGTAGTAGTGATAACAACAATGGTGGCGAAATGAAGGTAGTGATGACGATGATGAGTGGTGACAAGGGAAACAATTTGTAGTTGTGATAGTCGTGACGACAAGGACAATGATGATTATGGTAGCGACGAGATAAAAGTAATGAAGATCATGAGAATATGCAATGGTGAGAAATGAGTGATGATAGAAGTGGGGCAAAGATGATAGTAGTAACTGGAGCATGGTATATGAGTCAATCTGGTTTGCACAAGCTCCATCAACAAATAAATAGGTTGGCCAATAAAACACAAAATTTAATAATGGCTGAAAAATTAAGAGTATCATATTCAAATTACAAAAATAGGGAAAGGAAAAAGATAACAATATATATATATATATATATATATATATATATATATAGAGAGAGAGAGAGAGAGAGGGGATCAAATGACACCGGTGTAACCTACACCAATTGTTACACCATTCAATAACTTGATATAGAATGTGATTTTTATCGATCCAACCGTTAAATTTTATCTGCATATTACCAAGATTGTTTGTGTCAAATTTTGTCAAAATTGAATAACAATAAGAAGGTGATCAAATGATCCGTATTTTAGTATATTTTGAAAAGTTTATATTACGTCGATTTTAATCTATATGAATGAGGTAACAAATAATTTTGGATTAATATGAAATTTTGAATATATGATCTATGTGGAATGAACTTTCAATCCAACGTTAGATTTTAAGAAAACATCATCAAATTGAAAGTTATTGAATGGTGTAACAATTGGTGTAAGTTACACCGGTATCATTTGATCCCTCATCACACACACACACACACACACACACATATATATATATATAGGGGTTTGCTAACATACTCACACCTATTTTTTAGTTGGAGTATGTTAGCATGCTACACCAAAAAAATTAGACAAAAAAAACCAATTGTTTCTTTTGTTTTGCTAAGTTTATTCTAAGGATATTACAGTAATTTACCATGTAAGATTTTTTAAAGAAATTAAAATTTTGTTTCTCTCTCTTCTCTCATTTATTTATCCTATTAATTCTCTCTCCTCTTTCCTCTCTCCTATCTCACGTTCTGTTTTTATCGGCAATGCAAGGTCACGTTATGTTTTGATTGGCAATTGATGCTTACATGTTCGGTGCCTACAAAATGGTGCTAAATTCAATTACCAACAACAGGGTCATGAGTTATCTTGGCTACACAAGATTTGAAGCCGAAACATACATATGGACATTTGAACATTTTTGTTGTGTATGTCTGTGTCTGTTAATATACATTACGGTATGAATTAATGGAACATTAAGAAATATGTGTGATAACAACACATAATTTGTAATTCTCAAAGGGATTATGGAGGAAGTGATTCTTGATTTAGGAAAGAAGGTGCGGTTAAGGTTAACATGGTTGCTGGGTTGCTGGTACAATGTGCATAGGACGAAGAATAGTTACAAAATTAGTAAGAAAAAAGAGTTAACAAATTTAGGATGAGAGAATAAAAAAGAACGTGAAAGGAGAGAGGACGTGAGAGGTGAGAGGAAAGAGAATTAATGGGAGAAATAAACCAGAGAAGAGAGAAAAAAATGAATTTTTAATTTTTTTAAAAATCTTAAAGGATAAGTTACTATAGTATCCTTAAAATGAATTTAATAAAAGTATAAAACAAAAAAGCAATTGGTTTTTTTGTCTAATTTTTTTCGATGCAGCATACTAACATACTCTAACTAAAAATCAGATTTGAGAATGTTAACAATCCCCATATATATATATATATATATATATATATATATATATTCTCAAAGTTAAGGGATGTCTCTGCACCCTGTCAATTGTACTTGGTCCGCCGCTGATTCACATACACCCATAATTGCTTGTTAATGCAAATAAAAAATATTTAAAAAAAATTAAAAATAACTTAAAATCTCAAAAAAATTGAAAAATTATTAAAAATATAAAAACTGACAAATTATTAAAAAAATATATAGGTTAAACAGTTTGGTCTGCAACCCACAAACTAAACTTATTTATAACCTACAGACTAAACGAATTAACACTTACAAATTCACATTTAAATAAACTATGATTGAGTTTAGGCTTGTACAAAGTGCAAGTTAAATGAGTCAACCCTTAAGAGTGTGTTTGTTTTTCCGTTCCCACACCCAAAATATACGTTGATTTAGAAGTTTCCTCTCACATACTTCTCGGTTCAACTGTCTTGAAATTCGTGCTACCAAAAAACCAAACACACACTAAATAATCAACAACAATAACCAAAGTGGAAATAAGGAAAATATTTGCACAATACAGAAATAAGAGTGAAAAAGGAAAAAATTCTTTATCCTGTTTTATGTCTTAACTCTTTAACCCAGCTTTCCTTTTAGAAAAAATTTCAACTAATAAAAAAATAAACTAATTGGATACGTTTATCTTATCATGAATTAATTTAGGGTAAAATATGTTTTTGGTCCTTGTAAAATATGCAAAATATTAATTTTGTCCTTCAAAAAATTTTCGTATTAATTTGGTCCCTCTAAAATTGAAACATATTTTTGTAGATCCCTATGAATATTAATAGCTTATTTTTTCTTTTTTTAATTCTCTAAATATACAATAACAAGACATGGAAATTGGATAAATATAAAATTTATAATTCATTTTCACGTGTAAATTGATAGTCACATCAAATTACCATTTAACGAAATTACTAATAAGGACTTACAAAAATATGTTTCAATTTTAGAGGGACCAAATTAATACAAAAATTTTTTGGAGGATGAAATTAATATTTTACATATTTTATAAGGACCAAAAACATATTTTACTCATTAATTTAAGTAGGGTAGAATGCTATCCTATCCTTATTTATTCCGACCTACCAAAGAAGCATGTGATTTTTTTCATTCTTCTTCTCAATGATAAGAACTTTCTCAATGTGCCTCCAAGTCTTTCTCAACGTGCCTTGAAATCTGAAACTTTTAATCATTTTTATCTCTTTTAATATCTACCAGCAATCTTACAAATTTTAACATTATAATTAGATCAAGAAAGTAAAAACTTAAAAATTGTTTTGGTTCCTTTTTTGTAAAAAAAAAAATTACTTATGTATGTCTTTTTTTTTTAAAAAAAAAGTAAAAACTTAAAAATTGTTTTGGTTAATTTTTTTTTATAAATTAAAATGGTAACTTAAAAAAAAACTCTAAATATTATATCATTTTGGGTAAAATATGTTTTTGATCCCTATAAAATATGCAAAATATTAATTTCATCCTCCAAGAAATTTTTGTATTAATTTGGTCCCTCTAAAATTGAAACCTATTTTTGTAAGTCTTTATTAGTAATTTCGGTAAATGGTAATTTGACGTGACTATCGATTTACACGTGGAAAGGAATTATAAATTTTATATTTATCAAATTTTCATGTTTTGTTATTGCATATTTAGAGAATTAAAAAAAGAAAAAAATAAGCTAATAATATTCATAGGGACCTACAAAAATATGTTTCAATTTTAGAGGAACCAAATTAATACGAAAAATTTTTGAATGACAAAATTAATATTTTGCATATTTTACAAAAACCCAAAACATATTTTACCCTATAATTTTTTAAAAATAATATTTTGCCACGTGACTACCACATGAGACTAGTAATCCACATGGCTGTCAATATGATATAACTTTATCAAGTTACAAATACTCTTTCAACTAGTCTCTTCAAGCTTAAACCCAACTAGTATTTCACTTGTCTCTCCAAGTAAACATCCGAGTATTCTTTTCAACAAAGTCTTTTTAGGCTTCAACAAAAATCACTAAGAAATTTGGTTAAGGGTAAGGCTCACACCATCCCCATCGTCCTATAAGATGGATGCATAAATTTTGGCTCAAGATGTACACTCAAAGATTTTTACAAATGCACAAGGTTGCTACAAGATTGGAGTTAGAGTATGAGAGAAAATAAGGATTGTTAGGCTTTAGCAAATCTTTGACTTATGCTAGGCATCTTTGGTATTTATAAGAAGCCTCCAAAAGTATTTATTGTGACTTTGTGCTTGAACTTCCTTGGTCTATCTTATTCGGAGAGAGAAAATGTTCATTGGGGCATTAAATATCTTTCACCAACTAGTCTTTTTGATAAGATAATACAGTTTGCATATCTTTTATTTCTTGTACTAGAAATTTTGTGGTAGTGAATATATATGTTTTTTTTTTGTCAAAAAACATATTATTGTTCTCTTTCTTGCCGTTAGGCACGTCTTTTCATGGATTAGATAACATGTCTTTTCATGGATTAGATAACTTGTATCTCATTGACCTTGCATTAGAGATTTTCGTGCATACTTTTGAGATAATAAGTATGGTTTGATTCCTGTTAAATAGATTGTTAAATAGATAGACTATATATCTAACAAATATAAGATAATAAAACATTGTGTTTGTTATTGTCTGATTATAAGACAAAGTGATCGTCTTATAGTTAATTATATTTTTTATAAAAAATGATATCTTACACTTTTTTTTATATAATTTTTTATTGAATTAAAAAATATAAAAATCGTTGGCCCAAATAGACTAACCCACCCACTTTGTCGTGGACCCATTGTTTGGCCGGGCAAAGCAAAGCATACCAAAATGGACTTAGGCTCTTGCTATTTACACCCTCATGTTTGCTAAGTACACCCTCCTTTCTCTTTATATTTTTTATTTCCAATTATACCCTTTTAATGTTATTTTTACACCTCTACATTTATTATTCTTTTAAACCATATTTTACACCCTATCTTTATTATTATTTAAATCCTAATTTTGAACCTCCATCTTCACCCATATACATTATTTTTTAAACCTTGTTTATGTAATACCACATTTTCCATCTCACTACAATCAATAATCTTATTTTTTTGCTCCATCAGTTGGTAAATTCATCGCCTCGAGCATTTTACTAACATGGCATTTCATGTTCAAATATAAATAAAAATTAAATCAGAAAAGAAATAAAGTTCTGACAAGATAAAAGAAAATAAAAAAGTATTGAAAATCACTTTCTAGAACAACTTATACCAAACTTAGAAAGTAGTTTTCAAAACTATGTATTAACAAAATGTACATAGTTTTGAAAATTACTTTCCAAAACAACATATATCAATTTAATAATTTGAACAATGTTTTAACCAAATACATAGTTTAGGAATCTACTTTCTAGAATTGGCATATGTTATTTTGGAAAATCATTTACAGAACAATGTTTTAACAAAATACACATAATTCTGAAAACTATTTTCCATAATTGATATATGTAATTCCAAAAGATGATTTTCGGTAGTCATAAACAAATCTGAATACGAGATCGGACGTACCTTCAAGAGCCACAATAATCACTGTATGCATACTTATTTCAGCGTTGGTTATTTAGAGGTCGATAACTTGTATCCAAAATTCCTAATGGACGAAACAATGTGAGGAGATACCCGATGAAGTGTCAATAGCTTTGATTCGTAATTATTGTTACTTTTACTTTCATTGTGTAAAAAAAAGAATTGTCATATACACTGTAAAATAGATGAAGTTAACCATGGATGTACCTTGAAACGCAATGCTATATGGAGGAAAACACACAATATCACAAATAAATTTGAGGAAAAATGCAGTATTACATAAATAATGTTTAAAGAATGATGAATACAAGTGAAGATGAAGGGTTCAAATAATAATAATAAAGATATGGTGTAAAATAAGGTTTAAAAGAATAATAAACATAGGGCATAAAAATAACGTTAAAAGAATAAAAATATAAAGAGAAAAGAGTGAGTGTACTTAACAAACAAGAGTGTAAATAGCAAGATCCATGGACTTATAAGTTGAATAGCCAACCTGACCCATCTACAAAGATAAGTTCAATAAGTGTTCAAACCCGTTTTACCACCCATTATTCGTATCTAAATATGATTACACACAACTACCAATCCATCAGAACTAATAACTACCACATGTCCCAAGATCACACCCTCACCTATAAATATAAGGCTCCACCCATCGTACTAGATCTAATGCTTCATTTATACCATCATTGCTCAATCAAAATCTCTTCCTATTTTCAACATCACAATCCTTATAATACTGTCACCACAACTGCTTTTTTTTTTATTCACCGTCGAACTAACAATCACCCAAAGTGACGTCCAATCCCAATGCGGGCCTATTAGAATGAAATATTAATTTAATACGCATTTAGATTAATTAAAAAAATTACTTTCATAATCAATTATCAATTATATCTAATTATGATTGTACTCTGAGCTAAAAACGCAATTTCAATATTAATTAGTAATTAGTAATTCCTTCGTATTAACTCGTGATTCTTTGATGGTGGCGTACCAGATCGGAGGAGGGGGATGAGCTCCGGTTGTTGTGTTCATTGGGACAACCTTGTCCATTGGAAGCTGCGATGGAACAACCGATGAGTGGGACCACCATTTGAGAACTGTTAGCCATTAAAGACAACCAACGATATCACGATTGAGGAGTGAGTGAAGAGAATAAAAGGGGCGGCTGAGTAAGTGAAAAAAATGAAGAAATGAACACAAAAATACGTACGGGTAAGTAACTACCGAGTGATTCTAGGAAATGATTGCAAATTCGTCATTCAAACCTAATGGATTCATTTGCGTAAATTTACACTTTAATGATTGAATATTTTGTCCACCCAATTGCACATTATGAAGATTGACCCACAATTTATTAGAAAAATTGTACTATTTGTTTATTGTTATTTCTACATTTTTTTAACAATAAAAAGAAAATTAAAAATATGAAATATGATAATTAATGTAATAAAAGATATAAAAAAATAATAATATTATAAAAATACTATACGAATAATAGAATTTAATTTCTTGTCCCACCTCTAATTAAATATAACACATTTTTTTACAACCCAATTTATTTTAAAGCAAATTGGAGTTTTTGCTTGTAGACAAACAAGCACATACTTTGTCGGCGAAAGAAAAAATGGTACTAGTTTGCTAAAATTAAGGCCTAAAATTTGGGCTGTGTGATTCTAGCTAGTTTGGTAGTGGCTTCTTGTATCCGCGTTTCTTAATGTACCTACCATTCTAATATTTGCGTTTTCGTGTAGCTATGAACCTTGAGAAGACGAATTTGAAAGTAGCATTTTTTTGGGAGGATTTGGACAATGATTCGAACAGTTTAAGAAAATCAATAGCTTTATTCTCTGAACTGCGTATTTCAATTTGAATGGATTTAACGAGTGCAAGAACTGGAACTGGAACTGCAAATAATTTTAAAAAAAATTAGCGTCGGAAGATTATTATTATTATCATTATTATTTAAAAAAAAGGAGTAGTGTGGCTTTTCTTAGTGAGGACTTAAGCAGTTAAGCGTCCATTTATCCGATGTTAATCAGTATCGGTCTCATTTATTTGATGCAACAACATTACTATTATCGATTATGTTAACGTCAATTTTTTTATAAATAGTACAGTCAGTCAAAGTCGATATCAATATGTGTTTTTTGTTATCTTAATGTTAGTTAGGAGGTTTCTTAATCAAACAAACAAATATATATATATATATATATATATATATATATATATATATATATATATATATATATATATATATATAAGTGAAAGAAATAGAGCTTTACCCACATAGCCTTCTTTATCTTTTTACACTATCCGAGATAATCATTCAAATCATTGGTAGAAGCCAGAAAACAACAAATTCATATATTTTTAAGTGATAATCATACAACGATTATGTGTTTATAAGAAAGTTAATATCATTATTTATAAAAAAAAAATGTGATGGCAACAGTAACAACAACGATGATAGGAGTTTATAAAGTTGACTTGGTAGTGAATGTCATGAATTCGAATCCTCATACTAACAAAAAATTAACAATTAACCTCTAATATTTGGTCAATAAAAAAAGGATAATGATAACAGCAACAATTACAGGAATGGTAATGGAGTTGTTGTAAACCCTTCTTGTCTTCGATTCTTACGGATAAAAAAAATGTGGACGGAAGAGACTATAAACTGAACAACGAAGTCAATATGCTACTAATTAAGCTTGTTCTCTTTATTTATTTTATTTTTTATTTGGCCATCACCAACAAGTTAATCAATAACTGCGATGTATCGATCGAGTAGGAAAATGGTTTTTTCTTTTTCTTTTCCAAAGACGTTTGTTGATAGAAAATAAATTAATAGTCTGAGTCGCAAGGCTAATAATGATTACTATTGTGCTTGTTTATCCATGGCCATGGGGTCATCACATTGCCACCCATGCATGCATGAGGAAACATAATTATATATACACCCACCTTAGTGTCGTTATCTCATATCGTCCTCGGCATTAAATAGCTTGCACCGACGTTCAAGGAAAGGAAACATCCCATCTATAAGTATAACCTTCTTGCTGTTGCATTTGTAGTCTAGTACAATGGGAATTGAAAAAACATTGCAGAGAGACAAACTACGATGTCTTGCGCTAGCTGTCTCCTTATACTTTTATATCTTCCAGAAGATAAGATTTTCAAAATATAATATAATAATATACAAATTACAATCCTTATAGTTTTATATCCTCGATAAGATTTTCAAAATATAATAATATACAGATTACAAAATAATATTGGGTGTTTCTTTAATTGTTTTAGGACTTGAAAGAGACATAGAAACGGAAATTGTCTTCAGGGTAAAAAAATTTCTTTTATTTGGGTGGATTCAAGACCAAGAATTCTTATTACTATTGCTAATACCAATAGATACTTTTCTATACACACAAATTTTAGAATGTGAGTTTAGACTTAACTCAACCTTACAAAATTAACTTATAAGGTGAGAGTTATCTTCACTTATATACTCTATCTTGACATTATTTTTAGTCGATGTGAGACTTAGATTTTTTCAATAACAAATTTGATGATTGAACCCTGATTAATATTTAAGAGATAGAATTATTTATCAACTGTTAATATGTTTGAACACTCCTCCTAAGGTGGAAAACCACATGAAACAATTTGAAATAGTTTCCATTTTTTTTTTTAATCTTTGAACATGGAGGGGGAGTGTGGATCTATGTTCCAAACTTGGTTCGAAACATGCACCATACCTCACTTTGCTTGGTGTGTAAGAATTTATCTAGTTACAACCGACACATATTTGGTGGTTGATATATAGTACTTTTGATTTGCGAATAGCGAATCAGAAGGAAGATAGCATTGAATAGCAGTCAATAACAGTTGCCAATATTATGACCTTACTTTTTCTAATTAGAAACGCCACGGGCTTAGGTAGAGAAAAACGTGATGCCAGCTACTATAAATATTAAAGTAACAATCATAAGATCGTAGCTCAGTTTTGGACGAAAATTAAAAAAAGTCAACATTTAACAATCGTACACCCAACAGCATCGGTTTTGTTTCTTTTTACTACCAAATGAAAAATGTCTGTTTCTTTCATGGCAGAGACACCTAAAACGAAAATAAAACAATTGCAGAACGATGCCTTTTGCACATGTACTCTATATTTGTATGCCATCATAATGTACCACGCAAGCATATTGTCATTCGAAGAAAAAACAAAGATAAAACTACGAAAAGAAAAGGCCTCAGTACATAAACAAAGAAAAAAGAAAAAGAAAAGGCCTAACTGATCATTATTATATATTCTTGTTAGATGAAAGATCATTATTATATAGGCTTAAATACAATTTTGGTCCTCTTATTTTGCACAATTTGTAATTTTAGTCCCCTATTTTAAAATAAAGACATTTAGTCCCTCTATTTTGCACAATCCATAATTTTGGTCCCTCTATTTTAAAATTAGTCCCTCAATTTTGTAAAATCCGTAATTTTGGTCCTTCCATCAAATTGGAAGCATTGACTGTTAAAAGATTAGGCTTAAATGAAATTTTGGTCTCCCTATTTTGCACAATCTGCAATTTTAGTCCCCTATTTTAAAATAAAGACATTTAGTCCCTCTATTTTGCACAATCCGCAATTTCGGTCCCTCTATTTTAAAATAGAGACATTTAGTCCTTCAATTTTGTAAAATCCGTAATTTTGGTCATTCCATCAAATTGAAAGCATTGACTGTTAAAATATTAGGCTTAAATACAATTTTGGTTCCCCTACTTTACACAATCCACAATTTTAGTCCCCCTATTTTAAAATAAAGACATTTAGTCCCTCTATTTTGCATAATCCGCAATTTCGGTCCCTCTATTTTAAAATAGAGACATTTAGTCCTCCAATTTTGTAAAATCCGTAATTTTGGTCATTCCATCAAATTGAAAGCATTGACTGTTAAAAGGTTAGGCTTAAATGCAATTTTGGTCCCCCTATTTTGCACAATCCGTAATTTTAGTCCCCCTATTTTAAAATAAAGACATTTAGTCCCTCTATTTTGCACAATCCGCAATTTTGGTCCCTCTATTTTAAAATAGAGACATTTAGTCCCCCAATTTTGTAAAATCCGTAATTTTGGTCCTTCCATCAAATTGAAAGCATTGACTGTTAAAAGATTAACGTCAACCTTGACGTGACCCAAATATAGTGATGTGATACAAAATTATTTGTTTATTTTTTAATTATTCTAAATACTGAGTAGAATAATTGATGAAAAATATATTTTAAAAAAAGGTAAAACCATTTATTTTAATGGCCGAGAGTAGTTGTAAGTCCTAATATGAAAATCACGAGTCTTAATAATTTATTTTAAACAAATTTCACGTCACTGAAACACATACCACATCGTAATCAACGTTAATCTCTTAATGGTCAACGCTTTTAATTTGACGGAAGGACAAAAATCACGGATTTTACAAAATTGAGATATTAAATGTCTTTATTTTAAAATATGGGGACTAAAATTATGAATTGTACAAAATGGAGGGACTAAATGTCTATATTTTAAAATAGGGGGACTAAAATTACGGATTGTGCAAAATAGAGGGATTAAATGTCTTTATTTTAAAATAGAGGGACTAAAATTGCGAATTGTGTAAAATAGAGGGACCAAAATTGCATTTAAGCCAAAAAATTAACGTCAACCTTGACA
The DNA here is from genome assembly GCA_026413185.1 of Pueraria montana var. lobata. Lineage (NCBI taxonomy): Eukaryota > Viridiplantae > Streptophyta > Magnoliopsida > Fabales > Fabaceae > Pueraria > Pueraria montana. The sequence continues at coordinate 1,648,103 of CM048646.1, read as the reverse complement.
TGGCCCAAATATAGTGATGTGATACAAAATTATTTGTTTATTTTTTAATTATTCTAAATACTGAGTAGAATAATTGATGAAAAATATATTTTAAAAAAAGGTAAAACCATTTATTTTAATGGCCGAGAGTAGTCGTAAGTCCTAATATGAAAATTACAAGTCTTAATAATTTATTTTAAACAAATTTCACGTCACTGAAGCACGTACCACGTCGTAATCAACGTTAATCTCTTAATGGTCAATGCTTTTAATTTGACGGAAGGACAAAAATCACGGATTTTACAAAATTGAGAGATTAAATGTCTTTATTTTAAAATATGGGGACTAAAATTGTGAATTGTACAAAATGGAGGGACTAAATGTCTATATTTTAAAATAGGGGGACTAAAATTACGGATTGTACAAAATAGAGGGATTAAATGTCTCTATTTTAAAATAAAGGGACTAAAATTGCAAATTGTATAAAATAGAGGAACCAAAATTGCATTTAAGCCTATTATATATTAGAATCTGGTGTCCCTTAGCAGACTGATAGAAGGAAAATGATATGTAACGATTTATTGATATTTTTACCTTTTCATACCTTACACTTATTTTTTAATCATATAACGAAAATTAAAAAAAGCTTTCGATTTAGTATTTATATATAAGGATAAAGATAACAAGAAATAAACTTGCAAAAGACAACAATTAATTAACATCTTACATGCATACACACATTATATCTTACAAACTTTCATGCTAGATTTCTCGTTAACTTGAATATTAGAATGTCATTTGTAGGCTTCCAACCCCTAGCTTAATAGTTAATACTAGAGATTGAGCTCTCTTACAACAAAGTTTAAAAAAAAAAATTATCTACGCCTTTAAAACTTATAAATAAAAAATTACTTAATCTCTTTTACAAATTTATCATGTGTAGTAAGAATCTTAAATTATTAAATGAAGTAATAAAAAAGAATCATCTACACCTTTAGAATTTTCAAATCATTTAATCAAAGATTACTTAATCTCGTATAAATTTATCTTATGTAGTAACAGAAAAAAATAATGGAGTTAAATAAAGAATTTAAAAGGAGAATTTTAAAATTTTCAGAAATAAAATACAATGAAAATATTTTTGGAGGACTAAAATCAATATGGGTTAATATTTATAAGACCAAAGTGATATTTAACCTTTTTTTTTTGTCTAACCAAGAGATATTTGAAATTTTTATTTGACACCCAATTAATTCCTTCTACCGTGTCAATCCATTTTATTAGGATAAAGAGATACCTCTAATCGCAACTTTATTTTCAAATCGGGATCCAACATCAAACCTTCGTCAAGGGAGCTAAGTGCCGAATCACATGAGAATTTTGGTTTAAACAAATAAACCTTTACCAAAGGGATTTTCTGTTTCAATTTTTAAATATTTATTTTTAATAATATTATTTACGTTATCAAAACTGGCACAGATCGATATGTCCAAATTACAGAGTAGCTCACTAGCTTATTACCTATAATTACTATATATAGTATATTAATTTGAGACATTAACTATAGCGCTACTCCATTATTATCTATAAAAGCTAATATCTCCGTATAGATTAAATTTACCCATTTCTAAATTTCCCGAGAGAAAGGCAAATAACATATCTAATGTACAGATCAGCTCATGACCTATATATGGTACATTAATTTGACACATTAACTGAAACATTTACCTTCATTATTATCTATAAAAGTTAACATGCGTATAGATTTTCCTTTTCTCTTATTGAGGAAAAGGAAAAGAAAAAAAGGCAAATTAAATCACGAGAGCACGAATATGAAATATCATGTCACATGGAAGCAAATTCTAAACCCCCACCACAAGACAAGGGCATCACGAACAAATAACAGAAGAGAGACGCATAGATGATAAAATTTGTCGTCATGAGAGAATAATAAACTCAAGGGTATTGCCGTTGTCATCCACAACGCGCATTCGCAAGTGAGACCACCATGGGTCTACACAGCACATGCAAACAAGTAGCATGGTGCACACAACACAATGTGGTACAGGGCTGCTAGCCCTATCGCCAGAGGAAAAGATATATCTATAAAAAAGAAAAGAAAAGAAAAGAGTTTTTTTTTTTTATAACAAAAAATTGTAAGATATGTGGCATTGTGGCAATATAAAATTCAAGAGAAATGTAGTTTTCAGGGATGGGAAAAGCATATCCATTATTATTATCCAAAAGAAAAAGCATAATTAAAATACAAAAAGTTATTGAAATGTTAACTTAATTTGTTCAGGAAAAAAAATGGATTAATTGTAGACCAAAATAAGACAAAATTAAAAATAATTTATCAAAATAGTGTAAATTAAAAAAATTACTAATTTGGGATTATGATTATTTTTAACAGGCCATCGCACATGAACTATCAAAATAATATGACCATATATATGTAACACTTTAAAAATGGAAAAAAAAATACATGCTATCTAAATAATTGAGTCATTCTAATCATATTTCTCACTATCTTACAATTCACATTCACCTCATTTTTCTTCTTGTTTCTTTTTATATTTCTCATCATATCACATATTACATCTATCATTTTCTCTTTCTACCTTTTCTTCTCTTTATCTCTCCTCCGTGAACCCTAATCCACTCCAAATGGGATAGAAGTTTATAATTTTCAATGAATTGTGACACAAACAAAGATACATGACATATGTGACATTGTTGATGTGTGTAGTGTAGCACACAATGTGATGCCATGTGGCTTGACAGGTGTAACAATTATGTCACTTTATTAATGTGTATAATAATTGATATGTTATCATGTGTCTAAGTATATAAAAATAACTGACATATTGCCACATCACTTGACAGGTTTAACTATTGTGCCACTTCATTTAAGTTTATAATAAATGTGATGCCTTGCAGCTTGATAAGTGTAACTATCGTGTCACTTTATTAATGTGTATAATAACTGACATGTTGTTATGTGTCTAAGTGTATAAAAATAACTTACATGTTATCAGTCGCTTGACAGGTGTAACTATTGTGCCACTTCATTCAAGTATACAATAATTGATATGTTATTACGTGTCTAAGTGTAAATTAACAATTGACTTATTGTCATGTGACTTGACAAATATAACTATTATGTTACTTTATTAATGTGTATAATATTTTTTTTTGCTAATTGAACAGGGCAAAAGCTCAAAAAATTAATTGTATAATAATTGACATGTTGTCATGTGTCCAAGTGTATAAGAATAATTAAGATGTTGCCATGTGTTTAAGTGTATAAAAACTATTTGACTTATTTAAAATTTTAATCCTCAAATTTTATTGCACTTTCTCTTTTCTTCTTAACCCCTATTAGTTTTAAACCTTTATTTTCTTTCTCTATTTTGAGCCTCACCCCTCCACTTTTTTTTCTCATCTAGCTCCTCCTCTCAATTTTTACGACCAACAAAAATATTTTTGTTGGGCTGAAACTGAAGTTTTGTAATGAAACCTAGTGTGTATAATTTCAAAAACCACTAAAACTGAAAACAAAAATTAGAAATAGACGTGACACAGATAGACGAAGTAGATTTAGTGCAGTCGCCTTTTTCACACATTTACGTAGGTAGCATATTTGTAACCTTTTTTTTTGGTGGCAAACACGTGCATATTTGTAACCTTAGATAAAAGATTGAATGTCTCAAATGTCAAATGCATGTTTTAAATATAATTAATCAAAATTAACTATTAGTCGTTTGATTTTTATCAGACAGTTCCAAATTAATAACCATGTAAATGTGTGGAAAAAGCAATTACAAGTACAAATGATAAAAATTTTAACAGATATATTATTAAGTAAAATTGACTGCCAAAAAATAATTCCAACTTAGTAAAATGTTTTTGACTTGTATTATTTAAATAGATTGTTTTAAATGTCGAAAATACATTTAAAATGTCAAAAGCACATTTGGTGTGGATCTTATAGTTACATTTCAAAAATAATTCCAATTTAGTAAATTGTTTTTGACTTGTATTGTTTAAATAATTTGGTTTAAATTTCAAATTATTTTGGTAAAAAAAAAAATATATAGTGTAGTTTTGCTTTTGCATGAAGTTAAAGGTATAAAAAAGGAATTGCCGGAAAAAAAAGATAGAATTTCCGCATTCTTAAAATTTGTTGATATGATATTACATATCTACCTTCAAATTTGAAAATCCTCACTGTTTAAATCTTTAACTGAAAGCAAACTGTAATATGATGAATGGAGCCCGACAGAATGATGATCTTCTTCATTGCAACACTATCCAATTTCTTATTTTTTTGACTAAAGCTTCGTTGCTGTAGTAAATGTCGTTGTTGTAAAGTTGAAGACTTGAAGCAATAAACAAGGCTTTGATTAAAAAAGCAAAAGAATAAGCTTTTGTAGTTCTCAAACTTTCAGACCGAAGCAAAACAAACCAAATATCAAAACAAAACATAAATAAATATCAATATAAATAGTAATAAAATAAAACACAATTCCCTGACATGTGTGGAACTCTCAGTAAGTAGCAGTTGGTACCACTTACTAGCAGAAAGAATCACAGACAAAAGCGCAATGGTCATAGGTACACAGTTTTAGATCAGATTCAAAGGCACAGACAACAGAACCCATACCTCACTCTCTCTCTCTGTCTTATATAGTTTCAAAACTTTCCCTCCATTCAGTTGTAGGGGATAAACAAAGCAAGAAGCTATGGAAACCAACTCAGTTTCCAAGCTTCTGTTACTTGTCTTCACTGTTTTCTTTTTAGGTTCTGAGTTGATCCATTGCAGTGTCACCTATGATAAGAAGGCCATTATCATCAATGGCCAAAGGAGAATCCTCATCTCTGGCTCCATTCATTACCCCAGAAGCACCCCTGAAGTATATATGTCTCCCTTTTCTTCCACCTTTTTTTGGTTTTGTTTTGTTTCAAGTTTGTTTGATTATTGTGTTTCTGAGTTGTTTGTTTGAAATGTGTGTGTTGTTGTAGATGTGGGAGGATCTAATTCGGAAGGCGAAAGATGGAGGCCTTGATGTCATCGACACTTATGTCTTCTGGAATGTTCATGAACCATCTCCTGGCAATGTACCGCTCTGGAATCTGGATCTTCATTTGATTGAATTCAGTTTCAAATTAAATTCTCAAGTACCATCTCACACTGTGTTTTTTTTTTTGGTTTGTGTGTTATTTTTATGGTGTTGGATTGCAGTACAATTTTGAAGGGAGGTACGATCTGGTACGGTTCATTAAGACAGTGCAAAGGGTGGGGCTCTATGTCCATCTTCGCATTGGACCTTATGTGTGTGCTGAGTGGAACTTTGGGTACATTCACTTTGAACTTTCCCTTGTGGATTTCTTTGGTTTCTTAGTATGAATGCTTAATCACATTGTTTGATTGTGTAGAGGATTTCCTGTTTGGTTGAAGTATGTTCCTGGCATCAGCTTCAGAACAGATAATGGCCCTTTCAAGGTAGAACCTTAATTTAAAATTTTTAGTTTTATCTTTGTCTTCTGAGTCTCTCTGCTTACTCAACAAGTTTTGAATGGTCTTAATTAACCAGAAAAATACTTCTTTTTAACTTTTTTACTTTTAGGCTGCAATGCAAGGTTTTACTCAGAAAATAGTCCAGATGATGAAGAATGAAAAGCTATTTCAGTCTCAGGGTGGTCCAATCATTCTTTCTCAGGTAGGCAGTTCCTTTCACCTTTTTTTAGCATAGGAGCATAATAGCTGAAAGTGTTTCTTCAAAAATTGTCTCCCACATGTTTTTTTGCATGGGAATAAGTTCCTCACTGAAAGTGAAATCTTGATGTTAAAAAATCCTGGAGTGGATCTGGAACTCACAAAATTCATTCCAATAAATCACTACTTAAGGATAATTCTATCTTCTTTTTCCTCAAAAATTCTGAGATCCTGGGTTTGTAATTGAAAAGCTTGTCAATTCTGTTACTCCGATCATTATTGGGAAGAACATGTTAAATCATGGGCACTACTACACCACGCGAACAAGTTTTTGAAGACAGTGTGACTATCACACACGTCTCAAGATAAAATTCTGGAGTGGATCTAGAACTCACAAAATTCATGCTAACAAATCACTACTTGAAGATAAAATCTTAAATTTGTCTCCATTTTTGTTTGAAATTTCTAGATTGAGAATGAGTATGGACCAGAAAGCAGGCAACTGGGAGCTTCTGGTCATGCATACACAAACTGGGCTGCAAAGATGGCTGTTGGATTGGGCACAGGTGTACCCTGGGTGATGTGCAAGCAAGATGATGCTCCAGATCCAGTGGTGAGCCATCTCAAGCTCTTAGCTGCCTTACTCACTAATTAGCTTCAATTGTTACACTAAAAGTGGGGAATGACTTCAATAATTGTCTTTTCCTCTTTCTTTAAGTTCATCATCATTGGATTTTTATTAAGGGTCCATCCATTTCTGCTCAACAGATAAATACATGTAATGGATTTTATTGTGATTACTTCTCTCCAAATAAACCATACAAGCCTAACCTTTGGACTGAGTCTTGGAGTGGCTGGTAAGCTGTATAGCATTGCTTCTTGAGTTGGTTGTGAAGTGAAACTTTAGATATGGTTATCTGAATTCTTTACCCTTTTGATCTTTTTCTCTCTTCTTCCTATTCCCCTTTGGACAATAGGTTTACAGAATTTGGTGGTCCAATTTACCAGCGACCAGTTCAGGATCTAGCATTTGGAGTTGCCCGATTCATACAAAAGGGTGGTTCATATTTCAATTATTACATGGTTGGTCTCCTTCGGTGATTTATTTCTCATTTAAACAAAACTAAACATATGTTGCCTTAATTTGTAAATATAAGTATTGCTCATGGGCTTAATGACAAATGACAGTACCATGGAGGAACTAATTTTGGACGATCAGCTGGAGGGCCATTCATTACTACAAGCTATGACTATGATGCTCCAATTGATGAATACGGTCAGATAATTATGCTTTTAAAAACATCCTGAGATGATTCTTTGATTATTTTGTTTTCACCATGAAATCACTTGGCATCTGTCTAGAACATTTAATTGTAATTTAATCAGTTATAAATTCTATTCATTTTTGTTCTAATGACAACCAAGCCTATGAAATAGGACCCCTTAATTATTCAAGAAAATATAGATGCACACAGGCACACTGAATTTTGTTTTACTTGTTAAAAAGATAGCTTTGTCTTATATTCTGTTCTATCCTCATCTGTATTAGCAAATTGTAATTGAGTGCTTTACCGTGTTCAGGTTTGATCAGGGAACCTAAATATGGTCATTTGAAGGACCTTCATAAAGCTATTAAGCAATGTGAACATGCTTTGGTTTCTTCAGATCCCACTGTCACATCATTAGGAACGTATGAGCAGGTCAGTTGCCTCTGATGTAAAGCAGTAACCTCGTCTAGTTGCGTACTTCTTTACGATAAGTTACTTTCACAGTGACAACAATGATCCATGTCTTAGTTATCTTCCAGGCTCATGTGTTCTCTTCAAAAAATGGAGCATGTGCAGCTTTTCTAGCAAACTACCATTCGAATTCTGCTGCAAGAGTGAAGTTCAATAACAGGAACTATGACTTGCCTCCTTGGTCCATAAGCATCCTCCCTGATTGTAGAACAGATGTATTTAACACTGCAAAAGTAAGAATATTTGAAGAGGCCTTTTGTTCCATCTTAATTAAGTATGATGGAAGCTATTGTTGTTCCATCAAGTATTTCTTTCTCATCAACTTTGCCCTTTGCATCATATTATTGATTGGATTGTTATGCCTTCATGTAGGTGAGGTTTCAAACTTCAGTGATACAAATGTTGCCTAGCAATTCTAGGTTGTTCTCATGGGAGACCTATGATGAAGATGTATCTTCGCTAGCAGAAAGTTCCAAGATTACAGCTTCTGGACTATTAGAACAGATAAACACCACCAGAGACACTAGTGACTATCTATGGTATATAACCAGGTAAGTTACTTGATATATAGATTATCTCTTAGATTTTCCAACAGCAATCAAATGAAATTCTTTGTCATCTAGCTCTTATTCTCTTCTTAGTTCTCAGCAGTTGAAATCTTACTGTTTTCTGGTTTGCATGCCACAGTGTTGACATAAGTTCATCAGAATCCTTTCTTAGAGGAAGGAACAAGCCCAGCATTACTGTGCATTCTGCTGGCCATGCTGTCCATGTATTTATTAATGGTCAATTTTCAGGTTTGTAGTTAAATTTGGTAGTTCCTATGTTTGCAATCAAAGTTCAACTAAGATGATATGATTCCTATTTCCTTTCACAGGCTCCGCTTTTGGGACAAGTGAAGACAGAAGTTGCACATTCAATGGACCTGTCAACCTACGTGGTGGAACAAATAAAATAGCACTTCTCAGTGTAGCTGTTGGATTACCCGTTAGTACCTTGCTTTAGTACTCCAATTTGGACTTGATTACCCCTTTGCACTGCTTGAATGTTTCAATATTTATGCTTGACAGTTTGCACATACATTGATTGATTTTATTCTTTTCTCTTTCCCCTAGAATGTTGGATTCCATTTTGAAACATGGAAGGCAGGGATCACTGGAGTTTTGCTTCATGGACTTGACCATGGACAGAAAGATTTGACTTGGCAGAAGTGGTCATACCAGGTATGATGCACACAAATCGAACTTATGATGTATACATAACATAAAGAGAAAATAGTTTCTAACTATGGTATCTAAATCTAAATTCTAAACAAACAGATTGGCCTAAAAGGAGAGGCTATGAATTTGGTGTCTCCCAATGGGGTCTCATCTGTTGACTGGGTGAGTGACTCACTAGCTGCCCGAAGCCAGTCACAGTTGAAATGGCACAAGGTAAGAATTGTTACTGGTTTATGATATAACAACATCTTCTAGACTGTATAATGAGAACTGAGAAGCTTATCATTGATGGAACCTCCAGGCTTATTTCAATGCACCTGATGGAGTTGAACCATTGGCCTTGGACCTGAGCAGCATGGGAAAGGGTCAAATATGGATCAATGGACAAAGCATAGGAAGATATTGGATGGTTTATGCAAAGGGTGCTTGTAGTTCTTGCAACTATGCTGGGACATACCGGCCTGCAAAGTGCCAACTTGGCTGTGGACAACCTACCCAACGATGGTACTACTTTTCTTTAAAACGATTCAACTTCAACATTAGATCCTTATCCTTAGGAAAATTCTACTCACTTCACTGTTTGTGTGACAAAATCACACACACCTCTATGCAGATCGCAGAGCCATTGTGTTTCTGTGGTGTGTAAGACATGACCTTATTTGGATAAACTTTTCCATAAATATTTATAAGATGAGAAAATAAAAAGGTAAATGAATTAAACATATCTCACAAGTTAAAATCAACTTATACACTTCAATTTTTATATAAGTTCTTTGATCTAACTTCTCCAAAAATAGAGGTGTATAAATTGATTATAACTTATGAAAAAAAAGTTTAATTCATTTTGCTTCTTTTATTTTTTTTTCCTTGTAAGCATTTACTGAAAAGTTTATTCAATCAAGGTCAATATCTTGCATAGAGTAAAACAATAGCGTGCAGAGCGGTATACTTTTTTTATTTTGGTTGTGATTAGCACTACTCTATGTAAGAGTACTGATAATGAGACAACCATTTCCTATACAAATGCACACTGCACACTGTTGAATTTGTCCAAAACATCTCTATTTGTAAGCCCCTGCCGTGAATATTGGACAACGGAAGAATTGACTTACCCATTTTCTTTTTGGAATTTTGTAGGTATCACGTGCCAAGATCATGGTTAAAGCCAACAAAGAACTTGATAGTAGTATTTGAGGAATTGGGGGGGAATCCTTGGAAAATAGCTCTGCTAAAAAGGACCATACATACTCCAGCAAACTAGTGAGCCCAATTCAAAGAACTGAAAAAACGTGAATATGAGTAGTCAAATGGAGATAGACAGGGCAACATGCAATGGGGCCATATAGTATAGAAATTGGTTGTCTATTTGTGCAGTTTCTCTGGCTTCCATTGGCATTGGTAGATCATAATGTTGAGGGAATAAGATAATGTTTGGTTCAACCGTTGATGTGTTCATCTCCAATTCTACATTCTTCTTGATCTTGCATCAAAATAGAGAAACGTGGATGATACAAAAAAAAGGTGTGACCAAGTTGATTTTTAATTTATTCTTATATGTACTTCAAAGAGAAAATAACAAAGTTCAGAGGTGTGCTTTTATTCACTCGTGTAATTTGTATATCTCAAATTCTCAATACATGTAATGCATTTCAGTGGTTGCCGTTTTAATCATCACTATAGTTATTTGTCAATCATCACCAAAGAGAGCAAGAGACCATTTTTTTTTTTTTTCACTCTAGTGGTTTTACAGTGTCTCCAAAAACTAAACCTTAAGCTTACCGATTTGGTTTAAAGTAAATGTTTTTTTTATTTCACTTTTCCATACAAAAAATGTTACATTATTTTTACTTTGGGTATTATTTTCAAGAATTTATATAAAATATAATGAAAATAACTATTTCCAATAATTTCTTTTAAAATAAGAAATAAAGTGAAAAATAATATTTTATAATTAAAAAGAAAAAAAGAAAATAAAAACACTTTCTCAAGTGAAATGACTCTTTTTTTTCTCTTTAGATTCTCGTCCGTAGTCGTTCTTTTAATAAAGACACGAGATTACTTAGGTTTCATTTGAAGAAAAAGATTTTACAAAATAGTTTACCCTTATTCTTCTTTTTACAACATAGTAAAGAGACCTCACTTCACTCAAATTGAATCACCCAAACATGATTCTAACATCAAATTGTAGAAGCAACATTTAAATATATAATTTTTTTTATAGAGAGCAACATTTAAATATTATAGTTAAAAAAAAACTTGATTATATAGTACCCTTCCCAACTTGGAGCTATTTTGATCAACACTGATAATAGCAAGTGACACAGTCTCATTCTGTTTACCCACAGTACGGTCCCCTTACATCTTGGAAGCAAATAAATATTATAGTTAAAAAAAACTTGATTATATAGTAGTAGAAAGTAATAAGTCAACGGCAATGATAAAAAATATAAAACACACACCTACACCTTTTTCATAGATCCTATTCATTTTGCATCAAAAAAATAGATCCTATTCATTTGCAAATGCGAATTAGTCGCTAAATTGCCATTTAATCATACGAAAAAAAGACAATGCAACAATTTATTTTTATACATCACTCATGTTCTGCCAACTCGATATCCATAGAGAAAAAAAATGCAAACTGACTTGAAATTAAAATGCACTCATTATTCTTGATGTTCTTCATTTGATGATACTTCACTTCTTCAAGAAGCAGAAGCAGCAGCAGCAGCAGATACATGCTTGGCTATGGTGAGTTGCAGCTCTTCCTTCTTAGCACCAACAACCTTATCCACGATCTTGCCTTCTTTCAAGAAGAGGAAGGTTGGCATGGCCTCAATGGAATATTCCTCAGAAACAGCCTGAAAACATCAATGCAATGCAATGCAATTGTTGAATTACTAGTAAATTTTAATTGAAATTAACAATAGTCCAAATGGGCTTTAATTAAGCTTAATAAATAAAATAATGTGACAGAGTAGATTCAAATATATATTATATGCTTACCCTGAGTTCATCCACATCCACCTTGAGGAAGATCACTTCAGGAGTATTCCTAGCAATCTCTGCCAGAATTGGGGCAATAAAACGGCATGGACCACACCACGAAGCAGTGAAATCCACCACAATCTAGTAATTAAACAAAGATAACATCATATATATAATTTGTAAATCTTAATAGAGATATTATTCATACAACAAATTTTTACAACTTAATACTAAATCTTTTTCCATTACATTATACATCTTATCTCACATTTCTCTCTCTCTCTCTCCCCTTCTTATTTTTTCTCTTATTTAAAAAAAGTATAAAAAAAATAGTATAAATGAAATTTCTCTATTTAATATGATAAGAAGTAACGGAAGTAGGTATTTACTATTTACAGTTGGATGGCACAACTATGCTAAGCGTTTTTTTTGACCAAAACTATGCTACAAAATTAAATGTATTTGGACATAAGGAGTGTCCACATGCATCAGTTTATAAGACAGGACAATACAAAAATTAACAATATAAGATTAAATGTATCCTTAATTCTTATAAACATGACTTTAACCAATTTCACTCTTTTAAAAAACTTTATTATTAATTTTAAATTAAAATATTTTTAAAAAAAATTGTCATTGCAATATCACGTTTCATACAATCTCATAATATTAATGATTACTCGCTTAAAATAACTAGATCCATACCAAGTTTCTACCAGTTGCTTATTTAAAAAAAATATAAAAAACAAGCTAATTAAAAAAGTTTTAAGATTCCTTCAAAAAAGAAAAAAGTTTTAAGAGGATTAAAAGCGAATAAAGTTATAACTACAAACGTTAAAAGCATATTTAAATCTATAATCAATGCCGACAAAGTTGTGGCTTGTGATTGTGAAAATGCAAAGGCAAAGCAACTACACTTCAAAAGCCACAAGTCTCTGTTTATACTTGGTGCACAGTTGCACACCATATCGATCTAAGAAATTTTTTTCATTTTTCCTTTTTATATAAAAAAATGAACATTTTATAAACCCTTAAAAAAGAGAACTTATTGTACCCTTCAAAACCATGTAGATCCGATCAATCTCTCCATATGATACATTATTAATATTTTTATAAATTAAAAATATAGTGACCGAACCACATTTTTTCGGACCATCTAATAATTTGTTGGTAAGGGACTCAACAGTTTTGCAATCCACAGGGATTAAAGACATAAAGGGACAACAAAATGAAGAGATCTCAACAAAACACGGTTGGAGTAGAAACTAGGGAGGTGCAAAAAGCAAATGAAGAAGAAGTTAAGGTTTGTTTGGGTACTAACCAGTTTTTTGGAGTCGTTTCCATTCTGGAGTTGCTGCTTCCACGCCTCAACGGTGTGGACGCCGATAACCTGTCCCTCTTCAGCCATGTTTGGAACGTTGTTGTCTTAGATTGCACAATCTGAGTCTCAGAGAGAGAGATTGAGAATGCGATGTGTAAGAGGGACTCCAAGGTCGAGGCATCTTATAGTACTTGTCTTCATGTTAAATTTGTTTTTTTTTTTCTATTTTAATTGTAATTTTATAATACCAAATAAATATTTTCTTATTATATTTTTAATTATTTATTTTAGAATGAGACAATAAATATAAAGGAAACTCGTTAATATAATGAATAAAAGTCAAAATATATATATTAAAAAATTACATGATAAATTTTATAAAATCTAAAATATTAATTATATTTTTTAATTTGTGTATCAAAATCTTAATCATTAAGTTAACCGGCGTGTAGTTATTCTAATTTAATTTGTATTCTTGAATTTAAATTTTAAATATGTAATTATGTTAAATATTGATGTCATTTATAATGATTTTATCAAGTTTAATCAAGAAAAATAATAAAGATATATATAATATATAATCATTAAAAATAAAAAAAACATAATAAATATATAAAAAGAAAAGAAAAAAAAACCTTAATGGTTAAGTAAAACGGGAATGATGGAGAGAGAGTGGTGACTTGTCTTTGTCATACACGTGCGACAATAAATTATAGTAGGAAAATATGAACTGTCCATTTATTGTTAATAATTAATTACTACAAAGAGATTTTATTTTTATCAATAAATGTTGATTGTTAATTATTAGTTATTTTTGTTAGCAAATTCAAATCACGACCCCTTTTTTCTTTTCTTTTTTCTTCACCACCAAATCAACCTTATAACTCCATTATCGAAAAGAGTGTGTTGAATTGTTTTTTAGGAGTGTGTTCAATTGTTCATCCAATGTGGTGGCTTCTTATAGGAAAATTATAGAAAATGTTAACTGTTCATTCAATGTTTTTAATTAGAAGTGAGATCCATTTACTTCAAGAATAAGTATAAGAGACTTATTCTTCATCATTATCATTCAATTTCTTGAAATCATCTAATGATTGTAATGAGTGACTAATCTTAACTATTAGATTTTAAGAAAATAAATGGTGAGAATGAAGAGTAATTCTCTTATACTTACTCTTTGAGTAAATAGATCCTTCCTCTTTTAATTATGTGAGATTATTATTTTTATTATTTAATATCACGTCCGAACTCACGGTTTCATAGTTTGAGAAGATACCTATAAAAATCATGAATAAATCATGAACTTTTTTTTGACAGATGAATAAATCATGAACTAAAAAATATAAATCATGAAGTCATGAGAAGAAATGACATTTATATGATTATTAACATTTATAATTACCCAACATTTGTGAATAAAAAATATGAACTAAAAAATAGTAGTATAAATTATTTTGTTATTTATTAATATAAGAGCATTAAATTTAACTATTTTAATAAATAAACTACATGAAAGGAACTATTTTAATAATTGTTTATAAATATCTCAGACAAATAAATAAAAACATAATTTCTTTACTTTTTAAATTTAATTTATTTTAAGGATTACATATCAAATAGCATTAAATATACATTAAATTTCCAAATTATTTTATATAATATAAAAATAAATTTTTTATTACTTTTCTTAAAGGAAATGCTCATAATAGGCCTTACATTCTTTTCCTAATGTTTTCTGTCCAATTTTAAGTTCTATTTCATGACTGATGCATGTGGACTCCCCGATGTCCAAATACATTTAATTATTTCTGCAGCATAGGTTTTGGTAAGAAAAAAACTCTCTTTGCATTGTACTATTCAAATGTAAAACTTTCTACTTCCTACCATATTAAATAGAGGAAGTTTATTTATAATATTTTTTTATAATTTTTTTAAATAAGATAACAATAAAAAGAAAAGAGATTGAAGTGTGAGATAAGATGAATAATGCAATGGGAAAAGATAAGAAAATAAAATAATATTGTATGAATTGTAAAACAATGTATGAAAACTTTGCTAGTTGCATATGTTTTAATTTTTATGAAAAATACACTGAATGTTATCGGGATATTATGAAAAATTGAATTACCATTCACAATTCATTTTCATACAATGTATGAAAAACTTGCTAGTTGTATGTCATGTTTTAATTTTTAACAAATAGACAACTAAAATAGAATTTAATTAAAATACAAGTTTTTGTACTGTCATTTAATAATGAATTCTCATATTATTGAAAATTATTAATTTTATTGGAACTACTTTAAAAGTCATCAAAATTTAATTGAAAATATTTAAAAACAATAGTAATAAACAAATACTTTTTAACGTTGCGGTGCCTCAAACAGATGTTGCAAAAGGAACAATTTCCTTACTTATGTGTTAAAATCATCTTGGAATTCATGCAACCGCATTTTAACTGAGAAGCAAACATGTTCTACATAATTTTTTAAAACAAAATCATAGTAACACGTTACCGCCCTTCTAGATGTTCACATTCATTTATGATGTTGAAATACCATGAATATTCATCACTAGAGACAATAAGTTAAAACAACTCTTAAAAAAAATAATACTGTAACAGTTAAAAGTTAAAACAACTCAATGTCAATTATTCCGCACACTCCGTAATAGTCACTTCGTATATTCTTTAGATTATATATGTATTTTCATTCATAAAAATTATATGTCTTTCTAATATCCTGCTATAAATTTTATATAGTTTCAAAAGTTTTATATAGAAAGCTTTTCGCATATTCCACGTGGAGTCAGCTAGGGGTGTTCATGAACCGATCAAATCCAATCAAAACCCGAAAAAATCGATCCAAAAAATCGAAAATCGAATAAACCGAAAATCAAATGAATTGAAAATTGAAAAAATCAAAAAAATTTATTGGATTGGATCAGATTTTGAATTTAATTTTGAAATCCAATCCAATCCAATCCAAAAGTTATATATACATACACATTTTTATTCATAAATTTATGATATTACTCATGATTATATTTTTATTTCTTATACATTTATAAAATTATCACATAACTTACATTTATTTATGAAACATCTATTTAATTGAAGATATTTTTTTAGTATCTATTTGATTAAAGGTACATAAGTATAATTATTAAGTTATATAAATTTACTTTTAATAATATATATTTGAAGAGTTATACTATTATTAGTTATTTATTGACTTATAAGAAGATATTTAATATTTTAAATTATATTTTATTATGTTTATTATATATATTATCATTTATTTAATACTATCTCCAAAGAAAAATATAAACAAAACTAAAATCGAAAATCGATCTAATCTAAATCGATTTAAATTGGATCGGATTTAAATTTTTTATCAAACCGATTGGATGATTAATTAAAAAAATCGAAATGATTGGATCAAATGATTTTTTTTCTTAAAATCTGATCCAATTCAATCCGTGAACACCCCTAGAGTCAGTGATAAAGGTAGTAAATTTCTATTCCTGATCACTTCCAACCCAATAGGCGCAGCCGAAACATGGGATTTAAGCCTAATAACAAAAAAAAAAAAAAAAAACATAGGATGTAAGCCTTATTTATAGTTGTAATTTTTACCCCTTTTGATTCTCACTATCTAAAGTCACCCAACTCCGTGTTACATCCAGATTTTTTTTTAGCAGATTTTGCTTGTACTATCTTTCCCTATATGGTTCTAGGTTGTTTTTAGTTATTCAAAAAAAAAAATCTATATTTTTTTATGTCAAAAAAAAAAAAATCCTATAGTAGGACTGTGCTTATCTTGGGAAAACGGTCCATCTAGACATTGGGCTTGATAATGATTCGAGAATAAAAACTTACCATCAGAAAACTGAAAATAAAATATCTTATTATTAAAAATAAAATCAGAAAATAAAAATAAAAAGCATTTTTTCAAATCAAATGACTGCTTATTTTCTCTTTAGATTCCCATCAGTAGTGGTTCTTTTAATAAAGACACGGGATTACTTAGGTTTCATTTGAAGAAAAGGATTTTACAAAATAGTTTATCCTTATTCTTTTTTTTTTTCTTGACAGAATCCTTGTTCTTCTTTTTCATTATGAATCACTTGTAGAACCAACATCAGTTATAGAAGCAACATTTAAATATTATTGTTAAAAAAAAACTTGATTATATAGTACTCAAAGACAAAGTACCCTTCCATCTTTTTTTCTTATGATTATATATACATACGTTTTACATAATTTCTTTTCATCTGCTAATACGAGTTAGTCGCTAAATTGCCATTTAATCATAAGAAAAAAAGACAATGCAACAATTTATTTTTGAAAATGCTGATTAGTATGAAATAATTTTCGTAAAATCTGTAAGAATGTGATTTTTGACCAAATCTTATTTTATATTTTAAGATTTCTTTAATTAATATCTATTCTAATAAATAAAAAAAAAAAAAAAAGATACTGATCCTCATACCTTAATTCGTGCAAACCAAATTCGTGCAAGATAGCACTGCTTATTTAATTTTATACAAAGAAAACATAGAAACAGCTCGAGTTTTTTTTTTTTTTCATATCATGATATCATGATACTTCACTTCAAGCAGCAGTAGCAGCAGATACATGCATGGCTATGGTCAGTTCCAGCTCTTCCGCACCAACAAGCCTGTCCACGAGGTTGCCCTGTTTCAGGAAGAGGAAGGTTGGCATAGCCTCAATGGACCATTCCTCAGCAACAACCTGAAAACATCAATGCAATGCAATTGAAGAATTATTACTAAATGTCAATTGAAACAATAGTCCAAATGGGCTTTAATTAAGCTTAAAAAATAAATAAAATAATGTGACAGAGTATATTCAAATATATATTATATTATATGCTTACCCTGAGTTCATCCACATCCACCTTGAGGAAGATCACTTCAGGAGTATTCCTAGCAATCTCTGCCAGAATTGGGGCAATAAAACGGCATGGACCACACCACGAAGCAGTAAAATCCACCACAATCTAGTAATTAAACAAAGATAACATCATATATATATATATAATTTGTAAATCTTAATTAAGATATTGACAGATATAAAATCACTTTGATTTTAATCAGTTTACAGTAGCTTACAGTTAGTTTCTTTTTCTGTTATTGTTTGTTATTTTTTGGTTAGTAGTTTTATCTTTTCTGTTATTCACAACTTACATCACATGTATAAATTCTTTACTCATCAATGAATACAATCAGAATTTTTCCTTCTCAATATTATCACATGGTATCACTGAGACTAGACAACACTTAATGCATTTCATATCTTTTGTGCAAACTCAATTTGGCTTGACAATTAAAACTATTCGATCAGATAATGGTTCTGAATTTTCCATGCCATCTTATTACCATTCTAAGGGGATCATTCATAAGCTATCTTGTATTGAAACCCCCCAACAAAATGGGGTTGTAGAAAGGAAGCATCAACATATCTTAAATGTTGCAAGATCTATCATGTTTCAATCAGGTTTACCTATTCAATTTTGGGATTATGCCATATCACAAGCTGTACACATAATAAATCTTCTACCATCTACCAAATTACAATCTCATTCTCCTCATTTTTTATTACATAACATAGAACCTGATTTGTCACACCTTAAAGTTTTTGGTTCTTTATGTTTTGCTTCCACCATTACAGCTCATAGAACTAAATTCCAGCCTAGAGCCCGAAAATGCATATATCTTGGCCACACCAATGGTACAAAAGGATACATTTTACTTGACCTGCATACCCGTGAAACATTTACCTCTAGACATGTCATTTTCTATGAAAATATTTTCCCTTTTCTAAACAGTACCAAGCTTTCCACCCCAAACTTTACCTTCCCAAATATGCCTTTATCCTCAAACCCCATCATTTCTGATCTCACTCTTGATCAGGACCTTCCACTACCCAATCCTAACCCTTCTCAATCAGAGGATCTTCAACTACCCAATCCCACCCCTTCTCAATCAGACTCTGCTCCTGTCACAAGAAAGGCACCAAGTTATGCACCTGTTAGAAAGTCCATGCGAACAAAAAAGGCACCAAGTTATCTTAAATATTACCATTGCAATATAGTTCACTCCAATCCTGCTGCCAACTCATCCTCAGGTATACACTATCCTTTATCCGCCTTTATTTCATATGATCGTTTGACTCCGATGCATAAATCATATGTTTTATCTCTCTCCACTACAATCGAGCCTAAGACTTATTCACAAGCAGTCAAGCATGACTGTTGGAGAGAAGCCATGGATAAAGAGATTGAAGCTTTGGAAAATAACCACACTTGGGTTGTCACTACTTTACCACCTGGAAAAAAACCCATAGGTTGCAAATGGGTCTATAAAATTAAACGTAGAGCTGATGGCAGTATTGAGAGGTATAAGGCTCGCTTGGTGGCCAAAGGATTTACACAGCTTGAAGGGGTTGATTATTCAGAAACTTTTTCACCAGTTGTCAAGATCACAACTGTCCGGCTTATTCTTGCTTTAGCAGCTGCTAAGCAGTGGCATTTACAACAACTTGATATCAACAATGCCTTCCTTCATGGTGATCTTCATGAGGAAGTATATATGATAGTACCTCCAGGCTTCAAAACTGTAAAAAACAATCAAGTTTGCAAACTACAAAAGTCACTTTATGGCCTAAAACAGGCTAGTAGACAATGGAATTCAAAGTTAACTTCGGCACTTTTCTCCTTGGGATATATTCAATCAAAATCAGATTACTCTCTCTTTGTTAAATCTCATGATTCTAAACTAACCATGCTGTTAGTTTATGTTGATGATATTGTACTCACAGGCAATGACATGGATGAGATCAATTCAGTCAAACACTTCTTGGATCAACAGTTCAAAATAAAGGACCTTGGTCCACTCAAATTTTTTCTGGGATTTGAGGTTGCTCGATCCAGCAAAGGCATCATCTTATCACAACGAAAGTATGCCCTTGAACTCCTTGAAGATGCTGGTCTCCTTGGATGTAAACCAGCTTCAACCCCCATGTCTTCCAGCTTGAAACTTACCTCTACAGCAGGTGATCCCATTGATAATCCTTCCATGTATCGCAGACTCTTGGGCAGGTTGATCTACTTAACAAACACAAGACCGGACATTTGCTTTGCTGTTCACAAGTTGAGTCAATTTATTTCCAATCCATTGAAGCCTCATTTGAACGTTGCATATCAGATTCTTCATTATTTAAAAGGAGGGCCAGGGAAGGGTCTCTTCTTTTCTGCTAAATCTCATATGTTGCTTGTAACGACCCAACTTCGTTACAGATATGTTATATTAAACTCTCTATTTAATTATTATCATGTGAAAGAACGTATAAATTTTTCACATTTAAAATACACACATATGTACCTACATAAAACGTTCATCACTGCATCGTCCAAACATAATATACCGATTTACACCTTAAAATTCGAGGATACATATAACCTCAGAAGAAAGATCCCCTTGTAGAGAACGTTCACACTAATCTTAATATTTATACAAAATCCTAAGTTGGTCCCCCTAATCTGTACATATATACTAGAACAAAATTAGCAAAACAGGAGGATCGTCCAATCTTAGGATCGTCCAATCAACATAGCAGGAGAATCGTCCAATCTTCAATCGTGACTAGCATGAAAGCCAGCACCATCACTGCTACCTGCTCCCGTGTTAACCACACGATCATTGCAGTAAAACAATACAAACACAAATTGCAAGGATAAGCTTACTTATAAAAAGAATGATATAATATACACAATTTCAATCAACATCATTCACAATAAACATTCAGTTCACTTCAGGTATCATTCCATACATCAATATCATCATGCAACATTATGCTGACTCGACTCCATGGAGATTTCAACAACTTTCGGGCGGTCCCCATAGGCCCCATCCCCTACCATTAGTCTCGACTTAGACCATTCAGGGAGTCCCTTGAGCCACCATGTGGAGGAAGTGTGAATTTAATCCAATATAGACAAGTGTTGGTATTGGCTTACCTCTGTCAGGTTTGCAAAACCTTCCATCTTTAGGAATTCGCCCACTTGTCTATTCTATATGCCCACCATTGGCCATCACGAAATCCTCCAGCACTAGGTTGAGAGCCCACCTAGCACCCTCAACTTACGTGCCTACCCTTATGCAATATCATGCACAACTCAACAACTCTGATTGCCACACGTTCTCTCTATGTTATAAATTCACCATTTTTTTTTCTCAAATCAAGCTTATGAACCCATCCAGCAGTTCAATAAGTACAAGTAAGGCATTCTCACACCTCGAATCCTTACTCACAACACCACACTAAATTTCACTAAGGGTGAATTTCCTAACATAGTTCTAGAACCAAAGTGGTGGCAGATCCAACATTCTCGTTCGTAACAAGACTAGGTTTTGGTCCCCTACTAAACACACCCTTCGAATTTCACAACCACCGTAACTGGACATCAAACTTTACTAAACATAAGGTGTCGCTGCACGCAGGTCATTAGACACTGGATCATTGGACGCTGGTCACTAGACACTGGGTCATTGGACGCTGGTCACCAAACACTCTAGTATTCACTGGACGTTGGTTTTTAGTCGTAGTATAGATAGATGGACGATGGTTTTCTTTGGACGAGTGGTCTTCTGCAGAGCCCAGAACCTTTCAAAACCCATTACGAACACATGCTTCAAAGATTTTGAAACCATCTTCCAACACTTACAATATCATTCCAAAGCACAACAACATATTATTACAATAAACTCAGCTCAGATCATCAAAACATCAAAAGAGCAAAAATCATCACATCATCATAACAGATCTTTAAAGCATCCAAAACAGAAACAGAATTCCAAACATATCACCACCAGATCAGTCAAACAAGTTTAAAGCTTCCCTTACCTACAGCTCTTGATTCAAACCGTGAAGAAGAAAAAGCTAGAGAGGATAACTTTGAGGTTCTCGAGTGATCTGTCCTCAAGTTTTGTTACATAATCAATTAGGAGACACCAACTTAAAATCAGCTAAGAAATCTCTAGGAAAGAAGAAATCAAGCCTCAAGCTAAGGTAGAAAATAATTCTCTCACTCACGGTAAAGAAACTTATAGAAAAAGAAAGATAAGGATGAAGGAGAATGGAAGAAACAGGAAGCTTTGCACGTTTAATAAGAAGATTTGCATGGAATTTTGCTATTTGTCTCCACCTTTCCTCTAAAGACACTCCCTTCTCTTATTATTTTCTTCTACAACTTACGGAACTTACGTAAAAATCCTGAAAATCTCCCAACACACACTATGAGCCTAACACCTCATTAAATTCCAAGAGTAATACCACATCACATAGCACAACGTATAACTTAAGTTAATTATTATACTATTTCAACATAATTTTAATTTTAATTTTTCTCTTGCATTATTAGTCAAACACTTTTAATCATACAATTAGGAAAACTACAACGCTACATTGCTTAAAGCCTTCAGTGATTCAGATTGGGCTTTTTGTCCTGAGAGTCGCAAGTCCATCATTGGATTTTGTATTTTCTTTGGCTCATCTCTTATCTCATGGAAGTCTAAGAAACAAAGCACCATTTCTCGCTCATCAACTGAGGCCGAATACAGGGCCCTAGCTATGACTACTTGTGAGATTCAATGGCTATTATATCTACTGCAAGATCTCAAATAACCTGCTTCCAGCCTTGTTTCCTTGTACTGTGATAATCAACCTGCCATAAAGATTGCTCAAAATCCAACCTTCCATGAACGAACTAAGCACATTGAGCTTGATTGTCATCTTGTTCGTGATAAAGTACAATCTGGAGTTATCCATCTGCTTCCCATACCTTCAGCTGCTCAAATTGCTGATATTCATACCAAGGCTTTGATGCCATCAGCCTTCCATTCTCTTGTTTCCAAGCTGAACTTGCTTGACATTCACAGTCCAGCTTGCGGGGGGATGACAGATATAAAATCACTTTGATTTTAATCAGTTTACAGTAGCTTACAGTTAGTTTCTTTTTCTGTTATTGTTTGTTATTTTTCGGTTAGTAGTTTTATCTTTTCTGTTATTCACAACTTACATCACATGTATAAATTCTTTACTCATCAATGAATACAATCAGAATTTTTCCTTCTCAATATTATCACAGATATTATTCATACAACAAACTTTTACAACTTGAGACTCTTTGTTATCTTTTTCCATTACATTATTCATCTTATCTCACACTTCTCTCTCCCCTTCTTATTTTAAAAAATAAGTAAAAAGTAGTATAAATAAAATTTCTCTGTTTAATATGAT
This sequence comes from Pueraria montana var. lobata, assembly GCA_026413185.1. Classification (NCBI taxonomy): domain Eukaryota; kingdom Viridiplantae; phylum Streptophyta; class Magnoliopsida; order Fabales; family Fabaceae; genus Pueraria; species Pueraria montana. Next base: position 1,624,813 of record CM048646.1, on the reverse strand, counting down.
AAGAAGTAAAGAAAGTGGGTATAGTGATGGCGGCAATGAGAAAGGTGGGTCGGGGGTGGTTCAATGATAGAGGTGGTGGACGAGGTAGCAGGGGAGATGAGGACAAATGGGAAAGGTTAGAAAAAAGAAAAAAGCAATATGAGTCATTGATTTAAAAATAGTTTTATCTAACTGACACAAATAATTTTTCACGGTGAAAGATATGATATGCTCTCTTACCGAAAGTTTACCTCAAAAGCCACATGAGTCTCTGTTTAGACTTGGTGCACAGTTGCACACCATATTGATCAAAGAAATGTTTTTCATTTTTCTTTTTATATAAATAAATAAAAGAACATTTTATAAACCCTTATTAAAGAGAAAATTATTGTACCGTCCAAAACTCTGTAGATCCCACCAATCCCCATTTGATACATGAAAAATTGACCGAACCACATTTTTGGGGACCATCTAATAATTTGTTGTTGAGGGACTCCATGCAATTTTGGGTTGATAGATATATTGGGGCTTTGTAAGTAAGAACATTACAGATGACTATGGTAAGGAGTAAGGACATGAATCAAGGTTCACTGGGATGCTGTGTCTGGATGTTTTGTTTTCACTCATTGTGCTGTGATTAGGCCTTTTGGTGGAATACTTGTAGAAAGTATACATAACAGAGGGAAGGATATTATGATTCTGGATCTGGTTGTCAGTTTTTTAGTGCTCACAGTAGAAAGCTACATATGATATATAATATAACTGTATAAGGCTTGGGGTTTGGTTGGCCGTTACTTATTTTGGGGGGCAGATCTACAGGTTCAGTTGTTTTATAGATATGTTTTTCTTTAATTTCTATGCTCTTTTCTGTTGTCTTTATTTTTGCCTGGTCTCTCTCATACATACGTCTTGTATGAAGACTTTATTTTTATTTTTATGAGAATATACTTTGTTGGCTGACAAATAAAAAAAAAAAAAGACATAAAGGGGCAATAAAATAAAGAGATATCATGTTCTCAACAAAGTTGAGGTTTGTTTGGGGACTAATTCTACGGTGGGAAAGTTGCTTTCCTTTCCCACTGTGAGAAAGTTTTAATAGCCGTTAGATTTGATGTTATTATATGATAAGTGTGGACTATATGCACTAGAATATTATTTTTTTAAAAAAAAAAAGAAAAAACACTCTTCTCGCCTTCACTTATCCGGCACCCTTCCCTCTCCACCCTCTCTGCCACGCCCTTCCCTCTTCGCCCTCTCTGTCACACCCTTCCCTCACCGCCACTGCTACTGCAACCTCTTCCTCCTCTCTACCCATTCCCTCTGTCTCTCTTCCTTCACTCCAACCATGCCTTCACCGCCACCGCCGTCGGAGAGCTGTCGCATTCCTTCCTCCATGACACCGCCTCATGTTTGGCCTTCGCACGCGATCGCCGAAAAAGCATAAACACCATACATCGCGATCACGACACTGATACTGTCGCTGCGTGTCGCACTCTGCCACGCGAACCACCATCACCAAAATGAACCTGCATCGGTGGTACAAGCGAGCTCATCAACGCCACCACGACATCACCATCGGCAACCACCATGAGGTTGGATGTGCTGCTAATTTCACTCTGTGCTCAGATCTTTGAGTGGCAAAATCAGGAGGAATTTGTGGGAGGTCAGGGGAGATCTGGATTCTAGATCTAGATCTGAAACAAAATCAAAGGTTTTTCTTTCTGGATTTGAGAGAACCTCATTGTTGTGGATCGAAATTTGCGGTTGTTGATTCTTCGAAGATGACGGCGGCGGCACAGTAACCTTGCCATTGGAAACGGGGAGAAGAAGAATCGTCGAAAACAGGAAGAAGAAGAATCGGAAAGAGAGAAAAAGAAAAAAAATATATAAAAATGTTTTTTTAAGATATTCTTGTGCATCTATTCCTATGATAGTCTCTACTTATTTTAACCGTTGATTATAAAAAATTCATATCTAACGTACCATATTTTGTTTCCTACAATGGGAAAGAAACTCTCCTTTCCCACCGTAGAATTAGTCTTGTTTGGGTACCAACCAGTTTGTTGGAGTCGTTTCCATTCTGGAGTTGCTGCTTCCACGACTCAACGGTGTGGACCGCGATGACCTGTCCCTCTTCAGCCATGTTTGGAATGTTTTTGCCTTAGCCTTCACGATCTTTGTCTCAGAGAAATGAGATTCAGAATGCTATGTACAAGAAGGACTCCAAGGTGGCTTTTTATACTAACTCTTCATCATGTTAAATCCTGTTTCCAATTAAATATTTTCTTATTATAGTTTTAATTATTTATTGTAGAATGAGAAAATAAATATAAAGAAAAACTCATTATATAATTGCATTAAATACTAAAAAAAAAAAAGCTTTGTGGCCAGAATTTTGCCGCTTACCGTGAATTTATTTAAGTCAAGCAGGATTACTTGTACGTTGTAACGAAATACACATATTTTTCATTAGGGAAAAAAAAAACACAAAACTTAAACGTTAAGTAAAACGGGAAAGATAGAGAGTACTGACTCTGTGCTTATACTGTTGTACACGTGCTACAGTAAATAATACTCTATCCGACTCTAAATATAAGAAGAAAAAAAAAACTGTTTCATACCGACAAAAAAAATTAGTTAATAATATTTAATTACATCAATTTTAATTAAAAAATAAGATTTTTTTCTAAATTGTCCTTCATTAGAATTTGATATCAAGAATAAAAATCAGTCAGTAAAATTAAAACCTTTATTAAATAAAGGGTATTTTGGAGATGGACTCATTAAATGAACTAAAATTAGTTGAGATTTATTTATATTTAAATCCAAAGACTTAATTGCAGATTTTACCACCAAACTTTCATTAGTTTGCGAATTTTACCATCTAAATTTTTTTTGCAAATTTTACTACCTAAATTTCATCATTTTACGAATTTTACCACCTAAGTTTTCAATTTTAAGCATTTTAACATCACATTCGTAACAAAATGACGTTGTTTTGTGTTTTCTTTAACTTTTTTTGACACATCAGCTGTGGTAAAATATGCAAAAATTGAAAACTTGAATGGTAAAATTTGTAAAAATAAAACTTGGGTGGTAAAATTCATAAAATGATGAAAGTTAAGTGATAAAATTTGTAATTAAATCAAATCAAATTCAAATCAATTTTTTGCTTATATTTGAATAAAGAAATAGGAAAATATGAGACTGAATATGAACCGTCCATGACTCCATCATTGTTTAATTTTGTTTTTTTTGTTGTTGTTTGGAAGTGTGTTCAATCATTCATCCAATGTCGTGGCTTTGTACCAAAAAAATCTTATGTCGGGGCTTCTTATAGAAAATTATATTTTTTAAATTATCAACCATCACGTGTCCTTCGTCAAAAGAAAACCATCCATTTATTGATTTGACTAATTTGAGCACAAAATGGGTGGCAGAAAAATTTTCACCAATAACATAAATAAACTATTTTGCAGCTGTTTACAGGTTGGTCCCTCAAAAAACAATGCCAAAATTGGCTTAGAATTTGAACCACTGTATCAACGTGAAAAAGGAAAGAAAATCAATGTAATAAATTATTGTATGAAAAAAGCTACAAACCTCGTGCAGTCGTGCATACTTAGATCAAGGGTCTGGCTAATAAGTATCTTAAGAACACTGTTAAAAAATTAAAAGAATAATATTTTTATTAAAAATTATATAAAATGTATTTAAAAATCATATAAGGTTGTATTTTTACACATATTAATAAAATATTTTCCTTTTTTACTTCCTTAATTAACCGGTGTCTTAACATTTGCTTTAGATTAAAGTTGAGAGAATTCAAAAGTAATTTTACTTCCAAAACAACAAGTCTTTCCTTCTCATTTTATACATTAAAACACATAATTTTACATTAAAATTTTCAAACGTACTTTTCTAACTTTAAACAAAACATACCCATCACGAGATTGTTCGCGCTTCATCAATGTTGATCAATGGAAAATTTCTAAGTTTTTTTATTTATTTTTAGTTCATGTAAGTTTGCATTTTTTCAATTTTAGCCCTTTTAAGATTCTAATTTTTTTGGGTTAACTAAGTTTTTAGTCCTTCAACTTTTTCAAAATTCGATTTTTAGTCCCTAAACAAAAGTTTGACTAGTCAAGGTCCCTAAATTTTTTAAAAATTTGATTTTTAGTCAATGAACAAATATTTGATCAGTCAAAGTCCCTAAACTTTTTTAAAAATTCAATTTTTAGTCTCTGAAATCCCATGGAATAAATAAAAATAATGGGATTCAAACTTTTGTTCAAGGACTAAAAGTCGAATTTTTAAAAAGTTTAGGAACTTTGATTGGTCAAACATTTGTTCAGAGACTAAAAATCGAATTATTAAATAGTTTAAAAACTTTGACCAGTCAAACTTTTGTTCAGAGACTAAAAATCGAATTTTAAAAAAGTTTAGGGACTAAAAATTTAATTAATCCAATTTTTTTAGTCCATATAAGTTTGCCTTTAAGGACTAAAATTGGAAAAAATGCAAATTTTTAGAGACTAAAAATAAATAAAAAAACTTTGACAAGGATCAAAATTGAAAAACAAATTACAATGACTAAATTCATATATTTAAAAAAAATAAAGAGACCAAAACTAAACTTCAAAAATTAAGAGAGATAAAAATATATTTTATCTTTTTTTTTTACTGCAAAAAGGATATTTTTTAAATAAAAAAAGAGAGATAAAAAAAATTAAAAATGCGTTCACACAAAAAATATGAAAATAGTACACACTACACAGCTTCCAGAAATTTCGATCACAACTTCACAATACCACGTGGCAGGTACTCTATACTTTTACATGCAATAATTGTAACTAATATTTTTCTTATTTAGGCTTAATTATGTTTTTTCCTTAAATTAGAGGTCTATTTTTTTAGTTCTTTAAATTAAAAATTGTATTTTTAATCTCTCAAATTTAAAAGATACTTTTTTTTAGTACTTCTCTTTAAATAAATAAAAAATTACATTTTTTAATACTCAAGTTCTAGTAAAGGAACTAAAAAGAGTATTTCAAATTTAAAGATTTTTTTTTTGACAGCTTCAAATTTAAAGAATTAAAAAATATAATTTTTTATTTAAAAGACTAAAATAAACTTTCTATCAAGAGACTAAAAACATAATTATGTTATGAATTATCTATTTGTGGCTGTCTATATATTTTTGTATTATCTTTTATGATCTTTCCTTATTTCTATTTATCTTTTGTAACTTCCTAAATATCTCCTGTATCTATAAATAGGCTACTCCACCTATAAAGAATGGGCATTACTTCGGTATAGGTTGTAAATAACCCACTTCGGAGTAGGTTGGTAGTTCATCCATTCAGTTGTTGACACGTGGCTCTTTTGTCATGTCATATAATAAACTTCAAATCTAATTAGATATTATCTAATCAATTTTGAATTAATTTAAAAAAATCTAATAAGATATTATCTAATCAGTTTTGAATTAATCAAATTTAAAAAGATGTTATTTAATTGGTTTTGTATTAATCTAATCAAATTTAATAAGATATTATCTAATTAGTTTTGAATTAATTTAATAAAATATTATGAGCTAATTATATTTAATAAATAATTAAATTGCTTGCATTAATATATTAATTTTATAATTTCAAAAATAAAAATTAAGCTTATAATAATATATATTACGAAATCAAGTTCATACATAGTCGTTGATTAGACTTAATCAAATTTAACATACCTACTTACAATTAATGATGAATTTAATTACTCAAATATTTATTATACAATTTAAAAAATATTCCTAATATAAATTTGAAAAAATATTTATTTAAAATATTTCATAAAAAATGTTCATAAACAATATTTAAAACCTAAACATGATTAAAAAAAATTATGAACGTTATTAAATAAAGTTAATTATTCCTAAATTTAATAAATTTAACTAACTATATAAAAAAATCTTTTTTTAATTATTATTATTGAATACAAAGCATATTATAAAGCAACCAAATTAAAAAAAAAAAGACTCATGTAATATATTAATATTTAATATCTATCCTCTCAAAATAATTTTAGTATCTATCCATAATTATTAATTAAAACAAATTATTATAAACTAAATTGTTAATTTTAATTTTTTTAGAGCAATAGTATTACTATGATCTTTATCTTTATATGTAGAGAAGAAAGGTTGTTAGATCAATTTTTCTGCCTAAACTAAGGGTGCGTAAGTCATTTCTATTTTTTGTATTTAGTAAAGTTATATTATTCATTCAAACTTTGTATTAAATTAAAATTATAAAAGAAAACTTTTTGTTAATGTCTATTTAATGATTACAATGAATTGTGATGTAAAAAATAATTAATTATTTTCTATAATTAATTATTTTTGTTAAAGTTTTTAAAATAATTATTTTAATAGGGGCACATAAGCGGAAAAATAAATTAGTTTTATAGAAATTGTGAAATGCCTTATATTAAGGACCACCAATTTCTTCAAAACTATGTCTTATAATAAGGACCAGAGGGGGTACTCTTTTTCATCTATTTATTAATTTTTCTTGGTTTGTGTAAAATACTTAGGACGACACTTATTTTTAAATTTACTTTTTCTTCTTACAAGACATTTATTATGGAACAAATGGAGCAATTTCTAATAGCCCATCTCTCTCTTTATTAGACCCTTCCAACTAATTCATAACCTTTAAAATATTAGATAGTAATTTAGTTAATAACCTTAAATTTGTCAGTAACTCATAATGTTCTTCCAAATTTACCCTCAATTTTTTTTTAAATTAATCATCTCTCTTTTCACTTGATTATTTCTCACCTAATTGTTACTCACCTTCTCTAATAAGAGAAAGAAAGAGTTTATCTCAGAGAAAGTATTAAAATTGACTCTTAATAATACACAAAAATAATAATTATCAAAAGTGTATAATAAATAACATTAATATAACAATTTAATTCTTTGTTAAATATAATTATTAGACAATTTTATTTTATAAAAATAATTAATTATTTTTTACATCACAATTCATTTTGTAATCATTAATAAACATTGACAAAAAGTGTTTTTTTTTGTAATTTTAATTTAATACATAGTTTGAAAGAATAATATAAATCTACTAAATACAAAAATTAGAAATGACTTATGTATCTTTAGTTTAGACGCAAAAATTAATCTAGCAACCTTTCTTCTCTGCGTATAAAGATAAAGGATTTTTTTTATATAGTTAGTTATATTTATTAAATTTAGGAATAATTAATTTTATTTAATAATGTTCATAAATTTTTTAATCATGTTTAGGTTTTAAATATTCTTTATGAATGTTTTTATAAAATATTTTCTCAAATTTATATTAGGAATATTTTTTAAATTGTATAATAAATATGTGAGTAATTAAATTCCTCATTAAATGTAAGTAGGTATGTTAAATTTGATTAAGTCTAATCAACGACTATGTTGTTCTTTTTTTGAAATTATAAATTAATATATTAATGTAAATTATTTAATTATTCATTAAATATAACTAGGTCGTAATATTTTATTTAATTAATTCAAAATTGATTATATAATATCTTATTAAATTTGATTAGATTAATACAAAACCAACTAGATAACATCTTTTTAAATCTAATTAATTCAAAATTGATTAGATAATATCTTATTAGATTTGTTTAAATTAATTTAAAATTGATTAGATAATATCTGATAATATTTGAAGTTTATTATCTGACATGGCAAAGGAGCCACGTGTCAATAATTAAATGTATGAACTACCAACCTACACCGAAGTGGGTTATTTACAACCTATACCGAAGTAATGCCCATAAAGAATACACACAATTATCATTCTCTTTAGACTCTGGCCTCCTCTTCTTCTCTATTTTTCTCTCTATTTTTCTGCTCTGAGTTATATTTTATTTAACATGTTATCAGCACGATTGTCTTTCTTCCACGGGTCATCCACAATTGGTATTGCAACCTGCAAGAAAAGATCTTGTAAATAATTTGATTGGAGAAAGTTGTTCTTTCAAATTCAGATTTCAAGGTCATATTTTCTCTTTCTCCAATTTCATTATTCATACTATGTGTTTGATAAAATTTGTGTTCTATTTACAAATTAATTATTTGAGAGTCCTGAAGACTCTATCAAAGGAGAAAATTATTTGAGAGTCCTGAAGACTCTAGCAAAAAAGAAAATTATTTGAGAGTCTTGAAGACTCTATCAAAGAATAAAATTATTTGAGAGACCAAGACTCTGAATTGGTTATATTTCTCTATAAAAATAATTTCTCACCAGAAGTGAGAAAATAATACAAAAGTGAAAATAATTTCTCTCACCCGAAGTGAGAAAATAATACAAAAGTGAAAATAATTTCTCTCACCAGAAGTGAGAAAATAATGTAAAAGTGAGAATAATTTTTCCCACCAGAAGTGAGAAGGTAGTGCGAATAATTTTTCTTCTTGATTTTCTTGATTACTTGTCCCTTGATGTTGCACCTCCTGAAGTTTAGGTGTACTGCTTGACATTTGGTCAAGATATTTTGAAACTAATTTATCTATCTATTTTATCTTTTACTTTAAAAATTAATCTATTTATTATTATTGTTGATATCAGCACCTCTTTAAAATTTCGTATATGTATACGCAGTACGTTTTACAACCATTATAAATAATGGACTCATCTTCATACATTTCCTTAATAAATAATGGATTAAAATTTTGATCTGTTATATACGTTATATATACGTTGCATTTATCTAAAGAATTCAGCCACTGAAATTTTTTTTTATTGCCTTTTATATTATTTTAAGAAGCAAAATGTGTGCTACAATATTTATAAGTGCATTTGGTGGTTTATAATTGATTTTCTGGTTTGTATGAAAGCATTGCTTTATAAACACATATATGCTATGCAGTGATTTAAAGAGGATCGTGAATCTATATATAATGTTTTATATGTTATGAACAATACAGTCAGATCAATGTCGGGGATATATATTTCATTGTTTTATATTAATTTAAAGAAATTACTGGTATTAATTAGATGTTTATTCTGAAAAATTGCAAGCTACTGTATGTTTATTCTAACTATTTTTATTTTTATGGTAGTCTTTAAACAAGTCAAACCTTGTAAAACTTGAATTTGTGGCTCTTGATATTATGGAAAAGAATTATTTATCTTGAATATTAGATGCAGAAAAATTTAGCTGTAATGGATCTTGAAGACTTTATTAAAGATGGAAATAAAGCATCTAATCAAAACTCTATTAGATGCGAAAATACATTTAACTGCAATGGGTCTTGAATACATAAATTACATATTATGTGTGAAAATTTTATTTGTTGTTTTTGTAAGTTCCAATAAAGAAAGCATACAAAAGTTTTTTTCCATATACTGTACGTGAAACTTTCATTTGAGAGATTTTTTTATATGGTCATGGTTTATATATTTTGTTTAGAATATGATTGAAAGAATTTATTGTTAATGAAGTGGACCTTTACACTTTAGCCATGCGCTCCCCTTCTTGGCATTTTCTTTTAATTTCTTGACTCCTTGTGACTAAGCAAAACAATGAGTTTTCGATGAAAAATCATGAGGCCGCCTAATCGATTCTGCTCCATTCCCAGAAATGAAAGCAGCAATATCTTATTATTAAGCTTATGGACAATCTTGTGGTCAAGATCGTGGTCATGATCATGGTCGTGGACATGGTCATGAAAGAATTTTTAAGAATATTTTTTTTCCCACCAGAAGAGCAAAAGTAATGTGAAAAATTGATTACCTCATTGGTGATGGGAGTTAATATTTTAATTATAAGATTGTTATCTTTCAAACATATTTTTCTACACAATTTTCATACATTGATTATTTATACTCCTTGTTTCTATCAAGAATAATAATTTTTTCTCTTGTTTAATTAGTAATGCGAGAAGTTAATGATAGTACTGTTTTTGTTATTACAAGTATAATTGAAGGCTCCAGAAGAGCTAATGTATTGTTACCTAGAGGAACAAGGTTGCACATTAAGTTTCAAGGATATCCATCTAAATGGATACCATATTAAAACAAATAATAAAGGAAATGTGAAATATCTTTATATCATGAGACTTAATTGTGTATTGAAAAATTACATGCCTTTTCTTATAGTTTGTACTATGCGAATCTTAGTACAATGGAAAAGCATAATGTTGTAAACCAGAAGTTTACAAATCAAAATAAATTTGTTGTTTGGCATGACCCGTTGAGCCATCCCGGGTCTATTATGATGCGAAAATATTGTAAAATTCATGTGGACACCCATTGAAGAGCTAGAAGATTCTTCAATGATTTATTATATACTACATGTTCCCAAGGGAAGTTGATAATTAGACCATCACCAGGAAAATTGGGAATGAATCCATTTCATTTTTTAAGGGATACAGGATGATATTTGTGGACCAATACACCCACCATGTGGACCATTTAGATATTTTATGGTTTTAATTGATGCATCAACTAGATGGTCACATGTTTGTTTGTTGTCAACTCGCAACCAGGCGTTTGCAAGATTGTTAGCTCAATTAATTTGACTAAGAGCTCATTTTCCGGATTATCCAATTAAGAAAATTTGTCTTGATAATGCTGGTGAGTTTACATCTCATATTTTTAATGAGTATTGTTTGTTTATTGGAATTGATATTGAACATCTTGTAGCACATGTTCATACACAAGACGGACTTGCAGAATCACTTAGTAAACATCTAAAGTTGACTGCAAGACCATTATTCATGTGATCAAAACTTCCAATGGTTTATTGGGGACATGCAATCTTGCATGTTGTAGTATTGATTCGCATCACGCCAACAAATTATAATTAGCTCTCCCCATTGAAATTTATTGAGCAACCTATTAATATTTCCCATTTGAAAATTTGTGGATGTGATGTATATTCCAATTGTTATACCACAACACACTAAGATGAGTCCTAAAAGAAGGTTGGAAATATATGTTGGGTATGAATCTCCATATGTAATAAAATATGTTGAATCATCAACAATAGATGACTTGATGCGTCGATTGTTATTTTGAATTAGTTTTCCCAATATGAGGGGGAGATAATAAGCAGTTGCAAAAGGGAGATTAGTTTGAATGAATTATCATTATCTTGATCCTCGTACAAAAATATTTTGAACCAGAAGTTCAAAAGATAATTCATTTACAAAGTTTAGCCAAAAGAGTGTCTTAATCATATGTATCAACTGCTAATACTCCAATAAAATTTGATGTCCTTGTTGGACAATATAATATTGCAAAATGAGTCTCAGACACGCATGAAGCGTGGTAGACCCATTGGTTCCAAAGATGAAAAATCCTCAAGAAAAGGAGCTGAAATGTAAGATGGCTAAATTGAGGTTATGAAAACTTTAAAAGATTTCTTTGACATAATTAATATTTTAGTTCCAGAAGAACTCATGTACTTGAAATTAGTGAAAATAAAGAGATATCAAATTATGTCATGAATGGTACGATGGAACCAAAATGAAGTCAACGTTGACGAAGTGTTTGAATATAATATAGCGCTAAATGAAATAAATGATATTGAGGATCAAGTACCAAAGTTCATTAGTGATTGTCAACAAAGAAATGATTAGCCAAAATGGAAAGATGCTATTGAAGCTAAATTAGACTCGCTTGTTAAGCGAATCATTTTTGGACCTGTAGTCCATACACCTTGAAGGTGTAAAACTAATTGGATACAAATGAGTTTTGTGCAAAAGAAAAATGGGAATGGTGAAATTGTGAGATACAAAGCACGACTAGTTGATTAAGGATTTTCACAAAGACCCAATATTGAATTTAAAGAGACATATTCACCTGTAGTGGATGTAAGTATTTTTATATTTAATGGTTGCTCATGAAGGACTCAATTTACATCTAATGGATGTTGTTACAACCAATTTGTACGACTCTATGGAAAATGACATTTATATGAAACTCCCTGAAGGATTTAATTTGCCCAGCAGTGCAAGCTTTAGAGAAGATTACTCAATCAAATTGAATAAGTCTCTTTATGGATTAAAGCAATCAGGACGCATGTGGTACAATCGTCTTAGTGAGTATTTGCTTAAGGAAGGATATAAAAATGATCCTATTTGTCCATGTATTTTCATGAAAAAAATCTGAAAATGGATTTGCCATAATTATTGTTTATATAGATGACATAAATATCATTGGAACTCCTGAAGAGCTTCCAAAAGTCATAGATTGCTTAAAGAAAGAATTTGAAATGAAGGACCTAGGAAGGACAAAATTCTGTTTGGGATTACAAAATTCAAAAAGCAAAATTTTTGTGCATTAAGAAACTTATATAACGAAGGTGCTTAAAAGGTTCTATATGGACAAATCACATCCATTGAGTACTCCAATGGTTGTAAGGTCTTTAGATGTGAACAATGACCCTTTTCAGACCTAAAGAAAATGATGAAGAACAACTTGGTCCTGAAGTACCATATCTTAGTGTTATAGGAGCATTAATGTATCTTGCTAATTATACACGACCCAATATATCATTTGCAATCAACTTATTAGCAAGATATAATTCTTCACCTACACGAAGACATTGGAATGGAGTGAAGCACATACTTCGTTACCTTTGGGGCACTATGGACATGGGCTTGTTTTATTCAAATGTTTCAAAGTCATATCTAATTGGTTATGTAGATGCAGGTTATTTATCAAATCCTCATAATGGTAGATCACAGACATAATGTTTGTTTACATGCGGTGGTACAACCATTTCATGGCGGTCTGTGAAACAAACCATAGCAACAACATCATCTAATCATACAGAAATTTTAGCATTACACGAGGCAAGTCGTATATGTGTTTGGATGAGATCTGTAATTCAACATGTGCAAGAAACTTGCGATTTATCCTCAAGAAAAATGGCATCGACGATCATATGTGAAGACAATGCTGCATGTATCGCTCAGTTGAAAAAGAGATACATTAAAAGAGATAGAACAAAGCATATTCTACCAAAATTATTTTTCACTCATGATCTCCAAAAGAATGGTGACATAAATGTTCAACAAGTTCGTTCGTGTGAGAATCTAGCAGATCTCTTTACAAAGTCATTGCCAAGGAAGACTTTTGAGCAACTAGCCCACAAGATTGGACTTCGTTGTCTTAAAGATGATTATCTGCATGAGGGGGATAAATAAATACGTTCTGCACTCTTTTTCCCTTCACCATGGTTTTGTCCCATTGGATTTTCCTGGCAAGATTTTTAATGAAGCAGGGGATAACGTATTAAAGGATGATGTACTCTTTTTCCTTCACTAGGGTTTTATCCCACAAGATTTTTCCTAGTAAAGTTTTTAATGAGGCACATTCTTAAATAATGGACATCCAAGGGGGAGTGTTATGAATTATCTATTTGTGGCTGTCCATATCTTTTTGTATTATCTTTTATGATCTTTCCTTATTTCTATTTATCTTTTGTAACTTCCCAGATATCTCCTGTATCTATAAATAGGCTACTCCTCCCAGAAAGAATACACACAATTATCATTCTCTCTAGACTCTGGCCTCCTCTTCTTCTCTACTTTTCTCTCTATTTTTCTGCTCCGAGTTATATTTTATTTAACAAATTAAGCATTTTATTTATGTCAAAACCATAAACTTAAGTGTTTTTACTCAATATAAAACATAATCCACTATTTTAATTTTAATTTTTTGTAAATGAATCTACTTTGTTTTATAGACACATCATTTTAAGATGAGTTTTTGATTTGTATACTAGATTCAGAGACAAATACAAGGGGGGCAGGTAGCGACCTAGTCCCCCCCTCCCTCAAAGACCTTTTAAATGTTAATGTTAAAGTAGTAGGTGTTTATCGTAGTGGGTTCTCTTCCAATTAAGTTTTGAGCAATAATTTATTCTCTGTTGCTGAAATAAGAACATGCTGGACAAAGTTATTCTGCCAGTAGTGTCTCATCAGCCATTATTCCCAACTTACAAGTTAACAAATTTCACCATCGGCTTCTTCTCGATAGATAATACTTTCTAATTTTTTGTTACTATATTATAATAAGAATATTTACTATATATATATGTATAGTAAATATTTTTATTATAATATAGTAAAAAAAATCTTTATGACAGGCACAGTTTTTATATTATTGATAAGTAGATAAAACATTCATACAAATTAATTATTCAACCATCTAGTAGATTTATACTAACAGTTATTATACTACCCAACCAAAAAGTTAAGAAATGATTATTACATTTTCTTAATTGTATCTTTTTAAATAATTGACATCCTATGAATTATTGAAATTTTTATCGTTTAAAATAGAAATTTTTTTAGTAATATAAATTTTTATTATGTTTTCTAATTTTTATTGTTAGAAATAAAAAAAATAGTTTTATTTTTATGTTAAATTAATATATTTTTATAGGTTATTATTTGTTAAATAATTATTTATTAGAAGCTAAATATTTAAATAATTATAAAAGAAATAAATATTTTGCCCCCCTTTGTTATCATTCTAGATCCGTCCTGTCTATATTAGATAGCTGTCGCTGTAAATGCTATGTGTTTAACTAAATAATAGATAGATTCTTATATATAAAAAAAATAATAGATAGATTTTACTCTTCAACATGAGGCGGACCTTGAGACGAAAAAATACAGCGACGGCCTTCTCCGTCTCTAAATGTGGTCTCTGAAATACATATTTTTCCTTCCGTCTCTAGTTACTATGTCCGTCTCTATGTCCGTCTCTGATACGGGAGAGTATCACTCTCTATATTCCGTCTTTATATTTCACTTTCCTGGGTAGTGCTTGTATTATGTTTTTGGACAGTGACGAAGGCGCAGATTGAAGAAAGGGAAGGGGGATGTAACAACTAAGAAGTGTAGCTTTCTCCAGATCAAGAAAAGAGCAGTGTTTTATATTACGGAAATTTTACTTACGGATTTAGAGGAGTGATTTTTTACTAATTAGTTAATAAATTAAATAACTTTAAAAATTAAAGAATGAAACAAAAGCCGTCCTACATTAATTTCCCTAAAATATTTTGGTATAATCTAGCATTTTTGTTGAGAAAAAGATCGAGAAGAATTCTCTTCATATATCTGGGACATATTTTCCCCTTTTCTTAATTAACTTTTTGTGTGCAGTGTGTGGAGAGGGAATATAGCCTAAAATGTAATTTAAACAGATTGATTTATATTCAATCTTAAATATTGAGTACTCTATAGTGGGACCTGGTTCTAACTGAGATATTCCTAGCATATTATATTATTATTATTAAATTTAAATATGTTTTTAGTTTCTTAAATACTGGTCTTTTTTTTTCTAGTCCTTTAAATTAAAATTTTTTTTTTTTAGTCTTTCAAAGTTAAAAAATGCATTTTTAGTCCCTTTTCATGATAGACACCAAACAGAGAATAAAAAATTTGTAATTTATGATAATTTTTAACCGTGAAAATTTGATTATGTAATTTAAAATTTAAAGTAAAATTTGTGAGAGTTTAAAAGTGCCACAAATTACAAAAAGAAAAAAGAAAATAAAAAATATTTGGTTAAGAAAGAAACTCCACGACAATTTGAACATAGAAGAAGGCATTTTTTAAAAAATTTCAATCTAAGAGAAATTGTGGAACAGTATGACGAGTAATCAATTAAAGGCCTTTCTAGGATGATTTTGAGGTCGGTGTTTGCATATATTGTATAACACAGGAACCCTTCATTTGATTAAACAAAACAAAAAAAATGCAACATCCATGAGTTGAATCCCTACCATTTTCCCTCTTTTGCATAAAAGACTATGAGCGTTCCTCCGCCGCCTGCTGCGGCAATGTAGACGCCG
The DNA here is from genome assembly GCA_026413185.1 of Pueraria montana var. lobata. Classification (NCBI taxonomy): domain Eukaryota; kingdom Viridiplantae; phylum Streptophyta; class Magnoliopsida; order Fabales; family Fabaceae; genus Pueraria; species Pueraria montana. Next base: position 1,608,955 of record CM048646.1, on the reverse strand, counting down.
TTCACGGGGGCGTAGTGGCACGAGCTGGAGCACCATGCCCCCATCTTCAAGTACCCCAAACGGCACCGCAATCAAACTCGTCGTCTTCATCAATTACTTCGCGATCTAAGCCCTCTTGTAGTATTTCAGTATTTTCTCAGGGGAAGACAGGACAGTCCAGGATTTCAGTATTTTCCTAGAGGAAGATGGAAGTAGTCCAAGTTGTGCCCGCTATTGCTGATCTTGCAGACGGAGCGGAGGTAGCAGGAGAAGGTGAAGGTGAAGGTGAAGGTGGCCGGAACTTCAACACGACAGTGGATGAGGCACTAACGGACGCGCCAAGGCTGTTGAGATCGAGGAGTTTGCCATGGATGAATCTTTCGCACTCCTTGTTTGATATTAGGTTCCAATTTCGTTGAACATTTTTCTGAAAATTGAATTGCGATTTTATTTTTTCTTTTCTCTTCACAATCAATGACGATTTTAAATATTCAGAAATTATATTTTAAAATTTAAAATACAAAAATTAAATTTCAGCAAGTAAAAGTCATGACAAATTATAAATTCGTTATTTTTTATTTGATATTATTATGGAGAATGATTAAAAAAAATATTTTTTAACTTTAAAGAACTCAAAAAGATAACTTTTAATTTAAAAGATTAAAATAGGTATACTTTCATTTCCGAGAAACTAAAAATATATTTAATTCTTATTATTATATTGTCAAGCGTGTTGCACGCACGGGAGAATGAATGAAAATTGTCATGTATCAAAGTATCATTCTTGACCAGATACATTGCATTATTGTTCCCTCATTCCGTCTTTATCCATGTCATACATCTAAATATCAGTCATTCTTAATCATTTTATTATTCAGTAATACACACTGAGCCTTTTACTAGTCTTTATCTCTACTATTTTACCTTTCCATATGGTGTGAGTTGGAATTTTCCTCACCCTATTTTTCTTGGTAAATAATTTTTTTTTGGTAGATGTAGACAACCATCTTTAGAAAAATTCCCCAGCGTATAACATAAGGACTAAGTGAGTGACTATAATTCTGTTAAAAAAAAATTGAGTGATGAATAAAACAACTTGTGATTTAAGCCTGTATAATAATTTTTTAAGTGGGTCTTTAGTAATAATTTCATCGTATCAATAGTATCCAGTATGTTCCTCTTTTTACTACTTTTTTCATAAAAAAAAAATTAAATACGATACCATATGTACTGTATGTTGTTTTTCAACTGAAGTTTTAACTCAATAATATGCAATGACAATAAAATATGTTATTACGCATGTTATTAAGGTAAAACTTCAATTCTAATTAAAGAAAAACAGTACCAATAGTAGTACCAATAATACATATGAGACTGTGACTTTTTTATAATTTTGCCACACTTTGATAACATTATTCGTTAGAATGCCACTCTTTCACTATTATGTGTAAAAATGCCACAGATTCACCATGGCTTTAGAAAATTGGGTTGTTGGCAACCGATTTGTTTGTTTTAATTTTTTTATTTTTTTAAAAATTGAAGTGAGAAATCGGTTGTTCCAAAACCGATTTCTCAACAGTTTTTTTTTTTTTTTTTTTAAGTTTCGGTTTTCCATTTTTCCTTTTTTATTTATTTTTTTTGTAAATATTTGTTAAAAAATTAATATAATGAATAATAATTAATATTTAATTATGTAAAAAAAATTAATATTTAATTGATATTTTTTTTTATTTTTTTAAATTGATCTAGAAAATGGTTATTTAAAAATACATAGGATTTTTTTTTCTATTTTGTTGAATTATTCAATGACAAATTACATTTAATTAAAGTGCAAAAAGTGTTTTTTTTTTTTAGTTTTTAGACATGGTTTTGAAGTTTTTTTTAACCAATTCATATTGTAAAAGTTATACTGTTGCATTCACCAACATGAAAATAATGGGAATGAACTATTGTTTGTATCAAATAATCGCATATTCATATGTAAAATAATGCAAAAAGTGACCCTCAAGAAAGTGTTAAAGTGCATAAAGTGATTTTTTTTATAGTTTTGGGACACGGTTTTGAAGTTTTTTTTTTTTACTGATTCAAGTCACAAAGTTGTACAGTTAGGTTCATCTACATGAAAAATATGACAATACACTATTGTTCAAACAAAAAAAACCATATGCATAATTAAAAAATCACAAAAACTTACTATAATGAAAAACTTTAAACATTTTCAAAGTTCTATTTCACCCCAATTTAACAATTGAATTTTTAAATAAATTTTTTTATTCATCAGATTAATTTTTTAACAACCCAAAGGGTTGGCGCAGTGATGTAAGTGTTCACACGAGAGAGAACGATCTATTTAGCGGGAGAACTCGTGTTCGATTCCCTCCGTGTGCAAAATTTTCTTGAGCCAGCAGCAACTACACACTGCGAGCGGGATTAGTCTCTGACCCAGTAGGTTGGGAGACACCCGTGATCTCTGACCTAAGACAAAAAAAAGATTAATTTTTTAACAAATATTAAAAAAAATTAAAAAAAAGGTAAAATGGAAAATAAAAAATAAAAAATAAAAAAACTGTTGAGAAATCGGTTTTGAAACAACCAATTTCTCACTTATATTTTTAAACAAATAAAAAAAACTAAAACAGACTAATCGGTTGCCTATAGCCCGATTTTCCATAACCATGGTAAATGTGTGGCATTTCTACACATAATAGGGAAAGTGTGGCATTCTTATAAATAATGTTGCCAAAGTGTGGCAAAAATATAAAAAAAGTCTACATATGACACTATATCTAAATTTTATCCTATTTTTATTTTTACTATTTAGTTGGCTAGTGTGGAAATTAATGATAATTAATGAATTAAAATGTTGTAATCAATTATATATGTATATATTTTATTTCCCTAATATTAATAGCAAATTCAGGGGTCGATTACAATGCAGAAAATTCTAGATGTACCACATCAGTACCATCATTACCATTATCTATTTTATGTATTCCGCTTTAGTCACCTTAAAAAAAATTATCTATTTTTTGTTCTCTAATTTTAAAATGTATTATTATTTTTTATTTGTCATCGAACGCTATCTAAATCACATTATACAATACTATCTAAATTACTTTGAGTACCAAAAGTAATACATTTTAAAATTAAAGAGACAAAAAATAAACAAAAAAATTTAAAGAGATTAAAACCAAACTTAAATTTTTTTAAAGAAACCAAAAATATATTTTACCTTTATTTATTTGTTTAGTGAGTATGATTTTATTAATTAATTATTCTAAAATCATGTTATTTTATTAATTCTATACATTACTTTAATTTAGGTACATATTCTGTAACACCCCATTTTACTATTAAAGATTTTCTTATTAATTAAGAAATTTATGAAGTAATTCGATATCCAATTATTGAAAATAGCCTTTTTGATTCGGGAAGATTTGTTTTTCCTTTAAAAAGGTTGTTACTTAAAACTCCAAACAAAATCATCCCCAATAACTTATTAATATATAAAAAATTCCTTTTAATGAAATATCAGTCTTAATAAATCAGACTCATTTTATAAGACATTAACTTCGATGCAAACCATAAAACATAACAAAATCTTCTATGATTAAAAACATCCTCAGATCCAGCATTATACTATTCTATTACACCGAATATATTCATGCATTTACCTTATTGGAATTTAACACATTATTCATTTGAGCCACGTATAAGGAGTTGTACATCATAATATTAAAACCAAGTCTACCCCTTTTTATACAAGAAAGTACTAAAACTCAGAGCAGTGACTCAATGAAAATTTTAAAAATATCCAATAAATCCAAGTAGCATCCTAGAAGATCCTCTTCTTTCTCTTAAAACATCCATTCGTGTTCACAGTGCTTGTTGTAGCCTTTCGTTCCATCTTTGTTGTCTGCACAAGATCATTTGTCTAAATCTGAAAAATAAAGGCGTATGGAGTGAGTCTCTCTCCTCCTCTAAACCAACAACCAAACGACCTTCCGGTCTCAAACAAACATACAATATCAACCACTTCACAGTGGTGCTCTCACGAGTCTCACTCGAAACCTATTCGTTTCCACAACTATTCTTGTAAATTATTTCACACTGGCCAGCTGCCACTGGAACTTCCAGAACTCAGTGGTCTTACATATTTTTGAGTTGGATGACTATTGGGAGTACACCTCTCACCATGGTACTATGGCGGACTCTCACCAACCGATGATGGCTCGTATTTTTGTCAGGGTGGCCGAGTCAGCTATGTGATCTATCGTCACAACTCAGTGCCTTACCCTCCAAGGTCAACCTGCCTTACGATCATCTCCCAGGTACCAACTGTGGTCATCCATTTCTCCAAGGACTGACTCCTCAACACTCTCTCACAGAGTTTATTTTCTTTCTTCGTCGCATGTGGGTTTCCTGCTGCACATGGTACAGGTGCGGACGAATTGACGCCGAGCTAAAGGTACCACCTCTACGCTCACATATGCATATATAAATAAGGACTTTGCCTTTATCGCTACATCGTAACGATCTCATCACCTCAAGTGACGCGTCATTCGCAATCCGACCTTGGTTCACAGATAACTCGCAGCTGAAATATCCCACGCGACCTTTCACAGGTTTGTGTGAGCTTTTCTACCAAAGGTACTTGACGGCGGTCTTCAATCAACATATGTCCCAGACATACAACACGGAGATCAAACTCTCCCACTATCACAGTGGTTAAACATCACGACCCCGTCATCTCACAAGCACAATGCTCACCGTAGATAAAGCCTCCACACGACCTGTCTCGCAATTATCCGTTCAAGCTTTGTCCACGAACAAATCCGTTCAACCGTCTCACACGACTTAGCATTGGAGGTTCTTTCCTCCTTTCGGTTCTCACCACGATTCGGACAATCACAATTCACAAACTTTCAAACACATGTGCGTATCGCACTTTACCCAATCATGACCCACATCATGATTCTTAACTGTCTTACTTTGTTTTATGGAAATCCTCACCCACTCTCACATTTTATGCTTATTTCAGTCATTTTGTCCAAATCCATGCAAAGGTCCTAAATTCCTTTCTAAGTCCAAACATCCGGCATCCTCCATGTGCATAGGTAATTTCTAATTACTAATCCATAATATTATTAAGTTCACACTTTAATTATAGTTGATTCACTATTGCTCTTAGTGAATATTATTGATTACTAGAATGACCTTCTAGTATTCACAAATGTACTCCATTTGGAGTTCATTTGCTCCCACACAAGAATGAAAAATTCTCGTTCCCACAATCAACAAACCATCACAAGCAATTCACATGCACAAACAAATTCCAGCACTCTTTGCCCGAGGATCACATTCCTCCCGGTCTCCAATTCACAGTTAATAATAGAACAATCATTAATAATCAATAATTCAATAACTCAACATAATCCATTAAACAACATCATACACACATTTTCTATAGGAATTTCCCTTTTGAGGTGAAATATCCATTAGCAAGTCCAACGAATGACCTTAGGCATAATTACGAAATCACTTAATTAATTTTCATGCATATACTTATAGCTGTACATACATACCAAAAATTATTTGACCTAGCAAATTAACTTAGAATTTCGTGAAATTTTACAGGAACATAATACATCACATATATTTCATCATATAAATTTATCTCACGAAAATTTAACCCACAAATATTATTTTTGAATTAAAAACAGTGTCTGTACATGCTCTGTAAAACACAATTCCATATTTTTAGAAAATATCATATCAAATTCGTTTTATGTGAAACTTTACAGAGAATATCTCCAACATGTGTACCATCACATATAATTTTCTCAGTATCAAAAACCCACCAAAAATACCCTTTTTGAATTTTTAAATCATTTCTGTCTCAGAACAGAGTTTCCCATATAAAAACATAAATAATTACCAAAATTTCCTATAAAATTCCGATAAAATTCACAGATATTATACATAATTCAAATAATTTTACAAATTTTTCTCATAGCCAAATTCGCTCAAAAAGGATATTTTCCCCATTTAAATTCTCCACTGTCCAGTTTTCGTTTTTCACAACAATAATTTTCTAAAATTACTTTCCGACTTTTTCTAACCTTGAAAAAATTCAGAGATGACCCTCATGATACATAAAATGAACGCATGGTTCCAGTTTTCCAAAATCGCGTCCCAAAATTCTTGTAAAAATCAAAACAGTCCCATTCTCATAATTAACAGTTTTCGAAAATAATTCCAGTAAAAATAGTTACAGTGCTCAAAAAAATCTGAGAAAAATACCACGACATCCAGAGGCATCAAAACATAGGAAAATATATTTACATCATCAAAAACATGCATGAAAACCGAGACGAAAAATCTACACAGTCATAGGACCCAAATAACAAGTAGCTTATTTCGGGTTTTCAAAATTATTTACAGACCATCAACAACAGCCACAATCCATATTTAACAAGAAAACAAGGAAATAGCTTAGGGAAAAAAAAAGAAACCCCTCCATACCTCGACGAAATCGAAATCCAATCGGTGGGTATTGAAGCTCTAGTCTCCCTCTATGATATATCCAAGATTAATCGGTAGAAACTTTGATTTGGAGACTCAATATTAGAGAGAAGATACGAATTAGAGAGAAGCAGGAGGGAGAAGACCGCCTCGCCGAGGAAGAAAAAAATGAAAAAAAATAGAAGCATCTTGAACGTTTTAAAGGTGGTATGATTTTTTTTCAATATTGCTATTTGCATCACACTTCCTATAACGACACCCCCCTTCTTTTTTTTTTTTTTTACAACTTACGGAACTCACGTAAAAGTTTCGAAAATCCTCACAATAATACTAACTATATTTTAATTACTCAAACATACATTTTCTTATTTAAAAGAAACAAATTTCAATTAAATCATAACTCAATCACACAAATATATATATATATTGAGTTGTAATTTTTAGGGTGTTACATATTCCATTTCAAAATATTCATGTGTTTTTTTATATATATTTGGCTCAGAAAAATATTATGACTTTATTAGTAAAATAATATAATATTTTTAACAATATAGACTTTTTTTGTTAAACTTAAATAAATACATAAAATAGTAAAATTTTAATTTTAAAAATTAAAATAATAAAATTCATCTTTATCAATACTTCTATAGATTGAATTGAAATTTTATTTTTCCTCGTTTTTTTATCTGTACACGTGGATAATTTGTTTTCTTACTTTTAACTTTTGGGTCACCATGGCTATTTTTTTTTTTCCATTTTGTTTCATTGAATAGCTTATCTATAACAATAATAAAGACAATACAAAGTTTTTGTGTATATATTTGTTGGACTAAATTACCCTTTAACTGTATATTTTTAATTTTTTATTTAATCTCCTCTTATATCTGTATAAAATGCTCCTTCCTTTTTTTCTCTCCTTTTCCTTTCAATATATTAATATAATTTCATAAATTAAAATTAACATACATATCAATGTATAATAAAATACACCGTTAAAATATGCCCACCAAATATATATATATATACCGTTAAAATATATCAAATTCAATGTTTTATATAAAAAATAAAAATGCATACAAACAAATATAACAGTCCCTATTTTTGTTCTAGTTACTATAGTTGGCTTAAGTCCTATATTTGGGTTGTGCCTATCGTGGGAAAACGGTCTGTTTAGACATTGGGCCTGGTTATGATTTGAGAATAAAATCTTACCACTTTTGTCGCTGACTCCTGTGGAATATCCTAAAATCTTTTTATTTTCACTTAAATATAATTTTGGTCCTTATTTTATTCAATTCATAAATTTGATCTCTCTATTTTAAAATAGAGATATTTAGATTCCCATTTTAGAAAATCTGCAATTTTATCCAATCTTCAATTCTCCCTATATTTATTTATCATTTATTATTAGGTTTAGGGTTTAATTGAACGAAAATAAAAGAAATAAAAAAGTAGGCAAAATTGAGGATTTTCTAAAATAGAGGGACCAAGATTACAGGGACCAAGATTACAGATTAAACAAAATATGGGACTAAAATTGTATTTAAGCCTTTTATTTTTGTGTCTCCATAAATAGTTTTTTTTTGTCATCGGATAATTAATAATTTGAGGAGTGTTGTGAAAAAATATTAGGTGGTCATGGACTACTAGGGTCTCGTTAATCTTTACATAACACATAATCAAGTGTTATTAATCATTTTATAAATTATAAAATTTGAATTTGTTATATAAACATTGATTAGGACTATGAACAGATAGTAATCTAGAACTACCTAATAATTTTTCCTCTCTGACACTCTTATGCACTCTTTTTATTAGTTAAAATTTATTAGAAATTATAAAATTAAGAGAAAGATTAATTAAATATGGTGAGAGACTCACAAAATTCAGTAATTTTATATAAATTTCAACTAATAAAAAATGTATGTTCAAAAAATGTGTTAAAAATACTAGTAAGTATGTTTGTTTCTAACAAAAATTTTTCTTTTGTTATTATCGTAGTATTATGGTTGTTGAGATTTATAAGTCCGACATTTGGGCTAGGAAAATGTAGCATAGGCATTGGGTGGGGAATAGAAAAGGGAAAGAGCCCACCTTAGTCATTGGGCCTGGTAATGACCCTGGCTGGTCGCTGAGTCCCACGTGGAATATCCTAAACCACTTACGAACTATATCCATCCGCACACTCCCGCTTCCACCAAAAATTCCACACACTCTCTCTATCTAATCCATCCAAATTCTCAAACCATTGACAAGTGAAAGCCAAATCCAAACATTTACCCTGCACCTTCCAAACACAATGCCACAAATAACGACGACCCACACGACCACCTTAACCACACTACATTTCTAAAATGGCATTCCCAACGCCACACCACCTCCTACCATGTGCTTCTCTATCTCACAACACCCACTCTTTAACTTGTTTTACTACTAACACTCTAACGTTGTTCCGCCGTCGCCGGAGCCTCGACTCTCTCCGGTGCTATGCCTCGTCGGTGGAGCTCCCGCTCTTCCCTCTCCCTCTGGTCCTCTTCCCCGGCGCGATCCTCCCCCTCCAGATCTTCGAGTTCCGCTACCGCATCATGATGCACACGCTCCTCCACACCGACCTCCGCTTCGGCGTCATCTACAACGACGCCGTTTCGGGCACCGCCGAGGTGGGCTGCGTGGGCGAGGTCGTAAAACACGAGCGCCTCGTCGACGACCGGTTCTTCTTGGTGTGCAAGGGGCAGGAGCGGTTCCGCGTGAACGACGTCGTCCGCACGAAGCCTTACCTGGTGGGGCGCGTGACGTGGCTGGAGGACAGGCCCTCCGAGAATGTCGACGTGGAGGGGCTGGCGCGTGAGGTGGAGGTGTACATGAAGGACGTGATAAGGTTGTCGAACCGGTTGGGAGGGAAGGGGGAGAAGGAGATTGGGGACTTGAGACGGAACCTCTTTCCGACGCCGTTTTCGTTCTTCGTGGGAAGCACCTTCGAGGGTGCGCCCAAAGAGCAACAGGCGCTGCTGGAGTTGGAGGACACTGCCACCAGGTTGAAGAGGGAGAAGGACACATTGAAGAACACGCTTAATTACCTCACCGCTGCTTCTGCTGTTAAAGACGCCTTTCCTTCCTCGAGTTGATGCATGGTAGGTAGGTAGGTACGCGGATATACAATACAAGTTGTAAATTTTGATGCATCTGCTTATTACTACTCTAAATGGTTAATTATTACCAACCAATGATTGTAAATATATATCTGAGCTCTAAAGGAGAAAACTTAGACAAGATTCAAGAGTTAAACTACGTCAACAATTTGTTGGGACTGGTAACTACTGGAAAAACTACCTTTATTTGCCGTTACAACTGTCCAACGGCGGGTTTTTATGCAGTTATAAGTTATAACTATCAATAATGTTAGTGATAGTGGATTTGGTCTCATCACTCTCACATGTTCGCATGCTTCTTTTATTCTATCGCACACACAATCCATTTCAAAATTTATTTTTAAAGTTTTAGTTAGTTTTATATTTGTAGCTTTAAAAAATTATGAAGAGATTCATTATTATTTTCAATTGAAATTAAAAAAAAAAGTTCACATGTTAACTGTTTAATTTCTGAATTTAATGTAAATTTTCACAGACCCATTGCTTAAGCCTTAAAGTGACCCAATGGCCAATACACTTGGGCTTCGCTGAACTTTTATGTGACACTACAGTTAAATATATGTTTTCTTTTTAATACTCTCTCACTCTTTTTATCATTTTAAAGAACTTAATTAGTTAATTATGTTAGACTAAATTAAAATATTTAATTTTATAAATAAATATATTTCAAATATGCGTGAAAACAAAAATGATCATGTGAATACACGGTACCTTGTTAGTTTGTAAAAAAGGTAATGATTTTTGTCCAGACACCATTTTTTCACAGTATTTAAAGAAAAACCAAAATAAAAGTACCATGATCCATATCATACGTGAGCATCTGAATATTAAAAATAAGGTGCAAAACCTAACTGTCAAGACATGGTTAATGGTATAATGATTTTTGCTAATTGCTTCATTTCATTGTGACGCATTGAAGAAAAATATTAAAACTAAAGGATAGCACAAATAAAAAGGGCATAGCCGTAGACGTGTTTTTTCTTTTCTTTTTTTCAGAAATGAATGTTACTCCATTATTTGGCCTTGTTCCTTATCTTACCATAGATGCCTTATCTTATGCATTCAACTTATGATTAGAAAGATACCCAACATTGAAGGCGGAATGAATTATTGAATGATGACGACGTCGTATGTAATGTAATGACAAGAGTTTAAACTTTTATGCCAGCTAACTTGAAGGAGAAAACTCTCAATTTTTTCTTTTAAAATTATATCTATCCTTATAGTAGTTTTTTTTTTTTCTTTCAAATTTTAGTTATAATTTTTTCCACCCCTTTAATCTTTAAAGATTTTATTGTTAAATTGTTTTTTTTTTAAATTAATCAACCATTAAATTTATCTTTTAAAAACCTTTTTTTATTGAGTTTAATGAATATGCATTGTCATTATAATTTTTTTTATATGGTCAAACAATCAAAAGTTAATGTTGATATAACCTTAATTCCTTAAAGGTAATTTGCAATATTATTAAAATCGGACCGATCATTCATCCGGTAGAGGTACACTACAAGAATTCTCGCTATTATAGTGGGCTAATACATTGAGTTCTTTCGTCAGTAATTTGACCCTCGATAATACCGAAGGAAAAGCCGTCAGTAATTTGAGTAAAAGTACATTCGTAGAAGACCGTATAAACAATTACAGTGGGTTAAGTCGTCTGTATTACAGTAGATTTTATTCACGGTAAGAAACCCACTGTAATATAGAGGGTATAGCCTTCGATAATTATCTATTTTTTTTTAAAAAAAATTACAAAATTATCAGTACCTGGATATATTAATTAATTTCAAACACAAATAATTTAAAAATAGTACCTGTTTATACATGAAATTAATTCATAAGATAAAATATTTCATTTTCATAACTTAAATCATTCAAAACGTAATATAATTCATCTAATCATGAGTCAAACAACAAATAGAAGTACTATCAAGTTATAATACAAATCCATAAAAATACTACAAAATACAAATCCATATAATAGAATTCTCAAAAACAAACTAGAAGAAATTACACTACCTAAACAATTTTATTTAGGGAGCTAGAAGAATTAAAAAACTATAAACATCACAAAAAAAAGCTCCTATGAAAAAAAAAAACCAATATAAAACACTATAAGAATATAAAAGATGTGGAAATGACTTCTAAGGAACAACTTTACAACTGCACAAATAAATTAGGTGGTTTCTGAACCTGCAACAGAGTTTATATCATTCTGAACCAACACAAAATTGAACCTGCACAAAAATATAAAAAAAACTTTTATCATTCTCAATTTCTCATGAATAATATACAAATAAATAGAAGAAAGAAGCCCGACAGCAGGGCATGCAACAGAGTTGGCGTCATACCACAATTGTACTTATCAATACATATTAACGTGAACAGCTTGAAAAATAATGCATCTAATTAAGCATTCAGAGCCTCAAAAGTAAAAAATAAAAATGAAAATAATTAGTCTAAACAAATTCAAAGCCTCAAAAGTATAAAATTATGAGTATAAATATTAAAATCCTTGACAACATATGAAAGCTACAAAAGTAATCTAGCAAACTCACCCTATCCCAAAAATGTACAGCAGATTCATTATCAACTAGGGGTGAAATGTCAGGAAGACATTGTGCCTATTCAATAAGATAAAAGTTCTAAATTACTTCAAAAAACATAAGTTTCCAGAGGTGGTAGATTAATCACTATAAAGAAAAATCCAACCAATGTGAATATACCTCTAAAAAATTGTGATATTGAATGAACATCATGAACATAAGACATTACCACTAACAAACTTGCACGTATATTAATTAGTTGTCAGTTTAGGCTTTTAAAACCAAAATTCTCCTTATTTAATTGGTAGAATATATATATATATATATATATATATATATATATATATATATATATATATATAGTAAAACACAAAATATTTTTTAAAGAAAGAATTAACACTACAAATGGTGTGCAGAGAATACCATAGAGGGGAATCACCAACCAAAAGTGGCAAAAAGCATACTAAAAAAATTTTAGTCCACCTATTAAGTTGATAGATACTCCTGGATTTCACTACTCTAAAATCAAAAGGTGTGTAAAATAAAATAAAAATATAGAGGAGTATTTACTTTTAATATGAGAAGAGTTAAATTTCAAAGCCTTTTAATTTAAATTACCAGCATGAACAACTTAAGAGGTGGACAAAGAGTATAAATATGAACCTGCATGAATAATAATGTATGGAAGTCAATAAAAGAATTTCATAACTCATAAATTTATCATATTACAAGTTACACAAAGAAAGGAAATTAGAAAATAATTTTTTTTATCATATTACAAGTTACACAAAGAAAGAAAATTAGAAAATAATTTTCTCCAAACAGGTAGACAAATATAAGTCATGAACATGAAGACCAATGAAGAGAGGATATCAAGTTATACAAAGAAAGGAACTTTCAAAAAAATAGCATGATTAGTTTTCATCTTCACAAGATTGCCATTAATGCTTTTCTCCATGCCATTTCCACCAGCTGATTTGGCTTGGAAATAAAGGCTTTTGGAAAGATTTGGCCTATGTGTTTGAGATGATGAAGTGGGCTTCAAGTGGGTTTGTCATTGGTGGCAGATTTGTTGTTCTTTAAAGCAACACCACCTTTTCCACTAGGTTCCTAACCATGTTTATATGAATTAGTTAAGGTGGTAGATCATGTACTGTGTATTCTAACCGTAAATGATCAAGAATAGTTGAATTAAAGAAACAATTCTGATACATGTAACATATGGTACCTTGGCAAGTTTTTAGTTTTTACTTGTTGCAGATTTAAGCCCTTCAACTTTTACAATGGGTTGAGATACCTCATTCTTGGTCTGAATTACAACATTACAACAGTTTTCATCCTTCCTAACCACCTCTTTCTCCAATCTCTACATGTAGTTTTCATATATTTCTTCTCTTCCAGAGAATAATAAGCTTAAAACATAGTTGAATTGCAGTACAAAGTGTGTGTAGAGATACTTCAGTAGGATTAAAAAGCTTTCTGCTCACTTAAATAACATACAATTCTTGAGCCTTATAAAGAATAAAAGTGCAGCACACACCCCTTATAAAGAATTAAAAAGCATGCATATAAAGATTTAAACTCAATGGGAATTTATTTTCTTAAGCACTAACAACAAATTATAGTAATAAAAGTGCAACACACACGCCTGTGCCTTCAACCATCTAAGCTGCAGAATCTCCATTGTGCCTAGAATAGAAACTAGACTTTTACCCACCACAACACCAAAATTCCAACACATGCCATCTGACCACAACACCACACACTTACACGAACTATATTGAGACCGTATTGACACCATTAATCCCATGAGTCGCCAAAACCCATTCAAGCACCACCTATTCATAGCCAACACAACACCAAATCGCCCTCAAACAAAAACCCCAACCATCAGATTAACCACAACCCCTGTAAATGAAAAAAAATAGAAACAAAAGGCAAACCTGACTTGTAGGCAACGATGGGTGTAGAGAGTAGGCGACGAAAGGAGGTATGCCGAGAGTAGTGACCTGTGGCAAAGGCATATCGTTGTTCGTGCGACCTTGGAGCAGCTTTGTGTCAGCGTTCACAAGACCTTGGACGGGGTTTGCGTCGCTTTCTTTGTGCAACCTTATATGGGGTTCGCATTGCGCGACCTTGGTTGGCGGTGGCTGCATATCGGAGGCGCGGCAATGGCAGGTCGGAACAGAGTAGTGCGGATCTCAGACTGAGACTAACTTGGGTGCGGCGATTCTAAAAGATAAGAACCTGAAGTATTTTTAGGTTTGTTAATAAATTGAATTTTAATAAAAAAAAATTAAAAAAAAAATTACACCCACTGTAGTTATATACGACTAATTACATATAGCTTAGCCGTCTGTAATTATAGTAGGTTATACCCACTCTAATTACTTTATTTTTATTATACTATATAAATAAGTATATTATACCTAAGATTTATATAAATTAAAATTATCTAACTATGTATATATAAATACAAGATGATAAAATGAAGGTTATATAAAGATTTAAAAATAGTTGCAATTATAGTGGGTTAAACCCACTATAATTACTTCCATATTACTAGCCAAAAAGCCGTCAATAACTTTACCCAACAAAAAAATTAATTAAAATTTTGTATTTGATATATAGCGGCGGAAAAGTCCACTGTAATTTATCAACGACAAAATCCATTGTAATCCCTCTTTATTACTGACAGAAAAGCTGTCTGTAATTTACTAGCAGACAAATCCACTATAAACTGTCTGTATTACAGACGACTTTATAGCCCACTATAACAAACCCATTGTAATAGCAAAAATTCTTGTAGTATAATTACCGACGACCAAGCCGTCTGTAATTACGGTGGGTTTAACCCACTCTACTTACATTTTTTTTATTTTAGAGACGGTAAAGCCCACTGTAAATTATTCACGGAAAAACCCACTGTAATCCCTCGATATTACAGGCCGAAAAGTCGTCTATAATTTACTTGCAGACAAACCCACTGTAATTTGTCTGTATTACTGACGATTTCGTGACCCACTATAACAAACCCACTGTAATAGGGAAAATTCTTGTAGTGGTACTAGATTAATGGATTAATAGTCGAATTAGTGGATCACTAATTGAACTACATGAACCTGTCTAGGTTAAATTAATTTATAAATTTTATATTAAAGATATAAATATATATAATATTGTGCACTTATACATTTTATTTGCCCTATATGTAACAAAGAATTATCGTGATTGAGTGGTATGTTAGAAGTTTATTTTTTGATCTGTAGAAATCGAAGATAGGTATCAGGGATTTATAATAACTTACGCACCCTACTCAACCAACTGAGCTAGATCCCTTGATATGTTAGAAGCTTTTTAATTTCATGTGAGAAAATATTTTTTTATCAGTTGCTAGTATATATTTTATTCTTTTCAAAATGTATTTCTTTATAATAAAATATTTTATACATGAATTAAGAAATATAATCAATATTATAGATTTTATAAAAAATATTATGTAATTTCTTAATACATCATTCCTCTTTTTTATTAGACTTTTTTACTTATATTTTCTCACTCACTATAAATAATTAAGGATATAATAGAAAGATGTAATTGAGACTAGAAACCCTATTAAACATGGTCAATTAAGTTTCCAACTAAGATTAATCATTTGTCCTGATAAA
The DNA here is from genome assembly GCA_026413185.1 of Pueraria montana var. lobata. Classification (NCBI taxonomy): domain Eukaryota; kingdom Viridiplantae; phylum Streptophyta; class Magnoliopsida; order Fabales; family Fabaceae; genus Pueraria; species Pueraria montana. Next base: position 1,593,088 of record CM048646.1, on the reverse strand, counting down.
AAAAAAGATTAATAATTTATAAAGTTGATAATTACTCTATGCTAATAACATGGTAAAAAAAAATGACAATCAAAATACAACAAATTATTTTATACTAAAACGTTAAACAAAATGAGTCAGAAGAAGTATATATATAATAGTAAAATTTAAAATTAATAACCATATCATTAATTAATAGTTATTACACTTCAAGTAAGAAAAAAAAAAAAAAAAAGAATAGTTATTACAGTTATGACTTAACCAAATCTTATTTGAGGGTGCAGTGCGGTCCTGGTTTGTGGCGGCGTCTTGCGTTCCATTCCATTCCATTCAATTCGTACCCTTTCTTTCTGCAGCTGAGACTGAGATACACATACATATACTGATATACGCACACGTGTAGTAATAACAATACCATTTCTTTTGCGTTTCTTGCTTTCTGCTTCTCTCTCAGAGTCACACTGCTCTGCTTTCGTCCCTTTTCGGAGGCTCCCTTGCAACCATGGACGTTGATCCTCGCCAATACGAACAAATTGTACGTTTCTTCTCATTTACCTATTGCGCTTCCATTCTTCTCTTACAATCCCCCTCTCAATTTCATTCTACTTTTCTTTTTCGCTACGAAACATTACTCTCACGCTTTTATAACAATAGTACATTTTGTTCACTTTCAACGTTCTTCATTACTACTTCTGCTAGGATTGTAAGTTTCGCGGTCATAGATAGGTTTTCATTTTAGCGTGAGGTACGAGCCCTAAAATGCAATTCAATGAGAACAGCACGCTAACTAGTTCATCCGTATTGATATTTAGGGTGTGTTTGCTTTTACGAGATGGAAAATGTGCGCTGAAAATTACGTCGTACTTGCTTGCTTCAACAAAATGTGGCAAGGTTCAAACAAGATTCTAACCTTTCCCAATCTTTGACTTTGACCATGGGAAATGCAGTGCTTTTTTTGAATTCTATTAAATCCCTAGATTCGTGTTAGGAATGTTTAGTTTGTGATGCATTGATCTTGATATGTCTGAAATTAAGTGAAATTATCAAGTCATGATTTCATATGCACAGCCAGTCTGCATTCTTGTCCTCCGTGTAACCTGTTTTGCACTTAGAAGGATCAAGCATCTGTAGTATTTGATATGTTGCGTATATTTTGGGTGTTGCCATGGCATTTTTTATCAAAGGCTGATTCGTGCTTAAATATTCCACTATCGTGTGCTTAAATATCATATTTAAGTTGTCATTGTCAAGAAATAAGCTGTTTGTTGTTTTGAGGATTTTTGAAAACTAGAGCTAGTTGGTATTTGTTGAGGCTTGATTCTTTGTTGTTTCTGTGGATCTATTTTTCTCCTTGCTTCTGTGATGGAAAATATTTCAATTTAAGCAGTTCCTTCTCAGCTGTGTTTTTTGAACTTGTTTTTCTGAGAGAAAAAGAAAACTGAATTTGAGCTCATGCAGCATTGGTACTTCTAACAGAACTGTTGCATATATGGTTACTATTAGGTGTTTTATTGGTTTCTGTGGACAATTATGAATTCCTGGTTCTTATACTTATATTATTTCTCGCGTCATAAATAACTTTCGGTACTAATTTCTGTATAGGCTATAAATGAAAAAGATGTCAACAACATCATACTGTCATATCTTATACATAATTGCTACAAAGAGTCGTTGGAGTCATTCATTGCTTGCACTGGGATGAAGCAGCCTGCAGATCATTTGGAGAACTTGGAAAAAAGAAAAAGTAGGTTTATTGTTGTCTTTCTGTACAAAAGGTTGATTGAAGAGTTGTGGTTGCTCGTAAATGTCATATTTTATTTGCTTGTGACTTGTGTACTTCAAACCTTGCTTAGTTGTCACTGTTGAAAGATTTGTATCATATAAACATGAACATTGGATTACTGGACCTCAAATTGATGGGTGCTGAATCAATTTTTGCTTTTAATGCCACTTGAAACATCTGCTGGTTTTTGACAATGTTGTCTAACTTTTGTCAAATATACTATTTTCTTGCATACCTTTGAACTAACATATCTTGTTGCCTTCTCTTGACTTTTTTATATTTCTCCCCTCCTCTCCACTTTCAGAGGATGCTGGGGATTGCTTCTAAAATCTAAATTGTTTTTAATTGGAGCATATTATAGGTAGTAAGGCCTCCTTGATGGTAAATTTCATTCATCTTTAGGAATCTTTCACTATGCATTGGAGGGAAATGTACTTAAGGCTATTGAGCTCACTGGACAGCTGGCACAGGATATTCTAGAGAACAATAACGATTTGCTGTTTGATCTTCTAAGCCTTCATTTTGTAGACCTTGTCTGCTCTAAGAAATGGTGAGATGAGATTAATTTTGCTTCCAAGAGAGCATGTTGCAAACTTCTTGCTTTCATAGAATCTCATGTTATTGGCAGGATAGAAGCTTTGGAGTTTGCTCAGACCAAGTTGAGTCCTTTTAGTGGGAAGGAGCAGAAATATTTGGAAAAAATTGAAGTATGTTTGCCTTTTGCTAACAATTTATTGATACATGTGTGTGTCTTTAAGGTTGAAGTAAACATAAAGCTGCCCTTGATTCAGGGTTTTATGTCCCTTCTTGCTTATGAGAATCTAGTGGAATGCCCAATGTTTCATCTGATTGGCTTAGACTATCGGCAACGAGTTGTGGATAGTTTGAATCAAACTATTCTCGGTTGGTTAACTTCACTATACTCTTTATACTTGATATATATTTTATTGCAAATCTCAATACTTTGTTCTATCCCTCCTAAATATGATCTATAATTGTCTCTGTCTTTTTGTTTTTTTTTTCTGTTGATGTTGGTGATCGCCAGCACACTTTAACCTTCCCATCCACACTGCCATGGAGCGGCTTATACAACAGACCTCAGTAGTTAGACAATGCTTAAGTCAGGAGGTTAGGCAATTGATAGTTTCCTGTTTCAGTTTTATTTTTTGATGGCAGCATATGTTGGCTATTTTTCACGGAATAGCTTTTGCAATTTAAGCTTTGACACTAATTCTGTCCAACTGATAAACCATTTGTTTGCTCATAACTATTTTTGAGTGAGAGCACATAAGCACCCGTACACAAGTGCAACAAGAGATGTAACTACTTTATTGTCCACAAATTAATTAGTCAGTGTTTCAAACTGATTCCTTCATTTGCTCATTGCAGGATGGGCCTCCACCATTTTCCTTGGAGGATTTTCTCAAAAGTCGATGAAAAGCAGTTAAATATCCACTGGGAAGTTGGGGAATGAAGCATGTGTACCTTGTGCCGTTTTTGCCACATAAAGGAATTGGTGCATGCATGATTTGATCACTAGTGTAAAGTTGTCTTCATATACTTTTGTATAAAATTTTTGGTAGCAGGCTATCTAGATCTTTCTGGTCATACTGCATTCTTTAGGTATTAGTGTTCCATGAAAATGGAGAAAATTGCAATTCTACCGGATTACGATAATATTTTCTCTCTGGGGAATTTGATCTAATTTGGGGCCTTAAGATGTCATTCTTCCATAGTTTTCCACATTTTAGATTGTATTCAATCCATTGTGAGGTTTAGCTGACAAAACCAAATACATTTTTTTTTCATGGTCTGATGTTTGATGTGAGACGCGTCTACATCTTTTGGCTACATGTTCGGGACATAAAAGAAAAAGATAATGACACGAGTATAGTGTAAAGTGATTCAGTATTTGCAATATTTTTGTTGAATGGTGGAAGTAACTGCGTAAGGTTATAATTCTAAATGTTTTTGGATGGACCAAATACATGTCTGAGTATTTTATGAAGGTTTTGTTTTTTTTTGCTGAGTTTTTATGAAGGTTTTGTTTTTACGTATGTGATGAGAAATTAAAAGTAGAAAAAATTATTAAAAATGGGTATATTTCATTGTGTTTATGAGCACTTAGAATATAACACTGAATCTGATTTCTCTTTTGTTTTAAGGAGAAACCATGAATATAATTTCCAGCTTAAATGTAACCCAAGCGTACCTTTCGAAACACTTTTAAACCGTATATTACATATATGCAGCCAAAGTATTTTAGCTAGCTTCAGCCAAGAACATAGCATTCTGTTTAATTTTGTAACACTAACTGTTAGTCAGATGTCAACGCAAGCAATCTCCCTCTAACACCCAGTGCCGGTCCTGACATTTTAGGGGTCCAGGACAAAACAATAATAAGGGCCTTATATATAAAAATTTAAAAAATAAATATATATTATATAAAAAATAGATACGTAATTTCATTAAAATGATGAGGAATGCTAGCGATACTCTTTTTAATACTTTCTCTATTGTTGGATAAAATTTATTGAAAATAATTAATTTTGGTGGGTTTTACTTTTAAATTGATGATTTCCAATAAATTTCGGCCAATCATAGATAAATTGGTAGAAAGAGTGTGAGAGAAAATGTTCCTAATCCTAACATTCCTCTTAAAATGATATTACATTAAGTGAATAACATGATTTAATAAATCTCAAAAAGATGTATCATATTATTCATTCAATTTACTCATATGTTACTCCATCCGTTCCAGATTATATGACGTTTTAGAGAAAAAAATTTGTTCCAAAATATATGACGTTTTACAAATCCAATGCTGCATTAAATATCTTTTTTCAAGACTGTCCTTAATAAATACTTCGCGGGAGTAGTATATAATGAGAAATTAATTAGAGAGATAAAGAGTATATTAGGAAGTTACCTAATATTTTTCTAGAAAATTCAACAAATTAATTACATTCCTTAATACCTGTGTTAAAACCTTAAACGTCATATAAACTGGAACGGAGGGAGTACCATCTATCGTTTAATTTACACCAAAATTATTCACACACAAATATTTATATATAAGGACACCCCTAAAAAATAGAAAATATACACAATATGTATATATAATCTTTCTAAAATGATTTTATACAATTTATTTTTCATAACTTCTTCTCCACTTTCTTTTTCTTTCTTTGTTCATATTTCTTTTTGATCACATTACCTATTAGATTTCACATTTTATCTCTCTCTCCACTCTTCATGTTTCTCTTATCACTGACGATGATACATCTCCCAAAAAATATACAACCATCATTTTCAATAATTTTTAAGGCCTCTCTATTATTTTTCTAAATGTTTTGTTAATAAAAATAAATCAATATTATTTCATTGTTTGAAGCAGAGAATATATTGTTCTTAGTTTAAAAATTAAATTTTGCTTTATTAAAAATTGATGGCTACATATGCTTTTAAAACTTTAAGCATGATATCTAAATAAAATAAGGATTTTTTATCATTAGAATTGCTATTATGAATTTTAAAAACTAAATCTCTTTTCTTCAACTGCAATTTTATTGTCTTGTATCTTTTGTTTAATTTATATAAATTTGGATTTTATGGTATGTGGCCAATTATTATTGATTATTTTAGTTATTGGATAAATTATTAGTTTTAAAATTATAATTTAATTTTTGTATTTGGCCCCTCAAAGAAAATGCTTAGCTATGTTTATATCATCTATTATTGACCAAATATCATCATTTTAGATTAAAACTTACATATATGTATGTTCTTTATTAATATATTAACTTTTAGTTTTAATTCTTTCATAATTTAAGTTTTAGTTTGTGTTTCTTATCTTGTTAAAAAAGCAAACATGTTTATTATTAAAGATCCATTATAAGTTGATATGTCACGATTAACTAAAAATTTATTTAACATCGATTTATGAATATAACCATTAGAAGAAAAAAAAAACTAACAGCCAAAAAAATGATACTTTTTAATCATATATCATATATTAGTTTGAATAAAAATATATATAAAATGAAATAGTATTTTCAATCTATTTATAAAATAATATAAAAATATAGATTTTTTTTATTACATACCTATATACTTTGGGCCCCTCCTAATCATGGGCCCTGGCCAATCACCCCTCCAATCAAGGTCCAGGGCCGGCCCTGCTAACACCACAAGAAGGAAAAAAATGGAGCGTAAAAGTCTTGTCCACAGTTTTTCTATTGTTGTTACCTTTGATGATTTTTGAAAATTTTTATTGGTTCTTGTTTCTTACAATAATTAAATTAGAATATACTGATATTGTAAATTTTTTTTTATCATGTTTATTGAATCATGATTTTTTTTGGGTACATTATTGAATCATGAATGACGATAAGATTATTGATTTTTATAATAATTATTTTAAAATTTATATATAGAGTGATTTCTAATTAATTCAGTAATGTACATTTTTTTTATAATACCAGAGCATTAAAATTAAATTCTTATAATAATAATAATAATGGTAATCTTAAATTTAGATAGGTGTTAGTTGAAAAAGTTTTAAACTTATAACTAATTAGAAATTATTATATATATATGGATTTTTAAATAACAAATATAAAAATTGATAATCTTATCATATATGATAATTCATGATTAAATAACAATATAAAAAATCAAACTATCAGTGTATTCTATTTAATTTTTATATATTAATAATGTAAAATTCTTTATATTATTAACTAATTAAAAAATATTTTATATATGAATTTTAAATTAATTATGATAAACTTAATAATTTTATTATACATGAAATATATGATTGGACGAAAATGTAAAGAATCTTTACACTTAGTATATTATAATTAAATTCGTTTTTACAATTCTTTTTCTCCACAGTTTGCATATCATACATGAGCGGTGAGAAAAAAAAAAAAAAAAAAATGGAATTTCTCAAATTCAAGATAACAGGTAGCCCAAGTTTCTTTTTCAGAACAGAACCACTCACTGACACACACACACACACAGAGTGTTCCTCTTCTTCTTTTCTACCGAAATTCGGATAATGGTGTCTCTAATCTCACCACCTTCTTCATCTTGCAACATTCAATTGCTGCGCGAAACTCGCTTCTTCTCCACTCTCTTGCTTCCACCAAGGTACTCACACACTTTCTTCTTCCCTCTCTCTTTCTTAATTAACATTGTCCGTTACGTATAGAACCGTCCAATTCCACCACACACGCAACTCCGAAAATTACAAACGGAAAACGGTACGATGCGGCGTTACGAGCGCGAGCGCGAGCGCGTCAACGTCGTTGGCAAAGGAGCCTCACAAGTACTTCGACCACGTAATCATCACCGTTCGCGCGGGTGACGGAGGCCACGGCGCGGTGCTGAATCAGCAGCAGGAGCAAGGAAAAACGAAGAAGAAAGGGAAGGGCTCGTTGAAGAGGGACTTCGATGGGTCCCTCATACTCCCCATGGGTGGCCACGGAGGGGATGTGGTGCTCTACGCGGACGAGGCCAAAGACACGTTGCTGGAGTTTCACAACAAGAGCCGCTACCATGCCAAGCGCGGTGGCAATGTTGATGCCATGGGCGTTTTGACTTCGATGCTGCGCGATGGACTTGCTGCACCGACGCTGCGCATTCCTGTTCCTGTAGGTTTGTATGCTCTGGTTTTGTGCTTTACTGAAGGTTTCTTTTCTGTTGTTCTGTGTGGAGAATTGAAAATTTATAAGATAAAATCATATTGGGAATGCTCTGTTTTGAAAATGAGTCTACTAGGCATACTGTCTGTGGCAGTGTACAAGTTATTATAAAATTCAACAAACTCATCATGTTTATAGCATATTGGAAATGGAAAATAATGGTAAAACAACGGGGCATTTTTGTTGCTATAAAGTAAATTGCATTTTTGTCACTTGAGAGATGCTTTAATTGTGATACCCTCCATTGCACTCCTCTCTCTTGAGTGATGAATATGCATTGCATTTTAATCTATTTCGTCAATATAAAGTATAGACAAACTTGTTAGAAGTTTTTTTCCCCCCCTCTTGTTTTGATTCTCGGCTTCATTGATAGGTAATTTTGAACCTCTATGATTAGCTCTGTCACATTAGAAAATGGAAATATTTCATTTTGGTTCTTGTTTTTGCAAAGGAGATGGTGAAAACCACCTCTGAAGAATTAAATCTGATCGCGTTTATAAATGTGACAGGTACAGTTGTGAAAAGCAAACGAGGGAAGATGTTGGCTGATCTAGCACAACCTGGTGATGAAGTTCTTGTTGCGAGGGGAGGACAAGGAGGGGTAGTATACATTTTTAAAGTCTGTTGCTTTTGTAATTGAGTTATGAATCAGGCTCTTTTAATCCATTAAAGACATTGCTGGATTGTTTACTGGTGAGAGATAAGTTGTACTGTTCAGGTTGGTGATAAAATGAAATAATTAGATCCTTGGAGTTCATATATACATATAAATAATTTTGGCACAACAGTAAGGTTGCTGCCTTATGACCTTGAAGTCAAGTCATGGGTTTAAATCCTGGAAATGGCCTCTTTGGTTGTGGGGGTAAGGATGCATACATCTACCCTCCCTAGACCCCATTAGGTTGGAACATTTTGCATTGGGCTGCCCTTTTTATTCATGACATATACCTATCTCCAGGGTTTTTTTTTTTTTTTTGTACTTTACACCTGAATCTGAATTTTCTTTTTGCCTGCCCAGATTAGCTTGTTAGAAATGCCACAGCATAAAAGGAAAAAGATGATGGCTCTGACAACTAATGTGATGAGAGATGACTCGGACAAGGTAAAGTTTATTGAGTATTTATGTGTGCAATGGAACATTTCTCATAGTGTCATCCTTGGAAAGATATCATTAGTAACCTCTTGTAGTTACAAATCTCTGTGCAAATTGAATACCTTATACAAGGATATAATCAACAGGGTTCTTCTCTTGCTGTCTCTGTTTAATCAAAATTTATTTGAATTTTGCAATACATAATGAGTGACCAATTATTTTGTCCAAGATGCATGCTTATTTGTCACTATTTTAGCTGTGGGTATAGGTATGTGATTTTAAACTATCAATTCTAATATTGGGCTTTGTCAGGAAATGAAAAATTGTCTTGAATCTGGAAACAGTAGACCAGTAGGATTTGAAATTTCCTCATTAGCAAGTTGTGTTCCTATCTCACCATAAGATATAACATTATCATTTTAAAACTTTTACAGGTTTTAATTCACGGTCAACCTGGGGAGGAAGTTAAGTTGGAGTTGATCCTACGAGTTGTTGCTGACGTTGGTCTGATTGTAAGTTTTGCATCTATACATAATGCCCTATTTATTTAGTAATAGGTTGTATCACTTTTATCTTCATAATAATAACTATATATTGAATCTTGATGTTGATGAATAATTTTTAGTGTCTTATCTCTATATCAAGGAAGATAATTTTGTCATTGCTGGGAAACTAAAATATTGGTTTTCCCATGGCTTGGAGTTTGTGAAAGATGACGAGGAGTGGTGTAGTAGAGCTTCAGTGTTTTGTATATTGGTTGTTTCTTACTTTTTGTCCTCAAAATGTTTTCATTATTTGCTCAAAGATCAAGTTAATCATATTGTAGGGACTTCCAAATGCTGGGAAATCAACACTTCTGGCAGCCATTACACTTGCAAAACCCGATATTGCTGATTATCCTTTTACAACATTAATGCCAAATCTTGGACGCCTTGGTGGTGATCCCAGCTTGGGGGCAGGAATGTATTCATCCGAAGCTACATTGGCAGATTTGCCTGGTCTTATAGAAGGTGCTCACTTAGGAAAGGTATTGAATATTTTTGTTCTTGTCAAATGTCCCCATTTTAAACCATTGAGATGTTAAATATGAAGATTTTTGTCTTTCACATTCAGGGTCTTGGTCGCAATTTTTTGAGGCACCTCAGGAGGACCCGGCTATTGGTCCATGTTGTTGATGCTGCCACTGAGAATCCTATAAATGACTACAGAACTGTCAGAGAAGTATGTATTTTACCCTTTATGATTGAATTTTTTTTTTATCCATTCAGACTCTGGTTTTTTTATTGGTTTAACATCTTTATTTGAAGTTGTGGGTTATTTATTTTACACCCTTCTAACAATTAGAAGGGAGTTTACTTGGAAAATTGATCATATTATCTTTGATTAATTTCGTCTTAAAAATCATCTATTTGTAAGTCATGTTAAGATTTTTGTTGTTGATGATCACAACTCTTGTCTTTTTGGTATTTTGAGTCAGCTAGGTAAAGTATGCAAATAAATCTATCTCATTTAACGTGCAGAAAATAATTTGTGGTCAGAGCAGCTTTTCTTGTTGTAATGAGTTTCCCTTTCTTATCTGTTTTTAATCCTGCTCATTCTCTCTCCATGGCAATTATTCTGTTTTGCAGGAGTTGCGCATGTATAATCCTGAGTACCTTGAACGACCATACGTTGTAATTTTGAATAAGATTGACTTACCAGAGGTATGTGGTGTCGGAGCCTCTATGTGGGTTAAGCGAGTGTCTCCGAAAAAGAGAATTTCAAATTCTCTATTTTTTTAGAGTATTTTGAATTCCACTGATTTAGTTAGTTAAATTACCTGATAAAAATAACAGAATTTCAATTTCTTTTTAAATGTTTTATCCAAACAACTTATTTCACTCAAAAGAATTTCAAATTCATTAAAAAATGAATTACCTTATTAAATTACCCCATCCAAACACAAGGTAAGTGATATCTTTTAATTTCCTTTTATCTTGTAAAGGGAGGGCCAGTGCATCCTCCTGTCGGTCATTGTGTGGTTTGGCAAGGGTCATGTATGTTCAAGAAAAAGGCAAAATTATGTCACGTAACAAACATTTTCACCTAATTATAATTTTAGGCAAAGGACAGACTTCCATCATTGACTCAAGAAATTATGAGAATTGGCAACGATGGTGCTGCTTCCGAACCAAAACCTAGCCCTGAAGTTCCAGATCAATTGTCTGATGAAACTGACAGGAAGGAAAAAAGACTTGAGGAATATCCACGACCTCTCTCTGTTGTCGGAGTTAGTGTTCTGTAAGTGCTTGACAGTTTGTTTTTTATTTTATTTTTGAAAGTGTTTTTCTTCTTCACACGTGTAGTAATTGTGTAGACAATTTATTATATTATATTTTTAATAGTACCCTCATTGGCTTTGGTAAAAATTTCTTGTTGCTTGCAGAAAGGGTATCAGGATTAACGAGATGTTAAAGGAGATAAGGTCGGCTTTAAGGAAGTGCTCAGATTCCAATGAAGCATTGGCTTTCAGTGTGCCACCTTGAGAATCACGTGCTATATGCTTTCTTAAAAAATACTATTGCAGTTCAACGAGGCTTTTTTTGGCAAAGACTACACGTAAATTGGTTCTGGTATTAATTTGGCTTTACCAGAGAACAGAGATTAAGAGAATTATTACCAGTTCGTTTTAGAGAAATACTCGTGTGAGACGATGGAAACATTATGAATCTGATAGTCCAAGTTCCTCGAAGTGATATTGTTGTAAGCATCAAGATTGGCAATTTGACATGACAAGTTATATCATCTGTGTAGTAAAAATGTTGAAGATTTATGCAATATCTATGTCATATATTACTGCAAGAATAATGTCGGCCAGCCACATATATTGTTAAGAGACGATGTCAATGAAAGTCTTCGTGTATGTGCTCTCATTTGCTATGTTAGTTAATCTTCTAGACAAATTGTTAGTACCAACAAAACAACCTACTCTGGAGTATTGAATTGTGTACAACTCAGGCCCCTGTTAAAGCCGTTTTTTACTTGTCTTCATTGGGACTTCCATGACACCATAGCAACACCAATTCATGGATCTCTATGAGGTGTTTACTTATTTGAATTTATAATGTGAACATGAACGGTACTTCCCTGGGTCTATGCAACGTGTTAATTGTTTTCATATAACTGGCAAATGGTAGTTTTGCCAGCTAGAAGCAAAATGGTGCTTATCAGCGTTACTTTGAGTAGAAAGCTTGGAGTATAGTGTAACTGCACATTTGGACAGACATGTAAGTATGAAACGTACAACTTATCCCAATATGAAAAACAAACAAATAAAAAGTTAGGCGATAAACATAATGCCCAGGAGTCATGGTTTTGGAAACCTCAAAATTGGACAAAAAAGCAATGAGTCGTACTTGTAACTCTGCTCCTGGCTGATACCTTCTACCGTACACAGAGTGATACCAAATCGTGTTGTGCACTCTTCCCATATAAATCAGATTGGCCTGCGTGTATACAAGTATTAAATTAAATAATATAACATCTCTAGAATACTTAATTTCCAGTTTCTCCATCCACAGCTGTTACCTTTGTGGTTAAAGGTTTGTGTAAGGAGTCATTCATCTCATGGCCACCTATTATTATGACAACAAACCACTTGAGTTCTTTTTTGTATTTTCGTTTAATATGTATAGGTATTGAAAAGTGAATTTGAAGGATCCTCTGCACAGTTCTTTTATATTTAGATTTCCCAAGGATATTCCTTACCGGTGCTTAGAGGAACCACTTCTTTTTATTTTACAAACAATAGAAGAAATTAAAAGGTACTAACTAGTGTGACTGTGTAGGAGCAAAATGCACATCAATAAAATAGTAACACAACATAAAATGGCTATCAACTTTGGTAAACTGACACGTGTTGCAAGTGGCACTTGTGGTGTCTCAGTCCATTAGATCTGGTTTTGGCTCTTTTAAGGTACACTGGTGACTGTTTCCAATTCCGCACTTTGAAACAACTATGATCAGTTTCTCTGGCTTTTTTGTTAATCTCATTTCATGTGATTAATTTTTATTTCCCGGTCATAGTTATCTTGAACGGTTTCCTCCAAAAGTCACCGCACCCACTCAATAGTAAATGACTATATCCAAATCCAAATTAATTCCAAAGAAAAAAAAAAACAAAAAGCATTTACAGATAAACACCCCATTATTAAACAGAAACCGCTTTCTCTCTCCCACAGCTTTAATTTCCTCCATTATCTTTCATTATTTTTATTCAACATTCAAGGCCTCATTTATATCACACATTAAATAAAGCAAAGAAAAAAAAAAAAAAGGGAAATCAAGTAAGGATTTTTCTCTCGATTGTTCGCCACCTGAGTTTGTATACAAACAAAGGCACGAGCCAAGTGTGTAGAAGAGAAACCAACAGTGAGGCTCGTAGTTGACACGATTAGCCTGGTTCATCATGCCAAGTAGCTACTTAACTCCACTAAGGGCCACGTTTCAAACACTTGGAGTTTACTATTTACTCTCACACATTTATTATCTCAAATATAAATAGCTCCCATCACCCCTCATTGTCATTTCTCACAAGAAACCCTTCTCTCTCTCCTTTTGGTAACTCCCCTAGTTTGTTAGAAATTTGTCCAAAGTGTTGTGCAGCACAATGCTGAAATCAGGCATGGGAATTCAGGAGAGGAAGCAGGTGAAGAAACCATCACAAGCCAGTTCCAGAAAGGGGTGTATGAGAGGCAAAGGAGGTCCTGAGAATGCCAGTTGCACCTACAAAGGTGTGAGGCAAAGGACCTGGGGAAAGTGGGTTGCTGAAATCCGTGAACCCAACCGTGGTGCACGGCTCTGGCTTGGGACCTTTGAAACCTCTCATGAGGCTGCCTTGGCCTATGATGCTGCAGCAAGAAAGCTCTATGGACCTGATGCAAAACTCAACCTGCCAGAACTCGCTGTGCCTGCTGTGAATTCTCAGTATCCACCACCAAATCCTTCTCCCAACACTCAGATGAGTCAGATCCCCCAAATGCAACAACAGCCTCAGGTTCACCAAACCTTTGACGTTCTCAACGTCACTTCTTCTGATTTCAACATGGAAAACCCTTTTGTCTCCATGGTTTCTCAGCAGGTTGTTGAATCAGCACCACCAGTGTACACCAGCAGCGTCTCTATTGTCTCTCTTCCATCTGAGATCAACACCACCGTGCCAATGGAAAATTACTCCTCCTCCGTTCCTGTGGAGAACAACAACAACAACAACAACAATGACGTTCGTTCCTTCTGGGGGCCGACAATGAATGATACCATGCCTATGTTTGATGAATCCATTTGGACTGAAGCGGCTATGTCCCTTGATTTTCCTCCTATGATTGCAGATGATGGAAACAACTTCCCTGATGAAGTTGGTGCTTGGGACTCCCTGCAAACTCCTTGGTGCATGTAAATTGCCATCAAATTCAACCATCTCCTCAGACTCAGAATCAGACAGTAGCAATAAAGTATTATGTCTCGTGATAATGAATACCCTTACATCATCTCCTGGACAGTATTTGATACATAAAGATTATGTGTATATATAAGTGTTGTATAAAAATTATGGGGGGTGTGAAGTATATAGATTTAAGATTAACTAGGTATATATTACCTGTATGATAATATATGTCTATCATATAGTTAGACTTTGTCTGGAGGACGTCGTGTTAGCATGGCGCGGATCATCTGTGTTATATTACCAGAATATTATTATTATTATAAGCAGTGTATATTATTTTATAATGTTATATCTCTGTCTTAAACTTTGTCTTGAAAGTTGCCTAGAAGAAGTGCGCGACACAGTTCTCTTGTATCAGTAGTAATGTGAATCATATTATATAGCTCTTATACTAATGTAAGATAATACCTAAAGGAAGTCTGCGCAACACAGTACCACAGTACTCTTGTATCAGGAGTAATGTTAATCATATTATTTGACTCTAGTATCAGGTCATGATAATATTATATTACATTCTTATGTATAAACATTGACGAGATTCTTTTATTTTAATTAAAGAGAATATTATATATATATATATATTAAAGAAATACTATGGAATAATAGTAACCTTGGTTTGAATGATTATAATGTTATTGTACGTAAATATGACCTATTAGTGTTAAGGAAACGTAATGTGATGGACTAATAGGGATTTGACTTTGATTAATAGTTACAAGTCTATACATGCATGTGTCATGTATATGAAGAGTGATGAACATTTTGTCACTGTCCAACCAAAAAGACAAAACCAAGACCGACAGAGAGTCTGAGAGAGAAGAAGAAGTAACAGTGAGTTGGACTGAATTCACACCCATTAGTAACACATTTTGATTCGACAACCATCCGAAGCACTTCGATGGGTGACCAAACTGAAACCCGAAATAACCTGAAACCAACCCTCGTTCCTCCTCCGTTGCACCACCTTCCAAAATTCCCCTTGAAACCAACCCTCAATCCTCCTCAGCTGCACCACCTTCTGAAATTCCCCTCCATCTGCAGAAGATCCAAAAAATGTATATACACATATAAATAATATTATATTCTCTATTGTACAAGAAAAAAGAATACTTCTGCGTATACGATGCTTCATTTGAAGATTAGTTTTTGGTTTATAACTATTTTTTTTTCTTATCAATATTTTTTTTTTCCTTTCATTAAAGGATTTGGTCTTAACCATTATAGTTTATAATTTTTTTTTATCAATGTTTCAGACAATAACAGTGCATGTTATTAAGCCTGATTTTATATCTAAGATTTTTGGTTTATAACTTTTTTTTTGTTTTTTTTTTATAAACGTTATTTGTTGCATTAAGGGACTTGGTCTTAAACATTTCACTTCCTCATCAATATTTCTTTAGCAATGCATATTAAGCCTGACCTTAACTATATGCAAAATTAATGTTTAAATTTAAAGGATAGAACAAAAATTTATCACTATTTTGAAAAAATACACGCACATGTATGCACACGCACACATACGCACACATGCATACATAAAGTTGAAGTTTGAGAAACCTTTTCAGTTAAATAAATACTTCCTCCGTTCCAGATTATATGACGTTTTAGAGAAAAAAAATTGTTCCAAAATATATGACGTTTTACAAACCCAATGCTGCATTAAATATCTTTTTCCAAGATTACCCTTAATAAATACTTAGTGGGAGTAGTATATAATGAGTAATTAATTAGAGAGATAAAGGGTATACTAGGAAGTTACCTAATATTTTCTAGGAAATTTAACAAATTAATTGCATTCCTTAATACCTGTGCCAAAACCTTAAACGTCATATAAACCGGAACGGAGGGAGTATCTAAATATGAGAATGATAAAAGAACAATATATTTTAGTAACACTGACTACAAAAAACCTAGAAAACTAAACACATGCATTACAATAACTAATTAATTTTTCATGTTCTTCCTTTAGTTTTTTTTATCAGTAAATAAGGTATAATATATTTATAAATAACACAAGAAGTGCAGGAAAATACATAGAGCAGAGCCAAGTAACCGTCCGGTTAACAAGGTCCAAAATGATGATGTAGCAAATCTTACTATATACACTGTGCTAGTGCATATAGGAAGATTCAGATCCATACAAGAACCTGATAAAACAAAACATGGCCCCCCTCAAAGAGTTTAATCTACTTAGCTAAAATAAATTTACTAAACAACCATCCAACATCAAATCCTATGTGAAAGGTTATGCCAAAGACTTTAATTATTCATTTTTGCAGTGGCAGTGCAACGCGGAGGCATGCATCAATGTTTAAACAAGATTTTAGTATGGTGTGGAAATAAGCATGAAGGCATGTTCTTCCTTTAGTTATATGATACTTGCAACAACTCACTTACCTCACGTTCAAAATAAGATGAAGAGAAACATTTGAGGTATTATTAATCACACCTAACTGCAACTTTTACCTAAAGCAAAAATAATTAATGTTATTCAATTGAAAACATTAAATGAAAATATATCAATTGAAGTAAAGTATAGAAAAAAAAAGTGTGGAACTAACAGAAAAATTTGCACCAAGTAATTGCTAGTTTATAAGTGTAATTGAAATAGTTGCCTCAATATTATTGATTTTACATTTTTTAATTTTTATGTAAATTCAATTCAATGATAACTAATAATATCTAGTATTTTAATTATGCAAATCATGAATAAAGTTTTTTATCACGCTAAAAAATTGAAATCTCAATCTAAGAATTGTGATTCTTTCTGCATTTCAAATCCTAACATCAAAATGTGGCTTAGGATCACAAACAACAAACTCAACTGACTGAAACAAAAGGAAGCAAATGTATGTTTAGCATATGCTATTGAACTAGGAGAATTCTAATCAATATCCTAGATTACACTCCAAAGTGCATTTCTCACTTTCACATCATTAGAAGCAAAAGTGAGTAAATTGCAAGAGGAATAAAAAGGAATTCCTAATCATATAATCACGACAAGATAAACAGAATGAAATTAAATTCAACATTTTATTCTAAGAAATTGAAATCTCAATCCAAGAATTGTGATTCTTCCTACACTTCAAATCTTATCATCAAAATGGGGCGTCGAGATAAAAAAACAAAAAGAGAAGGACACAAATGTATTTCAAACATATACTATTGAGTAAGGAGAATTCTAGCCAATATCCTAGCAATTTGACTCTAGAGTGCATTTCTTGCTTCCATAGCATCCAAAGCAAAAAGGGAATATATATATCAAGCAAACTACCTAAGAAGCACAAATCCAGAAGGTCCAATGTCATTTACCATTGCATAACTAATCCAAACACTTAATTAATTAAAGAAAAACAATAAAAGAAATTCTAGCAACACATTCTCAAATACACTCTTTTGAAAATACTTTCTATTATTGGCTAAAATGTATTGATAATTTCAAAAATATATGGGTCCTACTTCTTATTTAATGGGTCTCAATCATAATTTTGTAATTTTCAATAAATTTTAACTAATAAAAGAGTGAGTAAGGAAAGGTACGTCTCTCTAGCGCTTCTCAAAGAATAAATAGCAAATTAAAGTTTATAAATGAGAATGAAAGATGTTTTCCCTATGATATCTTAGAACCATGATCAACAAAATCAAGCAACATATTTGCAATATCCTTATAAACCACTTGCCAGTACTTAACCTTAAACCAAGAATAATGGGAATATGTTAGCTCTAATGAAAATATCCGAATAGCACCTATTGAAAGCATAATATTATGTCTTGTTTAATAGCAAGGTAAAACTTTCTTTCTCATCATAATTTACCTTAGTCATAGCAATGAGCACAATCTTTAGGGTCTGACCTTCCTTGTCAAGAACTCCAAGTGCATACATGTCCTGGTGTCCAACTGCAACTTTGCTAGAATAATTGGTTATGAAAAAGTTCACATGACTGTTGCCTTTCTTCTCCATATGATGATTTACGCAGATATAATGCTCCATATGATGAACTCCTTGTAATAAAGTGCTAGAGTAAGGCTTGATAACGTGTAACTACTTGAGATGTTCCCACTTGAGTTACCTGAGCAAACCTAATATCAAATTTGCATAATTTAAACTTTAAATAAGGTGAGCTAGGAAACCAATATGTACACTTACCACATTCATCCAATGGGGCTTGATCATAATAAGTGGTTATAACATAAGCAGAGCACATACTACCTCTGAATCAAGGTGTAGTGGGTATGACTATGGAATTATAATGCAATTGAACTTTCCTCAATTTGGTTATGGTTTGCTTGCTAAAACATCATACCATACTTCTTGATTTCCAGAATTTGTTCCTAAAACTTAAAGTGTACTAGTACTACCTGATTATTCTAATTCTATTTTCTATAAAAAAATATATATGACAATTTTCTTTCTTGTTCTGTCTTTCATTTACTATCCTCAAGGTTATCAACTAAACTCTAAGAATGGCAAATATTGTCAATGCCATTTGGAGAAAAGTAGTCAAAGATGTAGATATTAAAGGTATGCTTTTAAGAAAAAAGGAAGCAATAGTATTGGCCCTAAAGCATTTGTACAAAAAAAATGTATATATTTGATGTATTTTAACTATTCTAATTGTGTAGGGTACCTAATTCCTAAGGACTAGTATGATGTGGCATCTCTTACTTTTTGGAAGGCATGAATTATGAAAACCCTTTGGAGTTTGATTCATGGAGATGGAAGATAAGCAAAAGATCGGGCATCAAAACTTGTATGATCTCATAGCTATAGAAGGAAATCATATTCACCAAGTTATTTATGAATGTAGAAAATCAAAGTTGGGACTAATGACAATTTCTTTACACCATTCATTGGTGGGTAAAGACTATGCCCTAACATAAAAACTATCAAGAGACTAGACCTCTCAATTTTCCTTCGCCATCTTGTTACAACTAGCTAGTAATAATGTGTCTAGAAAATTTAGAAACTACTTTAAATGATTTTGTATTATGCAGATGGGTTGCCGAAACAACAGTTAAGATGAAGAGGAAGCTCCCAATTAGTGTAACAACCATTAACACCTAATTGGATTGAAGAATCAAAGAATTCTTGTACAATAGTATTATAGATAGATGTAGATATTTAGTTTGGTCTAGAAAGTAAAATTTGAGTAAACAAAACTATAAGGTGACCTTCCCAGCAAAAAAATGGCAATGTATTCTTGTGTTGGATCTAGAGTCACATCGATTATCACAAGAGAAATATGACTCTGGGCCTTCTTATGATATTCAATAGGATATATGGTTAACACATAGTTGGTGAGTAACCTTCTGCAAGTGTAAATGTAGAAAGAAAAAAATAGTACAATCAAATTTAAAGTAATCAAGAACAAAATAATTGAAGAAAAAACAAATAAAGCAAAATCACCAAACGTGTGGATAAATTAGTACAGAGTTATTCTAACTTAATTGATAATCTCGAGTTTGATCGTGGATATGTAATTGCGTAAAATACTCAAAGGAAGAGCATTACCTCCCATAGAGGATACATGTTCTGCACCTTTGAAAGTCATTGCATTTTCATGGCAATTACTACTTAACAAAATTCCTACAAGAGTGAACCTATTCTGAAGAAAGGTAATAACTGAAAGTGATGGAGGTAAATGTGTATTTTGTGATCAATTTGATGAGGAGGCTACTCATCTATTTTGTTAATGTTAATTTTTCAATAGGATATGGAAGGGAATATCCAGACGGTGGGAGGAGGATTTTGCTACTCCACATAGTTTATTTGAACTATTTTCTCATTTTGTGTTGGAGTTTGGCAGGTATGGAAATAATACAATTTTGCAGATGATTTGGAATGCTGTGATTTGGGCTATTTTGGAGCATATAAATGGTATCATTTTTTCTGGTGTGGTTGTTGATCCTTTCTTGGTGTTAGATAGGATTAAAGTTTCATCTTGGAAGTGATTTCTAGTGAGATCTAATTGTAAGTTTTGTTTGTTTCCTTACTGGCGTATTAATTTGAGAGGTTGTATTGCCTGATTAAGGTAGAAATTTATGCTTACATGTGACTAAGACTATGTTGGATATGGGTTAGAGTATCCCTTGTACTCTGCTTAATTTGTTTGCCTTTTAAAAAAAGAAAATAAATGAAACAAGAAAAAAAACATAAAAGTGAAAAATAGAAGCCTCTCATATGGATAAAATGCAAAGGAAAAGAAGAAAAATAGGAAAAATTTCCTCACAAATGTATCTCAATTTGGATCTTCAATGAAACAAAAAGGAGATTGGACTATGATGAACAAATCCTTAAGGTGGTTGATATGAAATAACAAACAACAAAGTAAGAGGAAAAATCATCCAAGCTTCCTCAATCTTAATGTAACAATTAATTATTGGAAAAACCAAAATAATATGTATATTTTCTATTTTCAATAATGAAAAAAAAAACTTAGTAGGAGATAAATAAATAGCTCCAAAAGGTAAATCAACAAATGACAAGTAATTTGTATATTTTCTCACCTAAATAAAGACCCAGGGAAATCACTGAGTGCATGGATCAATTGGCACAAGGTTGTTCCAAATTAACCAATGGTCTCGAGTTCAAGCCTAGATATGCATTTGAGTTAAATACTTGAAGGAGAGCTTTGTTGCCTATACTAGTTTTCCTAACTTAAGTGGAATTGCCTCTAATTCTTATGGTCTTTAAAAAAAAGAGATTTGGAGAAGAGACAAAACAACTAAAAGAATAAATGAAATATGGGTGATTATTTAGGCCATGCAACACCCCCCCTCCCCCAAAAAAAAAAAAAAAGATATTGAGATTGCACAAATCAAAGAAGAGACTGAATACAAAATCGAATCTATAAGACAATAGAAATCAAATACAGAAAAAAGGAAAAAAAATATTGATATCCTCAAATTTTAAACTCACCAGAGAGCTTGAGAAGGAAAGGCGGCCAAGGAATCCAATTAGGAGATCCTTTCATGCCAGCAACCCAAAAAAAAGAAAGAAAAAATAATGAGATTGTAGAAGCCAACTAAGAAAGGGGCATAGATTTGAATGAGGCGCATAGGAGAGAAACAAACTCTTATTTGTATGAAGGGAAAATGTTTTTCCATTTGCAACATTGTAAAATTGAGAGAAAGATAGACAATTTTCCTTTTGCAAACTATAATGAAGCTTGAGCGACAAAGAGATAGAGACATTTGAGAGAGAGTTGTGGATTTGTGTGAAAGAGATAAGCATGAGATAAGGAGAGACGTTTTTCCTCCTGCACACTAAATAAAATGTATTAGTCAATGAACATATTAAAGATGCACAAATACCCATATAAGAATTCTACCAAAATAAGCATAAGCACACACGCGCGCGCACACACACACGTGCACGCACGCACGCGCGTGCGCGCGCGCACACACACACACTTAATGTCATCCAAAGGGGCATCGAACTTGAATGTGAAGCCAAAGAGATACTAGAAGAGGTCATTAGTGACGTGAAAAACGTTGGTGAGAATGATGTTTACCGTGTTGTGTTCTTCACAATCAGTGTAGAGCTTGGATTTTGTTCGAACCATAATAGTTGTCCATTGTTCTTGTTGAATTCGGAAAGATTAACTGTTAATGTTTCTTCAAATTCGAGGGTTCTGTTGTTTTATTAAATTTCTTAGGAGAAATTTAAATTTCTTGAGTAATTAGGATTCTCCCATTTTTTATTACTTCCAATTAGAGTTATTAAGTGTTCAGTCTAGGTTGAAGAACCAAATTGGGGGGTCTACTATTCAATCCATGTGCCATATAATTTGATGTTGAAGAACAGAAATCAAAACCCATGTTGCAAGATGATGACAAAGAGTGGAACACAGAGAAAGATAGAGAGAATGCGTGCTACGTGGAGTAGAGGATGGGGAGGAGAGAGAAAATGTTTTTTATATTTTTAATAAGTATTAAAATTAAATTATTATAATATCCCTACTCTAAATTATCTAAAACAAAAAGATGAATGGGTAACTTTGTCACAAATTTGTGATGTAGGTTGCTAATGTACTCATTAAAAAAAGAGTGTGAGCACGTACACACATAGAGAGAGAGAGATTGATATGGATAGACATATATAGAGAGAGAATTTGAAAATAATTAAATCATTTTTCAATTCAGTAAAATATTACACTTTTAACAAAAAGAAATGCTAACAACACAGTCTTTAACACATTCTTTTGAACACACACAATTAATCTCTCTTATTGATTGAAATTTATTGAAAATAGTAACAAATTGTGGGTCTCACATCTTATTTAATGAATATCTCTCATAATTATTTTAATTTTTAATAAATTTTAACCAATAATTTTTTTTATTAAAAAGTGTGTTATCACTCCCCTTAACAAATACCACAACGCTAATCGAATAGGGATAACACATTATCAATGATATCTTGAATTCATGTGCATAAAATAATGAATTCATAAGAGGAGGCAAATAATAAATCATAGAAGAACTTCGTCTTGAATATTAGTATATTTATAGATAAACCAATAATTTAATAAATATAAATTAGTATATATTAATATACTTTTACGAAAATATAAATGTATTAGATATGATATAAATATATATTTTAGTGAATAAAATATTCAAATTAGATGTTCAATATTTATATAATATATTTTTAATTAACCTTCTAATATATTTATATTTATTAAATTATTAATTTATCTATTAATATACTAATACTAATAATATTATTAGTATTAATATTTATCAGTAATGATATTAATACTAATAAGTTATATATAAATTTGCTTATTTGTAATAGAAAATATATGTGCAATTTTGGTTCTAATTGAAAGTATATAGATTTCTTTGATATAAAAATAAATATAAAAAATTAAATTGAAAGAGACAAGAGATTAAAAAATCTTTAAAAATATGTTTGGTAAATTTTTTTATTAAAAATGAGAAAATAGGCTATAAACTGACAATGTAAAGTAATTTTACACGATCATTCAATCACAAATCATCGTGTATGATAAATTTGTTGACTTTTACAATAACTACTTGAAAGTCATACTAACGGTGATTTTTTATTGGTTGACATTGTAAAATAATTTTTATATTGACAATGCATAACCATTAAACTTTTTAAAAATACTCTCATCAAAATAACTTCTACAATTACTCTCATTTAAAATAGGTATTTTGTTTATATATTCAGAAGATTTTTGTGGTAGGTGATTCATATATTTTCAAAAGATGTTAAGCAACTCAATTAGTAGACCGAAACTTGTGGATATACCTCGAATTTGTACTGAGAGTCAAAGATATTAATTACGGTGGTTAAAAAAAATGTTAAACAATATTTGAAATTGAAAATCGGATCATGAATAAAAATAAAATGAACACTTTCCACTTGCCTTGTCATTCACAGACACTTCACACTACATAGAAACATGAGTAAATTACACGAATCTTTTCTGAATTTTACATATATTACATCGACATCCTCTGTCTTTTTAAACATTACTTTTGACTCCCTGTAGTTTAAAAAAGTAGGAATGTCGGTGTAATATAAATAAAACTCAGGGAATGTCCGTGTAATATAAATAAAACTCAGGGAGAATCCATGTAATTTAGAATCAACAAATAGAAATTTTTTTATATATTTTAAAAAGACAAGAAGTGTCAGTATAATATATATAAAACTCAAAAAAGTCCGTGTAATTTACTCTAGAAACATTGTTAAGCCTGCATCAGAACTCTAGTCGTTGGTGTTTTGCTCATGGCATTATCCAATCAATATATGCATATTGTCATGACTAGTCAAATAGGATCATATAAAAAAGAAAATGATTCAGAGCAACAAAAAAAAATCTTGTCAATGACGTAATTTCTGTCCACGGATGTAGTGCATATTTAGATTAAAATTGTGAGAGTTTAAAAACATTTTTACTTAGAAATAATCATTTTTCTTTTTTATTTGATGCATTAAAATTCATTTTTGTACGTTAAAATTCACAAAAATACTTTTCAAATTTTAATCAAAACATTGCCGTAACAATTGAAAACCTCGACTACCCTCTCAATCATCCTAATGTCCTACAGGACCAACACCATTCAATTTAAATCCTTTAAAATATATATTCAATCCGTCATTTTTTAGTCTTTTTAATTTGTATTAAAATATTATTAATGATACTTTCATTTATACTTTGTTAATAAAATAATTTTATCTTAACAATTCATATATTAATGTTTTTTTAGAAAAGTATTTGTCATCTTAAAAAACTAAAAATTAAATATCACGAGACCAAAACAATTAGGTAACGTATAATTTTGGCTAAAATACATTTTAAGTTTTTCGTCATATTTTTTTTTTAAAGTTTTATAAGTTATATTTTGGTCCTTAGAAGTGTTCATAAGGTTAAATAATCTGTAAACTCAAACTGAACCGATTTAAACACATTAATTTAGATTTTGGCATTATTTGGATCAAATTCGACTTGTTCAAATTTGATGAGTTTTAGTTTGAGTAATAGATTTATTTTTAATCTTGCTACTCCAATAATCCAAATCATTGACCTAAAATTTTCTTTTTAATTATTTATATATTTTATATTTATTTATTTATTATTGTTATTTACAATTTTTAGAAAATTTTAAACAATATTTAACTTTTTGGATTCGATATACCTAACCAACCATCATTGATCGGGTTGGTTTTGTACAAGATTGATAAAAAAAAAAAAACTACACAAATACAACTCAACTCATTAAAATATTTTGATTATTGAATAACGAGTTTTGAGTGTGTTTGATCCAACTTTTTTTTAGCTTTTTTTTTTAAAAGGAAAAGTTGGATAAAAAACTTTTCATAAAAAAAGTTCATAAAAAATTAAGGTACTTATTTTATTAGAACAAAATTTTAAGATAAATAATTTTTAATTAAGCTAGTAGAGGAAGTTCTGTTATAACTTATGCATAGCTTATTCACAGTCTTTTTTTCAAATTCCAACTCATTAGCTTTCCCATTACAACATTTAAGGTACTTATTTTATTAGAACAAAATTTTAAGATAAAAAGCATTACTTCTCAATTTTGAGTACTTCATTAGCTTTCCCATTACATAATTTTGACATATTTTAATTTATTTTAATTTATGTTTATTTATTGTGAGGTCTTAATTTTTTTAAATTATTTACTTTTAAAAATTAAAAATATTAATTATTTTAAAATTAAAAAAATTTCAGTACATAAAATAAAAGAATGTTACTAAAATGAGTAAATAATATAGTTAAATAAAACTTTATAATTTAAAATTTAAAATATTTAAAATTTTTATTCTTTACTTTTAATTTAAGTTTCATTTTTTTTAAAAAGTAATTTGCAGTTAAGTTTTTGAAATTTTAATTACAATAATATATTTATTAAATATTTTTTGGAATGATTTTTTAAATAATTTTTAATGTATATTGACATTATTGAATTCTATTTAAATAAATTATTTTTTATCTTCAAAAAATATTATTAAACAATAATGTAGATGTTTTAAATATTTTATCTTTTCTAATTCGAATTTAAATTTATTTAATTAATTTTATATATAATAAAATATTTGTAAATCATCTTTAAAATTATTTTTTATTAATTAAAATGATTTTGATATTTTTAAAACTATTTTAAATGTATTGATTACATGAAATGAAAGAATGATGAGTAAATAACATAATTAAATCTAATTTTTGTTTTAAAATATTTATAATTTTTATTCTATAAATTTAATTTAGATTTTAGATTTTTTAATTTGTAATTAAGTATTTATATTCTTAATTACAAAAATATATTAATAAATAATTTTTGGATTATTTATTAACTTATTTTTAATATATATTGAGATTATTGAATTTTGTATAAATAATTAGTATTGACTAATAATATATAAATTTTTAAATATTTGATCAGATTTTAATTAATACTCACATTTATTTAATTAATATTACTTATAATAACATATTTATAAATCATTTTCAAAATTAACATTTATTAATTAATTTTTTGACATTTTAATTATTAAAATTGAAAATATATATAATTTAATACTTTTATATATTTTTATTATCATTAAAATAAATTTATGTTGATTAAATTAATTTTAGATTTTTTACCAATATATTCTTTCATTGAGTTAGACAATTAATTTTAAATAAATTTAATTGTCTTTCATCAAACAACTCTTAACCTAAGAAGAGCTTTAAAACTAAATCAAATAAAAATGACTAAATATCTTCTACTTTATTTTTAAAATTCTTATTTTAATCTTTAATTTTAAAATATATTCTAAGTTAAAAAAAAAATAAAAAAAAATTAGGCCATACATAACTATACTCGTCCTAACTCAATCCGCGTACACATCTAGTAATCTTTAAAGTGTTTATGTAGTATTAGACGTTATGTTAATAATAATAATAAATGCTAGTGTAGAATAAAAAAGCAAGCTGTTTTGGCTTACTCGTTCGTTAGAACTTAGAAATCACATATGGAGGCAGGAACAGAAGGAGAAAGAGGACTCTGAAAATCCCATAACAAGATGCTGGAAGCAAAAGATGCATTACTATTACTATGGTGTTTTTTCATTTCCCCACTCAAGATTCTTTGGGAATCTCTGAAAATCGTACAGAGCAACAAGCTAGTATTTTGTTCCATCCTCTGTTTCTCAACGCTACCTCTCTCTTTCCTAACCTTCACCCTCACAATCTCCACCCACACCCTCCGCTCCCGCATCTTCCACCTCGAAGCCGTCGCACGCGTGGCCTCCACGCGCGTCGAGGCGCGCCACGTGTGGCACGAGTCCCGCAACGACGCCGTTTCGCTCCTCCGCACGCGCGCCCTCTTCGCCCTCCTCTCCTTCCCCCTCTCCCTCGCCGCCGCCGTCTCCGCCGTCCACGCCACCGCAGCCGCAGCCCAGGGCAAGCCCGCCACCGTCAGGGTCGGCAACTGGAAGCGCCCCGCCGTCACCGTCGTCTTAGTCTACGTTGTCCTCATGGCCTTCGCCCCCGTGCCACGTGTCCTCGCCGCAATAACGCTCACGTCTCCGCCGTGGATTCGGATCCTAGTTCGGGCGATCGGGTCGGGCGCGGAGGTGTACCTCATGGCAGTGCTGAGTCTTTCCCTTGTGGTTTCCGTAATGGAGGATCGGGTCGGGTGGGACGCAATTCGGGTCGGGTCGGGTTTGATTCGAGGGAGGAGGTTCTGCGGGTGGGTTCTTTCGGCTTTGTTCGTTATGGTTTCGGGTTTGATCAATCGTAATGTGGAAGCGTTGTTGGAGAATCAGAATTCGGAGATTGGTGTTTTCGATAAAACCGTATTGATGTGTTCGTATGCGTTGGTCGTGCTCGTTAGTTACGTGGTTACTACTGTGTTTTACTGTGATAGCCGAAGACATCACGACAATATCAAGGAACCTCAACCTCAAGATGATGAAATTGAAGACATTGTTGCTGATTCGTCCCAACTGTAACTTATATATATATATATATATATATATATATATATATATATATATTTGTTTTCTTTTTCGGGTTTAGCTGAAATATCTTAAAGATTTAAATAACTTATTTCCAAATTTTGTTTTGGATTTTGATAAATTTTTTCGTTGTTTTAAGTTATATATGAAAATTTTTGTTTTGAGTCCTTACAGTCAATTAAGTGATAACGTGACATGATCCGAATAGATTTTTCCAATATATATAAATCGTTGAGATGGTATCACATTATCACTTAATTGACGGTGGTAGGGACCAAAAATAAATTTTTTAATATATCATGGATTCAAAACAACGAACATGTACTCAAAGCAAAATTTGAAAATTCATAGGAACCTAAAAGTTATTTAAATTTATCTTAAATAGCTTTTTTATGCTTTTTTTTAATGAAAAAAATGTAATAATTCATTTTTAAAAGGTAAATTATGCATAAGACAAATAAGGGTGTGTTCCAAAAATTAAGACAAATAAGAGTGATATAGATTTTGCATTCCTATTAAATATAAGGTATAAATATCTTTTTAATTTTTGTAATTTAGTATTTTTTTATTTTTCATCCTTAAAAAAAATTGATTTTAGTCCTTACAAATTATGTTTCTTTTATTTTTTGTCCTTAAATTAATTTAGATAACATTTTTAACAGTAAAAAAACGCTATCGAAATCACTATAAGGATAAAAAATAAAACAAATATAATTTGTGAGTACTAAAATAAAAAAAAAAATTGCAAGAACGAAAAGTAAAAAAATATTAAATTACAATGAATAAAAAAGTATTTAAACCTAAATATAAGCATCTTGTTAATATTTCTCATTTTTTTTTCATTTTCTCTTTTTCTATTACGTTGCTAATTATATTAATTATTATTTTTTTCTCTTGTTTTAATCTCTCTCGATATAGTCACACAAAGGGCACATGTGCAACAGTGCAAGAATCATTTTCCATCCAATAAAATTTAGAGAAACCAGAAAAGCAAAAAACTTGGTGCGTAGGATCATTGCCATGCCCAAGTTGCCAAGTTGGTTAGCTTTTTGAAAATTTGACCTGTATTGATTTTGATTTTCAACTAGGCTAGACCCTATCTGCAACTCCAAAATAAAATAGAAGGGTTTGTGCATAACAGGAAACCACTCAAACCAGGGTATAGGTTGTTTTGTCAGCTTTTTAAATTAGAATTGTATAAAGTAATCAATTCGGCTCTCTAAGAGTAAAAATAGGTTTAATGACGTGGTCTAAGAGTAAAAATAGGTTTAATGACGTGGTGTAACAAAATCATATGATAGCTTTCATCATTTATTTAATTAATTATCATAAATTAAAGTATTGTTTAGTAATTACTTTTATTAAGAGTGTTTTAAGTGTTTTTCCAACAAAAATGTTTTAAGAGTGTTTTTTTAAACTTTTATATATTTCTTTTAATCTATTTTTCATATTTATTTTAAATTAAATTTCAATATTTTTAAAAATAATTATCAATAACTAAAAATAATTTTATATCACAATATAAATTGTTTATCATTCATCTAAAATTTAATTTATATGATTAAAAATGTTTATTTATTACAAGTTTTAATTACAATTTTAATTATAATATAATTTATAAATTTAAATGTATTTATTTATTATAAATTTTAGTTATATAAAATAAATATTTATCATGTACAATGTATATAATAAAATACTAGTTTCATGTGGATATATAAATTAAAGGAATAAAATTTCTAATTTGTTTTACTTCTGATTTTGGTTAAATGCGGTTTTGAAAATTTGGATATATATATATATATATATATATATATATATATATATATATATATATATATATATATATATATATATATATATAAACTTTTCTAAATGAATATATGACTATTAGTGCTTAAGCAAATTGTCAAACTTTCATTTTTTTTCCCCAAAAAACAAAATAATTATTTCACTTCTCAAGTGTAAAGGTAGTAGTAAATATATAATAAAGTTTAGGTTTTGAGAAAAATTTTCAATTACAATAAATATCTAGATATTTACATGATTTTAAAAATGATATTTAAATATATTTACAAGTTTTTTTTTGTCACAATTATATTGGTGTAGAGTATCCATCTAACTCAGTTGGTTGGACAGGATGTGTGAGTTATTGTAAACCTCCTGGTAAAAATAGTATCCATCAACTTTGGTGATGACAAATTTCTGTCAGAAAACTTAATTGATCGCTTTTAATGGGTCTCTTTTCATAATCACGATTTTTTTTCCACCCACAAGGTTCAAATCAATATCGTGTTTAAGGGGGACAGAGCCCGAGCCCAATTCTACTTAGACTAATAACATGCTCGTACATAAGTTTTTTTTTTTAAAAAAAAAACTTGTTTACCTTTTACTTTTTTTTAACAGCTGTTTACTTTTTACTTTTAAAATATCTAGATATTTATATGATGCATAAAACAAGTAGTCAAAACATATATATGAAAAAAATTCTTTAGAAATTTGATGTTAATTATTAGAATATTTTATTAACTTGAGTTATGGAATCTTCTAACAAGTTATACATTCAAGTGTCTAAAAAAAATTAGGTTTTTTCATTCTCTCTAGTGTTTAATGTTTTCCAAAAACAAATTCTACCTTGACCAAAAACAAACATATATGAATGTGTAAAAATGTCATCACATAACATATGTTTATAAAAAAATGAGGGGAATTATATTTAAAATACATGGATAGACACGTTAATTTAAATATGAACAAACAAGTACATTAAAACGGTTAAATTATAATTAGTAAATGCTCCCACATGAAATTATATAAATTTTTCATTGCTTACAATTACAAAATTTTAACAAATGCTTGACACTATAAAACTATCATTGCTTATAAATTATATAAAACCAACATCACACATGGAAAATTACTTCACTAAGGTTCTCGAGAACAACATATTAGGGGAAGTTTTGTTTCTTTTGGGGGGAAATGAACGAGGCTATCCCTGTATTTAATGATTCCATTTGGATTGAAGATGTTATGTCCCTTGAGATGCATGTAAATTGTTATCAAATGATCTATCTAATGAGATAGTATATTAGTAACGTATGTTTCATCCATAATGAATACCTTACATTAGGATAATACTATTTAAATAGTATCAACTACTTGTATAATAATATATGTCTATCTTATAAAGTTTGTCTTAAAAGTTGTCTAGAGGAAGTGCGTGATGCGGTTATTTTGTATTAGTAGCAATGTAAATAATATTATACTATTGTAAGTAAATATTACATGGAATGTCAATTTTTAACGGTATATTATTGTATATAAATCTACATAATAGTATTAAAGAATGGTGATGGAGTGCACATTGTCACCATTCTTTTATATTAAAAAGAACATTACCATTATGTAAAATATATAAGAATATATAGTGAAAGGTGTTGATAGTTTTATCCCTTTACAAAAATTATATTATATGTAAGTATTAAATAATAGTGTTAAGTAAATATAATGGAAAAAATAATACCTGTGACTTGTTTGGTTATATTGTTATTATATGTAAATATTACCTAATAGTGTTAAGGAAATGTGATGGAGCTATGGCTTGATTTTTATAATGTTTGTACCTGTATGCGTAAATAATCTTTTATTCTCTAATGTATAAGAAATAAGAATATTTTTCTGTAGACAATGTGTTTTTTTTTTTTAAATTTGTTCAGTTTTGGTTTATAAATAGTTTTTTATCAAACTTTTTTTTTTTTTTTTGCATATAGAGATTTTGTCTTAAACATTGCAATTCTTTAACAATATTTTTTTTATCAATGTTTTAATTAAACACTAACAATTCATGTTGTTAAAATGTTTTTATATGCAAGATTAAAGTTTAAATATAATATATATATATATATATATATATATATATATATATATATATATATATAAAAGTTGAAGGAATAAAAAATTCTAGTCATCTTATTTTTTATTTTGGTTAAGTGGTTTTGAAATTTCGAAGAGATATGTATATATAAATAAAGAGTTACTATACACTGAGTAACTTTGTTAAACGATATTCATAAAATAACTTGATTTCTACTTTCTATCTATATTTTAACTTTTTAAAATGAGTATATGACTGTTAGTGCTCTAAGAGCAAAAGAAAATTTTTAAATTTTCATTTTTTTTCTTCAATAAAATAATGACTTCATTTTTCAAGTGTAAAGGTAGTAGTAAATACATAATAAAGTTTAGGTTTGAGAAACTTTCTCAATTACAATATTTATATAATTTTAAAATGATATTTACATGATGTTAAAAATGATATTTACATGATGCATGTTAAATTTGTTTAAAGATATTTACAAGTCTTTTCTTAAAGACTTGTTTACTTCTTTACTTTTAAAATATCTAGATATTTGTACGATGTATAAAACATGTTTAGCAAGGACATAAAAAAAGATCTTTAGAAATTTGATCTTAATTATTAAAATATCTTTATAACTTCAGGAATCTTCTAACATGTTATAGATGCAAGTGTCTACAAAATTTAGATATTCTTACATTATTTTTTAGTGTTTTAAAGTTAAATTCCTTTGTTTTTAGTATTTTAAAGTGTTTCGACGACAATTTCTAGCTTGACCAAAAATAAACCTATATGAATGTGTAAAAATGTCACAACATAACATATGTTTATAAAAAAATTGAGGAAGATTATATTTAAAATAAAAATAATTAATGATATTCAAATGAAAACATTAAATAGGAAAATATTGATTGAAATATAGAAACAGAATGTATGGAAGTAACCAAGCAATAATAGAAAAATATTACTAATTTTACATTTTTTTTAATTTTTACATTCATTCAACGATAACAAATAATATATGGTATTTTGATTATGCAGACAAAGTTTTTGAGCATGCTAAGAAATTGTAATCCCAATCCAAGAATTGTGATTCTTCCAACATTTCAAATCCTGTCATCCAAATGTGGTCAAAAGAGAAAGACACAAATGTATTTCTAGCATATGTTGTTGTTGAGCCAAGAGAATTTTAACCAATATTTTAATAATTCTATTCCAAATTCTATTTCTTGCTTTCACATCATCCGAAGCAAAAGTGAATATATTGCAAGAGGAATAAAAAAAGAATGAAATTAAATTCGACATCTTATTTCCAGAATTGAAATATCTCAATAGAAGAATTGTGATTCTTCCTACACTACAAATCTTACCATCCAAATTAAAGGAGGCCTCAAGATCACAAACAACAAATTCAATTAACTAAAAGAAAAAGACACAAATGTATTTCTAGCATCTGCTATTAAGTGGGGAAAATTCTAACCAATATCCTAGCAATAACACTCTTGAGTGCATTTCTTACTTCCACGTCATGCAAAGAAAAAGGAAATAATTACCATTATATTAATAAATCCAGAACCTCAAAGAAAAAGAATAAATAGCAAATTGAAGTTTATAAATGAAAGCAAAAGAGGATGTTTTCCCTTTGATATCTTAGAACCATGATCAACAACATCAAACAACATATTTACAATATCTTGTATACCACTTGCCAGTACTTATCCTTAAGAATAATAGGAATACTTTGGCTCCAATCTGAATATTTAAATAGGACCGGCACAGGAAGTTCCATGCCGCAACACCTTTTTTATTTTTATTCTTTAGAAAATTGGATTTAGAGCCAACGTCAGATGCCGCATGGGCTCTCAATCTTAAAAAAAAAAAAAAGAGTTACACGTGTGGAACACACTATTACCAATTTACCACTGGCAAAATCCCAACAAAAAAAAAAATTGCACTGTTTGGACGTTGCTTAGCTCTTTTTGGTAAAATTGCACTGTTCTTTGGGCCTACAGGTCCAGGATAAAACAAACAGTGCAACTTTTTTTTTTAATGTTTCTCTTGGTTTCTTCACTAGACAAAACAAACAGAAGGCTAATAAAGAAATTACGTGGGAAAGGAAAATAATTTATGAAGACTTAGATTTCAATTTTTTTTTTAAATAAGAGATCTAGTAAAAAAATAAAAAATAAAAAAGCTTTGTTAATTAGTAAGACATCCTTTGAGAGAAAAAGCACGAATGAAATGTGGCTCTTTATTATTGAATAATAATAAGTTAAAGATTCAAAGGAAAATTCGATATCTAATGGAAATCATGGTGGAACATATTAAACTTTTGTCAAAAAATTATTTCATACCATTTAGAATTTCTCATAAAAAAATCATGAATGTTAGAGAGATTAAAAAATATGTAAACCTTAACATTAATTTAAACAATGAAACCACTACTTATTAATTATTAAGCATGCACTTAATTGGTTATAATAATCAAATTAAAATGTAGTTTATATTAAATTTATTTTAAAATATTTCCTGTCAATTATGAAAACATTTTAATATGACTATTTTTTTTTGTCTAGACCATGTATATCATTCACAGGAGATAATTCTACTCAAGATGGGTAGAACAATTATAATGACAAATAAATATTGGCATGTTCTTATTAAATAAGAAATTTCATAATATACTTAAATAATTTGAACCACACTATTATTATGATTGGAATTATAGTCGCTTAACTCCAACTTGTATTATATCTTTATAAAGCCCAAACAATTCCAAGAAAGATTAGATCATAGTCAACACCGAAAGTGCATGCTAAGATAACGTATAATTGTCTATAAGGGATTTTGGGTTATGAGCTAAGGATTCTAACACATTTGACATCTATATATACACAACTAATATTATTATGAAACGTACACATTATTATAAAGTGACATCTCGCCACTCTAATGGAATTATTACTAACTTCAAACTCGTAACCTCATCCATTCTAAGAAAGAATAACTATATATATATATATATATATATATATATATATATATATATATATATATATATATATTGTATGTGTACTAAAATATGCATAATAAATAGTTTTATAAATAGTTAGTTTTAGAGAGAGAGAGAGAGCTGGTTCACAAACCAATCAAATTGAGTTGTACATAACTCAAGTTCAATTCATTTATTTAACGAGTTCAACTGTTAACTCAAGTTCAATTCATGTGGTTCATGAATTAAATTTAATGAGTCAATCATTGAATCAAGTTTCAAATTATGTTGGAGTTGGTTTAGCTCATTGTCAAATCTAATTTAAGGGATTAGAGATATAGGTTATTCACTTATTCGTCATGAACTGAAGAGACAGCTAATCTATTCCGTTTTGCTTTTTGATTAAAGCAAATTGTGAAACGTTGACATCTTCCGGGGGGGAGGGAAGGTCATAGAAGCAAAGTTTGATTGAAAGATTGAGGAAAAAGAATAGTAAGAGTGAAATGAACCTTTATTGTAATTATTAATGGGCATGATCATTATGGTAGACATTTGCTTCTTCCTTAAAGTGAGAAGTGGTGAGAAGACGATAGCTCTAATTGACAGAGGAACTGTTCTTACCTTGGTAATTTAAATGTAAAGAAAAAGGGATATTTTAAAACACTTCCTCAACAGCTCGTGACAATAGTCAATTAAGACCATTTTGACATGGCTAGTAAAGCAAAAGATAGAAAGATGCGTAGAAAAAGAGCAAACCAAGCAAAGGAAATAGATACCCTTCGCTTGATATCATCAGAAAAGGAAAAGCATCAATTGATCATCTTGATAAAGTAAACTTTAAAAAAAAGGGAGAATTAACTTAATATATGATCATGGATCTCAATGATTCACATATAGCCTTTAAGGATATGATCTTGGGATCTGTTGGTTGAATATGCTTACAAATTTCACCTAGAATTTTGTCGAGTTGTCTGTGTCTTTAGAAGAATTAACAATGACAAGTTAGCTTGTAGCCTCGTGGCAGTATCTTACCAAACTCTTTATATCGGTCCTTATTTCTTGGCCTTTATTTGCTTGTCATATTTTATAACGACATAATAGGGACAATGGAAATTAAGCTGACTGGTCCATCGTACATCAAGACGACACAATCTATAATTAGATTCAAATTAAGCTAAGTGAGTGTAATTAGAACACGACAATGTTATATACAAAAGAATTAACCCTCTAGAAAATATCATGCAGTCACATACGCTGGCCATTGCTAAACCACATGCATGCATCAAATTATATATGTGCTTCATTTTGAGCTTATTTCTTGCATTTCGTTATAATTTGTGCGTGATATATTATGTGAAAGAGATTTTGATTGAATCCGACCGAAATGATTATTTTGCTTGAGAGTGATTATTTATGGCTTATCAACACATCTTCATGCGCTTAGCCTACTCACAAAACAAGGGAAATTTTATGCGTCTTTGTCCCTTCTCTTCCATGTCATATAATGATATATCATAAATAATTTCCTTTCGCACGACCCAGAAAACAAAATTTCTTTTCTTAAATCAAACCATAAATTAATTAACATACAAAAGCATATTGGGGGATTTCAGGCTCTAGGCCCCACTTTAAGTGGCATCCACCATTACAATCATTCCCACAAATCTCTCATTCTAAATGACCTACTAAAAAAGCATTTGAATTAAAATAAAAAATAAAAAAGAAAGGAAAAGATGAAAACCGGTTCCAACACACACAAGCTTGCTGACACAAGATAGTAGTAATAGTAGTAACTAGTAAGGTATAACTGGTATCATTTTTTCCCTTTTCTTTTTCTTCTTCTCACCAGAAAATGGTGTGTGGTTTGAAGTTGGAATTTTCTTGTTCAAACATTCTCTGTTGATGAAGAAAGGAGTGGCTGAGCAAGTGATGCTTTGGCGTGGCTTGCGGGCCTGATGATGCTATGCTCAGTGGATGCAATCGCAAGCTGTTCCCTTGCAAACCTCCTCTCTTCACTTTTACCCCACAAGACAAAGTACAGTCCCGCTACAATCAACACTGCCCCAATGATCCTATATGACATCACAAAGGCAAGAACCAAATTAGAACAAATATTATTATTATTTTAGAAAAAAAGTAAATTATGAGGGAGCAAAAAGTAAGCAACAACATAAAGAACAAAGAAGCACACGAGACACAATCTTCTGTTCAATATGTCCTATAGTATAATTCTTCTAACTTTTTTAACCCTCTGGAATGTAGAATCATTCAGCCGAAGCCCCT
Organism: Pueraria montana var. lobata; assembly: GCA_026413185.1. Taxonomy (NCBI): domain Eukaryota; kingdom Viridiplantae; phylum Streptophyta; class Magnoliopsida; order Fabales; family Fabaceae; genus Pueraria; species Pueraria montana. Next base: position 1,556,401 of record CM048646.1, on the reverse strand, counting down.
TTTCAGGTCTCACCGAAAGGTAACAAATTAAATTGTACCTCTACCTCCTTGTCGTTTAGAGGCTTTTGTCATTAATTTTCTAAATCTCCACACCACAAAAATACCCTTCATCATTCTTTTAGGTCGTCATTTCGGACTCAGCAGCATATTACATAAAATACGCGGTCAAAGTTATCAAGCATTGAAAAATGAAATTATTGTTTAGTGGGAGTATTTAGATCGTGATCTTGATTAACTTGTTTAATCATGGACATCATGAAGAAAATTAGGAGAAGGATAATTAGCGTGCTAGGGACTAACCCTCCCAAGTAGAACTCTTCTCCTAAAGCAATGGAAGCCATGATGGCGACAACAAAAGTCTGAACAGGTTGATACACGGCAACAAACACAGGGCCACCTCTGTCAATGCACCAAATTTGAACAGCGAAGGCAATTCCGGATGCCACCACTCCCTGCAACCCATCATCAAAATTCAAATAAAAACAACTTATAATTAGTTCCATTTCACCATCAATACATGTGTTCCCACCATTATTTACACACAACATCATTTCCGAACCACTTTTGGACTATATATCATCATGTCACGCCTCAAACCCATGCAATTATACAGCCCCTTTTGAAATTAAACTTTTAATTAAAAAACTAGCTAGCTAGAAAAACGACCAGCTTTTGTTCAGTTCCATGTTAACTTAAAAATGGAAGAATCATGTTACTTTATCTATATATGACTCACAAGACGAAGACTCTAACCATTGACTGTGCATGTCTGACAAAGCAATTTTTTTAAAATGAAATTATTCTAACCATTGAATAAATAATGAGTAAGCTCGAGTAGGCTAAGTTTTCATCAAAACCATTGTTTACTCCTGATTTTATAGAAAATTATTTATTTTATCTTATCTTTTTTTTTTTTATTAATATTGAAGACTAAAATATACGTAATTCTATAAGTACTTATAATATTATTCTTATACAGAAGTTACTAACCGCGTATAAAATAGTGAAAGCTTCTCCACCAGAGTGGAAAAGCCAAGCCTGTGCGTCTCTTTCAAGGACCAAAGCAATGACCAGAAACTGCAAGAGTCCAAAGAAACAGGTGTAGGAAGTGACAGAGAGGCGAGCCGGGTATTTCTTCAGAACTGGTGCTTGCAACACAAGCCAACCAGACCATGACAAGCAATGTCCAATGAGGTATAAGCACCCAAGGGTCCAGTTCTTCCCCTTTGCATCTCCCAGTGACAGTGACCCAAAATCAAACACTGGTGTTGTGTTGCTGCTAATGCTGCTGTTCACACGAGTTGTTGGGCTATATATTGTTGGACCTTTGTATAGTGTGATCACCGTGGCCCCAACCACACATAACACTGTTCCCGCCACCTTAGCCAACCCATCTTTTCGGTTCAATCGCACTTGCTCTATTCTGAATTTCCATATATAAGCATTTTTTTTTTTATCATCAATATGTATGATTAATTACCTAGGGTAAGGCAAATATTAACAATAATATATAATTGAATGATTAATTAAGGGCTTGCCTGAAAATGACTGCCATGAGGAATGTAATGGCTGGGACAGAGTTCTGTATTGCTGATGCGAAGGTAGGGGTTGTGTTCTCCAGCCCAAGCAAGTAGAAACCTTGGTTTGCTGTAATCCTGTTAATTTAATGCAACATTGTATATATTATTATTATTATCAAAGGGCAGTCCTAAATTCCAATTTATTAGTATTTTGAAAATTAATAATGACAGACAAGAAAGACCATACTTTAATTTAATTTAATTTTTTTCTTTTAACCTTGTAATTAATCTTGCATGGTTTGATAATTAGACATACCCGACAAGTGCCAGAAGAAAGAACTGGCAGACGTAGTTTAAAGTAATCGCTGGCCTCTCCTTCCTGGACAAAAGGAAAACAAGTTGCACGTGAGATTGATAAATAGACATATAGTAATTAATTTTGAAGATTAATTAGTTAAAAAAAAGAGTACTAACTTTTCCAAGAAGTAGGCAAAGGGAAGGAGTAGAAGCAAGGCAATGATGTTCCGATAGACTGGGAAAACAAGCTTGCTAACGCCCATGTTAAGTGCAGCTCTTGAGACCACATGGAATCCAGCATAGCCAAACTGCAAGGCCAACATGGCCACATGCAGCTGCATTCTTTCGGGAATGGAACACATTCTCTTGGAAGAGGCTGAGCCTAGATCAGCCATTGGAGAACAAGTGATATAACTACTTAGACCAAATAATATAATAATTAATTGAGGCCTAGCTAGTAGTTCTTGTGTGGGAAGGGTAGGAAGTGGTGAAGAGAAAACGGGAGAAGGGGGGTTTATATATAGTGGAGTGTGAGAGAGGAAAAAAGAGGACTGTGGAATAGAAGCAATAGGTATGGCCCACAATCTCCCTAAAAAGACGTTATGTCAACTGTTGGTAGCCTTGGAATGTTTTTAGTTGTCTCCCACATCCTATTTTGCTAATCTGCCCTGTTTGGCTGACAAGACAACCCCTACCGCACTTGGCTTCAAATTTAAAAAAAAACGATTTTTCTAACCAGGTTAAGCCCCATTAATTATTTACTATCAACTAATTTTAATAAGTTAATTAATATTTTTTTCTAAAATGTAATTATCTTTCTCCTATTTATTTCATGCACTCACCTCCCACCAAAAAAACATACCAATATAGTAATTAATTGTTTTTCACTATTTTAGGAAGTAAATTCATAAAATAAATAGGAGAAAAATAATTATATTTTAAATGAATCATGATTAATATTCACTGCATTTTATGAATTTTACATATAATAATTAATCAAATTGTGGTGTCATTTCATGTGCTACTAATTATATCATCGGTACACCAAAAAATACAACCATCAGTTTTTAGAAAATAAAAAAAATGCATTTCAAATAAAAAAATAATAATTAAGTAATAATTTTTTTTTTCAAGCAAAAGAACGGGTTAATGTGCAGGACTCATTTTTTCAAATTTATTAATTAATTATTATACGTAAATTCATACATTTTTTTTGGATTAAATTCATACAAAGTTTGCTTTTTGCACTTTATGAAGTGAATATTAATCATGATTCATTTAAAAATATAATTATTTTCTTCTATTTATTTTATGAATTTACTCCCTAACATAGTGGAAAACAATTAATTATTGTATTAGTATGTTTTTTTGGTGGGAGGAGAGAGATTGTAAGGAGGTGAATGCATGAAAAAAATAGGAAAGAGATAATTGCATTTTTCAAAAAAATATTATTAATTAGCTAATCAAAATTGGTTGATAGTGGATAATTAATGAAACTTAACCTGATCAAGCTTGTACATGTTAAAAAAATCATTTTAAATGAATCATGATTAGTATTCACAGCATTTTATCAATTTTACATATAATAATTAATCAAATTACGGTGTCACTTCATGTGCTACTAATTCTATTATCGATACACTAAAAAAAATACAACTATCAGTTTTTAGAAAATTAAAAAATGCATTTCAAATAAAAATAATAATTAAATAATTATGTGTTTTTTATGCAAGCAAAAGAACGGGTTAATGTGCAGAACTCATTTTTTCAATTTTATTAATTAATTATTATTATTATTATACGTAAAACTCATACATTTTTTTGGATTAAATTCATACAAAGTTTGCTTTTTCACTTTATGAAGTGAATATTAATCATGATTCATTTAAAAATATAATTATTTTTCCTATTTGTTTTATGAGTTTATTCCCTAAAATAGTGAAAAACAATTAATTATTGTATTAGTATGTTTTTTTAGTGGGAGGAGAGAGATTGTGAGGAGGTGAGTGCATGAAATAAATAGGAGAGAGATAATTGCATTTAAAAAAACATTATTAATTAACTAATTAAAATTGGTTGATAGTGAATAATTAATAAAACTTAACCTGTGCAATTGCACATGTTAGAAAAATCGTTATGGTATTCTCACGATCTCGTCTACTAGTTAACTTGTTTAATTCATAGTTAGTGCAGATCTTAATTTATAATTCATGTGGGTCTGAATTTGATGAGAACTAATTTATATAATGTTGATTTATATAGGTTGATTTAGTGTGTGGTTGAATTGGTGATGAGTTGAATTCATCATGATTTTTAGAAGCGACAAAGAGTTGTTTCTGTAGTAAACTAATCATGATGTTATTTATTTATTGTTTCCAAAAATAAATCATGAAGAGTTCAACTCACCACCAATTCAAACATGCACTCATTTAATTTGTAGGTTAAACAAGTTTGGTCTTTAAGTTTGAGGATCAATTTGTTTAACTCATGTTTTTTGGAAGTGTAATAAAATCAAGCAACTTTGTTGCATTGTCATTTAATTATAAATTGTCATTTATGATAAACAATAATTATTTTAAGAATCATACCTATTTAGGAAAGGTAAACTTTATTTCTTTAATCTTTACATCTTAATAAAATAATTAGTATTCATAAAAGAATTAGTTTTTTTTATCTGTTAGTTAAAAAATATTTTCATTAATTCATATAAAAAAGTATGATATGTCTTATTGTTAAATGTTACACCAAAAAAAATCTTATTGTTAAATGTTAATATAAGCTCATAATATTTATACGAAAAATATTAACAATAATCCTTAAAAAATAATTTTATGTAAATAAGAATTGATGTTAACAAAATTATATTTATATCAATAACTTAATCTCTATCCCAAATTATAAGCGACGCCCTTTGTAGGAAGATTATTGGTAGTATAGTTTAACAGATTGGCAGGTTATGCTTTGGCACCATGCCATTAATGATGGTAATTGAGCAATGCCCTCGCCGTCATCCACACATAAAGGCGCACGAGCGGTGTGGTGGGTGGATACCCCATTCCAAGCCCAAATCCCAACCCCACCAATTGCTCTTTGGATTTTTTTTTTTTTGCAGTGGTCCTATCTTGAGTAAAGATATCTTTTTAAATTTATAGTTAATGCTTATAAAAGGCTGAAATATTTTTATAATTAAATAATTAATCTCTTTAGTCTTGATTAATGTGTTGTTATAGAAAGACTCAAGAAAGAGAATCCAAATACCCACCAATTGACGCTACCCCACCCTACTTGCTACTGGGGATGACAAAGTGTACCCGGACCATACGGATATCCGCAAAAATATTCGCAAGCGGGTCGGGTAAATACCCGCTTATTGGGGCTGGGGCCGGAGCCGGGTATTTACCCGCAATTTTTGCGGGTACGGGTATGGGTACTATAGTTCCCGCCCCGCCCCGCACCTACCATATATATATATATAATTAAAATAAATTAAATAAATAATTATGTTATATATATACTTTTCTGTAAAAAAAATAATTTTATATTTTCCATAAACTAACACTAATAGTAAAAGATTTATGATATAACTTACAATAATTTTATATTTTTAATATTATGTGTGGATGCTTTTAATGTTAAGTTTGAATTATTTAAGCATGAATTTTCGATTTATTTGTAATAATTTTTTAATTAATATTTTTATAGCTTAAATGCAATTTTGGTTCATCTATTTTGCACAATCCGTAATTTTGGTCCCCCTATTTTAAAATAGAGACGTTTAGTCTCCCAATTTTGCAAAATATGTAATTTTGGTCCTTCCATCAAATTGAAAGCGTTGACTGTTAAGAGATTAACATTAACCTTAACGTGATCCAAATATAGTGACGTGACATGAGATTATTTATTTAGTTTTTAATTATTTTAAATATTGAGTAGAATAATTGATGAAAAATATATTTTAAAAAAAGTAATATCATTTATTTGACTACGATGTGTCATGTACTTCAACAATGTAGAACTAGTTTAAAATAAATGATTAAGACTTGTGATTTCTATTTTAGGACTCACGACTACCCCAACCATTAAAATTAACGTAATATGTGCTTTAGTGACGTAGATAAACAAATAATTATTTCTCAGTATTTAAAATAATTAAAAAATAAATAAATAATCTCGTGTCACATCACTATATTTGGGTCATGTTAAGGTCAATGTTAATCTCTTAATTGTCCATGCTTTCAATTTGATGAAATGACCAAAATTACGGATTTTACAAAATTCGGGGACTAAATATCTCTATATAGGGACCAAGATTGCTGATTGTGCAAAATAGGAGGACTAAATGTCTCTATTTTAAAATAGGATGACTAAAATTGCGGATTGTGCAAAATAGGGGAACCAAAATTATATTTAAGTCTATTTTTTATTGATTTATTAACTTCATACATAAGTAAAGTGCGGGTAGCGGGTGCGGGTATGAGTATATAGGTACCTAGCGGGTACGGAGATAGGGATTAAAGTTGCTACCCGCGTGGGTATGGGACCGGGTACGGATATTTTTTTTAAACGCTGATATGGGGACGGGTACTATAGGACCCTACCCAGACCATACCCATTATCATCCCTACTTGCTACTCACTTACGGGTCTCACCCTACTAGATAAAAAATACTACTTTTTCCAAATATATAAATAGATAAACAGAGGACCCGAAAAATAAAGCAAGGTTCATAATTTCGCATATATGGAGGTTAGCATTACGCAAGCTGACTTAAAGCATCGATCTCAATGTAACCAAAAAGAAAAAAAAAAAACCATCGATCACAAACATATAGCCAAAGCTCATAAATAAATAATGATGGTTAAGATCGTGGGTTGAGGACCTTCTTTAAGTCGATCGATCATTATCATGGAAAAAATTGTACATAATGATGTGCAATATAATTTATGTCCTGAATTTATAAAAGTAATTTAATATTGAATAAATTATATCTTCCTTCTTTAAGAAATATTAAATTATATTTCCATCTTTTTTTTATTTTAAAAAATATATATATTTTCCTTTCATGAGAAATAAATAAATACATCCACATTCTAACTATTTATAACAATAAACAGTTCAAATTGTTACAATTACTTTAAATTTATCACATCAAATCATTAGGATGCACACACTTTATCTTCTAAAATACACTTTATTTAGAGTAGCCTAATCTCCAACAATTAGTTCTTAAGGTATTAACTAAGATATTTAATATCCTTCATTAAATTATCTTAATTTTTAAAGAATAACATCTTAATATTTTTTTAATATGTATTAGATATTTAATATTTTTATTTTATACTACTGCGTACTCAATATTCTTAAAACATTCATTAATAAAATATGTACATTTAAATCTCATTCAATATTATTCAATGTATGATTAAAGATACCTCGTCTCCATCTACTTCTTTTTGACCATCATTTTAAAAAGTGAAACTAGGAATGTATTGCCCTTTAGTATGCAAAAAAGTAGCAGGCTGCAGCTAACTTCAGGATTCGTTTTCCTTTTCAATATTTGCTTACTTCTTTTATGTTACATGTATGCCTGGTAATTAAGAATTAATTAACTAACTAATTAATTAAGTGGAAAAATCTTCAGTCACTCTCACTAGAAATAGAGATTGGAGCTAAAGAAGACTTTCCACTTAGGTTCCCACTCCCAAAGTTAGCACAATCTGTGGATTGGTTCCTGAAATGAACCTCCTCACTTTAACAGACATGCTGCCCCCCCTCAAATGCGACCACCATCATTCTAAAATTCAAAGAAAAGAAGCACATCGATTGATATATCAGGCCTTTTGATCTTTTCAAAATTATAAAAAAAGAAACTCCATTTTTAAAAAAGAATAAAAATAGCCTGCTATCTGACATTTTTCACCTGCTAAGTGGGTAAGGTGGATTCACCTGCTTTGTCACCCCCAATATTTTTCATTAATGTTTATGTCTTCCATCCACACAAACGTAGTTTCACCTCAACAATAGACCTGCTAGGTGAAATATGATATACTACTTCCGTCCATATTTATAAGATATTGTTTTGAAAATTCTTTGTCCCTTTTTATAAGACATCATTTTGATTATCTTATGCATTAACCAAAATACCCTTATTTATTATAATACATTAATTGAATGTTACTTTGATTGTCTTTTTCTCTCTCCTATGATGTCAAGGGTAAAATTGAAAAAATATTACAACTACACACAAATTTATTGTTCATACCTAGATTAACTAACTTTCTTAATAAGCGTAATTTGGTCAACAACGTCTTATAAATAGGGACGAAGGTAGTATTATTTTTGTGGTGTATGTATGCTCTAACCATTGATGGGTTATATTTTTGTTGTTGTGTGTGGAGATATATTTGTAGAAGAAGGAGATATGTTATGTGGAGGAATATATCAATATTTTATTCATGGGCTCTATACATAGAGCAAAAATATAACATAAAATTCAAATATTATCTTAATCTTTAAATCAAAATCCTAATCTCCTAAATCTAAAAGATAAGATCAAATCCTTATCTTTATCTAAACAAATTCATAATATTTTTGAATCTAAATATCCTAAAGATTTGAAACAAATAACAAATTCTAAAAAAATAAACTAAATTATTCAAATTTCTAATCTAAAGATATCAGACATATTTCTCAACAATCCTCTTTGACGGAATATCTTTAGACATCCAATCTGAATTTCAAGTTTGAAATTCGGCTTTCCTCCTCCTTTTGATGCTTACTTTCTTCCTCTTTATCTTTCTTCTCTTCTCTTCCCTTTCTTCTATTTTTTGTCACCAGGCCACACTGATACCATTGATATGTTATTTTTGTTGTAGTGGTGTATGTGCAACTCTGACACCACTGATATATTATTTTTGTGGTGTATGTATGCTCTGACCACTGGTGGGTTATATTTTTGTTTTTGTGTGTGGAGATATATTTGTAGAAGAAGGAGATATGTTATGTGGAGGAATTGTATCAATGTTTTATTCATGGGCTCTATATATATAGAGCAAAAGTGTAACAAAAAATTCAAATATTATCTTAATTTTTAAATCAAAATCCTAATCTCCTAAATCTAAAAGATAAGATCAAATCCTTATATTTATCTAAACAAATTCATAATATTTTTAAATCTAAATAATATTCTAAAGATTTGAAACAAATAACAAATTCTTAAAAATAAACTAAATTATTCAAATTTCTAATATAAAGATATCAGACATATTTCTCAACAAAATACACTAGTTTTTATCTCGTGCTACTTTGTTATTTTTGTTTCTTAGAAGGCCGAGGTGTGACTTTGCCTATATTATGTCACATGTTATGTAAGTTTCATATATCTAAGAAACAAAACTAACTTAAAAAAAAAAAAACAAAACTTAATATTTGACATACGTTTTTTAATTTTTATTTTAATTTTTGTAGTGCTTTGTTGTAAACAATACACATGTATAAAAAATTAATAAAATTAATTATAAAGTATTAAGAGGGTTTAGCTCAGTTTGTTATGCAGTATGTGTAAATTGTTGTAAATTGATGACTAATCTTTGTAGGGATACCTGATTGGTCACCTTTAATGGGATATTCCCTCCCAACTATGTTTTTTAATCCACAAGACTCGAACTCGAGACGTTGCTTAAGGCTCAAACTCCAATTTCACTCATACGAACAACTTGTTGGTAGTTCGACTCCTCCTTTTGAATAAAATAAAAATAAACTAATAAAGTAATAGAATAGTTAGCCATAAGTTAAAATCATCTTTACAAGTAAATAATATTTTTTTTTTACATTTTTTCAGGATAACAAGATTATAATAAATTTAAAAATTAAAAACGTTGTATATCATGAAGATATATCATTTCAATTATATGAAATATTATTTTTCAGTTTATTATATTTTTAATGTTATAACTGAAATAATACCATATTTATGAGAGGAAAGATAGGCATATGATTTCAATTATATGAATTATTATTTTTCATTTTATTATATTTTTAATGTTATAACAAAAATACTATCATATTTATAAGATGAAGTAAGAAAAAATGATAAGAATATATTAATAGGGAAGGCTGAAACTAACAGTGAATCTGCCCGGCCTGCATGAACAATGAAGCGGTCGGGTAGTACCCTACCTAAACCAGTTGCGGTGGTAATTGCGTATGCACGAGCTTTCATCCTTTTGGGTCGCATAAGTACATTGCTGACAGCTATTCTATAAATTTTGTGTGCACGAGAGAATCCTCAAAAGATCCACCCATGCCACGAGAGAATCTTCACTGTGTTCTGTGAATGAATGACTATCGTTGAATTGCATTTCTACTATACTTGTAGACTTAGCCACTTAGGACTTAGGACCTAGTGATTCATTCTACTAGTCTGTTCTGTTCTGTTTGGAGTTGCCTTTCAAACTTACCTTCACCATATGTAGCTTCTAGTTTATTGAGGATGAACGTGAATCAAATTGTTTCTAAACGCATAACTGAATATGCATTACATTGATCTTTGTAATGATTTGAAACAGAAAATGTGAAATTAAAAATGAATGGCTTAATTGTACTTATAATTTTTAAGTATGGTAATGATGTGAATTTGGTTCTTCGAGTTTTAATTGTGCAAATTGATTATCTGAGTATTATAATTGTATAATTTTGGATCTCTCATTCAATCTTTTATTAAATATTTAACAGATTTTATTAACGTGACATTGGATGATGACATTAATGTGATGTCTAACACATATTGACGTAACTTAATTACATTTTTAGTCACTCACAATTGTAATATTTGAAGGACCAAAAGTGTATTTAAGTCACATCAGCATGTGTCACACAAAATGTCAACTACCATGTCATTGATGTATCATTGTTTAGTTTCACATAAACAAAATTTATTAAATTTTTAACGTAAGACTGATAAAAGGACCTAAATTGCACAATTATAATACTTAAAGGATTTAATTTGCACAATTGAAACTTGGATAACCAAAATCGTATAATTATAATAATTGAGAGACCAAAAATGCAATTAAAATGGTGAGTATTTAATTAAAAATTAATGCATATACCTTTTTTTATGTAATTATTGTATTTACCTTAATGTATATAAGATTTAAAGAATTAATTTATATTTTAGAAATAAGTTAAAGATTATTTTTAATAATAAATTATTTTTTCATAATAAATAAAAAAATTATTTCTCTTAAAAGTTATTTTACTTATTGCAAAATTAACTTTTAAAATTGAGTTAAGCTACCGTGTTAAGAGTGTTATTACACTCATTAATTTATTTATTTTATTATTTGTCTTAATTATGAAATAATTTTATCTCTTTTAATTTCTAAAAAAATATTTTATCTCTTTTCTTCAATTATCTCTCTATTATCTTTTTTTTTTTTTATAAAAAAAAACATATCCTTTATCTCCCCCCTTCCCATTACTATGGCCAATTTTTATTATTCCATTACCATTGTCTCACAAGTATAATTATAAATTATAATCAAATAAATATTAATAATATATAAAAGAAAAAAATATAAAACAAGAAATAGGCCTTTTGTTGAAGATTTTTTTTTTATTAACCTGTTAACACACTTGGCCAAAGTAAATAGGCTCTTCTCACCTTTGGAAAGTTGAAATTTCACCATTAGCATAGCTAGTATTGATTATCTCTTAGAATGTGGATTTGGGTTTAACTCAACCTTACAAAATTGGCTTGTAAGGTAAGAGTTGTCCCCCACTTATATACACTATTTTGGCCTCATCACTAGTTGATGTGGGATCTCCAACATTATCCACTAATGAAAGTCTCATTAATAATAAAAAATAATCTATTATTTATATATTAAAACAATGTCTTTCTAAAAATACATATCATTTTATATTTTCATCTTTCCACTCAATTTTTGAACACTTTTTCACGGATTCTAAACCTTCGACCTCGTTACCCACAACAACATAGCTACCACTATATACCACAATTGTATTTTTTCATATATGTAATGTAGGAGAAAACACACACACTATAAATCTAACGACTCAATAATTAAATTGAATGTTATATACTTTTCATGATCCTTTTGTTAAAAAATCTCAAATTAATTTTCTTTTATTTGTGTCATTAGTTAATTGAGTTTTTTTTTTGTTATATTAATAAATTATCTTTTTTATGCAATAATTGTTAGAAAATATTATTATATATTAACAATGAAAAACTTAATTATTATATTTTCCAATTCAACGATGAAAGAAATGCGGTTCGTAGTCAATTAGAGCAAATTATTAGTAAGTAATAATAATGTTATAAGAAACTAATAATATCCAGTGACCGGAAAATTGCACGCATATGTTGGTTGGTTAAAGATGTTTGCATGGCACAATACTAAACAGTGATGATTAAAGTGTTGAAAAAGAAGGAATCATAGATGAAATCAAATCAATTACCAATTGGATTCATCCGATGGGTGCTGTTCCTCCTCATGCCCAACATGATGTTGAAACGCTTCCGAATTTTGACAACACAAAAGCCAACCTTGTACTATGCTTTAACGGTTAGGCACATTCATTTCTCATTAATCAGTATCAGTGTGTGCAGTTTATTTTTTTTGTCATTACTTCAGTACATGCTGTACAAGATAATTTTTTAAAGAGTAAACAGTTTGATCTCTAAAATTATAAACACTATCATATTAGTCTTTAAATTAAAAAAAATTAAAAAAATCTTTAAAAATATAAATCGACAATCACATTAGTTCAAAATTCAAAACAGTGTAATTAAAGTGATAATAATAACATATATTTGAGGATTAAAATGACATTATGACAGTAAATAATTAAGTTTAAAAACTTAGTTAACATCTTAGAACTTATTTAACATTTTTTAGTTTCATGAATTAATGTGACAACATTTACTATTTTTAGGGACTAAAGTGGTTGTTTACTTATTTTTTAAAACATGTACTAAACTAAAGTAACTACAGTTTAAACATGTAAGAAATATTTTACGAGAAGAAAATTTCCTAAATTTATTGTAAAAATTATTTGTCTCTATTATGAATATTTTATTGTGCTAAACAACACGAATTCTTAAATCTTTTGGTGAGTTTATTATCGAAAATAAAATATACTAAAATTAATTGCAATAGTTAACTAAACACTTCATTGACTATATTTTAATATAATTGCATTCTATTTTCTCAAACATTGCCCTTAGAAATTTTAGACACATGCTTGTACACTGAAGGGTTCTAAGATGTTAAGACTAGCTTTTGGACCCTGCGTGCTAAGTTGAACCTCTTGGACTAGAATTGGATGGCATACCTAATTACTACCAGAGTCATTAGTCAATCACAGAATGATTTGCTCTCATTTAGGCATGAGTGGTGGGTCAGTCAATGCTTGAATGAAATTAACGTTACCTTACAAAAGAACAATTCATATTAGCACATTGATTTATATTACATGTATAAAAGCACAATTGCTAAAATTAAAATCTGATATAATGCTTATCTTCTGGTGGGTATGCATAAAGCTCTAAATGGACCATAATTAATTGGAGTTTGGAGGTGGAATGTTGGATAGACATTTGAAAGGAATATTGAGCACGAGAAGAGTGTAAAAGAAAAACCTGAACTGTTGCTAAGTGTGTGCTTTATCATGGATTGGTCAAGTAATGTAGGTGAAGCGAATGGATCTGATGTTACGGGGATGGCAGATCCATACTTTTTTGGGATGATATATGGACAGGACAAGAGGTGTTAAAAGTGAGTATTCTATTTCAGAAGATAAAATTTTTTGTATAGGGAATCTTGGATGTTGGTGCAATGGAGTTTGGGGGTTGAATTTAAGATAGAGAAGAAGTATGGTTGAGTGGGAGAAACCTCCTTTTTAATCAGTTTTTGTAGGTTATCAATTCTGTTCATTTAATCTTTGAGAATGTTGATGGATGGCTTGGAAGCTGGATGGATCAGGAAGCTACTCTGAATTTGGCATACTATTTTTTATTTTATTTTTTGCTTGGAAAATGTTGGACAAATTCCCTTGCTTAGTGAATTTATAAAGAGGGAGGTATTATACCAAGCCAACAATACATCTGCTGTGTTTTGTGCATAGAGGCGCAAGAAAAAGAAAACTCGGAGCACCTTTTCTTTTCTTGTAGGTTCTCCTTTTAAGTGTGGTGTGGGTGTTATAATTGGCTAGCTAGGAGTTCAATATGTTTTTCTAGTGCAATGTAAAGACCATTTCATTCAGCATAAGATCACAAAGAAGTTAAGAATGGATGGTGTTATGCATAAGGATTTGTTCTTAACCAGATTCTATTTGAGTAGTTTAGTAACATAAGCCTGATAATCCCTTGGATTATCTAATTCTTCCTATTATGTTTAGGAGATTTTAAGTCACTTATTCTAAATTTAACTCAATTTATCCTCAAATAAATTTAAAATATTAGAATGAAAGATGTTATATGTTTGATTTTCTAAATTTTTATTAGGATTTTTGTCTATTTTCTTATATTTTTGTATTTTTATTTTAGGTAATAAAAAAAAAACTAGTGCTCTAATAGATAAAGAAAGAAGACCAAAAGAGCAGCTAAAAAAACAAAAACGCAACCTTCAGCATTCTTAAGCCAATTGTAAAAAAATCACAATTAACTTTCGTTTACCATAATCTAAAACAGACATTTTTTTTTTGACAGGAATCTAAAACAGACATAAAAAGCATTAATCTTTGTGTTTTTTATGCTACTTGTTTCATGCGAGCCATTTTGACCCTACAATATTTCGTTATAATTAAAGCTTTACAGTAATTAAAGTCATCCTCTTGGATATCAATCTGGACAAAAATCTTTCTCATTGTCTCCCCCTTTCTCTGTCTGTCTTTTATTTTCTTTAATAATTCGAATCCTAAAATATTTCCATTATATTATTGTTCCAACGTTGTATCGCTCCACATCATTGTCTATTTGAATCATGCTGGATATTGGTATTACTTTTGAATATAATCCTGGAATGAGAATGAGATAATTAAAATAAAGGCTTAAATATATTTTTGGTCATTGCAATTTAGTATTTGTTTACTTTTCGTCCTTGCAAATTTTTTGTTTTGTTTTAATCATTACAAATTATGTTTGTTTTGTTTTTCGTCCTTATAATGGTTTAGATAGCGCTTTAAACAGTAAAAAAAGTGCTATCTAAAACACTATAAGGACAAAAAACAAAACAAACATAATTTGCAAGGACTAAAACAAAAAAAAAAAAATTTGCAAGGACGAAAAGCAAAAAAATACTAAATTGCAAGGACCAAAAAGATATTTAAACCTAAAATAAATTAATTTTATAAATAAATAAAAATAGAACTCTGTTGGATTATATTTTTAAGATGTTCTAGTAACGATCATCATAAGCAACTAAACAAAGCAGTCGCCAGACTCGCCACCAGTAATGTCACTATATATGAGGCACCAAAATAATATTACAACTTACATAACTACAAGTCCACAACTGTATAGGTCTCATCTGATTTAACAGAATATAATTTAAACAAGATTATTCAAACTAAAATGGAGACACCTACATAACCGCTAGGAATTTCTTATAATTACAAAGTTACGACATATCAATATATATTACAGAATGAGAAGTTCTATTCTCTTAAACTAAGATTTGATCCAAAAGTATTTTATTTTATTTTTTGTTATATCTTCATTATATTAATATTATTCCTCTTAATTACAATTCTTCCCTCCCTTATAATATTCTTTACTCTAATTATGCGCATACCTACTTGGTGAACGATGGAGTCCAAGAATTCAACCATCTAGTTGATATTAAAGGCACAAATAGGAGCCTTCCAAAAAAAAAAAAAAAAAAAGGCACAAATAGGATACATACAAGAAGAGGGTTGTACTCTTAGAGAACATATTTATTGACTTATGTAAGAAGTTAGTAAAGGCAACGCATTAATTCACACACAGGTCATTTGATGAATGATGAATATCCATGCGCTAAGGGATATATGCTCCATGCTTGTAGAATAATGTCCCATCCAAGCAGGACCATTTTTCTATGTCTCTCTCTTCGTTTATTAGGTTAATTTTCCTATTTTGCAATCCACGTTCGAAGGAGTGAAAAGTCCTACATTTTCCATTCTCTTAAAAGCACCTCTTGTGGTGGAAAGGTCCCAATTGAGGACACCCCCACCAACATACACAAACCAATATCACCATATAAAGTCTAATTGAACTTGATCGTTTGCTCAATATTGTGAAGATGGTATTGGAATCTTTGGGGTGAGGGGAAAAGTTGGTGCAAAAATCTTCCAAAGCAAACAAGAAGATTCCAAGTTGACGACTGCATTTTCATTGCACTATAGAAGACATGGTGTGTCCATTTGTGCTTCACAAGGGTCACCGCGAACCTAACTCATATCAGTCTTATATCAATATTCACGTTCAAAAAACCACTTGATGTATCATGTGTACTTTTAGGAATCCTCTATATATGCATTACACCAGATGCAACCGAAGGTCGCGAAAAATTCATATATTTTACATGCATGTTAAATTAGAAATATTTATAATGAATGGTGTTTAATAGAGACGATTATAAATACAGTGTTATTTCCAAGTTATATTTAATATGGTTTCCTAGAACAAAACTAATCTTTTTTAATTTGCTTAAGGAGACTGAATCCAGTACCATTCGGATTAACGACTTGTTGGTAGAACAAAACTAATCTACTGTGATATTTATGATAAATTATTAATCATTCATCCTTTGCTTTAGTAAAATATAATAATAATTTTATTTATACTAAAAAGTCATATTAAAATTCTGATACTTTTAAGAGACCACAAACTTGATGAGTATATTAACTAGCTAGTGTGGTGTTACACGACATGTTTGGGTTTTGAAAACAATCCACTACAAAAAAAGTGGTGATTAGTGGCGGCTAAAATTGCAGTTTCTGGTGACTAAAAACCGTCACAAATGACAATTCTGAAGGCTAAAAAAATCGTCAGGAGTATGCGCGTCACAAACAACTTTTGACGGATTTTAAATAGCCGCTGGTATTGACTCTGAATAAGCCGTTAGAAAATCCTCAACAATTACTAGCGGCTTAAAGCCGCTAGTGAATGCATGATGAATCAATTTTAATCTAGCATTTACAGGCAGCTAATAACCGCCAGAAAATACATCCACAATTTTTTTTTAAATTTGCTGGGGGAAGGAATTGGAACATCAGATAATTTTTTACAATTACATTGGATATAAGTAATCCCTAGCCTACTTTCCCCTAGATAAAAATAAAAGGAACAAGGATAAGCCAAACAAAATATTAAGAGAACATAATAATTGCATAATATGAAGATATTAAACACAATAATACATGAATAGTACATTGTAATACATTTCAATTAATATTAATACAGTTTTACATTCTCTTCAATCCCCAATCCCTCTTCCTCCATACATAAAACCACATAAGGGTCACTCTCAGGTTGAGTCTTAAAAATAATAAAATATAAGTCTGAGGTCATGAGCCTTAAACATATAATAAGACGTAGAACATGTTTTCAATGTAAATAGGTTAAAAGATACACAAAAAGGATGTACTTTTAGTTTCTGCAAAATAAAAATTATTCTCTAATCAACTTCAATTTATCCCTGAAAAAGGATAAGGGCAAAAAGGATAAGTCCTTCAAAGGATATCTAGATGTTCAAATATTTAATTTGAACTCCCTATCTTTTTTTGTTGCTAAATTCCAAACTTATATGCTGGCTTGGCTTATGATCTCTAAACTTACATATGGCACTCTGCCAAAATATTTATATTGAAAGGTTCACACTATACTACTCCAAGGTAAATTATCCTTTACTATAGAAAGATACATGGATCATTCACAAGAAGAAGATGCAGTTAAAACTCAATGAAGAGTAAGACTTACACAGAAACAGTGGAACCAGTAAAATAAGATGCCAATCCCCTGGATAAAACAAACAATATAAATTCCATCTCTCAGTCATATCAACCTCTCACCAATATTTTTAACTTTTAATAAGTGGGCACAGGATTGAAGTCTTGAAACTATTCAAATTAATTCACAAGCATAAGCTAGGCAATTAAATAATAATAAATGACTTGTGCATTGTAACTCACCTGCCAACCAATGCCTCCACTCAATACATAAGCAGGATGAGGAGTAGAAATTAAACTACATGCCTTTAGCATACATCAAGAAGATCAAGCCAGCGGTTTGCCACTGAAGCGACTGCTGAATAGCATTCCTCTAAGATTGAACCATGGAGAAACTTGTCAAAAAGTCCAACCTGTTATAAGAAAAGTGTTTCACTTTAAAAAGAAAACACTTATAATAACCGCTACAAAAGAACCGCCAGTAAAACCATATTTTTTTGTAGTGATTATATCTATATTAATTAGTGGTGAAAGTGAAAATATTATGTATGGGGTGAGGAAGAGATGCAATTAATTTTTTCAATTATTTTTTTATAAATATTTAATTTTATCAATCCTGGAACACACTCACTAACACACTTCTTCAAACACATTCTCTTTAATTGATTAATTTTTTTTTAAAATTACAAAGTCATGAGAGAGAATCATTAAATATGATGTGAGATAATTCACAAAATTTTGTTATTTTTAATAAATTTCAACTAATAAGAGATAATGTGTTCAAAGGAGTGTATTAGAGAATACTATGTTTCTAGCATTTCTCATCATTGAAATTGATAAGTGGTTAAGGATTTGGAGTTAACTCTCATTGTAACACCCCGAAAATTACAACCCAAAAAGTATGAACATGAGAGATTTAAATTAGAAAATTTTCTTGTTGGGGAGAATTGTAACGTTGTGATTTTTCTAATTATATGATTAAGTGATTGATTAATAATTAAAGAGCAAACTAAATTTAAATTATGTTGATTGATATAGTAATTAACTTAAGTTCTATGTTTTGTTATGTGCCATAGTGTTATTGTGAGATTTTGGAACTTTTACATAAGTTCCGTAAGTTGTAGAAAAAGGAAAAAAAAAATAAGAGAAGGGGGTGTCCTTAGAGGAAGGATGGCTGCAAATACCAAGGGAGAAGGGAAATCATATTTTTGTGAAGCTGATGGACTGCATGCAAGCTTGGTGGTCCACTCTTAATTACCTACAACTCATCTTCTCTTCCTCTCTCTCAGCTGAACCAAAAACCACAAAGCTGATCGACTGCATGCAAGCTTGGTGGTCCACTCCAAATGGGTTTGAAACCCTTGGCAGTGGCTGTGTGAGTGCATGTCCTGACCTTAGTGTTGTTTTTGTTCTTTTGAAACTGAGTGGGAAGGCCCCTGGAACAAGGGAATCCATGTCCAATTTTCGTAAAATTAATTGATGAAGGTTGCATGTTGAAAACAAACCCCAAAATAATGTAACAGTGACTGTCAGGTTCGCATGTCCCTGGACAGCTCCTACGGTTTTGTGATTTTTGGAAGATCTAACCGTTGGTTTTTCACGAAATTTGTTTGAATGAAAATAGACACAAAAAGGAACAACTTTTATTTTGACACCATGGAGAGAAAATCTCGTCCTGAAGTTCATCCGTAGCTTTCAAAATAGATGTTCTGTTTTCAAGTTTCCCTGGAACATGTCTCGGTTTTTGTCAAATTTCCACTTGTGTGCTTAATTTTTTTTTTCGTTTTTGAACCATTCAAAACTAAACAAAACAAGATTTTTAACCATATAAATTACAAAAATTATCATGCCCAATTTCTAAATTAACCTTTTAAAAAGAAACAGGACAAAGGTTTTTGAGCTCTGTTTTGAGTCTGAAACTTAGGCTGCTAGAAACAAATTTACTGGGAACAATAGGAAAATAATTTGGAGGCAAGGGTTACCTTTTTAGAAAGATAAAGATGTTACCTTTCTACTGTAAAAATTTTAGCTCAAAAAAAGTTTGGAAAGTGGGAGAAATTTACATTTCTTTGAGCTATGTTCAGTGAGCACTCAAAATTCAGGGCTGCTGACTTAGAAAATTTTTATAAAATTTGGTAGATGTTGATTTTATAAGTGGGATACGTTTCTATAAAATAGATTTCAAGAGATTCAATTTGATATAAAAAAATTTAAATTTCGAGGTCATTTGTTAGTATCAGTGAGAGCTCACATTCAGTACTGCCAATGAAAATTTCACTAAATAGTCAAATGTGATTGTTAACACTTGTATTTTTATAACTTTACCTTCAATTAATATTTTGATTATGTGAGATAATGGATAGAATACAACCACTATTATGATTGATTCATTCAAGTCTCAGGGAGGAAAACCTTGAGTATTTGATATTTGAAGGTGTATTTTTCTCTGTTTTGGTGATAGGGTCTGTTGATTGTAGTTTGAATCTTGTGATGAAATTGTTTGTTGGTGTGATGTGTTTACAAGACTCGGGCGCGAGTGCTTGTGAAGACTAGAACTTTGTTCTAGTGTTTATGGCAAGTTTGCCATTTAAAGATAAATGCAACCTTAACAGAGAGCAAAATAATTATGCTACAAGATGTAATTGTTATTTTATTATAAAGGAATTAATTTAATTAACTCTTTATTTTTATGCTTTGAACATAGAAATAATCTTAGCACCTTTGCGTGGAGGAATAAATGGTAAGTTAACATTTATAAAATTGTAAATTTTTGAGAGAGCAAGGAAATACATAAAACATAATAAAATTGTTTACGCGTGGTGTATCATGTTGAGTTGAGAGTTGTACAAGGATGACACGGGTGTACGACAGATTGCTGGAATTGCAAGATGGCAAGAGAGTCGCGTTGGGTGTTCCAACTGTGAGAATACTAAAGAGAGGGGGCGGAATTCGAAAGGCGTGTCACGACGTAATGTGATGGTCACGCATAGAAATGTGATGGAGGCAATGTTCTCGTATATATGTGTGTGTGTGTATATATATATATATATATATATATATATATATATATATATATATAATTTTGAGCAAAGATGGGGTCTCAGGCTCGGCGTCTATTCAACCGTCCAGTACCATGTGCAGCGGAACCCCACTGTGACGAGAAAGAATAATCCCGGTGAGGAGGGTTGTTGATATTTGTGTTATTGATGTGATATGATGCATTTAAGCTTGAGAGATGATATTCTACCTCTAAAGGTGAATATTCATCAATATGTTATGTGTTGACTAATTATCTGTGACTTGATTCATTATACAAATTAACTGTACTATGTATATTGTGGATTGAGACCTGGGGGGTGTGAACCCTGGGCATTGTGGAAAAGTTGTGTGCGCATGATTTTGATGTGTTTTGGATGTTGAATGTGGGGACGAGGATTTATAATCTTCGTGGGAACAAATGAACTCTATGAGGAGCACATTTGTGGAAAACGGTGATTTTGTGATCCATGTTTTGTGTTGGTGAGGATCGAATGAGAAGGGAAACCTTTTCGTTAGGGGTCAAGTGTGACTGGTATGGTGGATAAATGCTACGCGTCGATTTAGAAGGATAATCTTACGTGACCGGAAGCCAAATGGGCAAGTGTTGAGAGGTCGTGTGGAGGCTTTATCTACGGTGAGCATTGTGCTTGTGAGATGACGGGGTCGTAATGTTTAACCACTATGATAGTGGGGGGAGTTGGATCTACGTGTGGTATGTCTGGGACATATGTTGATTGAGGACCGCCGTCAAGTACCTTTGGTAGAAAAGTCCACACAGACTTATAAAAGACGAATCCCAATAGGGAGAGTGTTGAGGAGTCAGTCCTCAGAGTAATGGATGACCACAGTTGGTACCTGGGAGATGATCGTAAGGCAGGTTGTTCTTGGAGGGTAAGGCACTGAGTTGTGACGATAGATCACGTAGCTAACTCGGCCACCCTGACAAAAATATAAGACATCATCGGTTGGTGAGAGCCCGCCATTGTACCATGGTGAAGGGTGTACTCCCAACAGTCATCCAACTCAAAAATGTGTAAGACCACTGAGTTCTGGAAGTTCCAGTGACAACTGGCCAGTGTGAAATAATTTACAAGAATAGTTGTGGAAACGAATAGGTTTCGGGTGTGACCGTTAGAGAACCACATCGTGGTGGCTAGTAGGATTGTGTATGTGACTGTGAAGTCGTTCTGTGTACTGCTTGATGAAGCAGAGAGTTCACCCTCTGTTTATTTTTTTCTTTTAGGAACTGGTGGCAGTACCTGTAGATGTCATAAAGATGTTATCTTCATCAGCTTCGTCACTTTTCGTTTGGAGGTTGGTCTAACATGCAGGGTTGGGTATTAGTGATGTCTGCTCTGAGTTCTAGGACCCTTTTTCCTTTTCATGTATCTTGGCATGAGTAGACCTAGGTTTCAGATTGCGGGCATGTATATTCAGTTTTCGTACTCTATTATTCTATGTATTTGGTATACGCTTTGGAAATGTATATATTACTATTACTCCGACAAATATTTGGGTTATGAAAATCCCTATTTCATGTATACTTATAATTGAGGCGGCGATACGCAACTTCCAAAATTAATTAATGAAAAGTTTTAAACATCCGATAAAATTTCGATCTATGTTTTATTAACTTCACAGTTTTTTGAAAAAATTAAAGTTAGTTAACATGCTTATTGAATTAAAATAAGTTTAAAAATGAGAATATATGTAAACCTGGATTTAGGGTGTTACATTAGTAGTATCAGAGCAGTTCGTCCTACCAAGATTGGGGTGTGGACTTAACCATTGTTTGTGCTGTGTGTGATTGGTTTGACTGTTGCTTGGCGACAGGATATATGAATTGTTTGATGTTGTATGATTCAGCATTGACTATTCTTAATAACAATGTAGGATGAATTGATTGAACTGATTGCTCTTGCATTGATTGTTGTTTAATTGTGATGAAAGAAACATTGTATGTTGTATGTTGTGTGATCTTACACCTACTATGTGTGGGTAGTGGTGTAAGATATGAAGTTGTTTGTAACAGTGTAATCTTGCATTGACTACTGTGGTGGCAATGTAGTATTAGTTAGACTATAGGCATGTGAGATAGTTGATATGACATCGTTAAAAGAGAATGCCAACATTTTGAGGATGTGTAATAGCCCATAGAATTGCCAATATAATTGTGAGATTAGTTAGACATCAAAAAGCTAAGAGACAAGGTTATTTCTCTAGACTATGCCTTGCCTTAAGGAATCCTTAAGACCTTGGCATCTATAGTGGGATAATGGGTTGAGTAAGATAGGGGAATTCATATTCCGTGAATGAGTTGTCTCTCTTTGTTATGAAGTTGTTTTGACTCCTTATGAGTAAATGCCTTATGCATTCTATTCTCTTGCAAGTTGTACAATGATGTTGGATATTTTATTTTATCATTGCTTTTCTTCTAAGAATGAGTCGATTGGACATGTTTCAAGTAGTCTACTTTTGAGTAGCCTACTATTCTTGTAAATGAAATATCTCAATTCTTAGTAGGGTCATTCATTTCGTATGAATGATGCCTTGCACATGATGTTTTTTTTATCACGTGGTAACCTGAACTTCTTTCTGTGTCTATGCCTCCAGTGGAAATAAAATTGATCGATCGTGTTTTGAGAAATTATATCAATGGTGATCGAGTTGTCCTAAATCCCAATGAGAGTCATTTACTCCATGGGGATGCGTTGTTCTCAAGTCTTATGAGTCGTTTGATCCACATGGAGGAGTTGCTTCTTCTATACCATTCTTGCTTTTGAAGCAAGGTGGATGTTTTGAAGGAAGAAAGAAAATCTTAATAGAGTTGTGAGGGTGCACACTCAGGACTCAGTCAAGATGACTTTCCCACCTAATACTAAATTTCTTGAAATATTGTCTAAGTTGTGTTGTTGTCCTTATTCTTCATGTTTTGAGAGTACGAGTTCGTATCTTGAGGTTGTTGAGAAAGAAGGTCCAAAACTCTGAGTTTGTAGAATCAGAGTAGCGGAAGCGTAGTGTGTAAGCACGATGGTTCTTGATGATTAGGTCACGATTTAGTGGGAGGAATAAGATGCAAATGCTAGAATAGTAGCAGAGTGTTTAAGATGGGGAAGTAAGTGATTGCAAAGTTTGAGAGTGTGAATTGGATGTTAGAAGTCAATTCAATAAGTGATTAAATTGGTGATAGTAGATTGGAATGGTTTGAGACAATTTAGAAGTCATCCAAATGGTGAATTGGCTGGAATTATGATAATAGGATGTAGCTGTAAGTTAGATACTTAAATCATATTTAGAATACCTTCTATGAAGAGAAAAATGTGAGAAAATTATAGGAAAAGTCTTTGGTAGTGTTTAGACATAGAAAGTTGAGGTCTAGACATGTATAAAGGGTGTTAGAAGTGTTGTTGAGCTAAGCATTTTGTTTTAGTATCATGCCATACTCAAATTGGTGAGTGCTAGCTAGTAAAACTAAAACAAGATGATAAGAGTCAAAACTGCACATTTTAGGTACAGAAGACATGGCCCGAAATGGTAAAAGTGCGAACTTTGGCATTGCATAACTCCTTGTATAGGATGAGTTTCGGAACAAAACCTTTTTCCACAGTTTTGTATTACCAAAGTCTTGCTCTACACAAAATTTCATAGCCATTGGACTTACATAGATCATTTTGGATCCCTAAGTTCATTTTGACCCAAAACTAGTTCCTTAAGTGACCCGAAAAGCCTAGATTTTGATCCAAGATGAATTTTGAGATGAGACCAATTCCTACAATCCTATTTTTAGGTGTATAAAATATGTTTTTAGGATTTTCAAAGTTTCTCCCTATGGATTTTAAATTCACCTATTTTCTAAGCTGTTTTTGACCTGAAGCTTGAAACGTATGTCATTTTCAAACCGTTCGAGCTTTTAGAGTGAAACCAAAGCCCAAAACTTTGTTTTAGTACTCTCTAAATCTGTTTTGAGGTCCCACATAAGTTTAAGTATTATACAATGAATTTAGTAGAAAAATCCGTTTTCTATAAACACGCATTCTTCAAACTTATAAGGTACGCCATTTCCAAACCGCTTTGAGTTTTTGAGTCAAACCAAAGCCAGTAGGTCACATATAATGCATATTAAATCTCTTTTCAAGTCCCAAAGGATTTCAAGTTTTGTAGCTCAATTGGTGTAGAAAACCGTTTTCTAGAATTCCTTAAAATTGCAAATTTAAAACGCACGTAGTTTTCAAAACATAACTCCGATTTGGATGAAACCAAAAATCACGATCTTGTTTTTAAGTGAAATAAATCTGTTTTTGGGTTCTAAAATGAAAATATCACTGTATCATAGGGTTGCTTCCCAAAATCACCTCTTAGAAAGTTCAATTCAAAGGAAATCCTTAGGTGAAAGACTTGTTCTTGACCTAGAGGTCTACCTAGTAGTTTACCTATAACTTATATAGGATACATTAACTCTAAATCCTCAACTTTAAGTAGATAAAGAGGATTATGGCCCTAGCTTAACTTAACCTTACACTTAGTGAATTTCGGGGACGAAATTCTTAAAATGAGGGGAGTATTGTAACACCCCGAAAATTACAACTCAAAAAGTATGAACGTGAGAGATTTAAATTAGAAAATTTTTTTGTTGGGGAGAATTGTAACGTGATTTTCCTAATTATATGATTAAGTGATTGATTAATAATTAAAGAGCAAACTAAATTTAAATTATGTTGATTGATATAGTAATTAACTTAAGTTCTATGTTTTGTTATGTTCCATAGTGTTATTGTGAGATTTTGGAACTTTTACGTAAGTTCCGTAAGTTGTAGAAAAAGGAAAAAAAAAATAACAGAAGGGGGTGTCCTTAGAGGAAGGGTGGCTGCAAATAGCAAAGTTTCAAATTTTATCCGCTTACTTCTCGTGAACGAGTTTGCTTCTTTCTCTCATTCTGTGTTCATTGCACCCGAAGCTCTCCTTTTTTTTTTTTCTCTCCTGGTCCGAGAGCTACCAAGGGAGAAGGGAAATCATATTTTTGTGAAGCTGATGGACTGCATGCAAGCTTGGTGGTCCACTCTTAATTACCTACAACTCATCTTTTCTTCCTCTCTCTCAGCTGAACCAAAAACCCAAGGTGGTGGGGACTCTTTGTGAATTCTATTTTTAGTTTAAGGGTGGTTGAGAGTTAGGGGGCTCAACTACCTACAGCATGTATGTCCCTTTTTGGCTGTTGTGTGTGTTTGTTTGAATGCTTGAATGTGAAAAGTTGATGAAATGGGTTTGAAACCCTTGGCAGTGGCTGTGTGAGTGCATGTCCTGGCCTTAGTGTTGTTTTTGTTCTTTTGAAATTGAGTGGGAAGGCCCCTGGAACAAGGGGATCCATGTCCAATTTTCGTAAAATTAATTGATGAAGGTTGCATGTTGAAAACAAACCCCAAAACAATGTAACAGTGACTGTCAGGTTCGCGTGTCCCTGGACAGCTCCCACAGTTTTGTGATTTTTGGAAGATCTAACCGTTGGTTTTTCACGAAATTTGTTTGAATGAAAATAGACACAAAAATGAACAACTTTTATTTTGACACCATGGAGAGAAAATCTCGTCCTGAAGTTCATCCTTAGCTTTCAAAATGGATGTTCTGTTTTCAAGTTTCCTGGAACATGTCTCGATTTTTGTCAAATTTCCACTTGTGTGCTTAATGTTTTTTTTTCGTTTTTGAACCATTCAAAACTAAACAAAACAAGATTTTTAACCATATAAATTACAAAAATTATCATGCCCAATTTCTAAATTAACCTTTTAAAAAGAAATAGGGCAAAGGTTTTTGAGCTCTGTTTTGAGTCTGAAACTTAGGCTGCTAGAAACAAATTTACTGGGAACAATAGGAAAATAATTTGGAGGCAAGGGTTACCTTTTTAGAAAGATAAAGATGTTACCTTTCTACTGCAAAAAGTTCAGCTCAAAAAAAGTTTGGAAAGTGGGAGAAATTTACATTTCTTTGAGCTATGTTCAGTGAGCACTCAAAATTCAGGGCTGCTGACTTAGAAAATTTTTATAAAATTTGGTAGATGTTGATTTTATAAGTGGGATACGTTTCTATAAAATAGATTTCAAGAGATTCAATTTGATATAAAAAATTTTAAATTCCGAGGTCATTTGTTAGTATCAGTGAGAGCTCACATTCAGTACTGCCAATGAAAATTTCACTAAATAGTCAAATGTGATTGTTAACACTTGTATTTTTATAACTTTACCTTCAATTAATATTTTGATTATGTAAGATAATGGATAGAATACAACCACTATTATTATTGATTCATTCAAGTCTCAGGGAGGAAAACCTTGAGTATTTGATATTTGAAGGTGTATTTTTCTCTGTTTTGGTGATAGGGTCTGTTGATTGTAGTTTGAATCTTTTGATGAAATTGTTTGTTGGTGTGATGTGTTTACAAGACTCGGGCGCGAGTGCTTGTGAAGACTAGAACTTTGTTCTAGTGTTTATGGCAAGTTTGCCATTTAAAGATAACAGAGAGCAAAATAATTATGCTACAAGATGTAATTGTTATTTTATTATAAAGGAATTAATTTAATTAACTCTTTATTTTTATGCTTTGAACATAGAAATAATCTTAGCACCTTTGCGTGGAGAAATAAATGGTAAGTTAACATTTATAAAATTGTAAATTTTTTAGAGAGCAAGGAAATACATAAAACATAATAAAATTGTCTACGCGTGGTGTATCATGTTGAGTTGAGAGTTGTACAAGGATGATACGGGTGTACGACAGATTGCTGGAATTGCAAGATGGCAAGAGAGTCGCGTTGGGTGTTCCAACTGTGAGAATACTAAAGAGAGGGGGCGGAGTTCGAAAGGCGTGTCACGACGTAATGTGACGGTCACCCATAGAAAGGTGATGTAGGCAATGTTCTCGTATATATATATATATATATATATATATATATATATATATATATATATAATTTTGAGCAAAGATGGGGTCTCAGGCTCGGCGTCTATTCAACCGTCCAGTACCATGTGCAGCGGAACCCCACTGTGACGAGAAAGAATAATCCCGGTGAGGAGGGTTGTTGATATTTGTGTTATTGATGTGATATGATGCATTTAAGCTTGAGAGATGATATTCTACCTCTAAAGGTGAATATTCATCAATATGTTATGTGTTGACTAATTATCTGTGATTTGATTCATTATACAAATTAACTGTACTATGTATATTGTGGACTGAGACCTGGGGGGTGTGAACCCTGGGCATTGTGGAAAAGTTGTGTGCGCATGATTTTGATGTGTTTTGGATGTTGAATGTGGGGACGAGGATTTATAATCTTCGTGGGAACAAATGAACTCCATGCGGAGCACATTTGTGAAAAACGGTGATTTTGTGATCCTTGTTTTGTGTTGGTGAGGATCGAATTAGAAGGAAAACCTTTTCGTTGGGGGTCAAGTGTGACTGGTGTGGTGGATAAATGCTACGCGTCAATTTAGAAGGATAATCTTACGTGACCGGAAGCCAAATGGGCAAGTGTTGAGAGGTCGTGTGGAGGCTTTATCTACGGTGAGCATTGTGCTTGTGAGATGACGGGGTCGTAATGTTTAACCACTATGATAGTGGGGGGAGTTGGATCTACGTGTGGTATGTCTGGGACATATGTTGATTGAGGACCGCCGTTGAGTACCTTTGGTAGAAAAGCCCACACAGACTTGTAAAAAATGAATCCCAATAGGGAGAGTGTTGAGGAGTCAGTCCTCGGAGTAATGGATGACCACAGTTGGTACCTGGGAGATGATCGTAAGGCAGGTTGTTCTTGGAGGGTAAGGCACTGAGTTGTGACGATAGTTCTCGTAGCTGACTCGGCCACCCTGACAAAAATACGAGACATCATCGGTTGGTGAGAGCCCGCCATTGTACCATGGTGAAGGGTGTACTCCCAACAGTCATCCAACTAAAAAATGTGTAAGACCACTAAGTTCTGGAAGTTCCAGTGGCAGCTGGCCAGTGTGAAATAATTTACAAGAATAGCTGTGGAAACGAATAGGTTTCGGGTGTGACCGTTAGAGAACCACATCATGGTGGCTAGTAGGATTGTGTATGTGACTGTGAAGTCGTTCTGTGTACTGCTTGATGAAGCAGAGAGTTCACCCTCTGTTTATTTTTTTCTTTTAGGAACCGGTGGCAGTACCTGTAGATGTCATAAAGACGTTATCTTCATCAGCTTCGTCACTTTTCGTTTGGAGGTTGGTCTAACATGCAGGGTTGGGTATTAGTGATGTCTGCTCTAAGTCCTAGGACCCTTTTTCCTTTTCATGTATCTTGGCATGAGTAGACCTAGGTTTCAGATTGCGGGCATGTATATTCAGTTTTCGTACTCTATTATTCTATGTATTTGATATACGCTTTGGAAATGTATATATTACTATTACTCCGACAAATATTTGGGTTATGAAAATCCCTATTTCATGTATACTTATAATTGAGGCGGCGATACGCAACTTCCAAAATTAATTAATGAAAAGTTTTAAACATCCGATAAAATTCCGATCTATGTTTTTATTAACTTCACAGTTTTTGGAAAAAATTAAAGTTAGTTAACATGCTTATTGAATTAAAATAAGTTTAAAAATGAGAATATATGTAAACCCGGATTTAGGGTGTTACACTCATTCTCTCCATAAATGTGGATTCAATTTCCTCTGTGTGTGCAAACTGTTGACTTATAATTTTAATATAATTTTTTGCTGCAATTTTTCTCATTTTTTTATAGGGTTATCTTCTAAAAATTAATATGATAAAATGGATAAAATAAAATGAGTATAGTGAAAAATTAATGGGAAAAAAATCATTCCTTTCCACTCATAACAAAATAGAGGAAATGAATAGTCTAAGGGGGCGTTTATTTCATGGATTTGATCATATTCCCGAGAATAATATTTTTGAGAATGCTATTATTGGAAATGTTATTCCCATCAAAGGTGTTTGGTAAATACTTCTAATTCCTGGGAATGTTTTTCAATTTATTTTAATTTAAAAATAAAAATATTAAATAAATAAATAAATGAGGTAGAATAAGAGGGAATTGAGAAATTAATTTAAACATTCCCATGAGAATATAAGATTCTCACCATTTTACATGGGAATAGAAAGATGAAAAAACATGTGTAATATGGATTCATGGGAATGAATTATGCCTGAGAATATTTTTTTATTACCTTCTAACAAACATGGAAATATATATTCCTATCTTCACATTCCCGGGAATCCAATGAGATTCCGTGAAACAAACGTCCCCTAAGGTCTTCAAAAAATAAGAAAATTTACCTATAGTAAACTAGGAAAAAGATATTTCTTCCTATTAGTACTACAAATAAAGTATGACTTTCTATATTTAATTTCTATTTAAATTTTTTTCATTTTTAAACTCCTATATTTAATAAAAAAAATTCATGTTTAATCCTTCAAACTAAAACTAATAATTATTATAATTCTTAAAAACTAAAAATAAGATATTCCCATAGCCAGAAACCAAGACTAATTCCCTAAGATGAAGAGATCACCTAAATGAGTTTTGCCTCTCCTAACAACTTTGTTAGTTTTCTAACATAGTAAAATGTAAATGTACTCCTCGACCTACTGGAACACACCCCTCGGCCTATTGGGGGACACCCCTCGGCCTACTCAACCCCTCCGACCAAGTAACAGGATTTGTGGGCCGAACAGGTCTCGACCCACTAGAACTATACTACTAAATATGAAGAAACTTGCTATTAGATGGTAAGTATCGTTCAAATATAAGATTAAGCATAAACCATATGATAATGCAAGATTAATACTAACGATAATATCAAGGTAAGAGACATGGATCCAAGGCCCATTAAAACATGTATAAATATGATGAGATTCTCGAGGTAAACATTGTTCATTCTCATTTTTACACTCATTTACTATATTTGGGGAGTCTCTGACTTAAGCGTCGGAGTGTCTTTGCAGATACCCACCCCCGCTGCATCGGAGAAGGAATTCACCATTGAAAGGACGAGGAGTCTTCAGCACACTCGAAGAGAAAATTACTTCAGTACCCCCGTGTAGGTACAATATAGATTAAATTAAAAATGTGTCACACACATAGGAACTAATTTTTTTATCCGTGACAACCATTTTTATTTATGTCTTTATATTTTACGAAAACTTCCTCACGGTGATATGAGGTTGAAAGAATTGTTTCATCCTAAGCTTTATGCTGTTAATTGCACTTAATTGTCTTTTTTTTGGGGGGTGGGGGGGGGGGGGGCTAGGGGAGATGGGTGAGCCAGAAAAAAGGAGTCAATGAAGTGGCATTACTGCCAAGTAGAAGATGAATGAACTCAAGTAGTGTCCCAAAGAGGCGAAAGTGGATTCCTTAATAAGTTGAGTTAATAATGCATCAGAGTTGCTATGTGTCACATTTGGGCTGACAAGGTTACCTGAGGAAAAAATTAAAGCCAGGGTGTTGCTATTCTCACCCCCATAATTGCTATTCTCACCACCCACATAGGTGACCTTTTATTAATTTCCAAAAATGCCATTTCCACAGAAATATGATTCCGTTGTACAATTGTACAAGGGAATCGTGTTTCTGTTGTAATATATAGGTTGGAAAAAAAAATTGACCAACGAAAATGCAATTCCGTTGAACTATTTTCAATGGAATCGTGTTTCCGTTGTTTACTAAAGGGGTGAAAAAAATAACAACGGAAACACGATTCAGTTGAACTATTTCAACTGAATCGTGTTTCCGTTGTTTACTAAAGGGGTGAAAAAAATAACAACGGAAACACGATTCAGTTGAACTATTTCAACTGAATCGTGTTTCCGTTATTAATTTTTTTTCACCCCTTTAGTAAACAACACAAACACGATTCCATTGAAAATAGTTCAACAGAATTGCATTTCCATTGTTCCAATTTTTTTTCACCTTATTCTGAAATGGAAGTATGATTTCGCGGTTAAATACACAAAACGGACATCAACTTCAGTTGCCTCTTCTCTCCGAAAACAACGCAACACCAACTCTTCTCTGGCGCAAACAATGCAACACGGTACTGGGATCATCAAACCCATTCAACAAAACAAAAAACAATTTGGATCTAGGTTGCGCGGTGCTGGGATGGCGCGGGGATGAGTGGTGTCGCGCTGGGTGCGAGGCGACGCGGGGTCGCGCGGGTTGCGGGCGGAGGTCGCACAGGGGTCTAGCTAGCGGCGCGAGGGTGGCGTGGTCGCGCAGGAGTCGTGGGGCTTTGCGCGGGTGTCACGGGGTCGCAGCGTCACATGGGGGTCGCTGGTCACGCTGGGTTGCGAGGGCGGAGCGGGGTTTGCGCGGGGCGGTGTAGGGGGTCGCGCAGGGTGATGCAGGGTGGCGCGGGGTACTTTGTACAAGTTAGGGGAGTGGGAAGTCTGAGGGGGAAGGAGAGGGGTGTAGGGATTTAGTGAGTGGGCATAAAAGAGATTTCACAAGTCTATGGGGGTGAGAATAGCAAAAAGTGGGGTGAGAATAGCAACTCCCTTAAAGTCACTTATTGGTGTCTTGACTCAAGGTGCAACAAGTAAGGGCTTATTTGTTTTATTTTTTTTTTGAAAGCCAACAGATTTTGTTGCAAAAAAGGACCAAAACCAGCACTAGGGATTTGCTATTCTCACGCCCACAATTTACTATTCTCACCACCCATGTGGGTGATTTTTTTTATTGATTTCCCAAAATACCCTGGTACAACGGAATCACGATTCCGTTGCACATGTTTTTTTAATTTATTCTAGTTGTTTTGAAGTTTTTTTTAATATTGAGTAATATTTTTTGAAATGTATAAATTTAGGTTTTAATAAGGATGGCAAAGTGTACCCGGACCCTACGGGTACCCGCAAAAATATCCGCAAGCGGGTCGGGTAAATACCCGCTTATTGGGGCTGGGGCCGGGTATTTACCCGCAATTTTTTGCGGGTGCGGGTACGGGTACTATAGTACCCGCCCCGCCCCTATCATATATATATAATTAAAATAACTTAAATAAATAATTATGTTATATATATACTTTTTTGTAAAAAAAAATAATTTTATATTTTCCATAAACTAACACTAATAGTAAAAGATTTATGTTATAACTTACAATAATTTTATATTTTATATTTTTAATATTATGTGTGAATACTTTTAATGTTAAGTTTGAATTATTTAAGCGTGAATTTTCAATTTATTTGTAATAATTTTTTAATTAATATTTTTATAGCTTAAATGCAATTTTGGTTCATCTATTTTGCATAATCTGCAATTTTGGTCCCCTTATTTTAAAATAGAGACGTTTAGTCTCCCAATTTTGTAAAATATGTAATTTTGGTTCTTCCATCAAATTGAAAGCGTTGACTGTTAAGATATTAACGTTAACCTTAATGTGGTCCAAATATAATGACGTGACACGAGATTATTTATTTAGTTTTTAATTATTTTAAATACTGAGTAGAATAATTGATGAAAAATATATTTTATAAAAAGGTAATATCACTTATTTGACTACGATGTGCCATGTATTTCAACAATGTAGAACTAATTTAAAATAAATGATTAAGACTTGTGATTTCTATTTTAGGACTCACGATTACCCCAACCATTAAAATCGACGTGACATGTGTTTTAGTGACGTAGATAAACAAATAATTATTACTCATTATTTAAAATAATTAAAAAATAAATAAATAATCTCGTATCACATCATTATATTTGGGTCACGTCAAGGTCAACATTAATCTTTTAACTGTCAATGCTTTCAATTTGATGAAAGGACCAAAATTACGGATTTTACAAAATTGGGAGACTAAATGTCTCTATAGAGGGACCAAGATTGCTGATTGTGCAAAATAGGAGGACCAAATGTCTCTATTTTAAAATAGGATGACTAAAATTGCGGATTGTGCAAAATAGGGGGATCAAAATTACATTTAAGCCTATTTTTTATTGATTTATTAACTTCATACATAAGTAAAGTGCGGGTAGCGGGTGCGGGTATGGGTATATAGGTACCCAGCGGGTACGGATTAAAGTTGCTACCCGCGCGGGTATGGGGCCGGGTACAGGTATTTTTTTTAAACGTGGGTATGGGGACGGGTACTATAGGACCCTACCCAGATCCTACCCATTGCCATCCCTAGGTTTTAAAGACTTGGCAAAAACAAACATACCAATTTAATGCACATTGGTCGATGTATCTTATAGGATTAATATAATATAGACCGTTGGTTTTAAATACTTGGCAAAAATAATACTTGGCAAAAAACAAACATACCAATTTAACATACTTGGCAAAAATCCTATATTTTGTCGGTGCTATTATATTGCACATTGCTGTTGTTGTTGTTGTTGTTATTGTTGTTTGTTCTATGATTTTAATAGAGAAATCGTTCCTTCTTTCATTATATTACCAGGCACGCGCGTGTTGTTTATAGAATTTATAAAGAAAAATGTAATAAACATCAACATCATTTATATAATAAAATGTATATACAAAATAAAAGTTTAGATACAAATATAAAAAAAATACATCATAAATCAACCGCCTATGCGGCCACCGCCCTCGGTCCTCCTCCTCTGTCTGCGTCCTTGGCTGTTGCACCCAGCACCTAAGCCACTCTGTGCTATGCATAATAGCCGTTGCACCAACTCATGGTCATGCGTGCCCTCAGGAATGGCTATGGTATGCAACAACCTCTCTGCAATCGCAGACATCATCTGATACCGATCCTACATAAACGAAAATTAAAATTAATAATTTCAAATCGAAAAAAATGTAAACAATTATGGAAAAAGTGTTTGCATTACATTACCTCGCACGAGTAATCTACACCATCTACAAACTTTGGCAGAGGGTCACCAGACTGAGGCTGAGGCTGAGGAATAGGGTAGGACATACGTATTAGGCTCCGTGCTGCCTCTCCTTCCTCTGGCGGAATCACATACGGATGTGAATGCTCATAATACCATGCCAAGTAGTCGGAGGTGCAGGCCCCATGGAGCATCCTCTGGCACATGCTCGCCCAGCTGCACTCTATGTTACTCCCACTCGTCCCACGTCTGAATAGATCTCTGAAATGGAGGACGAGGAAGTGGTGCTGGAGGGATCCCCTGTACGTAGCCGAACTGCCTCAAAACCCTCTCTAGCATATATGGTCGCATGTCTGTGCCACACCTGATGTGGCCAGAATAGTATGTCTGCTCCAGGAAGGGTGTACTAGCGATAACCCTGTATCTATCATCATATGGGGACCAGACGACGTCCTCCATATGCAACTGATCCAACAACCGCCTGGTCCCCCAAGCCTTGCCGATACCCCTCGTCGTCTTCCATCTGGTAGCAAATGGAAGCTTTGGGTCATAGATGACATCCTCCTATCCACCAACTGATGGCAGATGCGCAAACACCCACGCCTGTAAAATAAAGTAAATTATGTTAACATTTGTATTAAAAAATACACAAACAAATATTTAAACAACAAATAAATAATTCCTTACCATCAGTAGCGTCATTGAACCTCCACACTGCTTGCTCTCACGCAAGTGCGCATAGGAGAGATGGTCGTAAAGATACGCCAATGCAGATACTCCCCAAGCGTACTGGGAGCAGGTGGACAGATAGCTGAGGTAGCAGAGATAGAAAATGTTTACATGTGTGGAGCTCTTGTCGGCGAAGATGGTACAGCCGAGCAAGTGCAACAAATACGCCCGTGCGACCCACA
The DNA here is from genome assembly GCA_026413185.1 of Pueraria montana var. lobata. Classification (NCBI taxonomy): domain Eukaryota; kingdom Viridiplantae; phylum Streptophyta; class Magnoliopsida; order Fabales; family Fabaceae; genus Pueraria; species Pueraria montana. Next base: position 1,520,836 of record CM048646.1, on the reverse strand, counting down.
CATATGAACCAAACTACACATACCTCTCATATAGCTCCCTCAGCCATGCGAGACGTACCCTAGCTCCTAATGGTCCTCAGCAACATCCTAATGTCAGCCTTTGAAAAGGGGGTCACTGGGCCGGCAATCTGCAAGCTTGTAATAGGCAACTGCAGCAGACATGACACATCATCCAGAGTGATGGTCATTTCTCTAACGGGCAGGTAGAATGTGCATGTCTCCTGATGTCACCTCTCAATAAAGGCATTGATGAAGCCTTTATTCGTGATATATCGCGCATGATAAAGACCCGTCAAGCCAGACTGATCCACGTATGCCTGGACCTGTGGCTGGGTAGGGTAGGGTAGGGAATCAACTTCGTAGTGTGGCTGACCACCTTCAGCTCCTCCCGAGGCTGATCAATCCAAATATGTCCAGCGACGTGGTCCTTGTAGGACCCCAGCAGTGTATCAACTACAGGACCACCAAGAAATGTCGGTCCAATGATCCGGTCAGCAAACGGGATCACTGGGGTTGCTGGTTGTGGTACCTTCGCTACCTCTGCATTAGACAGTGGCACGTCTGCATCAGGCAGTGGCACGTCTGCATCAGGCTGTGGCACGTCTGCATCAGGCTGTGACACGTCTGCCTCAGCATGTACATGATCTGCATCCTCTGGCTCATCGTGCTGTACTCCTCCAACAGCACGAGTATCATCTGCCCAACGACGGCGAGCAGATGTTGTCACACATCGCTGATCTGCCCCTGAATGGCTGGGCATGACCAGCATCTGCAACAGCATCTTTCTCCAAAGTGGAGGGATCATGTCGGCGATCGTAGGAAACATACTTCGTCCGAGCCATAATAAATCTGCAAAAAATTAACTAAAATACTTAGAACTCGATAAACAAAAAATAAAGTCAAATACTATATAACTAAATAAACAAATAAATAAACAAACTAACACTGTAAATATAATACATTTAAAAATATAAAATATAAAATTTCTATTTTAATACTTTTTTTAATTAAAAATATTGAATTAAATAATAATTTTAATTTAAAAATTAAGTATTAAAAATAATACTGTAAATATATAATACAAATATAATTAAATATTTTTCTTTTGAAAAAAAATTACTTTACAAATTCAAAATTCAAAATTTTAAAAAAAATTCAAGCAACACAACGGAATCGTGATTCCGTTGTGTTGTTTTTCAAACACTATAACGGAATCACGATTACATTGTGTTGTTTTTGAAACAACACAACAAAATCACGATTCCGTTGTGGTGTTTGATTTTTCAAACAGTACAACAGAATCGCGATTCCATTGTACTGCGTTAAATTGAAAAAAAAGGGGGGAAGGGACGAACCTGTTGGGGAAACTTTGGGGAGAGAGGTGAGGGAGAGACATTGCAGAGGGCTTGTGAGGGAGAGACGTTGTAGAGGGAGACAATGTGAAGGAGAATGGGGAAGGAGAGGAGAATGGCCAAAGGGGGTGAGAAGAAAAGGTGGGTGTGGCTGTCATTTTGGCCCTAGGCCCTAAGGCCAACCCCACTTGGCCCATCATAATGGCCCCAGGGGCTTTTGGCCCTTCTAATGAGGGCCCTAAAAGACCCTAACCCACAAAGCCCCACTTAATATGGGGCCAGGGCTTAAGGGGTTAGCCCCACAAGTCATGTTATACGTTCGCTCTCAAGCAGAGCATTTTTTGTAGACCTTGACCGAGGCTATTTTTGATCGACTTTAGCAAAGTCATTTTCAGTTGACTTCGGTCAGGGTTGTTTTCAATGACCTCGGCTAGGGTTATTTTAGGCTGATTTCGGCCTGGGCAATTTTTAACCAACCTCAATCGCGATTGTTTTTGGCCGACCTTGGTTATCGTTGTTTTTTGTGACCTCAACTAGGGTTATTTTTGGCCGCCAGGGCAGTTTTTGACCGACCTTGACCGGGGCTATTTTTGACCAACCTTTGTCATTGTTGTTTTTTGGTGACCTCGACTAGGGTAATTTTATGCCGACCTCGACCGGGGCTATTTTCGGCCGACATCGGCTAGGGTTATTTTCGGCCGACATCGGCTAGGGTTATTTTTGGCCTACCCCAGCTAGGGTTATTTGCGGCCGACATCAGCTAAAGTTATTTTCAGCCGATGTTGGACGGAGCATTTTTCGGTCGACTCGACCGGGGTTGTTTGCGGCCGAACTTGGCTAGGGTTATTTTCGGTCGACCTTGGTCGGGGAAGTTTTTGGCCGACCTTGGTAGGGACAATTTTCGGCTGGCCACGAGCTGAACTGTTTTTGGCTGACCTCGACCAGGGCTGTTTTCGAACAACCTCGACTAGGGTTAATTTTGGCCGACCTCAACTAGGGTTATTTTCGGCGACCTCGGCTGGGGCATTTTCAATCAACAATTAGTCGTGGCAATTTTCGGCCAACTTCGGTAAGGGAAATTTTTGGCCGACCTCGGCTGAAACTGTTTTCATCCTACCTCGACCAGGGCTGTTTTCAGCTGACCTCGACCTGGACTATTTCAGGCAACCTCGGCTAGGATTTATTTTGGTCGACCTCGGCTAGGGTTATTTTTAGTCTATCTCAACCAAGGCATTTTCTGTTAACCTTGGCTGGGACAGTTTTCGACTAACCTCTGTCGGGACAGTTTTCAGCCGACTCGACCGAAACTGTTTTCGGCCAACCTCTGTCGAGGTTGTTTTCGGCTGACCTTGACTTGAGTATTAAAAAAAGTATGTCATAGTATTGAAACTTAAGGCCCATGGGCTAGCCCTAGCCCACAGGGCTTTGTGGGCTTTTCGGCCCTGCGGGCTTTTTAATGCGGGTTGTTTGGTCCTGCGGGCTTTTTTAGCCATGACCCACGCGGGCCAGGGTCGGGCCGGGCCATTTTGATGGCTCTTGGTGTGGGGCGGGGAAGGTGAGGGGGTGGGGTGGAAGGTTGCTGACAAGGGTAAGGGAGTCTTTTCACCTTTTTTGGGGGTGAGAATAGCAATTCTTTGGGGTGAGAATAGCAATCCCCCACCACGGGTGCTGATACTTGGTCACAAAAGAGTTACAAGAGCCCATCAAAACCATTTGCACCCACCCAACAGAAAGCCACCTAAGGTAAATGAGTAATATTACTGATGTGGATACATGCACTCATCATGCCCTTTCGCCTTACAACAAGCATGACCTCTCACGTATTTGCTGTCAAAATACCAATTTATGTGAAGCCAACCAGCATTTGCATTACTGAATTTCCAGTATGCAATTAGTCAAACAGATTGATGAAAAGCATACATCAATTTAAGTTTTTCCTTTTTAAATAGTTTTTCCAGTTCTTTCTCTCTTATCTTATAATTGATAAATGATTTTTCTTTTCTCGTAAAAAAAGGTATAATAGAGACAAAATTAAACCTTGCCAGACTAAATTTAACTTCATAATGAAGGGAGATTTATAATGTTTGTTCTAGTGTTTAATGCATGAGGGGAAGATGTATAAAATATCATTTGTTGTGGGTTCAATTGCTTTAGAACGAGCTTAAATAGTAAACTATCTATAATCCAACCTGCAGTCTAATTACATTTGAATTACATGCATATAAAGTGGGTTTCTTTTTTCTTTTTTCTAATTCATTTTGGTATAGTAGGTGCATTTTGATTACATGCATAACTTTGTGTCAACCTTCAAATTTTGCAGTTTTATCTATACAAGCTCGTAGCGTGCATCTTGAATTGAATTGTGTATTTGTGTTAATTACTGATCACTGATTTTATTTGTAACTTTACTATTATTACCAATTGATACATGTTATAGTTTAGATTATCCATATTGAAACATACTTTGGTTGGAACAATGGAAAAAGAAACAGCTCAGTGACAGCAGACTTCAATATGCTTTGGAAATTCTCAGCAAGTATCTTGTCATAATAACCTAATAGCAAATATTTATTTTAGAATGAAGAAAAAAAAAAACCTATATTGCTCAACATCAACATTTAAAATATAAGTTTAGAGAATTGTATGATATTTAACAAAGCATCAATATATTTTATATTAAAAAACAAAAAAACAATACAAGGTCAGCGGAGAGGACTTGATGAGAATGGAAAGATGTTAACCTTACTTTTTTTTTTTTTTTTTACAGCAGATGTTAACCTTACTTAAAGATAAGCATTGGTTGTGCACATTAACACACATCACATTAACACAGAGGGAGGACGACAAAAATAGATGCAAAGGGAAAATTTGCCAATTTGATACTTAATGCACATTAAATGTTTAACAATCATAAACACCGGTCATACATACTTAAAGAGTTTTTCATGCTGCACAAGCAAACAAACCAGAAGAAGAAAGCCAAAAGTGTGTATAGCTAATAAAATGGTTGAAGTTGAACAAACATTGTAAACCAAAATTGGTCTATAGTTAATGGAGACTAAACTATAATAATTCATCACAATGTACAATAAGAAAAGATCAATCGCCTATTATTGGTATAATGCTTCAAATTTCTCTTTAGATTGCACTTAGAGGTTTCTTTTTATTGTTTTAAATATAAATATTTGCATGCAGTATAATAAATATAACAAAAATTAAACAACCACTTGCAGAAGTTTCTTATGCAAAATCATAAAGACACATCCAATTCACTCAAATTTACCTCCAAAAGCAACACAGGACCAGATTGAATATGCATGAGTGATAGGTCTAAAATATTAAAATCAATTAACCACTTCAAATCACTTCCATAAATAAGAACATTGCATGTACTGCAAGAGTGACAAGTAGAGGGAGATGTAATCTTTATGTTACCTAACACCTTGGCAATTGTGTTATTATCAAGTTGTCATAAAATCCAGCATGAGTGCAAGACCTACAATGTCAGCAATAAAGTTGAGATTTAACCGGACAAACTAAGTTATACTGAATTATGAACAAAACATAATGAGTATGTATGGAAACCAATGTACTAAACTTTTAAAATGGTTTAAACTACAATTTAACAAATGATTCAACTGCATAAGACCTGCCATTTGAAATCATATCCAATGCAATCAAATTCCAACTATAATCAAGAAATACATTCTGCCTGAAGGGAAATGTAAATATATCATTTGGTCTTACCCATTGTTAACCTTTATATGTTAAATGAGAAGCAATTGATTAGCAACAAGTATTATACCTGCAAGAGCACCTTGATTCCAATGTAAAACAGTTGAAAGATTACAACACAACACATCATTAAGCGTCCGTCTGGTTATCATCTACTAAGCTGGGAAGTGCCCTGATTCCAATCACCAAGAGCTTCATGGTTTGAAACTTCAACAAAACTTTCTTTCAAAGTCCTCCGGTCATACCAGCGAAGCACCAGTAGGGTATTTCAACATAATATTTGATTTCATGCTCTGCTGCAAACGGACAAACAAGAAGCTTAGGGTGCGTTTGTTTCATTGAATCGTATTGGATTCCCGGGAATGTGAAGATGGGAATATATATTCCCATATTTGTTAGAAGGTAATCGAAAAAAGTTCCCGGACATTTTCTATTCCCAGAAAAATAAGATTCCCATACTTATTTTGATTTTATAGTGTTCTTATTCCCATGGAAAGAGGGTGGGAATATGGATTCTTGTGTGTTGAGAATCATATTTACCATGTAAAAATTCTATTATATCCTCACTATTAATACCCACTACCCCATAACCTCTCAACCTACCTTGATTTTATTCCCGCTACTATTTTATACTGTTTTATTATTCCTGCTATTGTGTAAATATGATTTTATTCCCACTTCAATAATACCCGTGTGAATTTTATTCACACATACTGCTTTATAACCTCCATGATTGAGGTGCATGCTTTGTTTTAAACCAAGTTTTTCTGATATAATCGTTGTGCTATGATAAGTTTGTTTTATATTGAAATTTAGTAATTACAACGCATGGACTCATGAGAAGAATAAGAAATTTGGTTGTTCATATAAAATATAATAATTTCTTTAATACAAAAATGATATTTTAGTAATATAACTTATATTCCTAGGAAAAAATAATATGAACCAAACATATATTTTAAATATTCTTGGAAATATAAAAAACATTTCCAATCAATTTTACTATTTAACCAAATATATTTTTCTTGAAATATCCAGAAATGTCATTCTCATCTAATATTCTTAAAAATAACATTTCCGAGAATCCAACAAGATTCCATGAAACAAATGTCCCATTAGCTGCACTCACATTTGAAGTATGAGAATTTCCCTCTCGAGCTAATCTACCATGGCTTTGATCACTCGTAGAAACATTTATGGAGGCTTTCTCTGGAAACTTTGATTTCATTCCTTCTGCCACAGATTGACTTTTTCTAAAATCTCATCTGAGAAAATATCAGTCTGTGGTATAATATTTATTCTTAGTGAAATAAACAAATTAATTAAACGAGACATTATTCCGTTTTAAAATATGTGGATACAACATGAATGACTGAAAACTTCTGTTGCCACTGTTTATGTCCACATTGCAAACAACGTGAAAGAGTACGATTTTGTAAATATGATTCAATTATATTTATGTTTTGTGGTGGGCACTTGCACTGGATTTCTTTTTGTTACATGCTAAATAAGTCAAAATATTGTGTCCAAGGCATATTTTAACAAGTTGAAGAATCTGCCACCGCTGCTATAAAACTTCGCTAGAAATTTATGTTGATTTATGCACATATAAATAAGTAAGGGTAAAATATGTTTTTAGTTCATCATTTTATCTTGATTTCTGTTTTTAGTCCCTAATAAAAAAATTTACTGTTTTTAGTCCCTCATAAATTGTTCTGTTCTGTGATGACATGGCAGATATAAACTGTGTGTGTGAAAATTTCCTAATTAAGTTTCTAGTGACTTTTAACCGCTACAAATTTTTTGACGGTCAGAAATGTTTACTTTTGTAACATTTCTTGTGATTTCAGAAAATTTGGTGTTCGGGATTTTGATTTTTTTATTTTTATTTTTTAACATTTGTGACAGTTTTAGTTTGTCAGAAACTTTGTAATAGTTAAACAGAAATTTTTCAAGCACAAATTATGCTCGTCACGATATCACTTAACAGTTAAAATTAATGGCAGGGACTAAAAACAAAAGAAAATAATTTTTGAGGGACTAAAAACATAGATAAAATGATGGACTAAAAACATATTTTACCCAATAAGTAACAAGAAAGATATAAAACTACAAAATTGACATCGTAATCATAATGCATAATATGAACAGCCTGCTAAACTTGCCAAAGCTTTCATTTATTGAAAAGCAGAGCAACACTTATTAAGACCAAAATCTGATACATTTCTTACAATTTTTAATATCAGCTCACTTTAAGGATACATCTATCTCTGTGCTTTTGCAACAAGGTTTACTAGAAACAATGTTCACCCTCAAGATGAATAACCTTCAACTAAACACTAGCCAGAAGGAAGATTTTATCAAAGGCCAATTAATGAATTATGCACCCCCAAGATTTTATCTATGTATCCTCTTAAACCAACCAGTTTAATTTCTTCTTCCTATGTGGCTCCAATAACTTGTAATCTCCACCAGAAAGATTCAACCAATTATCTCAAAAAAAAGAAAGATTCAACCAATAAAATTTTCAGGATATAATTCTATAATCTGACATGTTATAAAGTTTAAGAAGAAAGGAGACTGGCTTTGGATTTTTAGATTTTGGATACTTCATCTCAACAATAGGTGCTACTTTTTTCGGCAGCAAAGAGAGATTTTCATGGACTCTCTGTAGTGTGGGCATGTTCCTTCTGATGTAGTATTAACAACCTGTTTTGTGAAGGAAGATAAAAAGATTCAGAACCTTTAATGAACTACTCTTTCATAAGTGGACCACGCATAAATTGCAGAGATAATTGAAAATCATACAATTTTCACAAGTTCGTTACCCTTTAATATTTTTAACTTGCCACTTTTGCCTTCCTATCTCAATTTTAACTTCATAGGATGAGTAAAAAAATATTTATCATATCACTAGACAGTTGCCTCTATCAAATATGTAGCCAGATTAAGTTGTACATGAATTGGTTCTGCAGCACATTGACAACCATAGAAACCTAGTGTTTGATCAAGTAGATGATCATAAAATTGACCTCTCAGACCAGTCCAAGGATTTTGTGTCTTCCATATCAATACACCTTATATTTACTCCACATACGAGAAGTCCATCCCTCCAGAAGAGCTCTATATTGTATATAGTTAACAAGTTGAGCCTGAGAAACATTATAGCATCAAAATTAAACATCAACTTATGTAAAAGGTCAACAAAAATAGGACGATGATGAAAAATGCATCATGGATGGCCAACAGAATGAAGGCTTTTATCTTCTCTTGCCTTCAAAAAAAAATCATCAGATTTTTTGCAGCACTGTAAAGTTGAATCTGATCATGAACCTTGGTTGGTTTTGAATAATGAATATATCTATGGTATTCCCATATGCGATTTTTAACTTCTTCAACATAACTGTTAGGAAGTTTCATAAACATCGGTATCTGCTATCCTTTTGAAGGCATGTTTCTCTCATGGTAGCTGCAGCTGGCACTTCGTCAGAACCAACCTCTGGATTGAATCCATAATCATAAAAGTAATCCTTGAAGAAATCTTCAGGATTTCGTATTATCTTTCAAGTCATATATTAATAGTGAAATGTTAAAAATAATTAATTATAAAATTTTGATCAATAATATTGTAGTTAATAAAAAAATGAAATTTGATAAATTATATGAAATTAAATATTAAATATAAATTTTGTCTAAATTTTTAGAATTTTTTGCCATGAGTCTGAAAAACAAATGCTAAATAGTAGTAACTAGTAAGGTGACATTACTGCCTTAATATCGATTTAATAAGAAAGGGAATAAAAATCAATTAAAAGCATGTGGAGCCTCCACGAATGTGGTCCTACCTCGAAATATCTTGCCCAACCTTTCGTCATCCAGAGATGGAAGAAAGCAACGTTTAATGATGCACTGCTATGGGTGGAAGCAAGAGTTTCTTGATTAAATTCTATACTTTTTTGAAAGTTTAAGAAGAAGAATTCTAATTCTTCATATATATATATATATATATATATATATATATATATATATATATATATATATATTTCGAACCTAGATTTTTTAATTCGTTTATAAATTTATATCCAAACATCATTGCGACAAATTTCGAACCTAGATTTTTCCGTAAAGAGAGGAACACAAGCATACACGTTATCTACGCTTTTTTAGCTTAAATTCCCAATACCATCTTCTTATTGAATGGTAAGATTATCCTGTCAAATTACAAGTGAAAAAGCCAAAAAGTTGTTCTTATTATGTAATGAGCCTGACCTATATATGTGAGTACTATGGTAATTTTGAATTAGAGGAACATTAGGAACACTTTTTTTAACATTCTTTTTTTTCATTTTTTTTTATTATTAGTTCAAATTTATTGAAAATTATAAATTTTAGTGGGTCTCATATCTCATTTGATGAATCGTAGATTTGGTTCCTTGGAAGCTTCGGAATAGGTGGATTAATTGTAAAGAAATTACAAAGAATATGTCGTTTTTAGTGGGTCATATTTATAGAGAAGGAAATACTTGTGCAGATTTGTTAGTTTCCCATGCTATATTAGTTACAAGTTTTTGTTGGTGGGAGTTTATCCCCAATTTTGTTGTCAATGAGTTCAATAGAAATATGATCGGTCTTCCTAGCGATAGGTTTAAATAGCTTTTGTTTCATGGGTTTGGTTTATGTCCCCATGGTTTTGTACATGCTTTTTTTCTTTTATGTTAATGTTAGTTCTTGGTGTGCAGCAGACTGGCAGCTGTGCTAGTGGTGCCAACATAGTTGGGATCACGTCCGCAGCTGTTAAGTGACTGCTTGCCACCTTTTTTTGCTTAAAAAAAATCTTTCTTTTGATTTAGAGGTGAAATCTATCAAAATTTGTAATTTTCAATAAATTTTAACCAATAATGTTAGAGTCTAAGACTTTGGACGATGTCCAATCCCTCAAACTTTGGTTTTGATGATAACAAATGAGATTAAATTTTGAAGTATCTAATGCTTTATGTTTGAGTATTATAGGTACCACACCGTCCAATGCCTAAGTGGCATTATATTTCTTAAGCTCAAACTACATATATCTATGTGCTTATTGCTTCCAATGTGTAACTGAAACTTGTTTTTCTAAAGTATAAATCCAGTGTCCAATGCGTTGTAATGTAACAAGCGTCCAATGCATTGTGAAAATCAATGCGCAAACACTGCGTCCATTTGAGGAGCGTCCACTCGCTTGTATAACTTACACATATTTTCTAACAGTTATATAATGAGTCCACGATATGTAAAAGTATACTTAAGCTTTTCGATGATGATTATCTGAAATGTCCCTTATTCCCTATCTTATCATATGTGACATTTCATTTGAATATTCAAAAAGTGTACCACAAGAGACAGAAAAGCTTCTCTATGCAAAAATCGTACATAAGTGGAGGCGATGCATGTATTGTTATCCTCTTTCTCTCCATCCCAAACTGACACGTAGAAATGGTCACATGATTATGAGAGGTTTTTCGATCAGGCTCAGATCCCACAACGGATACATTCACTCTGAAGCCTATAAATAGAGGATCAAGCTCACGAAATCAATAATGAAGCATTTAAGTTTTCAAAGAGCTAAAACTCTGTCAAAACGATTAGACGATCTACACTTGTGCAAAAAGATCAACTCCTTAGCTTTTGCTAAGTTACTTTGTGTATTCTGTTTACATTGCAATATCCTCTCTGTGAGAGTTGATCTGAACTTGTAATCAAATTGTTTGTTTGGAAAGCCAGGAGTGGCTTAGTGACAAAGAATACTTGGGTGTTCTTTAATCTCAGGGGGAGATTAAAGGTGTGTCAGAAGTGGCCTAGAGAATACTTATAGCCAGAAGTGACAGGGTAGAGAATACTTGTTTGTAATCAAAGTTTTGATTAGTGGAACCCTTCAAAAGGTTATTTTGAAGGAGAACTGAACGTAACTCAGGTTGAGTGAACCAGTATAAACCAAGTATTTTTACTCTATTGATTTTTGCTTACCAGTTATCTCTAGAGTTATTTCTTCACATTAGACGCACAAGTTTCTTTATAAACCTATTTGCGAAAAGTATTTATTTCTCGCTTGGACGACAAACTAAAAACACAATTTCATTAAACTGTTACTTTGAACCACTGGACGATATCTGCAACTCTGTTTTACAAGTTATTTGTAAAAATCTAAGTTAAGATAGCTCCATCTTTGCAAAAAGTTTTTAAGATTTATCTAACACACTATTCAACTCCCCTTCTAGTGTGATTTCCTGCATTTCAAATAAAAGAGTATTAGAAAAAGAGTATTAAAAAGAATATCTCTAGCATTCTTCTTTCTTTCAAGCTATCATTCAATCAAGTATAACTCCTTTCATTAAATAACTTTGAACTTCAATAAAAAAAAAAAAAAAAACTTGAAAAACACACACATATATATATCATTGTTAAATATATTTCTACTTAGATTTGACTCATTTAAAATGTAAAATTGTATATAGTAAGAAAATAAAATATATTTACTATTTGTTAAGTTTATGAAGTACATCTAACTTTAGAAACATCAAACCATTCTTATTTGCTTAATTTGTTTAAAATATATTATCAAATTGCATTTTTAATAATATTGACCAAAAATATAATTTACAAATATATTATTTAAAAATAGATAATTTTTTTTATTAAAAGTGACAAGGAAAGAGATCAAGTTGCTTGTTCATGCTTCTTTTGAAAAATTGACTATATTATTTAATTGGGTGAGGGTGACATCAAAGTTGAAAGAAAAATAAAAGGAAAGAGGCCTACAAACGAAGCTGTGAATAAAGTGGTCCCTTTAATTTTTGGCATCGATAATTAAATTGTCAGGCGTGGAAAACATACACCAACGAAGGGAAGGGACAATGAGAGTATGAGACACATTACAAGATAATATTAACAATAATAGACGAAAGAGAAGCAAATTAGCCAGATCTTTATGGGCATATTTCGTTTATTCTGTTTTTTTTTTTCAACGGAAATAATAAATAAGATTGGAGATAACTTTAGTTGAGTTTTATAAAACGATTTTATTGAATATATTCGTTCTTAAAATGAGTATAATTTTCACAAACTGTTTTTTTTTTTTGTGACCCACCGTAATTAGCATTTTCACAAACTGTTAATTTAAAGATTTTTACATTATTTTTTTTTGGTGAATAAGTTTTTTACATTGTAAATAAATTAGAAATTATTTTATAAGAACCAATAATCTTATTATATATAGTAATTTATTATCAGATGAAAGTATAAATAATCTTTATATTACCCATATATTCTAATTAAATTTAAAGTTTAATTTTTATGTACTGTTAATTTAAATATTTTTTTATATTATTAACCAATAAAAAAATATGTTAAATATGATTTTTAAGATAATTATTATAAAAACAAATAAAATTATCATATATAATAATTTTTTGTATAAAATTGTTTAAGTCATTTGTTAAGTAATGTGAAGTAAAAAAAAAAAAGAGAGATAAAAAGAGGTAAAAATATGAAGGTTAAAGTATTTATTAAATTCTTATAGCTGTTCTTATTTTAATTTTTAGCCTTTATTTTTAAAAAAAAAAAATTTAGCTTTTTTTTTTCCCCCTCTTTGCTCATCTCTGTTTTCTTTTACACTATTTAGTTAGGTTCAACGCTTCTTGTTCAAGCTTCTCCCCCAGTGGTCCTGCTGTTCCAATATTGAACTACAGGTTTCCATCCCCTCTAGTCTACCCATCTCTGTTTCGGTGCCATTTCTTGTCTGGAATGGGTCTTTGTTCCTTCAATTATTTACGATAAACACAGTACTAATTAATAAGGTTAAATATTTTTGGTTGAATAAGGTTATTGTACCCATATAGGTCATCAACGGACCGATCTGTTATATAGAATCGCCGATTACGCACACGTTCGGATTCCGACATAAACCAGGTATGTTGTGTCGTTGGAAGGGGATATCTGTACCTCTATCGGTCGTCCGCGGACCGACTGTTCAGAGGTTCATAGTCCCTTTGAGCTTACGCGCTCGAGATTGAGGGGCTGTTTACGCCGACCGTATGTCCCCATGAGTAGCCCGATGTCTCTCTTTGCTCAGATTCCGACCTTCACATCGTGCCCCCCTGGCCCCCAAAGCTCCACGATAAACAGTATCATAACCACTCTAGTACGCACCCAAGAATCCAGGAGTGACATCAGGATAAGGAAATCGTTCCGGGAAGATCGGGGGACATCCCGATAGGAGGGAATGCGGTATATAATGAGGGATTAGACTGAAGATAGGTAGGTTACGATACACTCTTGAGACGACTTCTACCGTGCAATAGTGATTAGGTCCTGCACCGTGCACCATGGCCAAAAAGTAAATACTGTAGATTTAACATTGCTATTCGCACCCCCAAAATTGTTATTCACATTCTCATGTGTTTAATTTTTTTTTTTATCAAAAATATCATTTCCACGTAATCATGATTCCGTTGTATAAAATATACAACGGAATCATGATTCTGTTGTGTACCTGGGGGTGCAAAAAAATACGAACTGGAATCATGATTCTTTGGGCAAAATACGAAATGGAATTGTCATTCCGTTGATAAAATACACAACGGAATTATGATTTCGTTGTGTATTTTTTTTCACCTCCAGGTGCACAATGGAATCATGATTCCGTAGTGTATTTTGCCATGGAATCATGATTATGTGGAAAAGATATTTTCGGAAATAAAAATAATTCAGAGTACTACCGGGACTTGGACATAATTTCGGTGCTTTAAAATAAAAAAAGTAACCTGTTAAGTAAATTACCAGGACTTGAACGTAATTTTGCTATTTTAAAATAAAAAAAGTAACCCATTAAGTTAAATATATATATATATATATATATATATATTGCTACAGTAAAAAAAACCTACGTACAGTAAAAAAAAATTAGACACATGGAGATGTGAATAGCAATTTTTGGGGTGGAAATAGCAATGCTAAATCTACAGTGTGGGTGGTGCACGGTGCAGGACCTAAGTGCTATGGCACGGTAGAAGTCGTCACACTCTTGAATGCTTCTGGGCTAGGTCTCCTACTTCCTTAGGTACGATTGAAGATAGGTAGGTTACGATACACTCTTGAATGCTTCTGGTCTCCTACTTCCTTAGGTACGATCTAGTTACATGAACAGTAGTTATATATTTTTTTTGTTTACCATATTATTGGTACGAAGTATCCACCGATTTTGTCGATGACTAATCTCCGTCGGAGAACCTGATTGGCCACCTTTAGTGGGGTTCTAAGGGGATCGAGCCTAACACCACTCGGACCAACGACTTGTTGGTACAGTAGTTATATATTTGATAAGACATTTGAATATTCTAGATAGAAATTTGGATATAATATTTACTAAAAAAAATTGACGATTAGAGAAAATAAATAATTTAATATATATTTGGCCTCAAGCCTACATTTTTGGAAATTCTTTTAACAAGTTTAATTAACCGAGACAAATTAGTTTGGGAAAGTTATAATAAACATTTTTTTAGTTTTCAAGCAATTGTTACAATAAAAATTAAGGTTATGGTCCGAAGCGAAAAAAAAAAAATAGAAAGGAAAGCCATGGTGGTTGGTTTTCTCAAATATTTCTGTACCTGCCGATGCCTTTTCCGTTTACAAAAAGACAATCAATTCCATTTTTTAAAGTCAAATTAGTATGCAGAGATAAATATATTTTTGGTTCCTGAATTTCTTCGAATTTTCATTTTTAATCCTTAATTAAAATTTTGGCACCTGATCTTAGCTCTTTGAAACACTTTGGTTGTCTATTATTTTATTCGGTATCAAATGTGAATTTTCTGAAAAATATAGTTGAAGCACAAAAATACCTAGAATCACTCACCACATATATTAATTGACTAATTTACCACTCTTATGTTATTAGTGTCCTAATTAAACCATTAAAACACTAATTATAATTAATTAAAATTTTCACTAAAATTTTATTAAACTTAATCTCCTTACATCAAAATGAAAAGGTTTGAAATGCTTGCACACTATTGGTGCCTAAGCATACGTGAATGTCTTTTTGTACGAAGGAAATGCATTGCACCCTACACAATTACTTTTTTTTTTTTTTTTTTTTTACAAGAACCCTACACAATTACTTGTACCTTAAAAAAAACAAAAATAATATATCATGCCAATTTATTTAAACGCCCTTACGTTAGCAGGTAAAAATGTTCGTATACTTACTTCCTTTTAATAATAATAATAATAATAATAATATTGAATTTTGTAAGTCATTTTGTTTTATACTAATAGATATAGAACATAAATCGAATCATTAATAATTATTATACAGTTAAAAAAATTAATAATTATTAAAAAAACATTAGTTTATAATAATTAAAGTAATGTTTTATAAAACAAAAAACGTTATTACATTTTGCGTACCTCACACGGACACGTATTATTATTATTGTTCTGATATTCCAAAAAACAAACAGGACACGCTATGGCGGATAGTGTTAGCTGAGCAGTGCACTCCCAAGTAGTAGAAAACGACGCCATTACGAAAGGGACACGTGTCCAAATTTCATTTGCCGTGTCCCTATTAAATTTCCACCAATTCCAACCTCTCCAATCCATTCCCCCAACTCTCCCCTCTGACTTCCCCCTATGGCTCGCTACTCCTTGCTATTGGCTCTCCTCCTCTTCGCCACCGTGGCCACCGCCGCGGTGGCCACGGCCACCACCGACGCCGACGACATCCTGATCCGTCAGGTGGTGCCGGAGGCCGGCGAGGCCGAGGAGGAGGACCACCTGCTGAACGCGGAGCACCACTTCGCGACCTTCAAGGCGAAGTTCGGGAAGACCTACGCCACCAAGGAGGAGCACGACCATCGCTTCGGCGTCTTCAAGTCAAACCTCCGCAGGGCGAGGCTGCACGCCAAACTCGACCCCTCCGCTGTCCACGGCGTCACCAAATTCTCCGATCTCACTCCGGCCGAGTTCCGCCGCCAGTTCCTCGGCCTTAAGCCGCTCCGCCTCCCGGCCCACGCTCAGAAGGCACCCATCCTCCCCACCAAGGATCTCCCCAAGGATTTCGATTGGAGAGACAAAGGAGCCGTCACTAACGTCAAGGACCAAGTAATGATAAAATTATTATTATTCGGAGATTTTTTTTATTTTATTTATTATTTATTTGATGTGAAATTGATTTTTTGATTTAGGGGGCGTGTGGTTCGTGTTGGTCTTTCAGTACCACGGGAGCGTTGGAAGGAGCTCACTTTCTGGCTACTGGTGAGCTCGTGAGCCTTAGCGAGCAACAGCTTGTGGATTGCGACCACGTGGTTAGTTTCTCTCGCTTTTCATGCCTTCTCTGTTTTTAGCCCCTTTTTGGATTTGAATTTGCCTTTCGTATTGATTAATACTATAAAGTGGTAGGTGAATGTTTCGAAAATTGATTTTTGGATGAAATTAATTTTGTTTTCAACATGCCTTTTGTCTAATAAAAAAACGGTAGGGTAGGTGAATGTTTGGAAAATTAATTTTGTAAAATTGTTTTTGAAGTAAAGTGATTTATGTTTACATGTTTTAGTCTAAAGTTAATAGTGAAATTCAAGGATGAAATTTTTTGTCCAACACAAAAGTTATTTAAATTGATTCTAAGGCAAAATCAAATTTGGATCCGAGAATCATTTTCTCAACCTGGGATCAAACAGGTGAACATCTAAAGTCAACTTATTTAGCTGATATTTCAACATGATTTTGGATCATCTGAAATGAATCTAAACAGGCGTTGTTATGAAATTGCTGTACATGATTTGTGTGTGTTTATGATATGTTATTATACAGTGTATGATTGGAATTGGAACGCATAGCTTTTAGTAAATAACTGCTTTTGAGTCCGTGATTATAATTTTTTTTATTACAGTTAGATAATCTGAACACATAATAATACATAGAACACATGATGTGCCCGACCGTAAGCTAACACGCTTCAAAATAATTGCCGTATTCATGTTAGACATGTTTTCAGATTGGACATTCCAGATATTATTAACTGCGTTGTACCATTTTTTTTCTCTACTGTTATATTAATATCAATGAATTCCATAATAATTAGATGAATGATGGTATATGATAGAACATGGATGAATATGATGTTCGAACTGCGATTTTCTTTTCTAAATTAAGAATTGTATTTTTCTTTGAACCTTGTGATGTAACTATGCTGTAATCTATAATTTTAAAATTTATTATATTTACTTGTTGGCGGGTCCTTTCCTCTACTGTTATATTAATATCAATGAATTCCATAATAATTAGATGAATGATGGTATCTGATAGAACATGGATGAATATGATGTTCGAACTTCGATTTTCTTTTCTAAATTAAGAATTGTATTTTTCTTTGAACCTTGTGTTGTAACTATGCTGTAATCTATAATTTTAAAATTTATTATATTTACTTGTTGGCGGGTCCAGAAAATTTTTAATTGGAGATAAAGAAATAGTTTATAATATTTTCACAAAAGTAAAATATCACAAGCTTTTACAAAATACACCCAAAGCTTGTGCTCTTTTTTATGAATACACCCAAAGCTTTAAAAAAAACTATGTAATGGGAGCAATATATATGTATATATATATATATATATATGGGGGCAATTTTTTTTTTTTATTACACATTAACAAATAAAAAAAAATCTTGTGGGGGCAAAGCCTTAACCTGCATCCGCCACTTGTTCGTGTAATATGGCATTTGTGTCTAGATCGTATGTGTACCTTCTAGCTGGTAAAGACAGTAAAATACTAAAATTATCCACCATCCTGATATATAATGATGAATTAACGGCTATGAATCTTTCCCAGTGTGATCCAGAAGAATATGGAGCGTGTGACTCAGGCTGTAATGGTGGGTTGATGAACAACGCATTTGAGTACATACTTCAGTCTGGGGGAGTACAGAAAGAAAAGGACTATCCATACACTGGAAGAGATGGCACCTGCAAATTTGACAAAAGCAAAATTGCGGCTTCTGTATCTAATTACAGTGTGGTTTCCCTTGACGAAGATCAAATTGCTGCAAACCTAGTGACGAATGGCCCTCTTGCAGGTAACTTAATTGTTCTCTGTGGACAAAAAAGACTTGGCTCCCTAACTTACTTGCCCCCCTTCCCCCTACACAAAGGAATTACAGACATATCTGTTTGATCTTTCCTTTCTTGTTTAAAAAAAATGTACATGACTGATTTGATGGCAAATTATACAAATACTGACCTTTGCTTTGCTTGGTACAGTTGGTATCAATGCAGTTTTTATGCAGACATATATAGGTGGTGTCTCATGCCCATACATCTGTGGGAAGCATTTGGATCATGGGGTTCTTCTAGTGGGTTATGGTGAAGGTGCATATGCTCCCATTCGTTTTAAGAATAAGCCTTACTGGATCATTAAGAATTCATGGGGGGAGAGCTGGGGAGAGGATGGATATTACAAGATCTGCAGAGGTCGAAATGTATGTGGAGTGGATTCCATGGTCTCAACTGTAGCTGCTATTTTTCCATCCAGCCAATAAATACTAGGATATGCTTGATTGTGGTTGTGTGATGTGATACTGGATTAGGGGAGTTTGTATAAATATTTATGTTGTGAACTGTATTGTTTGGTACTGGTATAATTATCTCCATATAGGATCAGGAAACTGCTAAGATCATGTTGTTTATGTAGTATATAATTCTGTATGTATGCTTGTTAGACAAAGTGCCATTGTCCATTGTTATGTTATGGCAACTTGGCAGAGTAAATAAATTGGAAAGACTTCAGTATAAAGTTTTATTGCCTTCTAATAATTTGTAGTACATATTTTAAATTATCAGGAGGGTAATTTGACTGGGAAAACTACATTGGCTGATGGCAATGATTACTTTCAGTTAATCGAATCCCATGAATGAGACTGGGAAACTAACTGAAAGAATTAACAGTGTTTCATGCGGAAGGGGCTGAGGTACTGGATATACAACTGGGAAGTCCAAGGAAACTTGTCGTTCTCAAAATGGTGCAAAATGAGCACATCAATTTAAGTGGAATGGCAAGGAAATTGGAAAATTTATTTTTTATTGAAGATTGGCAGAGCTTCAAACTGTAACAGCGGAATACTAAAATGTTTAAGTTGATTCATTTACCTTTGAGTTTGTGCGGGCATAAAAAAATTTATGGACTTGACTTCCAAATGTCAAAATTGCAGGCCCCTCATGTTGAGTGCTAACCCGTTAGCCTGTCCTGTTAGTGGAATGGAGTTATCTATTGGCAAGGATGTGGGCTTAATAGTACTGGGTTTTACCATGCTTAAGGAACACCTGAAAATCTGAAATGCTATAGTAATAAATACTCTACCTAAGCAATCTTTCAAAAGTTTCCATTTTTGACTTGAAAACAATATAAAAAAAAAACTAGTAAAAACTTTCGATTTTCAGATTACAAATAAAAATGATTGCAGTGTGATTAATATTTGATGTTTTCTGTACAATTTGTCAAGTGTTGCACACCTCAAATTGTTGCTGATTAGATCAAAGGTTGGAGACCATAGCCTTTCCTCTTAAACTGCAGGTTTTTTTTACTTCCGCGTGGGAGGCTGGGGAACCTCAAGGCTCTCATTTCAACCAAAAGTTGTATGATACAACTACAAACAAGGCAGTATGTAGGGATAGCTACTTATGCATACATGCCGGTTTTTAAAGCAAATTCACATATTTTCTAATACTATCTGGTATTTTGGAAACAATAGTCTGTCCTCATCACTAAGTGATGCAAATGAAAATGGGAAGAATGTAACCATCCCCTGGTAAAGCTTGTTCTGAAACTCTATCCAGAGAGGGCTCAAAGCATATAAGTAGGCACTCAAGGATTTCCTTTACCAGACATGCCAACCCTTACAAAAATGAAAATAATAATGCAACAGTGATGTTGTTAAACCTACATCACACAGACACACAGGCTTTTTAAGATGTCAGATGATACTCCTTACAGTCCCACCACTCACATAATATAAAGAACTCACCCTGAGCTAGACTGAAAAGACCAAAATCTGAAGAAGAAATTAAAAGTAAGGATATGATGCATCTCTAAAAGGAAAGACATAACTTCAAGGCCAATCTATAAAAGTCAAAAGTGAAACATATTAAATGAGTAGCACTTTGTCAAAGAAAACACTAGACAAATCTTAATGAGCTACACTGAAAGGACTAGACAGTGAAGAAGAAATTAGAAGTAAGAATATGATGCATCTAGAGATGAATTTCTAGAAGGAAAGATATGACTTCAAGGCCAATCCATAAAAGTCAGAAAAACTTATTTATGATAAAATAAAAGTAACACTTTGTCAAAGAAAATATTTGACATCTCTGAATGATCTAGACTGCAACAAGCAAAAACTGAAGTAGATATTAAAAAGCTAGGATATGAAGCACTTAAAGACGCATTTCAAATGGGAAAGAGATAAATTCAAGGCCAGTCCATGTAAGTCAGAAGATAAACATGTTATAGAACAAGTAACTGCAGCTAATGCCTGGGATAACAACAGACCGTTTCAGTTCTTATGTCACTCATCTACCCTGAATGAGATTTCCAAACAACAAATCATTGAAATAAGAAAACCCACGAAACTTGTTGAGTTCTAGGCAGACAATTATGTCAAATATTAACGAGTGTTTGAGTTCTAGACAGACAATCAATACATCAAGAAACTTAGAACAATCTTGTTGGCAATAAAACATAGAAATCTACATATATAACTCATACATAACCATAACTCCATAAGATTATGGAGATACAGAGAGATGCAAGTGAAGTATTTTGTTCTTCCCTGTAAGGATACAGATAACCTAAAAACCTCTCAATTATAAAAATTCTATAACATGATTAATACTAAATACAATATAAAAATTTCAATATTAGAAATGAGTATGACTGGATTGAACTAAATACTAGTGTATATCCCATCATAAATTTCTAAATGATATATATCAATCTCAGTTTATTAGGAATTGAAGCAAACCAGCACATATTATTCAAACAAAGGCTAGTTTTAGGTTCCAATTTTTTGTTACCACAAATCAAAATAATCTGTCTGTTTCTCGGTAGACTCAAGCTGGTGTGGTTAAAACATCTGATTAGAAATTCAACAGACAGAGACATCACTTAGGGTGAGACGTTTAGGAAATTCAAATTTCAGCACGCAATGTCAATCCCCCCATGTCAACATCCCCTCACTAACACGCACATATAAGGATAATATTAATAAGCTCAACATTATCTTACTAATCCTCCTACTTTCTTTCTATTATAAATATTAAATGTGTTTTATATTTTTAAGATATTAAATATATTTACTTTTTTTTCTTTAATACTTTCTTTATAAAGGAGTAAAAAGAACTAGTTGAAACGATATGCTAAACATAGTCAATGTTTACCATGCCATTTAAGCGAACTTTTAACTTTTTTTATTAGTTGAAAAATTTGTTTGACCTTATAAATGTTTGATAAAAATATCTATTAAAGTAACTGATAAATGTAAAATGACAAAAATAGACATGTTTATATGGTATTTTATATAATTTTAATTTTATTTTATTGATAAATATATATTTGGGGGTATTTATAATTTTAGTTAATTAATTTTAAACTCTTGTAATTTTTTTTATTTATAGATAAGTTATTTTAATTACATTTTTTACTTTCAATTATCTTAATTTTTTCATGTTGTGTATTTTATTATTCAACTTATACTGCATCTTAAAATATTTTTAATCAAATTTGAAATAACGTAAAAATAGCATACTTTTATCATACTTTCATTGTGTTAATAGTGTAATGGCTAAAATAAATAGTGTAATATAAAAATATTCAAACAACAATAAAAAATAAAATAAAGCTATCATCTATCAATATTAATATCTTGAAATATAATATTGGAATAACAAAATTAATATTATAAATAATATAACAGTTAAAATAAACTGTATAATATAAAAATATCTACAAAATAATAATGAAAATAAAACAAAATAATCTTATTATCTATCATTATGAATATCGTATGTAAATAAAAAGGTAAAAATAATAAAACCCTACCTTATGAGTGTAAGAACAAAGAAGAGAAAAAAAAATACAATATATAATAAAATCTTACTTTATATAGAAAAGAGTAAAAAACGAAAATTATTAAATAAAAAGTAGTGTTTGGTAAACAAACTCTTTTTTAGTAGCTTGTAGCATTTTTTGAGACATTACTTCAAGTAACATTTTTTAAAACGCTACCTTTTATCTTCTAACTATTTATATTTCTTCCCTTTTGTCCTTAAAATATTTATTAGTTTTTCTTTTTACTCCTTTCTATATAAGGTAGGATTTTATTATATTTTTTAATTTGAGTAAATTACAGTAACACCTCCTGAGGTTTCATGTAATTACATAAGCACCCATATTTTTTTAACCATTACTTTCACCTCCCTTGTATGAAGTGTTAATGTAAGGTTTGAGAGGGTGTCAGTGTAATGTTTTCAAACATATAAAGGGGTGTTAGTGTAATGTTTTCAAACTTAAAAGGGGGTTAGTGTAGGAAAATAAAATAGATGGGGTTATGTGTAATTTGATAAAAATTCAAGGGTGTTGCTGTAATTTACTCTTTTAATTTTTCTTTTTCCACTCATAAGGTAGTATTTTATTATTTTTACCTTTTTTTTTCTTTTACATACGATAGAGTTTTCTTATTTTTACTCATTTCTTATATAAGATATTGATAATGATAGAAAATAAGTTTATTTTATTTTATTTTTTATTTTTTGGATATTTTTATATTTCATTACTTATTTTAACCGTTATACTATTTATAATATTTATTTTACTTTTTTAGCTTATACTTCAAGATATTGATATTGATAGATGAGAGGTTTATTTTATTTTTTATTATTATTTTGAATAATCTGTTATATTAAATAATTTATTTTAACCATTACAATAATTAACTTAATGAAAGTATAATGTCTACTTAAAACTATGCTATTTTTATTTTATTTTAAATTTGATTAGAAATATTTTAAGATATAGTATAAAATGAATAGTAGAATACACAATATAAAAAAATATAATAATTGAAAGATAAAAATATAATTGAAATAATTGATCTATAAAGAAAAAAATAAAAGAGTTGAAAATTAAAAAATTTCTAAAATATATTTTTATCAATATTAAAAATGGACAAAAATTTTAAGAGGGTCTAAAAATCAAAATCTGAAATATTTTAGGGACAAAAACTTAACTCAACTTATTATCTATCATTATCAATATCTTATGTAATGAAAGGATAAAAATAAGAAAATTCTATCTTATGTAATAATGAAATCCTATCTTATGTAGAAAAGTGTACAAAGGAAGTTTAATAAATAGTTTAACGACAAAAGAAAACAAATATAAAAAGTTAGAAGCTAGCGTTTTTAAAAATACTAGTTAAAGTAGTGTTTCAAAAAATACCACAAGCTAGTAAAAAAATTTTTTTTATCAAATACTACTAATAAGATTAAACAAGCTTAGTACAATATGCTAAAAATTAGTTGTGCCTTACGTGCACGGGTCTAGACACATTGTTTTGTAAATCTTGAAAAAATAAACATATTGGAAAGTACACATTGATAACATATGAAATATCATTTGTAATCTTCAATTTTAAAAAGAAAAATATATTTATTAATTTGTTGTTTTGTATAAATATATTTTTATTATATATTCTTGAATTGTTTTAAAAAATACATAATTATAAATATTTTATATAAAATTAAAGTTAATGTATTTATTGAATAAATTCTAATTTTTAAGTACCTCATTCTATTATGAGTAATGATATATAAACATTCATATTTTTAAAACATCTAATAAATACTCATAATTTTTCTTTATTTCTCTCTTCATGTCAGATCATATTACTTATAATATCTATACTTTTCTTTCTTTTATTCCTATCTCACTAGATATTCAATGGCACAATGGGTGTCCATTAATAATTTTCCTTCTATTATCTGCTTCTGACGACTGCGTCCCTTTTAAAAAATCCATTTTTCTGTAACAGTTGAGTCAAAGTGTGGTTTTGCCAAAACTCATCAGCGTGGATGACAGGTACCTATAGCATTGTCGGTTCCCAGTCGCTGTAACCCTGTGGTACTTATCGCTTTTTATCACTCACCCAAAATTTGCTTCTCATTTTTAATTTGGAGCATAAACATTTTTAAGATTGAAATAATAATAGTAATATTTTACCCTAAAAAAAATTACATAATTTTGAAATGATAAGGGTTATTGAGAATTCGTCGGAGCATGACCATTTCAATCGAGTTTTTCTAACCACAGAAACCTTATATATTATGAAAAGAGTGCATCATGTCAAAGTATTAGTACAGGATCAAATGATGGAGATAATTAAAGTCTTTTCTTATAGAAGACTTTAGAGGGGAAAAAAAAGTGTCCCTCCTATTTATGTAATTAATTAATTAAGCTACACTGACATTAATCCCGGATAATACACTTAAACTAATAGGTTAAAGTGATCCATTTAATCTTTTAAAAATAAATTTAAGTGAGATAGAATTATATATGCATCGATCGAGTAAATGCAAAATTTGTAAAGGTAGGATTGTTGTTTTTCCAGAACTATAGTTGCTCAACATTTGCATCTCTCTCATATACATTCACATGTCACATGCAAACTTACTGCAGTAACTGAGTATCTTTAATTTGGACCACTGTGTGTAGCTGAGCAGACATCAAGCAGAGGGAAAAACAGTTCTCTGGTATGCCCCGCGCTACGACCTATATTCCCTTCTATTCATTGCACAAACCCTAGGCTGCGACCATCATATCAAACCCTAGCTACTTGAGATCAGAACTCTCTTGCTGAAAAAATCTAGCTAGCAATTTTCAACTATACAGAACTTATCAAACACAGTATGAATAACCATTCTTCCGACATGCATTGTCCGGATTGAGACCACCAGGAAGACATGAAATGGCCCGTGAATTGTGTACCCTTAGCTTTTGACGTTAATGTGAGTGATTAATCATGTGCTGTGGTTAAATCTACAACAACCTTAATTTGGGCTTTTTTCTATGCTGTGGTTAAATCTTGAAAACCTTAATTGACGTCAATAGTGATTGATTTATCACGTTGATTTGTTTATATCGCTAGTATATGTTATAGCTAGCTAGCGCAATCTTAGGACATATAATAACATTTCCTGTCATTGCCGAATAATTAACTGTCGATGATATTCGCGAGTACACATTTAAATTTGGCATGACGGAAGTCAATTTCATATGGACATGGTAGGTCGTGTCCTATCAAATAATTGTTGACCCCAACTCAAAGACAGCAAAGCGGACATTCAAACAATTTATTACCTAAAATTACATTATATGGTTTCAAACCGAGCTTGTTTAATTCTGTGCATTATTGAATCGAAGAAAAACAATTCAAGTTAGTGTTACGGCGACCTTTATATTTGCTTTCTCGCTGGTTTATTGCGTTTCCTTTTGTTTATGCTGCTGGTAATTATTGTTTTGTAACTTCAATATAAAACCCATCCCTTGTTGGCTTATTGTACCATACCTAAAAAATTATCATATGTATGATTTTGTTTATCGTAAAAAAAAAAATCAACTTTAAAAAATATCTAAAAAAGTGTCAATTATAGGTTATGTTAGATAAATTACTATAGATATACTCTTAACCACTTTTAGAATAGTTCATCGCTTGGTTGTAAGGCTTGCCTTGGGACACGGGAGGTCGACCTGGTGCTCCCAGAATCGATTCCCAATGTTGAAATAATGTTTGGCCAGCGGAAGTCACATCCCACGAGCACAGATTATTCCTTAGTTATCAGTTTTGGAATACTGTATGGACCATGTCCATGGACCAAAAAAAAAAGAATAGTTCTTCGTGTTAATGACCATCATAATTAATAGGAAAAAAATCCATCCATGGAGTATGTTGAAATTGTGAACAATAAATAATATTTTACCCATTTTAATATAATCTTCATTTAAAATTTTAAATAAAAATATAAGTATTAGATATCTTTAAAGTTGATTTTTCCACCCAAAAAAAAAAGTTGATTTTTTCAGCCCTAATGAATAATTCACTTGTGCCCCCAAAATATGAAGTCTCATTTTGTGTGCGCGCATCCATAAATTAAATCAGGGTATAAAACGTCGCTGGCATGGTGAACTATATTTTTCGGAGCACAGGATTTGAGCACCCAAAAAAGAAAGGAATATACAATTGTATGACTAGGCAATTGACTAGACAGTATGTCGTCTAGCCATGAAAAGGTTCCTACTTATCAGCGCAATCAGAAACTAAATCCTTGCCCTAGCTAGTGCGAGAAGATTGAATAATTCTTTTATAAGTATAAAAGATTTTCCTTATAAAGATCGCTTGATATGCTCTTAATTATTTGCCAAATAATTAACACAGCATATCACGATCTTGCTTGAATCTTCAATAAGAAATACAATTGTAAAATAAACCCACCATCAATTAATGGACCAGTTGAGTTTAACTCAAGAAATAAGGATGCAGCGTGATTTGAATAGACATCAGTTTGATGTCTTATAATTATTTTAAAAACAAAAATCCTACCACATGAAATACGTAAAACTTAAATAACACACTAGACTCGTACCATTCTTGTCTCGCATATGTTTTTAACATCATCTAATAATTGTCATGAGTATATCAAGTAAAACTTCTTATAACAATGTCTCGCATATATATATATATATATATATATATATATATATATATATATATCATGGCATATATAATAGAATAATGGTAAACATCCACCTTATTTTAGATTGGAGTGAGGTGAATAAAGGAGAGAGATAGAGAGGGGAGAAATAAAGAGAGGAAATGATAAATATAATATATGATGTGATGTAAAAGATAGAAAAAAAAAAGAAAAATGAGGTAAAAATATGATGTAGAAGAATAGGGTGTGTTTTTATCATTACCCTAACTATAATCTCAACACACAAAAATAATAACAAGATGACATTTTCCCCCAGAAGTTGAAAACCATCAACATTCTTGTTATTTCTTATCTCTCAATGAAATTGAGAAGGTTTATGGAAACAATCATTCAATAATTGTAGCTAGAGTCTAATTATAGTTATATGTTCTCTAAAATTTCTATTAACATCTACTATAAAGTTAATTGCATTAATTTTGGACATAACATTGTTTCACTTTTCACAAATAATGATTTTGTTATTAATCCAAGTCATTCTCATCTTACAGAGTTTTGTGCATGTGTGCACTGCCGTTTTCAGATTATTAATTACTTTTTTGAGAGGTTTTATTTTGATGCATCTTACTGTTAGCTTGCGATTGAAAATACACGTTTTATGCAATCTTTTCAACACATATAATGAAACTTAACAAGTTTTATGTGATTTACTTTTCTTCTCTCTCTATTCTTTAGGCGTGCTCGGCATAAAAGGCTAACTCTTTTCACTTTGACCCTTGTCTCTATGTCTCCTCCAAAACCCACGAAATTGAGTAAATTTTAAATTAACCTTAGAAGTAATATAATCATAAATATTATTCATGATTAATATTAGCAGAAGAGAACAATATTTTCATTTCAATTGCTAGATATGGAAGAAGGGATCAGAACAAGAGATAGGGTACGATGCACCCTTCTGTTGCTACATGAATATGATCAATACTTATAAAAAGAATCCGGAAGAGATCATTTGGGGAATAATTGAAAGAAAAGGCATTGAAAGAGGGTGGTTATTATAAATACAAAAGAACAAAAGTATAGATGAAGAAGAAAGAGACGGCTATGGTCTGAATCAGCTGAAGGTTGAGCAGCACATGTTATGGGTCAGTTATTACAAAACAAGGGAAATTTTCGTAAAGTTTTCTGGTTCTTCCTTATGAACTAAAACCAGCAGTCTACGGAAGTATCATTAACCCTATCATATCATATGTACCTTGACCTATATCATTGGTGGCAGTAGCCACTTGTATGCAATATGAACACACCTCACATGCGCATACTTTGAGAAGCATTAAACATTATGTGCCAAAGAAGAATGCCTTTTCCAACTCTAGCATAAGGAATAGACATCCATGGATGATGGATGTCTATTCCAGTGCCCAATTTTATTGTGGTTTCAGAGAAGTAGTTGGTGTAAATGCTAGTTGTAATTCTCCATTTATACGTAATACAATTATATATGCATCGATCGATCAGGAGAGGAAAAAAGGTATAATAGCAAAAGAAAGTGAAGGCACATTCCAGTGTGTGTGTAGTGGTTTCACTTTTGGGACTCTATGGTCTGCAGTTTCAAATTTTGCCAATGCATGGGAGACAAAGAAAAGACGCACCTGTTTTCTCCCCCAGAAATCGTGCATATATAGAGTTAAAAGAATGCTTTAAAAATTCTATGCATAACCAAACACGAAACCTATTTCGTTCCATTTTGATCCGGCAAACCAACGGGTAAACGGGGGAAAAGCGGCTTCGAGTTGAGCACCAACCACAAAGCCTCATCCTCACTCAATAATGTTAATCCAACAAAAGAAAAAAAATACTATAAACAAATCAAATTAATGACATAATAATAATAATGCACACATCCAAATGCCGCCTGCTCCAAAGAAAACGCACCACGGCTAGCGAAATCAAAATATATTATGATGTGCTCTACTAGAATTGATCGAGAATGAGAAG
Organism: Pueraria montana var. lobata; assembly: GCA_026413185.1. Classification (NCBI taxonomy): domain Eukaryota; kingdom Viridiplantae; phylum Streptophyta; class Magnoliopsida; order Fabales; family Fabaceae; genus Pueraria; species Pueraria montana. Next base: position 1,491,960 of record CM048646.1, on the reverse strand, counting down.
TGAGTATTTCGATAACAACAAAACAACATGAAAATCTGCACTGAGATTAGGACAAAGCAAAAGAAAAGAAAACAAACATCCCAGCCCCCCTTTAATTTCGTGAATCATCGTCGACGTAATCATTTGTGAACTCTTAACTAGTCTAAGCTAGTAGTGTAGTAGTAGTAGCAGCTACTTCAGCTGATGATGTTAAGAACTTAAGATGATGCACATATAACACCCAACAACCTTAACCATAATAAGAGTCCATGACAAAACAAATTACTGCCCGGTTTCAACTTTCAATCATTATTAGATAGATAGAAAGAGAGAGAGAGAGAGAGAGAAACGTCCTTAGGATCTTGGGGGTGGGAAGAATTGCGTACCAGCCATGAAAGGATTCATCGGAGCCGTGTAGAGTGAAGCGTCAAAAGGGTTTCCGCTTGTTGTGGCGGTGGTTGTGGCGGCGATGAGACTTAGTGGCTGAGCTTCGCCGCCGCCACCGGAGGAACCCTCACAACCTGCACCCGCGTAAGGACCCTCCGTTCCTTGGTCGTAGAGAATTCCCTTGAACACGTGTCCTCCTATGTTCACTGCTGTTTGATACGCGTAACGCTCGTCCGGTGCATCCATTGCACTCACTTTCACACACCGAAACACCGCTGGAGAGTTTAGCTCAGGTGGAAATTGCCCCAGCTCCAACCCTAACCAAATAACCAACCAAAAAATGATTATCAGAAAGTGAGAAAATTAAGCCATCCATGTAAATCAAAGAAGCTAGCTTCTCTTTTTCCTTTTTTCTCCATTCGAGAAGGGAAAGAAATCAAATAGTGAAAGAACCAGCTTCAACTCTAACGCATCACATGGAATTTAATTTCGTTAGTTTAACTTATTAACAGTAATGAAATAAGGAAAAGAAGAGAGAGAGAGAGAAAAAGCAAGGTGATGGGTGACTATGGAGTAGAATTTCATTTTCAGAGTGGACTGATATGGACTAGATGTTAGGTATCAGTCATAGAAGACTATACCTCCTCAAGATCTCAGTGTATCTTAATTTCTCTAGCAATAATAGACTCCAATAGCTATATAGTTGAAAATTCATCACTAACCTCTTCACGCCACAGAACATACTCACTGAAGAAGAATCTGAAAGTCCGTTAAGAACTCAAGAAATCTTAGGTCTTAACAGGCATAAGACTCCTCAACGTGTGAACAATATAAAGAAGGATTTTCATTTTATGTTTTCTTTTCATAAACTTTTTTTCTTTAAATTTTTGTATTGTGTGTTATGGTATGGTATCTTTATAATACAAATTTCTTTACCTGTGGTGGTTATAGGAACCGGAACGCAAGCTAGAGAACCACCAGCAGCACCAGCACCAGCACCTTCGATGATTTCTCTGTGTCGTTTTGAGTGATCTCCACAAAACTGAGGCTGTTGATTTTGTTGCGGCAACGCAGAAAGTTGTTGCTGTCGTTCACGGCGTTTAGCCGCGGGAACCCAAGTGCTCTTAACGTGCGTTTGGCACTGAAACCCTCGACTCTTGCAGCAAGTTCTGCATCTGAGGTGTTGACAATCCTTCTTCGCTTGGTTCCCACAGTCCTGACAGTTCATGCCGCCGCCGCCACCTACGCCGCCACCGGACCTCATCACCGTGAAGCCGAACCGGTTCGACTCATCCGAGAAAGAGACAGAAACGTCGTCGTTTACGTTGTTGGGAGAGCTATTATTGTTGTTTCTGCGACTAGGCCCCACACCGAAGGAGTAGAAGTTGCTCAAGTTCTGGTGGTGGTACGAGGATTGTGGCCATATCTCGAACCCCTTGTTGTAGATCTCCTCGTTAACGTTCCTGAACAAAAATTGACTGTTACCACCGGCGTTAACGTTGTCTTCTCTTTGATCCTCTTCTTCTTCTGCCTTGTTCTGCCTTCCTCCTCCTAGAGAGAAGAACCCAGCCATAATCTCTTGTTGCACTCTACGATCCCCAATTCAGAGATAATATCCATATCAGAAGAAGAACCTTCGCGAATCTTAAAACAGTTCTTCACAGGTTTATATATTATCAGAGAGACCACAACTGTAATAATACTAGTTATATTTTTGGGTTTCAAGTGTAGTAGTATAAAAAGTGTGGCTTTAATTTGCTGACTAATACTTATTAATTTTCACCCACTCGAACTTTTTTTTTTTTTTTTTTTTTCTTTTTTTTGTTTTCTTTTGTGGATCTTGTTGACTCTCACTCTGTCACTGTGGCGAGACCGTGTGGGGGCGTCTCAAGTATGATCTTCTGATCTGGTTGGGTTTTTTTTTCGCAGCTTTTGAGGAAAACTGTTTCTTAAAACACACAAAATAAAGTATAAAATAAATTAATACTAAGGGCAAAAATAAATGTTTGGTTAATTGAATTCCCTGCGTTGGTGTTCCCTCCGCGCAATTATGGCACGGAATTAGAGTCTCTGCTACGCCGCCATGACAACTGCACCCATCCACTCTACTGTAGAAATCTCATTTATGAATTTTCGGTAATAACTGCGCAAGAATTAGAATACAGACTGGCTTTTGTTGCTGTTGTGGTGGGTGATGTTGTAGTATTTGTGCCTCTCACACTCAGACTCAAACTCAGAGTGTTTCAATTTTGTGTGTGATGTGAGATCGAGTGTGTGTGCGTGGGGGAACAACAAAATCTGTCACTGCCAGTGCCAACTTCTTCTCAAACAGTGTTCTCTCAGTTTCAATAAATCTCACTCTGGCTTTGACCATCCGACGGTGGAGGATGTTCCACGTGTCGCGTCACCGGTTTTTGCTTATTCGTCCTTGCAGCGGAAAACCCGCTAGTACTTTCTCTGACCGTGCCCATAATTAAGATTGTTTTCTTCCGATTTTTATGCTGTGAAGCGATATATCTAGCCAGGAGTGGAAAGCCAATACGCTGGCGTCTCTCACACGTCCCCGTCACCGCTCAAAAACTTCTTCCACTTCGCCATCAAACGGCTCTCCGATGCACCCACTTTTTTAAATTGCTTTTTTTAACCTTTGTCAATTGTGAATTTTATCACGTAAAGTAATATTCACCTACAAATTTCTTGATGATAAAGCTGCTGGAATCGAATCAGGAAACCAAAGGCTTTCCGTTCTGCATAAATTGTTCAGCAATTTAAACTGACTATGTTGAAATATGATGCTGTTTTTATTCCAAATTTTCTAACATATACTCCATTCGAACTGAAGTATAAATAAATAAAATCTCAATGTGATAGATTAAAATATAAGAAAATTTAATTAACTTTTTTTTCTATTTATTGATATAATTTTCAAAATATTCTTAATTTAATTAAAGTTTTATTTTCATCAACTTTTTTTTTTTTTTTTGTCCTATGCAATTAAATGTTAAAAATACTTTAAAAATGAATTAACTTTTTAATTGAGACTATCAAAATTAAATAATGTTAAGTTATTTTCTTAATTAGCATAAATCAAATTTTTTTCTTATATTTTAATCAGGAGGAAGTATGTATACTTTGTTTCAAATATATGAAAAAAAAAGAACATATGTTAATTAAAAAAATTAGTTAATATCTTATAATTGTATCAATTTTATTTAAAAATATTTTTTTCTTCTAAATTATCCTTCTTTAGAATTTGATATCAAAAATAAAAAAAAATTATTAAAAATAGAGTAAATTACATTGACCCCTTAAAGTGTTTTCTAATTGCACATAATTTTCTTACTTTTTTAATGTTTACAACAAACCCCTTAGTATAAGAGTACACGATGTGATTTTTTCAAACAATTAAGATATTAGTATAATGTATAACGGGTGTCATGTAATATTTTTCAAATAATTGAAGAAGTTAGTGTAAGGATAGAAAAACAAAGATATTGTGTGCAATTTAAAAAAATCTTTGGGAATATTAATGTAATTTACTCTTTGAAATAAAACCTATATTATATGAAAGGTATTTTGATAATGGTCTTATTAAACAAAGTAAATTAATTGAAATTTACATATAGTTGAAATCAAAATACGAGATTTTTTTTTTTTGTTTACTTATATACGAAACCAAAGGGAGTGTATTTTAGAATTTAATTGATGTCTATTATTATAAAAAATTATATTATCAACTAATTAATACTTTTTTTCCTATAACTTATAAAATAATTATTATAAAAGTTAAAGAAATTATTATACATGGAAATTCGTATCATGCATCAAACAAATAGATCAATTAGTATGAGATTTTCTAATTTAACAAATATCTCAAATTCAAGTCTTAAATATGTAGCCTTAATTAATAACTTAAGATTTATGATAAAAAAAAACTAAAATTCAAAATTATAGTTTATTTTTAAAAATTAAGTCTTAATAATTTCGTATCAAATAATTTATTATATTTTTTTTGTCAATTATTAGATAAAATGTATAAAGAAATAGTTAATTTTAATAATAAAAAAGTTATGATTATTAAATGCAAATAATTAGAATTATAAGGACTAAAATTTCGTATAAAATAAATATAGAAGCTAAAAGTAAAACTAAGTTCAAATTATATGAATGAGATGATGATGTTAACCATATAAAAATTTTTATAAATATAAAATGTAAAATAATAACTTTATGACCAATTAAGTCCCTATTTATTTTAAAGTTGAAAAAACAATTTTTTTTACTACTTTTCAATTAAAACAGACTATTTAATGTAAACATATACTTCAAATTAATTATACTAATTTAACTATTCAAAATCAACATTTTCAAAGTCAATTTCATTTAATTTTAAACTTAAGATGCAGCGAATCAGCCAAATTAAATAGGTTTCAATTGATTTTAATTGTTTTTAATTAGCTTAAAATAATATAAATACTTATTTATGTACATATATTTTTTTAAATAGTACTAGATACAAATATTAAAAAATATATAATTTAAATAAATTCATACATTCCATAAGTTTAAAATCTAGTTTTTTTTTTTGTAAGCTAGGTTTAAAATCTAGTTAAATAAGTATTTGGTACTACTTTATTAGACTAATTTTATTGAACACGGACCTTTCTTTTCAGAACTAAATTTAAAATTAATACTCCCTTTGTTCCTTTTTATGTCTTTTAAGGTTTGTATAGAAACTAACGAATGTAATAAATTTTTTTGTTTTTAATAAAATAGTAGTAGTGGAATTTCATATTTTATCCTTTTTTTCCATTCCACAATAAATGCATGTATAAATTAATTAAATATTAGAAGACAAGTAAGAGTATAATTGATAAAAGAATAATTAATGTAATTTTAAACTTTGCAAACGACAAATAAATAAAAACAAAAATTTTACAAAAATCCGACACTTAAAAGGAAACGGAGGAAGTAAATTGTTGGTTTGAGTAAATTTGAGTTCGATTCTTTTAAATAAAGTATTGGATTTGAGTTTTGTAAATGAAAAAATATGGTTGGATGAAATGATCTGATTAAAAGTAGTCAGTTAAATTTTTTTAACAAAAATTAATCATCACAAGACTGACAAATACTTCACATCAATAACTCGATTAAAACGAAAACAAATTTAAAAGGAATTAAAAAAGAATGCTATCATTGATTTAAGTGAAAAAAGCTTTAAAAAGTTGATATGTGATGTCACTACACTAATTACTTCTGTACATTTTTATTTAATTTTTAAACTATTTACCATAAAATAAACAAATTTATTCTCGGGTGTAGTGGAATTTTACCTGCCTCGTGCCTGTATTTTCAGTTTACTTATATCAATTCCAACCTCGTCCCATGCCTCGTATTCCACTCAAAATTCTTGGCGTAATCATTATATGATTGACGCTCAATTTCACATAATTATAATGTTAATTGCTGGATATATAAGAATTTGGAAATGCGTCCAGGCCGCGCCGTGTCGTCTACGTGCTACCCGACAACGCCCTCGCTAATCAGTTTCTCTGTTCAAAAATTATTGATGCTTAAGTTTAGTGTATAAATTAAGGAGTACGTAGTATTTAATAAATATAAAATGTTAGTAATATATTTAATTTAAAATATTCCTATTTACTTTAATAATATAGGATATAAATGTACTAGTTTGTTGTTTGTTGAAATATTTTGTAAATAGATAATTAAGTGCATTATTTTTAGTAAAGATCAAATGTAATTATTTTTCGTTACCAAAAAATGTTATAATTTTTTATCATTAAATTTAGTTATTTTAAATAAAGCTATATGTGAAAAAATAATTAATGAGACTTAAAGTTTGTAAAACATTTATATTTTTTTTGGTATTCACTAAAGGTATTTTTTCCTGAAAAACAATCATATTCAAACTAGGTAAGAAGTTAAAATAATTTTGCGTCAATTAAGTTAAATGCTGGATGGTAAAACATTGATAATTTTTTTTTATCCGCAGGAATCGAAAACAAATACCGGGAGAGTTTACATGTACATTGTTCAACCAATTGAGCTAGACCCTCTCTCGGTATAAAACATTGATAGTTTTATAATCAAAGAAAAGACTAAATCATAAATAGTTTTAGAATGGGTATAGTGCTTACATTTTAATTATTGAGATATGTATATTCTAATTTATAACATAATACAAGTTAGTTAATTAACTAGGTAAATAATTTAAAGTTTTTAATATATTAAATGTTTATATTTTAATTTTTTTAACATATAACTTAAAAACCCATGTGAATATATAGAATCATTTTAAGTTGAAGTTACTCATCGATTTCACTTTTTTAGCGTACTTGGAAGACCAAATCTGCTTCAGTTAAACTCACACTTCAATTATAGGCCTTCCATTGTGGAACATGCATCACGCAAAAACCTCGAACAATATGATTATAAATTTTTTCACGTTTGATGATTACCATATTGGACGGTGGATATATTTCTCATTGACATTGGATTTTATTTTATTTTATTTTTTTAGGAATCTCATTGACATTGTTGCTTTGCTTCCATCACTTCCACAACTCTGGTAAATTCATGGTTTTCCAATCCTATTTATTTGTCTTTTGAAGTATCGCCGATATATCATTATGAGAGTGATAGATAGAAGAGTCTGACCTTATATAAACGCGTAACGTAACACACGTTACTTGACGCGTTATGCGAAGACCTACCAACATTTTAAAGGGGAAAAAAAAGTAAAATGCAATGGCTTTTTCAATGCTATGACTCATTTTAAACAAACTTTAATGTGTTTAAATAACTCAAAATTTGTCATTTTATATGGGTTGACATACATGCATGTATATAAATGCCAATAAAAGATTGCTAAAACTCTGAGCTACCATTAACTCCTTCCTTCCTAAAACTGAGAGGATGCAAAAATACATTGTACCATTGACAAGTTCTCACTGCCTCCCAGTTGCAAACGAGGATATATTTCTAGTCCATAGAAAAAATCAAAGTAATTACTAAATGTTATGGGACTGTTTGTTATTATTTTAATGTGTTTATCCTCATTCCCATTTGATTAAATTTTACAAATTTCTCAATTTCATTAATTTGATTAACAAGGAAAGAAGACTATTCTAGATAAAAACTTATTGGTATAAGAGTAACACCTAGACATGTGAATTGACAATACATACTTATAAATACAATACATCCATTCAACTATACATGGGCCCTAAACCAAATTTCTCAATGTTATTATGTCATTTCATGTGGGAAATCTGGTGAATTCCGACTGACCTGTTCTGAGCCACATTAATTGTTTGTTCAAAATTTCAAATAATAGTCCAAGAGCTTAGCTGCCATAATATTATTCCATGTGCTAACTTTTTAGTGTTATTAGCAAAAGAAATACAGGGAAAATTTTGTCTAAGACGACTTTCCCAACAGCATGAATTTGTATTGTAATGTCATGGAGCATGACTCTACGGTCACATATCCTACAGTGTGCATAATAGCTGGTCATGTATAGTTTGTTTGCTCCTTCTCACCGAATTTCTAGAAGTAAATGCTGCAATAGTATTGTAATAAAGCAAGTCAAGTAACAGAAAAAAGATGGGGATGAAAGAAAATTTGGAATTGGTCAATTTGTAAGGATGAAACAGCCTCATGCTCAGCTAGCTAATAAGCTAGCTGTCATTTGTAGAAAGCGAGAGGCACACACAAACACAAAACAAAAACCGTTCAAAATTATTCAATATCCAAATTAAAAAGGGTGTGTGCTTATTACAGACAACGGAGCTAGCAGTGCAACCCCCTTACTTAATTAAGTAGCAGTAATTAACAGTACGTGAGCGCTGTCCACGCGACTCAAAATCAAATGAAAAAAACCTCTACAAACTACAAATGATTCACTAGCACGTGAACCGCCCCAAAATGTAATTAATTTACGACAACAAATAATTGGCTTCAATAATATAACTGGACCAGGTAACAAGAAAGGACACGGTCTCATCGGCTGCGTTGCACTGCCGTTAGCTAATTTTTTTTTTTTTTTCAACATCACAAATAGACAATTTTGTTCGAACTGAATAAGACTATTATCAATAATAAAATACTTTCTCTAATTATTTAACATAATTATATATATATATATATATATATATATATATGGAAACATGAACTTGAGATCAATACTAAAACAATTAGATACCAGTTAATTCATGTGTTCGATGGTCAACTCTAATTCGCCTTAAAAAGTTTCACTACTCAACTGATACCAATTTACTACTGCTATTATATCATTCCCAAAGGCAAACTTTGCATTCTAAATTAAATTGTTATTAGGGGCCCGAGGAAACAAATCATCTTTCCTTCAACAACTATTACTACTACACCATTATTTGGCCGCTCCCTTTGTCCACTATGTCACATTCTCGCACTCTCAAGTAACTTTGTAGTAGTATTTCTTTCAACGATGATTGATTAATTTTTTCCTTTTTTCTTTTAGTAACTTTTGGCTGTTTTGTTTTTGTTTGTTCTATGCGGCAGCATTAAAGATGCAGACCAAGACTCTTGAATCAATATAATTATGATTAGACCAATTAGTGGCCCAATTGAAAATGATGCTCTCAATCTAGATGGTGCGTTTTCGCAACATGGAAGTCTCAAACAGGTCAACAATACCTTTTTGGAAAGACAACATAATATTATGGAAAATGTACCCCGTAAACAAACTGGTTTAGCTGAAGACCTAGGCACGAGTGATTAGACTTAATTAATCTGAATCAATGATAATAAAGTACTCTAGATGATATGACTCGTAGGCTTATAACTAATAGTTAAATGGAAATGAGGCTTACAATTAGAAATCATGTAAGGTATATTATTATCATGGCGTGGTTATATGCAAAAGCCAAAAGGAGAGGTTAAAGAATTGAGAAGACGTTTCTTTAGGGGTTTCAATTTTCAAAATTGAGAAGTGTAACTTTCCTCTTTTTACTGCTCTTTCTGTCTTGCAAACTCCCTCCCTCCAATTTAGTCTATATCATGATTGAATTATAGACCAATTTGAAGGTCGGTTTGGGCTGGCCCAACAAGATATAACTTATTTAAGTAGCCATCATTGTCCATTTTTTTTTTTCTTCTACATTTAACCCATAGAATCATGAATTACACATAATGGATGACGATAGCTTAACGAGTCTAGTTACTCACCCTAGCTAGTTTCCTGTTTTACCATCTTAGGCTTTCAAAAAGGATTTATTGTCACTTTTATTTGTTTATTGTATTATTTTTTTTTTCTATTCTGAAACCGCTGTCACTTTTTTTCATTAACTTTTTATTCTGAAAACATTCTTCGTCGAAGAGTTGATATAAACTACAGATTTGTTAGATAATTGACCAAATGCTCTTTTAATGAAGAAATAAGACTTGAGTTTATAGTAATATTTCTAAAATTGGACTTTTGATCGAATTTGTGACGGTACTAATCTATAGTTCATTAGTTTAATTGTAATTGACATGGTGATAATTATATGTATATATAATATTATATGATAAATTTGTAATTAATTAATCTAAAATCATAAGAAAATTAAATTAACTAAAATTTTAAATTAGTGTAAGAGAATCATATTACCCCCTCATTGGTGAGAAAAGATCCTCTCCATTTCTTTCATTATTAAGCTTTTGAAAAAATAAATGTTGTTCTCCATAAAGTGTATATCATCTCTATTTTATTTATTTTTCCAAAAGCTTATGAAACGGAAGAAATGGAGAAATCCATTCCCTTGATTGTTAGGAGGGAGAGAGAGGATGAAATTAATTTATGTTGTTTGATGTGAGTAAACGAGAGTGGAAATGTTTTTAAAAATGATAAGACTCACTCTACTATTTCTCCTATTTTCTCTATTTCCCTATTTTTAGACATGAAATTATTCACTTACTTGTCTTTCTCCTGTTTATTCTCTATTTTTCTTTAACCAAAATACCTATAATTTTTATTTTATTTCTCATGTATTTCCTTTCACTTTTTTTTTTTATTTCCATCCACCTTATTTCTTTCCACTCTACCAAACAGTGGCGGATGCATTCATAATTCAAGGCGGTGCATCTGCACCCCCTCACTTTCAAAAAAATACATATAAATGTCTTAAATGTGTATATTTTGTCCTCCTAACTTTATATATTTGAACCCCCCGCCTCTAATTTTTCACTCCTTTTATAATAATAATTATTAATTTTTTTTTTAAATACATTGCCCTCCTGCTTAGGGTCCTATATCCGTCACTACTACCAAATGGACCTATACGTCATATAAGATAAAAAAAAATCATAATAAATAGTTAAATAATAACAATTTAATACAAATCTTAAATATAAGCCTTAATTACCAATAGGTTATTAGTTTAAGTGGTACTGTGTTTGAATTCCTTGAACAATGTCATGATAATTCAAAAAATATAAGCCTTAATTTATTTAATTTAAAAAATGTTTTCAAGTTTAAATTTTAAAAAAAATACTTAAAAAACACTTCAAACCAATTTCCTGACAGAGATCTTGGCCACTTTTGGCTATTTTGTGATTTTTTATTGGTTCTTCCAATTTCCTTTATTGTCTGAATCAACTAAATTAATCGAATTGGTTGGACTAATATAGTTTTTAAAATAATGCTTTATATTTTGAATTTCAAAACCTAAAAGAGAGGAAACAACTAATTGAATTTCTTGTATATAATAAGATGAGAAAAAGGTATGTGTTTTTCCTTAGAAAGAACAACAGCAAAAAAATCAAACAATAAAATACATCTATACCATGGAATCTTGAGACAATATAAAAAAAAATGCTTCTATAAAAAATTATAAAATAAGACTGAATAAGAGGAGTAAAGTATATTTCTTTTTTTTAAAATATTTAAAATTTAAATGAATTTTATACAAGTGCGATAGATACACTTAGAAAGGAGGGATGTAAAATATTGAAGAGATTTTCATTAATAGATGTTGAGTTAACTATACAAGTAAATTTGATATTACATTCAACTCAAAATACATTAAGTTTGTGGGTCCTTATCACTTATATACATTGTTCAACTTTCTATTTATATCCCTGTGAGACTTTTTACTTACATTTGTACTTTAATAATCTCTTCCTCAAGTGTGAGTTTATTCAATATGATATGTTCTACCTTAAGCGGAAGCCCTTTTTGATTTACGGGTATTCAATGATGACACTAGAGCTTAGCCATTGTCGCTAATACACTCTTTGTTCTTGCATCTTTAGCTTATATCAGCAAGACATGTCGCTTGGCTTCTACATAGCTAGGAAGATTTTTTTATTGAAATGATGCTCATACATGGATCCACCACCAATTTTGTTATGACCCAATATTCGTCCAAGATAAATCACCAAGTCGCATCATCGACTCTAATACACTTATTATGGAATACAAGGAAGGTAAAGTATCGATGAGATTTTCATTGATGGACCATAAGTTAACCACATAAGTAAATTTGATCTTACATTCAAACCAAAACCATAAGACATTTTTATTGAATCCACTTATTATATGAATCCTTGACACTTAATTATATGTTGCTTAACTTGCTCATTTTTATCCTTGACACTCTAACTGTAATTATACATATGTAACATTGAATAATCAAGACTAATATATGATTTTTTTTTAATGTTAGCTAGTATCAGTGTATTTAAATTTTTTTCTTCCTGGCTTGAAACACCTTGGGTAAAAAAAAAATCCTACAAATATAAATTTTGATAGGCATGTACAAATGTATTGTTAGTGTAAAAGTTCTTACATTATCAATTAATTAGAAGTCATCATTGTATGACTTTTATAATTATTATTTTAAAAATTAACAAACTTATTATACACAATAATTTGTATTGAATAATAATATAAAAATATTTATTTCTGGTTGCATTTATTATTCATTCTATTTTTTATCATTAAAATTGATAATTATTAGTTAGAATTTTATATTAATATAACAGTGACAATAATCTCGTAGTTAGTAATTTAACTTGGAGTTTAATTTTGATATGTTATTAATGTAAAAAAAAATTGTCAATTAATTATCAAAAAATCATTTTATAATAATTTTTAAAATAATTATTTCAAAACTTAACAATTTTACTATACATAACATTTCATAATATTGTAAATACCAAAAAAAGCTTGACAGTGTAAATGCATTATAATTAAATGAGGAAGGCTAGTGACATTTTGTCTAACATTCTCCTTTTTAATACTTTCTTTAATTGGTTAAAATTTGTTACAAATATCAAAAATCACGTCAGATGTGTATGTGTATCAAACCATTGTTTCAATATATTAACAATATAAATAATAAATTATGATACATAAAGTAACATTATATTTTAAAAAATGTTATAAACTAATAATAGGAATTTCTGTACCAAATAAATCTATTTTAATTGAATAAGTTTATAAATAAATTAATTAAGTTCTAATATCTCTTTTTTTACTTTTTAGTTTTTAAAAAGTAAATATTTTTATAACTTATATTTGAAAAACTAATAAATAGTTTTACATTAAGAAAATAATGACGTAAAAATTATTTTTTTAATTAACATATTTTTAATATAATTTTTTCCCACTAATTTAATCAAATACAAAAAAATCTTCATTTCTTTTTTATTTTAAAAATTCATTTTTTTCCCTTTTTTTTATTTGTATTCTTCTTATTATATGAATTTTTAAAATCCAAGCGTGTCCCATCGCAGTATCCGTTCTGCTCTCGAGCCTTGTGCTTGCTTTCTTCCGTCCAAAGTTCAAATGGTCCAACTTTATTACTTGCATGCATGGCTGCATTTGTTATCTGAGTTCATATATTTTCCTTTTTTATTTTTTATTTTTTATCGTAGCTGAAACATTATGTTCTTTTAATTACTTTAATGATTTTTAAACTTATTTAAAAACGTGAAGATTATATAGGTTTTTGTATGAGAAGTATACGTGAAGATTATATAGGTTTTTGTATGAGAAGTATTAAAAATAAATGTATAAATTTATTACATGATTTGAATTTTATATATTTATATAAATCAAACAAAACTATTTTAGTGCCTGTAACTTCTTGATTTGGCTTCCTATTACATTATATACACCTTTTTAAAAAATAATCCTATAATAAAAAAATCCTTACGAAGTTATTTTTTAAATATAATAATTTATTCATCATATAACCTAAATTTAGTTTCAATATAACGTAATTCTAATATTATTTTAATACAAAATTATTCAATATGATAATTAAACAAGCACTAAGTTAATAGTACACTCTCGGAACATGGGTGCCACAGGGGCTTTTTATTTATTTATTTATTTATTTTATAAAGGCTTTTTATTTTCTTATTTGATAACATTGTGCGAAGAATGTAGATTTACGTCAATTGGAAACGAAATTTGACGTGAGATGGTCCCCATGCCCCAGTAGATATAGTTATAGTTATAGGGGTTGGTCCAAATGACCCTGCATGTGAGTGAAATGATGGTAGAAGAGAATATAGATTATAGGAAAATAATTATTATACACTATTTTTTAGTGTAAGCGGCAGAAGGAAGGAAGGAAGATTAAAAATAAATAATAAATAATATAGTAAATGATGTGATGTAATAAAAAGAAAAACTAAAGTAAAAGATAAATAAAAATATTATTCAAAGTGTACGAATATTATTCTTTTAGATTATATAGAGTTATAGACCGAGACTGATCATAGGTTTCTCTTTAAGTGGATCATTGGCCTCTCAGCCGATAAATTGTCATCATGTCTCAACGAAGGTAACACAAACTTTACCCACAATGTCTTTTCTCTCTTTTTCCTTTTCTTTTTTATTTTTCAATTAAAAATTCAAAAACAAACCTTTTTTGTTATCAGTTCCTTACGTTACGATTTGCGATCGTGACGACAGAAGAAGAACATATCCTTTTTCTCTCTTTTAATTTATATTTTATTTTAAGTGCCGTGTACAGTAAGCGAGTGAAATGGTGCATAGGTGATTATGAAATCGATCTGTAATATAATAAGTTTTGGAAGTTTTTATTTTTGCTCTGAAGTCCTCAAAATATTTTTATTATCAGGTTTTAAGTTTTAATATTTACAAATAGATCCTACATTTATAACATAACATTCCAACTCACTTGTCGTGCCTCTCACTTTGACATCGAATGGTTGCAAAGTTGGGGCGAAATGAGTAAATCTTAAATTTAATTATGAGTATTTATTGAATCCGATAATCTAAATCAAACCAAATGAATAGTTGATTGCGTTCATATAAGGGGAAATGATCTATTTAGCGGAAGAATCCGTGTTCGATTTCTTGTGCAAAATTTTCTTGAGTCAGCGGCAGTCACTTACCGCAAGCGTGATTAATTTCTAACCCAGTGGGTTGAAGGATACCCGTGATCTCTGACCCAGGACAAAAAAAAACCAAATGAATAGATTTAAATTGATTTGGTTAATTGGTTTTTTTTTTAAATATGAACCAAATCAATTATAATTGAATCAATTCTCATTTTTTTCCCCCAACTCAAACCAATCTAATAATTTCTTCAACTATTTTTTAACTTTTAAATGAATACATTTTAGACATTGATATTTAGTTGTTTTTTTATTTTCTTTTCTTTTCTTTCTTTTTTATTTATTTTGGCCTTCTTATAATCTTATTTAGTGTCAACAAGTATTTTAATTTAGTCATTTTTTTAGGGATAGTCATGTTTATTATGTAGTCCCCCCCCCCCCCCCCCCCCCCCCCCCAAATCATATTCTAAGTAAAGAAATAATGATAAAAAAATATCCTAAGTAAAGAAATTAATGAGACATGCAAAGTGATAATTATAGAAAAAACTAAATATTAAATAAAATAAATAATTAGTTATTAAAAAATATGAATATTTCCATCTAACAATAATATAAAATTAAATTTTACATAGTCTTTAAAATTATAAAACCCTGTCAATTTAATTCTTGAATGATTAAATATTTTATATTGAAGATTACCAATCATGTTTCTAGTCATCCATTATAGTCATCTAATAATGCTAGGCACATTAATGTGATCCTGTCATAAGGATTTATTATTATTATTATTATTATTATTATTATTATTTTGTAATGCTCACCTTCTTCATTCTTCTTCCTTTTTTTATTAAAAAATATCCATGAAATTTTAAAATTAATCTACATAATCAAATCAAGAAGAACAACATAAAGACGATGATGAAGAATAGTGTAGGATTTCACTTGCATAGTCAAGGGGAAAAAACACACACACACACGAGTTAGAGTTGATATGCACACCTAAGGGTCAATGAGAGCATTTACAATGAGAGTCGCGGTTGCTTATAGAAAAATATTATTTTAGTATGTCACATGTAATTTTGAGTTACTTAAAATTAGATAAAGTTGTTTATAAATAACTATTTCTCATGAGTTGTTTAACTTTGTATTAAATATAGGAGAGAGAAGATATTTGTGAGTTAAACAACTTGTTAATAGAAACTCTCATAGTCCCATTGGAGAAAAAATTAATTGGATTGCTTAAGATTAAAATGACATAAATTGAGTTGCTTATAATACTATTGGAGATGCTCTAAATTACTATGTGTGGACTAACGTGAGCATAAATAGAACACTTAAGATGTCATTTTAATATATCTTTTTTTTATATCATCATTTTAATATATCTAATGCTATTAGTTAACTAAGAGTGGTTATTATTAAAAAAAAATTAGGAGAGATTGTTAAATTAACTTAATAAACTATTTTTTAATTTTGTGAACTATTTTTTTAAAAGAATTTTACGAACTATTTTTAAATCTATTTTTATATTATAAATTAGAATAAACAATTTGGAGAGTAAGACTTTCACTTTTCTTATTTTTTTAATTAAACATTTTCAATATGTTTTTGCTTCTCTCCTTTACCTTATGTTTGTTTGGGTTGAATAAGAGTAAAAAGAAATAAAGAGAAAAGAGATAAGATAAAAGTACCAAATTTTATTTGAAAAGGAGAAATAAAAAGGAAATAAGTTATTTATGTGAGACCCACCAAAAATAATTCCCCCTTCCCAAATTAGAATGAAAAGGAAGGGAAATGATAATTTTTTTCATTTTTATTTTAATTTATAAATATTTTTATAACATTAAAAATTATATGTTAAGAAAAATAATGGAGTAAAAAAATTATTTTTAATTGACTAAAAATATTTTTTATATGATTTATTTATTTATTTACTTCTATTATCTTTTTTTATCTATCCAAATAAATGAAGAGAAATTTCTTCACTTTTTTTCTTTTTTATTTCTGTGTATCCAAACACATATCTTTTTCACTATATTTTCTTTTATTTATTTTCTTTATATTTCACTCACAATTTAAACAATGCAAAGCAACATTAGAAGTGCATTTTGCCAAAAAAACAATTTCTCTCAATCATTTAAAATTACGATCCTTTAATCCATATTTCTAAATTAATTTTGAATAGTTTTTTTAAAAAAGTATCAATAGTTAAAAAATAATAAATAAATTTAAAATATAATTTATATATTAAAAAATATTTATTTATTATATAAATTATTGAGATACACATTTTCAGTACTGAAATGGGAATTCATTCCCTCTTCTCCTTCGTTTTCACTTCTTCATGGCAAGTCGGAACTAATCTTCACTCTGTTGATAGCGTTGACATGCTCGGCCACAAGCTCCTCCTCTTCGCCTGCACTACACATTCCATTCAGGTCTGCTCACCTCTCCTTCACTTGCCAATTTAAGTTGTGGATTTTCGAATTAGAGAGATTTGCCTTGCAATTAGCCAAATCAAATGTGCATATCAATTCAATTAATATTTCATATTTATATGGCAGAAGCAGATGAATGAATTTGTATTACTGATTGAGGAATATGTTCATTGTGTGATTGATTTATGTCTAGATTAACTCCAAGGTTCAATTGAAGGTTACGATCAGGTATGCTTGCGTTTGCAATACAAACAAATTCTTGTCATGTCATGCATTCAAGCTATGTAGCTTATTATAAGTTAGAATCTAGCTTGGTTACAACTAGAGATGTTGTTTATATGCCGATGGCAGAAACAATACTGCTCAATGTATTCAGTATATTGATACATATTATGATACTAAGCAGGATCACTTTTTAGGTCCAAAATATTTCCTTTTTAAATTTAGAACTGATATGTGTGGATGATCCACTAGGAGTGAAGACGATAAGTGCTTTATGAAAATTCTGAAGTGCCTTGCTTTTGGAAAAAGAAATGCTATGGATGTCATGTCAGAAGTCTTACTTATATAATCAATGTCACAAAATTTAATGCCTTATTCTGCTTGGTATGATTGCTCATATTGTTAAATCGTATTTTGTTGTTGTTTGTATATCTATTTGTTGATATGTCTATTTTAGGCAAGATATAGCTAACAAATTGCTAGAGCTAGTTGGAGATGAAGTAATTATGATTTGTGAGCAAGAATTCAAATTACTTTCGCTGATATTCGCTGATAGGTTAGCATTAAAACTGACATATATGGTGTATATTTTTTATATATATTTCTTGGGTATATGTTATGTAAATTGAAAAGTATTAGTGAGCCTTCTTATATTGGCCGGTGCTTTAGGGATGATTTTTATTTTTTTTTGAAAGTGGGGATGATTGCTTCTTGACATGGTGTTGGAGCCTTCTTTGTCCAAATGATTGTTTGATCTTTACCATCATTCTTGTTTTAAAATTGAATTTAAAGCACAGGGTATTCTTGTGCTTTATTCAGGCCTTAAGTCCA
Organism: Pueraria montana var. lobata; assembly: GCA_026413185.1. Lineage (NCBI taxonomy): Eukaryota > Viridiplantae > Streptophyta > Magnoliopsida > Fabales > Fabaceae > Pueraria > Pueraria montana. The sequence continues at coordinate 1,473,745 of CM048646.1, read as the reverse complement.
AAGGTTTTTTGTGTCAAGAGGTGTGTTTGAGATGCGATGTGACTAAAAGCAATTTCTAAGCTCACGCTTAGTAGCTTAAGCTTTTGGGTTGATTGCATCTTTGCATTTTCCTCCTTTTACTTCTCTCTTCCTTTATTTCCTTTTTCAAATGCTTCCATCTTTGTCATTATTTGTTGTGCCCCTTCTTTTGTCATTATTTGTTATGCTTCTTCTCTGTGCTTCTCTTTTTTACTTTAACTTGCATATATCTTTTTAAGCACTAATGTTTTCATATTAATTCTATACCTCATTAGGGTGATCTAGTAAATATCTTGTCAGAAAAATCTTTAGACTAGCATCTATGAATTTTTGTGACAATTGCTAAATTGCATTTGCATACCCTTCCTTCATTGTGCCTGCATTGCTTGGTCTTGTTTACTCCCAAGATGAGAGCCAATGATCGTTAGAGTGCTAGTGATGCCATAATTGAGGTCCTCAAATGTCACAAACAGAGAAGTGAAATCATATTATTGCTTCTTGACTGTCTTTGTTGTTGTTGTGGTTGTTGTTGTTGTTTTTTTTTTTTTTTTTTTTATGCTCCTTCTACTGGGCCTTTAAAGTTCAGAGCTGAACTTATAGAAACATAAAACGGAAAACTTTGTTTCTAGAGCTTGATTTCAAAAACTAAGAATTTTTTGATATGTGAAGATATCATTACTTGACTAAAAGTCTTACCTCCTTATCCTTGAAACAACATCAACAGAATCCTAGATCTTCCACAGTCCATTGGAGATCAGGGCAGCGTCCTCCCCTTTTTCAGCACTTTCAAAATCACAAATTGACAGACTATGCATTTCATTGCTTCCCTAGTTCTATTTTCTTTATCAACATATATACAAGGGTAGGTTGAGCATTTGTTGACACTTATGTAAAACCAGATTAGTTTTATACCATTTAATAATTTCTCAAGGATGCATTTCTCACGAAAATCTTCCATTAATTGGATGCTATTGACTTGTAGATCATTTTTGTAAATTTTCTTAACTATTTCAAATAGGTTTTTATGGTTGTAATTAACTCCTAAAGCTAAAGTTCATCAAGTTTTTTAATTGAAGCTAGTAGCCTAGCATCACAGTTTGATGTGGAAAAGAAATGCTTCCTCCGTTTGAAATTTGAAATTGTGCGAGGTCATACACTTGTTGCAATCCAACAGTCATATTGATTCTGCATTTTAATTAATAGTGTAAGTTTACCAAGTTTTTATTGGTGCAAGTTGATCCTAACTAGTGTAATTAAGCATGTATAGGAAAACACATCTATGTACTATTTTAATGCATTATATTATTATTATTCTAATTAAATAACACACATACACAATACTGTCCACTTGAAAATGTGATAATTTTTTGTAATTTTTTGCTTGTTTACAACTGTGACTGTATTGCACTATTTATAATCTCATTTCTCAGTTATGCACTCCAGTTTTTTATTCTTATTGGTTAAAAATACTGCATCCATTATGTTCTCATGTTTTTCTATTTGGAGTCAGGGTCAAAGTTCGATAATGAGTGTTCTAATTTCTAACTCTTTCTAGAGTGGGCTAAAAGTGTAAGATAAATTGTGTAATTATGAATATGGCCGTAGGAAGCAAAACAAGGGAGCAAGTTTTAGGAGCATTTTCTTCAATAACTAAAGCAAGTCTTTTAACCTTTTCCATTTTCATTCCTTTTTACTTTCCTCTCATGCATTGGTTGGATTGGATTCTTCTCCTTGCATCAGTAGTTAAGTACAAAATAGAAGGAGCAAAACACAAGGAAATTAAATTATTTAGGAAAGTCAAATATCTCCTATGTATTTAATTTAAGTACCTTGAACCATTACGTAGTAACTTGATCACTCCACATGTCTACTGCTTCTTAAATGCTCCGTTAACACTTTTGAGAAGGAACTTGAAGAGATGAAGCACATAACCACAGGAATTTGTCGCCAATTTATCATTAACATGAGTGAAGTTTTCCTTGAATTATTTTCTGCATTTTCATCTTTTTAATTAACGTGAGCATTTATTGTCCAACATTTGTCTTTTTCTCTCAATCATTTTAGACCCCATTGTGTTATTTTTTTTGGTAGACACCATGGGTAAGTAAGATTAATAACTTTCCATAAACAGTTTTAATTTCACTATTTATGTTATAACTCTTGTACTTCATTTGATCTCTTCTATCGAATCTATCCGCTCTGTTCCATGGTGCTTGAAATTACCAGACACATCCCAACCCAAGCTTGCGACTTCAATGTAAAGTTTTATATTTCTTGCAATTTTAATTATAAGTCTTATATTTCGCAGGTTTTGCAGCTGTAACTTGGCTGCTTATATATTTTAGTCTAGAATGCGCGAGTTAACCAGTTTAAATTGTGATTAATTAGTAATTACTGTCAAGAGAAATACTGAAAACACACTATTTGACACACTCTTTTGAACACACTATCTTTATTAGTTGAATTTTTTTTAAAAATGACAAAGTTTTGTAGAAAGAGTGTGTTTGAAAGAGTGCATATCCAGAGTTTGGTAACTGCCAGCAATTATTGACTTGTAAATTAATTCCCTGTGGTTGCACAAACCATGAGTAAGGTCCGTAGCAATTACTTATATAGACGGAGGCTACGGTGTGTAAGTCCAATAGATCTCGCACCGTGTTAGAGAGACAAAACGAGAGAATTTGGAAGATGAAAACTCATCTCATTTGATTGAAAGTGAAAAATGAATTTTTACATACACTACAAGTAAGGGTCTGAGGATATTTATATCCCACTAACTGATACAGTAAACTAACTAGAACAGAAAAGTTATAAGCAACTAATTCTCTAATCCTTTAGCTGTAAAACTCCCCCTCAAGTTGGGGAGAAGATATTCATGATACCCAACTTGGATAAGAAGCCTGAAAATTTACAATGAGGTAAAGCTTTAGTAAGTATGTCAGCTAGCTGATGCTGAGTGTGTAAGTGGATGAGATTGAGCAATCCTGAATTGACATGTTGACGGATAAAGTGGCAATCAATGTCTATGTGTTTTGACCACTAGCTGATACAGTAAACTAACTAGAACAAAAACAGTTATAAGCAACTAATTCTTTAATCCTTTAACTGTAAAACACCGTGCGTAATTGAATATGGACCGTCAAATATTTTATGTCAAAATTGTGTGGTTACAATTTCAATAAATAAAGTGGGTGCAGAACCACTGAATAATGACCCTGCTTTTTTTTATTAAAAAAATCACGTGCACCCAATTTACTACTTCCAGGTTCGCCTATGCTTGTTATCTTTGGGGGTGGGTTACGTGCACTATATTTCATATAAGTGATGTGTAGTATATTTTTTAAAATCAATTCTTTTTTTAATGAACTTATATTTTTTTAAATAATTTTTTTATTTTTTACAAGAAAGTATAATTTAATTAAATAAACTTATATTGTTTAAAATCAATTTTTTAATATTTAAATAATTTGCTAATAATATTGTTTTAAAACAAAAAAAATATTTTTTTATAATATTAGTTTTTTTATCAACTTTTGTTTACTGACTAAATATTTTAATTAAAAATAAAAAAATCTAATAATTAATGGTGTAATGCAAGTAAAAAAGTATGTTAAGGAATAACGTGATAGTAACGAACGAAGTAACACTAACAAATGACAAGTTGATTGTCATATGTGTGTGAGAGTAATAAAATAGGTAAAATAATTTTTAAATTGAAAAAATGATAAAAAGGAATTTGAATTAAATTAGTGAGAATAAAATTGAAAAAATATAAAAAGCTAGTAGCTTAGCTAGAGGTGTCAAAACGAGTCTAACCTGATAGGTCAACCTGAATAACTCGACAAATGGACTGGGTTGAGCCGTAAAAATTCAAGCCTGAGTTCATTTTGATCCAACCCAACTCAACTTGGATTTTTGCTGGCCCAAAGTGGGCTAGGGCGGGTCATGGGCTATTTTTTTTTTTATAATTGGTAAAATCATAAATGATAAATTTAATATTACATGTGTTGTTATGTTCTTTTTAAGCTTAATAATATATACATATTATGTTTTATTTTTACTTTTAGTATTTGTTTATTGTTTCAAATGATACATTTTATTTTTACTTTACTTGTAGCTGAAGGTAGTTAAGCTAATTTATTGAATTATAAGTGTTTGATAAAATTATTTATTGCAGTAGCTGAAAATATGAAATGACAAAAATTGACATATTTATGTGATATTTTCATATAAATTTCAATTTTATTTTATTGATAAACTATATTTTGGAGTATTTTTAATTTAGTTTTTAATTAAATTTAATTATACACTTGTATTTTTTTTATTTATAGATCAATTATTTTAATTATATTTTTTTACATATTTTGTTTTTTACTATTCATCTTATACTATATCCTAAAATATTTTCAACCAAATCTAAAATAAATTAAAAAAAAACTTTTAAGCAAACATCACACTTTCGTTAACTTAATTAGTGTAATGGTTAAAATACCCAGAAGTATAATATTAAAAATAATAGGAAAATAATGTGAATAGAGTAATGGTTAAAATAAATAATTTAATATTAAAATAATAAAAAATAAAATAAACTTATCATCTATCAATATCAATATCTTGAAGCACAATGTCGGAATAATCGTTGATCCAAGTTAAACTAGGTTCAGTCCTCTTAAGCAAAGTCTTAAATTTGAACCTTGTAGATGAAAAAAAAGTGATTGGAAGGGAAGACCCCATTAAAGGTGTCAGTCAGGTTCAAAAAGGGAATAAAATATAAAAGTTATAAGCTATAACCTAGTGTTTTAAAAAACACCACTTGAAGTAATGCTTCGAAAAACTCTAAAAGCTACTAGAAAAAACTTGTTTACCAAATACTACTAATAAGGTCAAACAAGCTTTCAGCTAGTAAAAAAAAGTTAGAAGATAATAAGTTTATTTTTTTATTATTTTAGATATTTTTATATTACATTGTTTTTTTTAACTATTATACTATTTATTTTATTATTTCAACATTATATTTCATGATGTTGATATTGATATATTTTTTTTGTCCTGCGTCAAAGACCACGGGTGTCCTCCAATCCACTAGGTCAGAGACTAATCCGCTCGCGGTGCGTGACTACCGCTAGCCTAAGAGAGTTTTGTACACGGAGGAAATCGAACATGGGTTCTCCCACTAAATAGATCGTTCCCTCCACATGTGAACGCAACGGAACTTTACACCACTGCGCCAACCTTATAGGTTGATGTTGATATTGATATATGATAGATTTTTTTTGAATAATTTTTATATTAGAATATTTATTTTAATCGTTGCACTATTTACATTATCTTTCTATTATTTTTAACATTACACTTCAAAATATTTTAACTATTACACTAATTAACTTAATGAAAGTATGATGTCTACTTAGAAGTATATTTTTTTACTTTATTTTAGATTTGATCGAAAATATTTTAGGATATAGTATAAGATGAATAGTAGAAAACACAATATATAAAAAATATAATTAATCTATAAATAAAAAATTACAAATGTTTAATTAAAAACTAAATTATAAATATCTCAAAATATATTTTTATTGAGCTAATCAGGTCAACCCATCAGGCTAAGCTCATTTTGACACCTCTAGCTAAGCTACTAGCTTTTTGTATTTTTTTCAATTTTATTCTCACTAATTTAATTCAAAATCCTTTTTATCATTTTCTTTTCAATTTTTGAAAATTATTTTACCTATTTTACAACTCTCACACACATATGACAATCAACTTGTCATTTGTCATTGTTAATTTGTTTGTTACTACCATGTTATTCCTTAACATACTTTTTTACTTGCATTACACCATTAATTATTACACTATTTTTATTTTTAATTAAAATATTTAGTCACTAAATAAAAGTTGATAAAAAAATGAAAATTATAAAAAAAAAAAAAAATTTGTTTTAAAACAATATTATTAGCAAATTATTTAAATATTAAAAATTTGATTTTAAACAATATAAGTTTATTTAATTAAATTATACTTTCTTTTAAAAAAAATTGATTTTAAAAAATATAAGTTCATTAAAAAAAGAATTGATTTTAAAAAATATATTACATATCACTTATATGAAATATAGTGCACATAACCCACCCCCAAAGTAACAAGCGTAGGCGAACCTAGAAGTAGTATACTGGGTGCACGTGATTTTTTTTATGAAAAAAAGTAGGGTCGTTATTTAGTGGTTCTGCACCCACTTTATTTATTGAAACTGTAATCGCACAATTTTAACATAGAATATCTGACGGTCCATATTCAGTTATGCACGGTGAGAGATCTATTGAACTTACGCACCCTAGCGTCCGTCTACTCACATATGTCCAAAATCGCTGGTAACACATTTGTGACGCTTGAATTTGCGGCAGATGGTCCTGCCATAGGTAAAATGATTTAACGGGACCTGCCGTAGCTTCATTTGTCCAAAAACCCGCAAGTGATCATATTCTAAATTAGATAAATGTAAACTAGAAAGGACCATAATTAAAATAGTAAAACTATAGAAAAGAAAATAATCACAAGTACATGCAGCATGACATTTAATCACCATACATGTAAAGATACATGTATTTGGTACCTAAGTACCAAAGACTATTGTTCTCAACAAAAAAAAAAGTACCAAAGACTATTATTATTATTTGACAAACGAAGTCAAAACTTTCATATTTAAATTTTCCAGATCAAAGTTACTATAAAGTTATAATTATAAGGTGCAAATTTTAATACTTTAAAGTTAGTTTACTTAGAAGTTATAAGGTTAACTTGGTGGTTGAAAGGAGAAGGGGGACGGTGTTGTCGTGGGTTCGAATATATACTGTTAACAAAAAACTAACAACTAAAACATTTGTCGATAAAAAAGAAGTTAGTGTACTGAAATTAATTAGAAGAAAAATTAAAATGTGATTTAACCAGTTTTATCATAATTTTTTGTTTTATATTTGGAATTTTTTGGTTAAGTGATTTTCTTTTTAACCTTCTACGTTCTCATATTCTTATCAAAGAAGCCAATGACAAAGTACACTTGACAAAGTGCTATAATAAAAAATAGTGATACACATTTTAACCATTCCCGATCTACAAAAAAGTTACAGATTTAATTTCCAGATCCATCCGTGTCAATTGCACTATTTATACGCAATTTTTATTTAAACAAAATAATTATATAAGGTCCCGATCTAGACCCCACAAATGTAACTATCATGCCCTACTCATGCTTTCAAATTTTCAAGGACAATCATAATGAGAAAACAGACGTGGGTTATCGGTAGTGTGACACTCGAATGATCTTCAAATAAAGAGTATGGGAAAGGATTGGATATCTTGTTCACTATGTGCTCTTAGACCAGCTTCTACCATGCAATAGCATGTCCTCCCATACCTGAATCAGATTACTATCAAATAAGGGACACAGTTCCTCCCCATTGAAATTTAATTTGGGTGTCCATTAAATTTATCTCATCCATCCATGATTTTAAATCATTTTTTAAAATAAATAAATTAAATGATTTTTAGTGGTTAAGATCTCATTTAATGAATATGCCACCGGAGAAAATTTCAACCCATGAAATAAGGATTCTTGATCAACCCGAACTTCTATTGCGTAGCCTACAGTTGCCAACTTGTTGCCTTCTAATTGATATTCCTATATGCAAGAGAGGATTTGAAGGGAGAAAAAACTAACTCCCACCAATGGAAAAGAGATTGAGGGAGGAATATGCATACTACTTGACCTTGGTGATTAACTAGATATATTGAATTTGTTATTTCAACTACTTATTTTCGTTTCATTAGTACTTTTTTTTTTTTTACTGTTGGTTTCATTAGTATATAATTGGAGTGACGGATTATTGGTATATAATCATTTGTTGTTGCTATCACATTAATTTCTGACGGATCATTTTCTTTTGTCAACGCTTTTGTTAACTGTTCATTGCTGCAACCATTCAATTATTGCTATAAGAAAAAGAGAAATGGAGCCAAAAGGGTATTGAACCTATTGGTTAACTTCTGCAACTCATTTGGAGACAGAACATAAGTAGAGAGACGTGAAATTGGTGCCTAAAAGGGTTCAATTTCGCTAATCAAGAATCAAATCAACCGTTAAAAAGGGAAAAGAATGGTACAAATATACTATTAAATAATTTGGATATTTTCAGTATAAAATTATCATTAAAAGTAATGGGGCTAATTTTTTATGTATTTAATTTTATGGAAATTCTAAATGAGTATTATAAGAGGCCTTTGACAAGGCCAAGAGACACACCCTGGCAAAGAGTGGTCAAGTTGGGGGATGCCTTGTCGGCGGATAACCCCTTTGTTTGTGTCGTAAAGTGTAAAAAAACCTTATCCAAGGCATAGTATCCCATGTTTGAATTTTATGATTGAACAATGCACATAAAAGATAGCGATGGAAGAACCAGAACAATGGAAAATTGATGATAATAATGCGTATAATAAACTAGAAAGAACTTATTCATTGATCAACAATTCCCATTGCAACCAGCGAGGAAGCTAGTCTAGTCTAGTCAATGTCATCCAAGAATATTGTTTGTTTTTTCTTGAGTTAGTTTTAATCAGTTCATCGCAATGTAATAATAAGCCCAGGCCGGGTCACTGCCAGTTACGAGTTAGCCCACTACCCTTAGCAACAAAGTCCCACAACTTGAGAATATTCTCTCATTTGTTTGATTTATTATTAATGCATTTGGTGAGCGTAGCACGTAATGTGGATCTCCAAACCTAACCCCAAACTATGAGAGGATGAATTAAGACAATGATGTTGTTCCCTTGAGCCTACGTCAATTGAGTTGGCCGTTCATTTATATGCTTTTTATGAGTTGTAATTTTGGGGTATAAAGGAAAGAATATTCATAAGTTTTTTTCTTCTTCTTATTTTTCTCTTCTTGACTCTTATAATGACTTTTTTTTTTTAGTATACTTTATTCGAATTTCGAACCTCTTTTTAACTTTAAAAGGATTTAGTGAAAATATAAAGTAAAATTAAAACTGTTCCAATCATAGCCGAATTGATAGAGATTGGTCCCAATGCTCGTCTATGGTAAGATGGAATTGTTTTTGTCTTTTTCTAAAAGTATACGGAGTATAAGATCTTCTTATAGAGTAGCTATTGATTGAGCTAGATTTAGAAGATTGTTTGGGTTTGATTTGGGGAATTGGTTGAGCTAAATTTAGGAAAAGAAAGAACCCAAGACATCGACACTACAAAGATTTGGAGCTAACAAAAGAAATACCTTATTTTGTTTCATGAAACTGGCTATCATGGGAAAGCGATTCTCATCTTCCACAGTGGGAAAGTTATTTCGGCCGTAGATTATTTGTTTTTCTCGAGATAAGTATCAGACCACCATAGGACTGCGTGCACTCAATTATTGTTATTATTATTATTTTTTTTAAAAAAAGAGAGATCCCTTCTTGCCGTGTTCGTTTTCCCTTCCTACTTCCATCTCCGTCCCTGGCAGTATCAACCCCCACCTTGAGAACGATGTGGCACCCTTTCGCGAGATGCTCCCAAATTTGCTACTTCAGCACCCCCTGTAGTCCCCGTACACCAGCGCGTACTCGACCAGCTCCTCCCACTCCACCATCCTGAGAAACTCCTCCTTCGACAAGAAGAGGTAGTCCTTGTCGTCGACCTCCGCGGGGCGCAATAACGAAGTCAATTTCTAACGAACAGCCAAACGCCGACGTGCGGAGATCACAACACTAAAGCCACATGTGTGGCTGATTCTCAGGCGAGTATTCGAAAAAAAAAATGGGAGAGCAGAACGCTAAGCGATTCTCACCGGCAACAGACGCGAGATCAAAATTTCTTTTTCGAGTGCTTGTTTGCTCCGACCATCTCGTCCACACAGGCCAGCACCATCAATTTGGGGCCATTGAAGGGTATCGGGTAGGGGTTGATTTATTCGGGTCTTAAAACGAAACCACCGAAAATATCACGTGCAATCCACACTGCACATCATATTTCCCATTTTGAAAATTATTTTAATATCCTATACAACCGAACCTATTGTGGAGGGTAAAAGCTACACTCATCCTGACCATACATTATATCTGCACAGGATCCCACAGCTACTATTCCTTTCCCACCGTGGGAGATGAGAATCGCTTTCCCATGCTAGCCTAGCCAGTTTCTTTGTTTCATTATCTTAATAGGCGCACACGGATAATCCTTCATAAAAAATCTTGTCATGGACGTCTAAAAAACATAGACTATCTATATAAGTTGTGTTAAGTAGACTTTTTACATTGTTTGCGATTATAATCAATCTAGAGTGTCAACTTTTTACATAAGTTCTTGAGCCAATATAAAAAGTATCAACTTTCTATATTCGCTATGAAATTTAGAAAGCAATTAGTGTTAAAAAAAACTTTTTTATACTAGTGAATATCATTTTTTTTTTCATAGTTCAGATTTCACGTAGTTTTAGCAAATGTATGGAGAATTCATTTTCAACAAGGTTTTCAATAAAATCTCATATCCAAATTGTGTATATTCATCTCCTTCAAATGTTAATATTATTTTGTAATTATTTTGTGTTTTCTTGATATAAATATTAGTTTTTGTGCTTAGATAAAGTCTGCAAATTTTTACACGATTAAAAAATTAGTTTATACCTCATCATTTTACTTTGTGTTAACGTATAATATGTTATTTAAGATATAAGTAAATAATTATTATCATATTACATATTTATTAATGTCTAAATTGTATCAAATTTTTATATACATAATCATTGTAGTAATATTACATACATAAATTAAAGTAAAATTGATCATAAAATTCACTTTTAATAAAAAGATATTGTAAGTGTGACTTAATAGTAATTGGATATATTGTGAAAAATATTTTATATTATTATTTTTAGAGTTATAAGCTATTCTGTTAGCAAGTCATTAATTAGTGGGTATAATGTTTGTTTTTTGCATTTTTTAAATTTTATTATTAACAATTGCTGAAAACATGTGCCACTGGAATCTCAGTGACTTTTAATTACATATCGGATCTTATAACAGGTATAGACAAAAGACCTGTTGACGAAAATTCATAATTATTTTAAAACATTGTATAATGACAGCACAGTAGAGAATTGATCCAAGTTGAAGATCGGTATTATCGATAATTATGGTAAGAATAGTGATGTTTCATAGACCTTTTTGGAAAATTCAAAGATGAATAGCTTGATAAATATTTTGATATTAGAATGCTGCAAAACAGGTAGTGCAATCAAACTTCTTGACATGGGATTAGTTTATTCTATTTTATATCTGAATGGTCTATTTTTATATTAATATGAAGTTGCAGCTGATAAGATGAAAACGAAATGATCCCTGAAATTCTACATTAATATTAGGGTAACCCACGGCTAGAAGGGAACAAATTAAATAATTAAGGAAGATTATGACAAGAAACCCAAATAATTATCATAGTACCTACTATTCATTGTCCTTATAATATTATAAAATCGGTTTATAATTTTTTAACTAAAAATATTTTATTCTAGAAAGGCTTAATTTTAAGTTAAAAAGTTCTTTAATGAAGTTCACTTGTGAATTATTATCATTTAACTTATTATTATTAATTTTTTATTTGACAAGATATATATAATTTTAAAATATAATAAATAAAATTATTAAAAATATTATTTGTTATTTTTAGCCTTTATGTATAATTTTTTATAACTTCAGACAATATGATTATTTTACTCTAATTTTAAAATTTTACATTATATATATATAAACATATCAAATGAGAATTTTTTTTAAGAAAGAAATGAGAATTCTTAATTATTATTAGAAATGAGAACCATATATATAAATTTAGGTCATGTAATCATATATGAATTGTCATAATTAAAAATTAGTTAGTAGTTAATGACCACTAAAAAAAGTTATGTATATTTATCTTTTAATTTTTAATCTTTCAAATATGATCTAATTATTCCATAATAACAAGAGTTCTCACTTGATTCCCTCTTTCACACACTTATATAATATTAATTATCATTGGCATCACTATTATTATAATTTCTCACCTCCACCAACTGTCACTATTTAAAAAAACAGTGTTTAGTAATAAGGTGTGTGACACAAGTAATTAGTAAATTAAATCCTTTAAATATAGGATAAAGATTTGATTGTGACAATGTGAATAGAGTGATATTGAGTAAAAGAGTTACTCCTTTAACCTTAACTAATATTCTACTTTCTTAATTAAGATATTAGTTTCATGACTTCCGTATTTAGGAACACTCTTGTTTTCAAGTTGGATTAAATAACACACCTTTTTTTTATTTGGTGTATACTGGTTTTAATTAGAAAAAAAGTATGTTTTTGATTTATCATTTTTGAGAAAAAACAAAAGCAAGAATGGCCGGCTCAGTCATCATAGTAGTGCTTCCTCCTTTACCATTTGACCAATTATATATGCATCCATCTCAATCACTTGTCACTTTTATGAGCATTGGCCAACCCCCACGCTTCCTTTATTCTTTCTCCTCAGCTCACTTCAACCTCACTCATACCCAATGAAGATCCTGTGCGACGTGTGCAACAAACACCAGGCCTCCCTCTTCTGCACCGCCGATGAAGCCGCCCTCTGCGACGCCTGCGACCACCGCGTCCACCATGCCAACAAACTCGCCTCCAAACACCAACGCTTCTCTCTTCTCCGCCCTTCTCCCCCTAACCCTAAACAACACCCTCTCTGCGATATTTGCCAGGTAAAATAAATACTAATTCATTCTTCAAAAAAAAAAAAATACACAATCACTCACTGCTGAATATGGATTGTTTTGTTTGTGTTGTAGGAGAGAAGAGCCTTCATGTTCTGTCAGCAAGACAGGGCGATTCTCTGCAAAGACTGTGACGTGTCAATTCACTCAGCCAACGAACACACCCTTAAGCACGATAGGTTCCTTCTCACTGGTGTTAAACTCTCTGCTTCTCCCATGCTTCGTTCATCACAAACTACCTCCGATTCAAACTCAACCCCTTCTCTTGTCAACGTTCCACTACATCAAACAACAACACTACCTCCATCTTCCACCACCACCACCACCATCAACAACAACAACAACAAGGTTGCTGTTGAAGGAACTGGTTCAACAAGTGCTAGCAGCATATCGGAGTATTTGATTGAGACTCTTCCTGGCTGGCAGGTTGAGGACTTTCTCGATTCATATTCTGTTCCCTTTGCTTTCTCTAAGGTTTGCAATTTCTTCCTCTCTTTCTTCTTTCAATTATCATAAGTTTTAATTTCTGTTTAACAAAATTTAAATACAGTTTCATAAGTATTTTTTGTGTCATCCTTCTGTCGTAATAAAATCGGAGTTTCATCTTAATAATCTTTGATGTAAACCTTTATCATACGGAATACCAGATGAAACTCCAATTCTGAAAGAAGAACGACATCAAACAACACTAAGTTTTTTTTATGTTGTTTGTATTTGGATCTGAGATTTGTAATGAGTTGATGAACTGCAGAGTGATGAGATGTTGCCACGGTTTGATGCTGACGTGGAGGGGCATATGGGTTCGTTCTCGACCGAGAACATGGGGATCTGGGTTCCTCAAGCGCCACCACCACCTCTTGTGTGTTCTTCACAAATGGATCGGGTGATTGGTCACGGTGAGAACAACAACATCAAAGGTAGCAGCAGATCGAGGTTGAAGGATGATAATTTCACTGTTCCACAGATTAGTCCTCCCTCCAATTCCAAGAGAGCCAGATTTCTATGGTAGAAAACAAACAAACAAGCCTCTGTTTCCAATCTCGTGAGCCACAATTAACAACCCTCTCGTGGCTTGTAGCTTACTCTGCCCATGTTTTCAATTTGGTTCCGTTTGACTCTTTTTTTTCTTTTTTCTTTTTCTTGATTCCCCTCCCTTTTTCCCTACCGGGCTGTGCTTTGAAGTTTTGATAAATTTGTGCACCTTTCTACTAGTGATTGTAAATATAAACCTTTTCAGATGCATGTTGTTTTTTACACATGTTTAGAAGAGAAACAAGAGAGTTCATGAGCTTAGTAGATATGTAGAGTAGATTCTCACACAAAATCAATAAGAAATCGTTCTTATTACACTTTTTAACATAATTATTATAAAAATCAACAAACTTAATATATACAAAAATTTATAATAAATCTTATGTCAGTTTATATAAAAAGCCAACTTAATTATGATTCTGAAGAGAATTATTATAAAAATCTAACAAACTTACATTTACAGCAGTTAACATGTTTGTAATTAGATGAGAATACAAAAATCTTTCGAATATTAGGGGATATATTACTTATTGAGAGTGTAATTATATGGAGAGATTTCTTTCATTTGAGGGTTTTGTTGTTTGAAATCAATGGGAAGCAGCAAGAGGGTATTTTTCAGTGTTTGAGAAGGGAAACTGTTTTTAACTGGTGTACGTTGTACCTTTTGGTGAGGGGGGGCCATGGGATTGGGATGGGTTGTTGGATGTAGGGAAGATGGAAATGAATGAGAGAAAAGGGGTGATGGAGAGGATGATTGCACAGATGAATATGATGATGGTGATGGGATTGGCCAAAAGATAAGGACAGAGGGGGAGAAGGGCCATGTTTGGTGAAAAGGGTTTGAATGGATGGCATATGGCTTTGTCTGAACGTAGAAAATTCATTTGTAGGAGCAACCGTACCCCCTCTTCATCATTGTGCTATTACCGTTTCAAAAGAGGAAATTGGTTGCTATGCCTTCTACTCCAAGTACCTTCTTAGTTTCTATTTTCGTTTTCGGTTTACGCCACCAAACACACACAACAGAGACTACCCCAGTTAAGTTAATGCATGGACTTTTTAACTAAAATAGAAAAAAAATAAAGTAAATACCAAAAAAGTATTGTTTGAAAATAATTTACATAGCATAGATTATTTTTATCACATCGGAATAACAGAAGGCGTCACACCGTGTGTCTCCTCATACATTTCGAATTTTTTAATATAGGAGGCGCCACCCTGTGTGACGCCTTCTGTTGCTTTTTTCGAAACAGGTGGTACCATATTGAGTTGCCACAGGAGGCGTCACCCAGTTGGTCTTCTCCTGTTGTTGACACACTGCAGACAACGCAGTGCAGGAGGCGCCAGCCAGCCAGGCTTCTCCTTTGCATTGTTTGTTTGCTTTAAAATATATTACAATTATTTTTAGAGTGGTGTAAGCTTCGCTGCGTTTACAGTGGAGAATGATCTATTTAACGGGAGAACTCGTGTTCGACTCTTTCCGTGTGCAAAATTCTCTTAGACCAGCAGCAGACATACACCACAAGCGAAATTGGTCTCTGATCCAGTTGGGGGACACCCGTGGTCGCTGACACAGGATAAAACAATGAGTT
Organism: Pueraria montana var. lobata; assembly: GCA_026413185.1. NCBI lineage: Eukaryota > Viridiplantae > Streptophyta > Magnoliopsida > Fabales > Fabaceae > Pueraria > Pueraria montana. The sequence goes on along the minus strand of CM048646.1, from coordinate 1,458,312 downwards.
TAATTTCTATGTCTTATCAATGTAAAAAATTCTATACTTTCAAGATCATGTCATTTGGTGTTTATTATGTTTTTAAATGTTGTTAAATAGCGAATGACAAACAATATGTATGTATATGTATATAAAAGAAAGAGAATTCACAAAAAAAAACTAAAATAAAATTTGGTCCCGTCATTTTAATTTAAAGTTTCAGTTTGGTCTAAGAGAATTTTGCACACGGAAAGAATCGAACATAAGTTCTCCCATTAAATAGATCATTCCCCACGTGTAAACGCATCGAAGCTTACACCACTCTAAAAATAATTGTAATATATTTTAAAGTAAACAAACAATGCACAAGAGAAGCTAGCTGGCTGACACCTCCTGCACTGCATTGTCTGCAGTTTGTCAGCAACAGGAGAAGACTAACTAGGTGGTGCCTCCTGTGGCAACTCACAGTGTGGCACCACCTGTTTAACAAAAGGCGCCTCCTATTTTAAAAAATTCGAAGTGCATAAAGAGACACACGATGTGATGCGATGTGACGTCTTCTGTTATTCCGACGTAGCAAAAACAACCTATGTCATGGAAATTGTTTTCAAACAATACTTTTTTGGTATTTTTTTTTTCAATTTTAGTTAAAAAGTCTAATGCATGCCACAAGAAAAAATTAATAAATAAGATTTTAATAACTTCGTTACATTTTTAATCGTACCTTTTTAGTTGATAGATATAACTATATCTAATTTTCTAAAATTTATATCTTGACTTTAGAAGATTAATTCCTGCATGTGGACACAGTCTGACTTGTATGTGCTCTGCTCATACGCATCCGGACAATAAATACTGTGGATGGGTACCATAGGCATAACTAGATTGCCCGAGCCAGATAAGTTCAGCTCCTCTCCATTTCCTTAAGAAATGGACATTTCCAGTCCCTCGAAGCTGTCAGTGACACGTGGTTTAAAAGATTCTCAACGGCTGAGATTTGTTTACATTTACAAGTGATGAAATGAATAAAAAACAGGATGCAGTTTCTGCTTTATTTGGCCAAACGACGTGTAGTTTTGACAAATAATAAAAAACATAAATTAAAAAAAATACGGGAATCGTTCTTAACATTTCCTGAGAAGTAAAGACCCATCTTCTTCTTTCTCCATTGTTACACTAAAAGTGCTCTCCATTACAGTAAAAGCTGGCCATTCCTAACTTGCAGTCTATGTCCTACTCTGTCGTTCTCATATTTTTATTTTTGAGTTTTGTTGTTGTCACTGAAATTATGAAGTTAATATAGTTTTATCCTTTTAAGTGTTTCAAGGAAACATAAATTTTGATTTAAAAATCAATTCAAAATCTATTTTTCATAATGGGTTCGGATTATCAATGAGGAACATACAATCTTGAAATTAAAATATCTCAAAGCTACAAAAATATGAGTGCAACCCCAAGTCAATAATAATAATGGGTGATTAAGTGAGATTTATCAATTGCAAAAGTTTGTTGGTTTTGATTTGGTGAGATACTAGTATTCAGCGCCATTGGATTATGAATTACGATCTGACTCCGTAGCAACTTCTGCACCTTCTAAGCCTTTCTTATGGGCCCCCAAAGGCAGCAAGACCGGTGGTCGGACAGCAAGGAGTTGAGGCACGTTCACTGTCCGTACAAAGGCCAGGTTGAGATGGACAGGACTTGCGCATTGCGATGCCAATATTTTGGTTAATTAAGGAATGAAACAAACACCGTAAAGGAAAGAAATAAAAGAAATAAAAAATCTTGGCCGTTCAAACATTTTTTAGCCACGTGTTTGATAGATGTGGAGTGTGGACCAAAATGGCGATGTCCATTTCTGAAGAGCATGGAGAGGATCCGGACGCGAGGCAGATATATCAACTTTTATGCAGATATAACGAAAATATATGATTCACAAAAGACTTTGTATAAACATCTAAATATGTTTTTAGTTCTTTAATTTTTTTTAATTTTTGTTTTTAGTTTTTAAATAAATATTTGATCGGTCTTAGTTTTTAAACATTTTTTCCTTTGATATTTTTAGTCCTTAAACAAATATTTGATCGGTCTTAGTCCCTAAACTTTTTTTTTCGTCAATGTTTTTAGTCCCTAAACAAATATTTGACCGGTCTTAATTCTTGAACTTTTTTATCCGTCAATATTTTTAGTCTCTGCCTTCAAAAAAATCGTTAAATGATGACGTGGTAGTCACATTTTGCGGTGATTATTTTTCTAGCAGTTTAAAATTATCATAATTGGTTGACTTAAGTGTTTAGTAGGTATTTTACATTGAGGGAAAAAAAGTTTAAGGACTAAGACCGGTCAAATATTTGTTTAGGGACTAAAAATATTGAAGGAAAAAAAGTTCAGGGACTAAGATCGGTCAAATATTTATTTAGGGACTAAAAATAAAAATTGAGAAAAGTTAAGGGACTAAAATCATATTTAACTCATATATAAATTTAAGATCAAAGTGTGTGTGTTACACACTGCATCTAGAGTAAAAGTGCAAGAAGTGAGATAAATTAATCTTAATTACTTTTTTAGTCATACTTGAGTTTTCAAGATAAAAAATCAATTTTGGACTATTTATATAAAATTGAATGTTCACAATATTGATTTTATCTTTTTTACAAAAAGAGATGCCAGTCTAGATTATGATTTTAGCTATCCTGAACTTTTTTGTTTCTACTCTTTGTTTCTATTTGTGACATGAAGGGGTGTTACAAATGCTTCCATGGGCAATCAATATAATTAGAATGTGATAACAAATAATTATAATAAGGTATAAGTGAAAAATCAATATAAAAAATTATGATTAAAGTAAGAGATTTTCTCTGCATGGACAATCTTGTCAAAACGTTTGAAATCCGTTGGGGATGATTTTCAGTTTAAAGTTTTGAAATTTTGTAAAATAAAACCCACTTTTGTTTGAGTTTTCAGTTTCAATTTTTTTATTTTTAGTTTTTAAAAAGTTATTACAAAATATAAATTGGTAAAATGAGTCAAATCACTTTGTACTAACCTACTTCACTTAGGGAAGACAAAGCGAATTAATCTCAATCAACCAACCTGTCTAACCCACCAAAAATGGCAAGGTGGGCTAGGTATCTCAACCTACCAACTTGCGCCACCAACCCAATGGGCTAGAATGGGTTGGTTTGCCAGGCTATTAGTTTTTTTTTTTTGGTTGTGTAATTTTTGTGTATAAGTCACTTGAAAGGTCACTTGTTGAGGATGATGATATTTAATGTTAGCGGAAAAAGTCAATATTTTTTTGTCTTGAGTTAGAGATCACGGTGTTTTACAATCCACTGGATTTGAGACTAATTCTGCTCGCGGTGCGTGACTGTTACTAGTGCAAAGGGCGAAAAAAGTCAATATGGTTTGTATCAATTTATTTATTTAAGTTTTTAGTGTTTTTTAAAGATTGCGGAAGATGCCCTTATGATGATGTATCGCTGAAGCTCCAATCTTGTATCGAATAACTTGACAGATGGGGTCAAAAGCATTTTAGCAACATTCCCAGCCCCAGAGCAATGAAGGATGGCTTCATGATGTTTGAAAGTATAAGATATTTCCCTAGAGTTGAATTGAATTTCTTCATGCAAGATTAGCTTTTGATACGAGAATGAATAGCCTAAACAAGTAGAAAGAGGTATATTCAGATTATATTCAAATTTTTGTTGGTCAAATCACAGGTATATATATAAAAAAAAAAACTTAGTAGACTAATTTAAGCAACTTTAGCTCAAAGATTATGGTTGTACATTAAGGCGACTATGTAGCAATATGTGTAGTCTCCCCCAAAGGAGCTAGAAACTGATATCAAGTTACATCAACTTAAGTTATGTATGTGGAGAATGGATGCTGATTAGATTTCTCTAAGAGAGAATATATATTAACCAAGAAGAGACAATTGACCATATTTTTTATGGATTTCCCCTGGCCCAAAGATTTTTTTTATCAGATCCCCATTAGGATTTCGAATTCAGAATCTCAAGGTTCCTAGAGTATCGGGATAGACCCTTAAGAGTCGTTGTCATAGGAGGGACCCAGTTTATTTGATATCAAAGATACAGATAGGCAATTAAGTTCTTGTTGCTGCGTGCTACGTGGAAAATCAATTGCCACCTGCAGGCTAGTTTGGCAGATGCAATTGGTATGAGAATGAGCCTCAGTGCCTCACATTTGCAAATTCTTTATATAAAATTCCCAATTAATTACTCACTGAAACAGACACGAATACATGTAAAGGTGGGAGCTAGTTCATCCCTCGTTAACAACAATCTAATGTTGATCGATGAACTAAAATGGAAAAAGCAACACATACAAATGATACAATTAATGGCATAGTGATCAGTAGTACAAACGACAAACCACACTCTCAAACCAGTGTCAACGTAATTCCCCTACCTAAGAAAATGCAATGCATGGTACTGATTTTGATCCAAACCGTAATTTTGGATGAGTCAACATTAAATCACCATTAGGAAAAAAAAAAAAAAGATGAATGAATTGAGGAATTAATTAGCTTGAGTATATTTCAGGGTCGACGACAATGAGCCTTGCACATATGGTGGCAATCATAGAAACAAGGTCCACCACAGTGAAGAGGACAGTCCAACCTCATGCCTCGGCACCTTGTTCTTGCCATGCATTGTGCAAATTCCCCCATCCTATAGTCTTCACTATTTGATGTGTGATAGTGCCTTACTCTTTGTTTCCCTTTACCATGTCTTGGTTCCCCTCTACACCCCCATTTCCACCATCCACCCCCTCCACCACCCCATCCCCATCCACTCCCTCCTCCACCGCCACCGCCACCGCCGCCTCCTCCACCACCCCATCCCCATCTAAACCCTCCTCCTCCTCCACCACCACCACCACCTCCTCCTCCACTTCCTCTATAATACCAACTATCTTTGCTTGTGTTGAACAAAACTTCATTCAAGGAAACATTGTGTTTTCCTTTTAGTTCATGCTTTTCACCTTGATGTGAGACATTTGCTAAAGTGGCATTGTCTTGACTATGATTTGTGACATTTTTCAGCTCTTCACCTTTAAGGCCAACAATTGTTACCACAAGCATTAAGCATAGAAGACGAAAATTTCTCAAGGCCCCCATCTTTTGACACGCTATAGAGAAAAAGGAATGTTAAATGTGAAGCATTTGTGACTGTTCAATATATGCTGTGCCATCAAAAGGTCCCCACTTGACCCGGATCTATTATATAATATAAAATATTCCAAATTAAAACACTTTTAGGTAGTAAAAATTGAGATGCCTTGCCCTTCACTTTGTCCCCACAGGCAAATATCTTAGCAATGAGTTGTTCAAACACTTCCTCTCTTTGCTTGGGCTTGTTTCTCTAATGATATTCTGCCACACTTGCCCCATTCCTCAATGGGGTAGTGATAGTTCGAATTTCCTCAAAAGATGCATTATAATGCTTAACAACAGATCTTTATTAACAGCTTTAAGAAGACACTTTTGAAAGTTTCGTCAAATATGATCAAAGCTATATCTATTACCTCTATATAGCAAAAACTTTACAATAATAATTGTAGCAGTTGAGATTTACTAAAAGTACTACAATTATTATTAAAAAAAAAGAAGGAATACCAAACAGAAAATGCAGCGCTAGATTGTTTGTTTCATTAGCATAATTAAACTTTTGCAATAATATTATGCAAACGATCTTTCCGGTTTCATAAAAAGGGGAGTTCAAATAAAGTGGCACTTCTTTTAGCATACAGTTATTACTTTATTTTTTCGAATTTTTCTTGTTGATGGCTAAAGTTCCCAATGATCAAAATCATACAAGGAAAATTTCTCCAAAAGACTTTAATAGAATGTTTCAAAATTCAAACAAGACATCGATCCAGAGAAAGATCTAAAATATCGGTATAGGTACAAGCGAAATTTAATGGAATATATAACATCATAAAGAAGTAATGGAATCAAAACATAATTGGATTCACAGTGTAGCCAGTCTGATCCCATTTTTAATTAAGGTATTTAGTTTATTTGACATCGTTATATATAGTCTTCAAGCACAATATTGGGGAATTTTGGCGAATAGAATAATCCATATCCATGCATCATGTGCAAACGACAAAAAGTATTTCGATAACAAAGGACCCTCGTCGCTTATCATGCACCATCAATATACGTCCTACACTAGGCCTATGTCCTGCTATTGCTTGTCCTTTAAGCCTACGAATCCAGAGAACGTATATCAAAAGATATTCTGCATATACCATCAAGGCCACATTATTACAAAATACATGCTTCATGCCTCCGACCGTCCACATGATATCCATTATATCAAGGTAACCAACTATAATGAATTTTTTGGTACAACCACATGATGCATCAAAGTAACTAGGAAAATAATATGTTGTGTATAACCACTTCTGTATCCCCACAATATTCATTCAGGGATCAGAATTCAGAAATTAATAATCAGTCCTAATAAATATCCAAGATGAATTGTTTGCTGGTTTTCGAACACAATATTGTAAAGAAATGGTGGTAAAGCTAAACTATATGTATAAACAAAAGTTTTGGAAATAGTTCACCGCAAACACCAATAAGATATTGTAACCTCATAGTTGAACCTGTGGCAATCTAATATAAAAAGAAAAAATTATATGTTCAACGTACTAATCCTTCGAGGCATTTTGATTTTTCCATTCAGTTGAAAAATAATTTGATAATCTTGAAACCTACAATGACTGCTTGTAGTGGAAAAATGAAGTTTGTTTGGATCAATACCTTGACCCAATAGGAAAAATGACTCCGGTCCAAAATGAAAGTTGATAAATCAAAAACCAACTGAATAACAACTTAGAAGTTGTTTGTCTTCGGTTTAAACCATATAACGGCTTGTTAGTAGCCCTTCAAACATTACCAAAATAGATAAAGGCGTTACAGCTGCATTCGTAACTGGAATTCCACCGACCTAATGATACATTAGCGGAGCAGACTCTAGGTCTAGTTTGGAGGGACCATGACCGGGCCTTGTCTGGAGGTACAGTGACCTAGAGTCTAAGGCTGAAATTTAAAAAAATAAAATAAAATAAAATTTATACAGTTGTGTTGTGCAGCAAACTCATTTTCTATATTATTTTTATAAATGAATTGAAACCACTGTCTCGTTTTATATCTCTTTTTATGTATCGAAATTAAGATGTGGCATGATTAGAAAGTACCACCCTCTTAATTGTTAATTTTTTCTGACTGTTATATTTATAAATTCAAGTGACATAACATCCTATCTTTGTCTCTAAATATAAGACTATTTCTCAATTTTTTTGTCCCTTATTATAAGACTATTTTTAAGTTATCTTTTGCATTAATTATTTTTTTTTTACCAAACTACCCTTAATTACTTTACAATAAATGCTAGAAATTAAAAAGATAAATGCATTATCTCTCTTATAAGGATTGGAGAAGAAGATTAACACACATTAATTAAGTAGAAAGTAATTAAATAGAAAAGGAAGATTATGAGTTTCAATAATTTTAAGGGTAATTTTGAAAAAATAATGCAAATTGCTAATAAATTTAATGTTACTAACTAAAATAACTAACTTTCTTAAATAGTGTGAATTAGGTAAAAGAGTCTTATATTTAGAGACGGAGGTATAATAGATATGTGATAATGCACAAACTTAAATAGTATTTGCTTTTTTAACAAAAAAAACACAAATCAAAACTCAAAATTATAAAAGAACTAAAACTAAAAGTAATTATATATTAATAAAAAACAAAATATATTTGTTTTAATTTGAAACAATAATATTTTATCAATAATAGACAATAACATAAAAATAATAAAAGAAGTCATACATCTATTTTAAGATTTTTTAACACCGTTATTCACTTAATGTAATAAAACATATCATTTTTTAATGAAATTACATTTCTATTGTCTGTTATAAAAATATATTTATATTTTAAAATATTGTCCATTATAAAAGTATTTTAATATATATTTATATTTTAAAATACTTGGATATAGACAAACTTACATATTCATAAAATATCAAGACGGGATTCGACACGTTCATGGCCAGATGGTTATTGAGGACGGGTTGAGGGTTACACATTCGTGTGTATAACATGAGTCAGGAGCTAAAGAGATAAATAATTTACAGAAGTGAGGGACTACTGTTAAATTTTAATAGAATTAGATACTAAAGTGGTTAATTACAATCTCAAACTAAATATTTATTCATTTACTAACTATCTAAACATGGACAATACTACATTTTCTTTTCATTTTATCTCATTTTCATTTCATTTCATCCTCCCTTCCAAACAAATGCAAAGTTAAAAGAAGGGGGGGTTTGACATCCTAACTGGATAATCGTAACGACAAACAGCGCGAGTATTTACAGCTTGACTACGGTACGTGCTTGAAAAGTGCACAACGTTTAAAAAAAAAATTACATATAAGGCAGTGGATGTAGGGTGATCGATTGAAATTGAAGTGGGATAACCTGATATACACAATCTACCTACGACTCAAGGACAGCTCCTTCAACAATTTTCCACCCTGGACCTGCAAAAGACATCTCATATCTTGTTGTGTAGGTTCTGCTGTTAGAAGCATCATGTTGTGGATGACCTACGGCATTCAGGTGAGTAGACTCTTTGAGAGTTGTTTCCACCACTGCACGGCGCCCATTCTGTGATATGGTCACACTATCGATGTTGAGGTCCTCCAAGGTGTAGTCATAGGACCAACCACGCTCTGCAATCTCGGCTGCACGATCTGTCCATATCTTCAACATCTCACCGTCCAAAACCTAGCAAGTCTTAACTTTCAGCAAAACTTCATACACAATCAAATATGATAAATTCACCACATAACTGTGCCTCAAGACTGTTGCCAGTCAAAGAGCAACAGAATTTTTCAATGGAAGGGGGGCTGTAACTCCTATCATGTAAATGAATTAGTTTGTTTATTATAAAGATTGTGTAGTAGTCAGTTTTCAATTTCTGCACAAAAAAATATAAAAGTGCTCCCTGCTCTCAAAATCCCAGTCCCAGTCCTTCCTTTTCAATCTATGGACCTACCCATTCCCCTGCTTTCCAAAACTCCTAAATCATGGCCTAAAAAGTATCACGTCATACCAGATTGGGATTCAATTGAAAAAACAATAAGCACCATAAAGACGCATAATTGCACAAGAAGCATCGGATAAATTGCACAAGAAGACGCATGATTGCATAATTTGCCATATTTAACATAACCATGGGGGAAAATCAGTTCATGGATCATACTCCTGCTTAAGTTTTGAAAACTTTATCATCTCCAATTTTATGCAGACCAGTTAAATTCTTTACCTCATGCAATCTTCCTAGGCAATGGTCAGGTCCAAAAGCTTGGGATTTTATACTTTGCCACTTGCGAACTAGAGCTTCTGCAACCCTTGCATCCATTTTTGGTAGTTGCTCTACTTTTTCTTCATCTCCCGAGGAACCTGTGCAGTAATGAGCAATTAATGCATGAAGTTTACACTATGAACCTGTAAAACCTAATTTTGGATCTGTGGTAAATGAATCATACCTAAGTTGATAGTATCCGATGCCATTGCTGAACCAGTCACTTTACGAGGCATGGGCGAGCCATTCCTAGCAGGTAAAATCTTTAAACCAACCAAAGTTACCAATCCAATTACAACACCAGCACACATGATCTGCACACTTGCATTTTTAATGTCTTCAGTAATAAATTCACCTTCACTTGTCTCAGTAGTATTTTTTATTCCAGAAACCTCAGCATTGACTGAAGAATCCTGATCTGATAATATAAGAGGATTCTCACTTTCAGAAAAGCCAAAATCCTCCTTCTCACCATTTTCTTGATGTTTCACAATTTGATCTTCAGAACCAACAGGAAATACCTTTTTCAGTGCATTTATTACACTAGCCTGGACCTGGCTAATGACAGCAGTAGCCTCAGCTCCAATTTTTACTATGGCTGCAGCAGCAGCTAAGGGTGAACGGCTACCACCCTCCAGCCTCTCTAGATATCTCAGCACTGTAGGGTCATCATAGTAATCTCCAAGCTTGAATCTTGTTTCTTTTGTATCTCTAAACCTAGGAAAAACCACCTCCATCAGCCATGTCTCCAACAATTTACAGAGTCCAGGAAGATCACTGTCCTCATCCCCCTTTGCATTTTCCGTAATAAATTCTATAATAGATGGGTTTCTATAAGGAGAGCTATCAGTATCAAGTCCCAACCATGACCGACATTGATCGAGCTCCCCAACAAGCAGTGCACAGAGACCCCTTTCTAAAGCAAAATCAATCTCTCTCTTCTCCTTGGGAGTATAAACAGAAGGAGCATTCCTCACAGTTGTAATCTTAGTCTGTTGAAGTTGTTGGAACAAGTTATCAGCATCTTGGATAAGATGCGGCTTTTTACCCACAAAGGCTTGTGCAACCAGTGCAAGTGCAACTCCGTATGCTTCAAAACTTTCAGCTGGAATATTACTTGGTGTGGCTACAAAAAGTTCAACCTTCAAAAGAAGATTGAGGGTGAGAAAATGATAAATGTAAATTTGTTATAAATAAACACAGAAAAATAGAAAGAAAAGTATGCAAAAATTATTTATGAACACCTGTTCAGCCGCAGTCATGTGTAAGAATGCCTCATTCATGAAGTCTTCACGGGTGAAACCCCCCGCAATTGCTGCTGCACCCCCTCCTCCAACTGCCCACAAAATGTTACGGACACCAAGAAGACCTTCCTCCCTCTGCGCCCGATGTTCGTCATCAAGAGGCAAAGCTAAAAGTTCCAAAACACAACATGGGGTTATCTCTTCTAGCGTCTCATCTATTTGTGCTTGTAAATCTGGAGCTAGGCTGGTTGCCCCTTCTTCCTACATGATCAGGTACGTTATTGTACAGCATATTGCAATGCTACTACAACATAGAAATCTTCAAGATATATTACATACACATTATGCTATAGCACATCAAATACCAAAAAAAAAAAATGCTAACATAATTTTATAAATGCAACAGTACTAAGATTAATATTTGACAATGCTTTTCATTAAAAAATTTCAACCTCTAAGTGTGTTTGGTTTTCTATTGGGAGGCCCCCAAACGGCCATTGAATCAAAAGCTCCGAATTCCTACTTCTCACAAAACATGCATTGGAATGTATGCCCGTTTAACCTAATGTTAAACCAAACACACCCTAAGGCCATTATTGTCCATACAAGAGCACAGTGAGTGGCTTGCTTCGATATGCAACAACAGCACGAAATCAATCTATGACTGCATCAACATAACCAAAGCTTAAATTGGGGGCTCAAAATTGTATTGAAAGAATAAAAGGGAGACACAGTACATGAGGCTCCACTTAGTGGTGTCTAGGAAGGGTAGATGTACGCAACCTTACTCGTGCAACCAGAGTCTATTTCTAGGATTTAAACCTATGACCTACAAGTCACAAAGCAGCAACCTTACCATTGCACATTTGCACCAATGCTCGCCATCATAAAATTGTAATGAAGAATGGACCAATTTTAAAATGCACATGCTCTATAGCTAGCTAATATTCTTCTAGTACTTAATGAGTTACTACTTCCACTCCTTTTTAATTGTCATTTTAGAAGAGGATTTTTGTTCTTATTTATCTGTCATTTTCAAAGTCAAGTATAATATTAATAACTATTTTGTCTATTATACCCTTCTCTTCATCTAATTCTTGAATAATTTATACACTCATAGTAAATGATCCAAAAATGATGGTGGAGAGAATGCTAATGTAACCAATGAGAGAGAAATCAATTAATAAGAGAAATATCTGATAGAGAAGGTAACCAGCATATAAGAGTGTGAATCACCTGCAAAAGCTTCAACGCCCTCTCGAGCATCTCACAGGCCGCAATGAAATCCGGTGGAGACAAAGCCATAGCATCCCTTGACACGTCAACAAAAGCCAGTGCCATAGCCAACACAACATCCTGTTTAAACGTCTTCGGCAACCTCTCCCTAAGCAAACCCTGCCCAATCTCAAGCACAAGCTCTGTCTCTCCAGCTTCCTGCAACACGCACAATGCTCCAGGAACCTACCAACCAGAAATCAAACTACATTACATTAAGAAAAGGAATAGAAAATAGAAGCCTTAGTTACACTTTTAGTCCCTACTATCGACATGTTATTTATTTTTTCCGCCAATTTGATCCTGCACTAATTTAATTGAACTCTAATGCACTACTATACTGATATGACACTCTACTGCATTGCGCACAATTAAAACAGTGAGAGATCAAATTCGCGAAAATGACTATAGTAAGAGAATCAAAATTGCAATTAAGCTAAATAGTGAGTGAATTACTTTATCGAAAGGGATTTGAGTGAGAATGGCGGAGTCTTCGTCGTCAACAAGGCCTTGATTGTACTCTCTTCTAGAAGCAGGGTCAGCTAGGGTTTCGCACGCGGCTTGGAGGATTTGGCGGCGGCTAATTAAAGCGTCATTGCTGAACGCGTACTGAGGAGGCTTCGAGAACTTGGCCTCGTAGGCCCTGCGAATGCCGTCGCCGAGGAAATGCGATTCGGCGCCGAGGACGCGGTACAGGTCGAGAGGAATGGACACGTAGCGCTCGGGAGGGTCGAGTCGCGGAGGGACGGAGGAGGGGCTGAGAGTGGCGGTGGAAGTGGCGTCGCCGAGGAATTGGAAATCGGCAATGAGGCGCTCCGCCCATTTGCTGGTGGCGGATAAGGAGCCGGAGCCGGAGCCGGTGCCGCCGCGGGTGAGGGAGGAGGATGAACGGAGTTTGTTAGGTATTGTAAAACGGTGTAGTGTTGTTGGGTGGGGAGTGCAGAGAGCGAGGCCAGCGCCAGGGAGCAGCGTTTCCATTGAACTGAACTTAAACCCTGCTGGCTGCTACACTATCCGTAACTCGCAATGAAAAGCTTTATTAGTTTATTTAGGACTCGACTCACTATTTTTAAAGATTTTATGGAAATGTAAGTGAATGCACCCGATTATAGTCTAGTTAATATTTTTCATATTTTCGGATTTTATTCACACTCTTTTTTCTCTTAGCATCTATTTTTTGTATTTCTTTTATCAAATATATTTTTCTTGAGAAGTAATTTGTGAAAATATGTAAACTTTCATAATTTAGATTTTGAAAATAGTTATGTACTCCCTCAGTCCCTATTTATAAGACTATTTTAACTACTTCACAATCTTTAAGAAAAGTAATTAATTTAATTAGTCACATTAAATTTGTCAATAATATGTATTGGTCTTCCAAAAGTGTTCTTAACTTTTTTAAAAATTAATCATCTCTCCACTTAATTGCTTCTCATCTAATTAATTAAGGGTACTATAGGAAAAAAAATAATTAATGCATCTAGGAATTAGAAAAGGTCTTATAAAAAGGTATAAATAATTAATTTATGAAATAAAATTAAGATTTCAAAAAGAGTGTAAATAGGAATGGAGGAAGTAATATTTTAGAAATTAAATTCTAAATAATTATTTATATTCCGAAATTTAAGTTATGAAATAAAATTAAGATTTGACTATTCAAATAACTTTGACACTACAGTAGAGGATGACAACCCATTTTCAGGTTTGGGGCTGGCTGCATCAGAGAAGGGTGGAAGCAATGGATTGAGTTTCTCTTCCTAAAACTAAGTTTCCATAAGTATAAATTTTTTAACACTTTTAGAAATTAAATTATAAATAACTGTATGTTGTTAGTGAAAACCATTGTATCTAAATTGCACTTGATGCAGATCAGTTTTTAGCTCTAAAGGATCCATATTCCTCTACTTATGCTGTCTTTGACTGCACTTGATGAACTACTAGTTTTTTTATTTTATTATTTATTTATTTGCTTTCCGTTTACAGGATATGCAGATTATCAATTGTGTCCCACTGGCTGCAGCTTCGGCCTATCAGTATAGAAACTAGAAATCTGCATACTCTGCTTTGTTATCCTAAATAAGATGCGTCCTTGTCAAATTAAACTTCAGTGGCAGTTCCACGTGCTGATATATGCTTTAGGTTTCAATTTTTTTAGAGTGGAATCGTAATTTTTTTTTTCAATAATTGAAATTAAATCAATATTCTTAGTTAGGATAAAACTTGTATCAATATGACAATCATTATCTATATGATCTTTTAATAAAAAAAAGTTCAACCAAGATAATGCGTACGTATTATTTTAACTTATTTAAAAAATAATTATTTATTTTTGGAGAAAACTTTCAGAATAAATAATTTTCTTCAAAATTAATCTAAACCAATCATGTTACAAGATTTCTCAAATAATTACTTTTTTCATTTGGAACACTTAAAAGAGAAGAAGAAAAAATGTGATACCTCTTCAAAACAGTGAAGAAAATTGTGAAAAGATGAGATTTAAATGTCGTTTTTTTTCTTATCTTTCTTTTTTCTTATTCTTCAACCAAACAATTGAGATTATAAAAAATAAAAAAAAATAAAAAAACTGTACATATATAAACACAGACTTTGTATTTATATTATAGTTGATTCTAAATTTCCATTGATAACACAATAAATAAACAACCTAAAAACAGTTATAATGAGCACATGTTTTAGTAATGAAATTTATATTACAGATCATTATTTTTTGAATTGCCCTTACAACTGTAAATTCCATTTAAGCATGAATAGGACATGACTTGAATTAATAAAGGAATTTAATTTGTAAAAAATATATATATAATCATAGACAGCACTACACAAGATTATACTCTATGCAGAGGTTAGCCCTTCAGGAAGGGATTCACTGTCTGGATCAGGCCTAAGAAACCTTCGACAAGCATAAAACACTGCTGAATGGAAGCCAGATGGGTTCTCCATGAACACAAAGTGCCCAGCCTGCAACAAGTAAATGAAGTTTGTTACTCCAAATAATTATGTTTTTTATTCCTAAACTTTTTCGAATTTTCACTTTTAGTCTCTGAACAAAAAAGTTGACCAGTCTTAGTCCCCGATTTTTTGTCCGTCAACATTTTTAGTCCTTGCCGTCAAATGTTCCCGTTAAATAATGATGTGGCACTATATTTTACGGCGGTACCAAAAACTCGAAAAAGTTCAGGTATCAAAAACACCCAATAATATAATACTACATTGAAGTGATTGAAGTGACTTCACTGTTTGGGGAAATGGAGAAAGTGAGATACCTGGGGAACCCTAAGGATTTCACATGGAACCTTCATTTGTTTGCGAGCTTCTTGGGCCCCTTCATAATTCATCCAGTCCTGAAAACCATATATGAAAGTGGTGGGCACCTTCCACTCTGAGGCACTGTGAAACCAGAGAGAGAAATGGAGGTTAAAAACATCACACTTCACACACGCCAAATCAATAGTACACGTAGTAAATAAAGTATAAGAGGAGTGGATAATTTGAAGCAATAGAGAAACTAAGTCTTATTGAGTTAGCATACGAGACCACCATTTGACTACACAACAAGCATCATCAAGGTCTCTAGAAAATTTTTCCAGCAGGAGTTCCACCCATTCTTGGACCAAGCTGGCTTCAGGATTGGATACCAAACAAGTACTTCTTAACCAAACCAGCATGTCCGAAGAAGCTGAGTTAACTGATTTTGTATCACAAATAGAATAATAAAGGGGGGAAAAATATGACACAAGATCCATTGTACGCTAGAAGTAATTATCATCTGAAATCTGAGTAACATTGTTTTACTAATAACAACCATCCAGTTGAAGACATTGTATTTTGATGTACAAGTGCAGAAATGAAATGTTAATTCAATAATCAATAAAGCAGGAGGATGATCACCAAACCTGTGAAGAAGAGGTGACCTCGGGAGTGCTCCAAATGAAAAAATATATTTTAAGCACAGCTCGCCACTAGCTTTGGCTGCTAAAGTATGGTAAACATAATCTGTAACAGCAAAAAAACAAGACATAGAAATATACTCTTATGAGTACTCCAAAAACAAAAAGAAATATAGTCTTACAGCTAAACCATGTATTGATGGTTATCTATCTCACAATACCTGTCAGTAATCTCGATTCAGATTCTTTCAGCATTTCCCCAGTTGTATATGTAACAAACCTGGCACTTGTATACTTGCGGACCATATCAGGACCCCAAGGACCTAAACCTCTGCCATAAAATATGAGGAAAAATATTAGACAGAGATAATACTATATAAATAAATGTTTAACATATTAAAAGAAAAAACACTAATAAAAAAATAATGTTTGGTGCAGTCAAAAAATAAGAAAGAAGGCACTTATACTTCCTTCAAGTAATCAGGAATGAGACACACACACCCCCCCCCCCCCCCCCCCCCCCCCCCTTTTTCTATAACCAACCCAACATATTTGATAGGAATATTACAATGCAACAATTTGTAACACCAGAAGTAGGTTCCATATGACAGTAACTAGACTGAGCAAAAAAGTTCTATCCAAAATGATTCCATCCATGACTTAGGGATAATATTTAACACCACCAATCATTCAATAAAGAGAATATGAATTTAAGTCAATATATTTGTCTACTTCACTAACAATGCCATTAGAAGAGATAACAAAGACAAAGAATCAGAAGTACTAACCTGAAAATGTGAATAAAATGTATTGTGCATATTATCATCAGATATGAAATTTAATCTCAATGACAACTTGAACTTGTTTGAAAACATTTTTAAGATTTGGGTGTTCATGCATCTAATGATCACCACACCACCACAGTATCATAATCAAATAATTAGACACAGTAATCAAACAAACCTTTGAAACCCAACCATTTGGAGATTTATACAAGCATGTGATACACCAAGGCAGGCAAAAGAACTGAAATAATAAAGGAGTGGCTTTTATTTTCTACTGTCTCAATATTTTTCATTTTCTGAATGATGTTTCCTTCATAGCTTTAGTTTAAGAAAAATGATAAAGTATACATAAAAGAGGATGGAAAAAATAGGGATAGAGTAATTCTACCTGATGATTTTCTGAGGTGTAAAATTAGATTCCCATATTTGGTTCAGGACTGATCCTTTCCATGTTGATAAGAACTTTGTAATTCTTTCTGATTCTGACGAAAATCCAGCAGGTCCCACCAGAATCAAGTGCTTTACATGCTCAGGGTGCTATATATAAGTTTCAACATATACATTAGAACAACAATCTAAAAGAGAAGAAAACCAAACAAGTCATTTTAACACAATGTAGAAAGAAATTCACCTTAAGTGCGTACTTGGAAGCAACATAACCACCAAAAGAATGCCCAAGTAGTATAAAATTGCTCAGGTTTTTGGCCTTTCTCCATTCCTCAAAAGAATCAATGAACCATGCCTCAGTTTCTGATGTATCAAGAAGAAGTTTAGCATTTTGCCACAGTAACTTTCAAGTTAAGCAATAAAATGAAACATTCCCAATTCCAAATGAACTCTGGCACTGACCTTCAGTGCTTCTGCATTTAAAGTCAGGCCTGCTAGATCCACCCCAGCTGCAAAAAAACAGGTCTAATTAAATAATCAGTTTGCACAAAACACTAATTTGGAATTGTGGATAAAGAGAAGCAAAGCTCACCCAAGTTGATCAATAGCAATCACTCTGAAACAAGAGGCAAGGGCATCAAAATTGCGAAAAAAGAAACCTTGTGATGCTGCGTATCCATGAACCATCACCAGGGTAGGAGAATTATCCTTACTGTCAAATGTAACAGTGTTAATAAACCGCGGTTCGTTGCTCGATGAACGGAACCATCTAACTCTGGAATCAGGTGGACCGGAACCTATATTAACCTGTTCTTGAACATATGGAGTCCTGCCAAAATAGAGAAGAAAAAAAAAATCACAATCCTATAGATGTATAGTATTAATTCACAATTTCAGGTCAAACATACTTAGTTGTAATCGTAACAGTTATATGAGTTAAAGAATCCAACTCAGCCAGCTGGCGTGGCAACAGTTAATTAAGATGCAATTATCATAGTTAGTTAAACTTAGAGCTAGCTATCTTATGCATGAGGAATTATTGTATAGTGGAGAACCATCATGTGTTCATCATTTCAGCAATCTCCATTGACATGCGGCCGAGTTTAATAAATTACGAGAAAGAGTTAATAAAACTCGGCTACATGGATGCATGCTAGTCTCATATCATCATACAATAATTTCTCCTAATGTACCCCCCAAAATTATTGGTATATAACATGCACTCTTCTTAGTATAAATTCAGAACTGTAACCCTCTCTATTCATTCAATAAGAAGAAGCACCCTGACTTGTTCAATTTTATTGTGAATCATATCCATCGTCAGAAGAGAATTGAGTAAAACAATCAGTTCATCCGAAAATTGGCAACAATAGAGCTAGCAATTGCAGAAAGAGAAAAGGAAAATTTAGGGTTAGAGAATTGCGTACTTGACAAGAGAGAGAAGGCGTTTTTCGGCATTGATGATATGGTCGGTGGAAGTGGGAATCCAACGTAAGACGGAAGGCCAGAAGCTTCGCGAGGATTCGAGGTTGGTTTTGCCTATGTCTTCTGCCATTCTCGTTAACCAACGAGACCGAATTGCGTTCATGAAACAACTAGGTAACCAACTAACTAAACTGCCAGCGCTGTTGACGAAGAATTAGATTTAGATACGATACAATTGAGTATGATTAGAACTTAGAAAGCAGAAAGAAGAACAAGGGAATTGGGTTTTTGACTATTATTCTTATTGCAGCATAGCATAGTGGAAAATAAAAGAAGACCCGCCAAGTTAATGATAGTTGATTGAAAGAAAGACAGAAGATTCCAGAAACCGCTTACGCGCGCAATGACGCATATCATATGGACCTCAATTTTTACTTCTTTTCCTTTTAACAATAAATACTTAATTAATTATATCTAGTTTCTCACTTCACTAGAGCCTAGAGGTGAGCAAATTACATGTGAATGTGATCTATGCTTTGAGATGGTTTTTTTCACGAAGAATAAATATTGATTATTATAAATTAATCTTTTAGTTTGTGTAATATATACTACTAGATAAGTGTTTTTTCATATAATTTTATTATGATCTAATGATTCAAGCATAAACATATTAGTGAGGCACGTGACTTGATTTAGCATGATAAATAATATTTTAAATTTACAATCAATAATTTATATTGTCATATAAAATTATTTTTTAATATTTTAAAAAATATTAAAATTTAATTTAAAAGAAAAGATAAATTGATATAGATAAACGGTTAATATATGAAATTATGATGAGACATGTAACTTAAGGAGAGTGATCATAACTCCTAAAACCGCTTTCATCTAAGAAAAACTTTTAAAAATGTTCTCATTAATAATGCTCATAATTTGCAATTTAAAACATTTTTTTTTTGTTTTCTATTTTATTTAAATAATTTATATATTTTTTGTCAATATATCCAAATCAATGTCACATCATATATATATTTCTATAATAATTTCATTGATTATTTTACAAAATTTATAGCAGGAGATTATTGTAATAAATAATTTTTTTATCTTGACAATTAATCTATATTTGTAATTTTCACTTCTCACGGATAAACGTTTTCGGTTAATTTATTCCCAATGCGTGTAAACAGTCTTATAGCTATCGCCTTTAAACAGTTGCTTAACTAAGAATGGCCGTATGGCCGTATAGTAGTTCCCCATGGTTAACATTCAAATTATTTTTTTAAAACCATACAATATGATAAGTGCATTCTACGGAATTTTATCCTAACCTTTCATAAAAAGTCCTATACTTTAGCTCTTGTCATTGATTGTTAGCTCACAAATTGGTAATTACGTCATTCAGCATCAAACACCTAATTTTAAAAATAAAATGCATGCCTCAGGTTAAAGCCGATAACAGAAGCGGAGCTAGCTTAATTTAAAAAATCAAAGTGCGTGAGCAATAGAAATTATAAGCAAATAGGACGCTTCATTTCAGTTAAGACAGCCAGTTTCATCGTGTAGATTTCAAAGCACCACAACCAGCACTTGTATCCCCCATTGACCGCTGCAAGAGTATATCTATAGTTTGATCTCAACATACAAGTAGAGTTGGCAATCCACCTAAAAACAAATAAATTTGCAACATGCTTGTGATATTCATCTACAAGGTAATTACTAATTAGAGAGCCACGAGTTACGAAACACAGGAAAGCCCAAGAGCAATCCCACACGTCCGGTAATTTGCGTTGTCCCATTTCCACTTAAAATCATCAGTAGCACAAAGATCAATATACTAAGAACGTAATATTTTGACACAATGCAAAATGGTTATATAAAGATGATATAACAAAACAAATGAACTGAATCATACAATCTTGTAGCCGTCAAATGGCAGTTTCCAATGATACTGAAATCATACCAGAAATGCATCCGAAATAGAAGTATGAGGATAATTTTCCGTTGGGGTATTCAAGGCAACTTGAAATTGCATCACTAAAAATTAGGGTCATTCCCCTAGTGAATCAAAGAATATAACACTTAGTAAACATCACACAAATCCTTAGCAACCAATATTTACAATAGGTGCAACCAATATGAGGGGAATTCATAGGCAAATTGAGAGAGGGGGGGTGGGGGGGAATTGCCTGCAATGCAAAGACAAAAATGTACTCACCCCTAGATATACCCAGTGGAATTTAATTTCCCAGCAGCAACATTTTTTAATCCAATATTACATACTGCTGGCATGAAGACAGTCTGCAGCAGAAACAAAAGCAATAGAATCATAACAAGGCCATCCACCTCAACACCAAGAATTGCAATAAACATTAGAATGAAAGGACAAACATACAATTAAGAAAACAGAAGACACCTGAATATTGGCAGTGAAGAAGATAAGAGTTCCAATAAACAAACACGGGGAAAAGACAGAATACCTAGTTCCTCCCATTAGTGATTGACATGATCTTTCTCAGCCTAGCAACCATAGGAAGAGGTGTAAGCAATAATTAGTACAGGAGAACAGCCAAGATAGAACAGCAGCCCACGAATTATACACAAAAGACACAATATAAAAGAATTGGGCTGTTGGGCATCCCATGGCGCAATCCTTTGAACCATAATTATAGTTAAATTGAAGAGTTCGTTTGCCAAGGAGGCAATGTATCTATTTAATTATTTTAAGCACACGCGAGAAAGCGACTAAATTATAAATAAGCAGGGTGGTCGCACATGTGCAACACAAACATTAAAGACGAGAATGAGACAGAGAAGGAGGAGAAAATAATTGGAGTAACCAAGTATCTTACAAAAGCTGGCATAATTCTTTCCCCACTTTGGAGAATGAACAAAAAAAGTTAGTAATTGATGTTAAATGTTTCTAGTAGGACATAGAAAATGGATATGTATGTTTGTCATCACTAGAACAATGCTAAGCTGTACAAATAGAAGAAATTGATAAGATCATTTAATGTCTTGCCCTTTAGAAACCCCTTTAATAAAAATGGGGTCTAGGTTTTCAATCTTCAAAGGTATAAACCTCAATGAAAGATGATATATTAAACGACAGATGAATGCAACTTGCTGTCATCTTCAAACCTGCCAATGCCCATCACCCTGAACATCTAACTGATATTTGCAATGAGTCTGTTTATAGTGGTAGTGAGGCCTGTTTACTGGCAATCTACCATCAGTATTCAGTATGCTGTTCAAGGTTTGCTAGGACAAGCCGACAAGGAATTTCCATAGAAGCCGCTTGATTTGAATCGATCAAGTTTTGTTTGTCTTTTAAATTGTACCTTCTAGATCATTTACACAGACAGATTGAGGTGCTCATATGAGAACAAGGCCATGGCCACCAAAACTGAGAACTGAAGTAGGAAGAAGAACCAGAATTTGGCAACTCTTACAAAGACGTACAACAAAGTACAGACTATTCCATCCAAAGAACATTAAGATTTTTTGTCTGGTTTCGTTGTCATGTGTCTCTCAATCAATACATCCACAAAGGAGCGAATCTGCATTTTAGGCATCCAACGAAAGTCAGTGAGAAAGTATGTAGTTAAAGAGAATGTCAGAAGCACATATGAGGCTCAATAGCCTAACAATCATTAAAAAAGTAAAATAAATGGTTAAGGGCATGTTTGTTTCCTATTTTTGAAAACTATTTGTTTTTAAAACTAAAATAATAATAATAATAATAATAATAATAATAGTAGTAGTAGTAGTAGTAGTAGTAGTTTTTGAAAATTATATTAAAAATTATTCTCTTTTTTTCAGTTTTCAAAATCAAAAAATCAGAACATCTCTAAGTTGTTTTGGTTTTCTACTTTCAGTTTTCTATTACTCATATTCTCCCTTATACTGTTCCATCTTCTTCCTCCACTCCCACTCTATAAACATTAGTTTTTAAAAATTGTTTTATAAAATAGTTTTAAAAACTAAAAAGCAAAAATGCAATCAAACACCCCCTAACTTTGCAGTTAACCTCACCCCACCCCTCAAGAAGCTCGGGTCCAATCAGTAAATCATGCCAACTTAAGTAACAGGAATAACATTTACTAGAAGAATGTATTTTGCAGAAAATTAGTAGATTGAATTAGTAGATTGAACTATGACATGGAAAGTTACAGAAAATTACCTTATTCTTTCGCTTAAAATCTAGAAACTCACGAACAGTCATGGCTTTTTCGGCATCTGTGGCTTGCTCCATAACCTGAAACTTGTATCCAGAAAGTTACAAAAAGGATGAGGAGCATATTCCACTCAAGATGATATTCTAGATCAGTTATTCCCTATAACCTCCTACCTACCAGATCACAGTAACACTTTCTTAATTTAACAAATAGTGTTAGAATATATGGAAATATTCAAAAATATCTTTTAATATCCCACCAAACCTTATAGATTATCCTCTAGAATGAATTTCTCTGTTTCATTATCTTAGGATTAATTACTGTATTTCTTTACCTTATCATGATTTGTTTTCCTAATTAGTTAGGATTAAGATTAGCTTAACCAACTTTAAGTTTTATGAATATATCAAACACATCAATACATTGTAATACATCTCAGTTAATATCAAATAGCATTTCATTCTCTTTTATCTCTCTTCCTCCCTCTATACCTAAAACAAGATAATTTTAACAGAAAGAAACAAAGAAGTGAAGGATAAAAATTACCTTTGTTGCACTTTTCTTCATTATAGCCTTGTATCCATCCTTGTCTAGTTTCCTTGCCTTGTACAGGGGCATAAGTAGTGATGCAACATAGTCCACAACAGCCAGTTTAATATGATCTGCTCCTCGGGAATGACTTTTTTGGGCCTCCTTATTTACAGTAACCTGTGAAATAGAGCTCTCATTTGCAATACCATCACGCTTCCAGCTGGGTAACTTTGAACAGGCATTTGAATCCTCCTCATCCTTCAAATGAATAGTTGGGTTAGAAAAATAAGAATCGGCTGCAGCTGCTTGAGATTGCCATCTCTCTATGGCATGATAGTCTTTAATTGCAACACCACCAGCTGTGTCAATCCAAGCTTTTGTATATATACTGCTGTCCCCAGCAACACTTTCTCCTGAGTGCTCTCTGAAATTCAAATGGCTGGCAATCTCATTTGAATGACTCCTCTGTGAGAGGTTATCAACTGGCATTCTGGAATTATCAAGGTTGACACAAGCAGCGGAGAAATCAACAGACCAGTCCCTAACCCTGCAATTCCTAGAATCAATCTCTGAAATACAATCTTGCCTTCCAAAAACACCACCAGACCATCTTTTTCTACTATCACACTCGTCATTTTGTGAAGACTGCTCACGTCTAGCAAATTTGTGGAATGAGGGTATCTTTGGAAGCTGTAACAGCGTATTACATCTGGCTTCTGCAGAGGCATATGCCTGCAAAAAAGAAACACCGAATCCTTTAACAAACATGGCAACCAAATAGTGAAAGGAAGCATAGGATCAATCAAGAGGTAATACAATAATCTATGGATATTTTGACATCAGACATACAATTAAGATTATATAAATACATATGTATCTATACACAGTCACAAACATGTGAAAACATCAATTTACATATTAAATAAAGATAAATTTTGCCTAGTGTGTTAATGCTTAACACATGTTGAGTAAGCATCTAACAACTGCCAAATAAAAAAAAATTGTCCCAAAAAGAATTATACAGAGGTGTTGAAGTGTCACATGAATCCCAGCAAGACATTTTTACAGCACAATCACATTATAATTCACTGCACCTAAAAACTCATCATATTATGAAATCTAGCAAAAGGATACAAGGGATAGTGATCAAACAATTTAGCTTGCAACTATCAACTGATCTTCAGAAGCACCATAACAATAGATTCATGACATTAAAACTAAAATTCCAAGGGATAAAAACCTCGGCAGCAGCAAGAGCTTTAGCACGGGCAGCTTCTGCAGCAGCTATAGCAGCCTGTTCCTCTTCAGATATAGCGTAGAGGTTATCCTCCTTCTCAGTAACTACTGTGTCTATTGAACCTTTAGACCTGGAAGAACTGACCTCATGCCTTGAGTCATATGCTACTGGTTGTCTTCCTTGTTTGCTGTGCAATTTCTTCACATGTGCAGTGGAAGGTGAATTGCTTCCAGCAGAGGTAGGATTCAGCAGGCCTCCTTTATTCTCAATGGTACCATGATATGTGCTCAGAGGTGGCTTTCCCGAGGCTGAATCTTTTACAGATTTTCTCTTTGATAAATCTACAGCAGTTGTTTGTCTTGATATCTTCAATCCACCATTAGAAGCTTTTTCCTTGCGGAAAACTTCAAGCCATACATTGACCAACTGGCTTGCTATAGCACGAATATCACGGCTAGTATGTACACAAACTTTTTCCTTCACGGTTTTCCCCATTCCTACACCAATAATTAAAAAGATAAACATAAATACAAGGGAAACTGTAGACATCGTATTTCTGTGTGACTCCATCCCAACAGAATCATCTACAGGAGCATAAATATATCTTCCACTTGATAATTCAGTTCCATTAGGCTGATTGTGTGACAGGAATTGATAATAGTATGAAAAGACACAAACTAGGTTTGACATCAATCTAAACATATATCTCCTAAAATGGTACCAGAAGAATTATTCTCATCTCACCCAAACCAAGTCCCAACCAGTTAACCAACTATTTCTCCCTCAAAAGTATTAGATGACTAATGTAAATTTGCATGCATAGATAAACTTACATGCATTTGCATGCATAGACTAATGTAAATTCATGCAATAAATAAATTACAAAATAAATAAATAAAATAACTACCTGATAATCGTACAGCAAGAAGATCAGTCGAAACACGGACAAGAAGGCGCAAACAGTGCCTCAAGAGTTGGGTACCATCCTTCCCCATTGAGTCCTGCATTGAGATATGAATCATTAAGTCCATAATCTAAGAAATTCCATACCCATAAGATCAATAACATGTATGGTTTAGCTTAAATTTGGGGAAACAATGGCTTATTTTTCAAAAACTGTCACAAAACTGACCAGCAATAAGCTATTATTTCTTCAAATAAGCTGAACCAAACACACACTTAGTTTGGATGTACTGTCTATCAAAAATATATTACACAATAGTTTGGATATAATGCATCAAGTGATAAAATAATACCAGTATCCATGAATTGAGAATGGCTAGCCCCTCTTTACTTCCAGCAAAAGACTTCAAGTTTCCAACAGGAAGAGTTAGCAATTGTTTGGCCACATGCAAGCGCCCAGCAGTGGTTTTCGTATTAAAGAACATTTCCCTTAACAAAGCTTCCCGGGTTAAAATTTGAGCACCATCTAAAGAGTTCTTGTACATAATGTTAGAAAGCTCTAATGCATCAAGTCTCTTTATTATATCCCTAACTTCATCCCTTTCAGTGTCTAACTGTCCCCGAGCAGCTTCCAATGCCTCCACCTCTGCAATATAATCATTTCCAGTGCTCAATATGTCAATTATGCGAACAGCCTCTCGTAGTCCACTCATCATTGCACCACCAACAGTGTCTGGGTGCTCTTTGCAGGTTGCTTCACCAGCAAAAAACAAGCAGTTATCAACTGGTCTCCCTAATATATCATAGTCTTCTCCAGATGCTCCAACAGCAACGTAAGAATAAGAACCATAGCTAAAAGGATCCCTACCCCAATCAGTCACAACATAGGCAACAGGATCAGGAACTGAGTCCTCCCCAAAAAGTTTACGGAGAACCTTCAATGCATGGTTAACATGATCAGAAGAGCTCAAGCTTTGACCATCTATGGCTGCCTTACCAACCACTAATGCTATAAGGACAGGAGCCCCAACTGTTTTCCTGACATTCCAGAACATAAAGCAGTGACCTCTACTGCTTCTCTCCTCAGCTGTTGCTCCAAAGTAGTCCACAGCATCATCCCAAAATACACTAGGAAATTCCAAAACCACTTTATTTAGAACTCCATAACCAAGACGCTGAACAGAAGAAAATTTCCACTGTGGCAAAGGTGGGGAGAATTGTATAGCTTCAGCCTTCAAACAGCCAAGCGGAACAGTCACAAGGACAGCATCGCCAAAGAACTCATTGCCATTTGACGTAGAAACTTTGACTTTATTACTCTGGCCAGGTTCCTTGATACCATATGACACATTTGTTACGACATGGTTCAAGTGAATTGTAAGTCCTTCTCCCAGAGACTCAACAACAGAGCTGTAACCCCCTTTAATCATACAATGAGCTCCCCCAAAACCTCCATACACATCATCTTGATTCCAGTAGGGAAGAGAAACATCCTTAAGCAAAGCAGCACAACCATACTCCAAATGAGCAAAGTGCCAATCCATAACCCTCCTCTCCTGAGGACTCAAAATCTCCTCATCAAGTTTTTTTCCCACAGTACTGTCCTTTTTGGAATCAAACGGACTATCTGCAGAATTATTTTGTTCAGCTTCTTCACTACTTTCAGAGCGTGCCATACGGCGAATCTTAAGAGCATATTCTAGACCATCTTCAAGAGACATTCTCATTGCTTGCTCACCTTTCTGAGCAACAACCAATACCATATCATCAATAAGACTATTATACTCAGCTTCCAGTGCTTCATCCATATCTGCAGGAACTTTTTGTCCTGTCACTATGTCATAAAGAGGGCAATCACTGTTCAACACTGTCAACTCAAGGCCCAACTGAGCACAAATCAATGAGGAAGGATCTGGTCTCCTCTCAGTGGCCACATCAGCCTCAACACCAGTTATAATGCTAGCACCGAGATCAACAGGGACAGAAAGTGATGAGTGATCAGTAAATACACGGCCTCCTATCCTACTCCTAGCCTCAAGCACAGTTACAGGAAATCCCTGACGTTGCAAGTGGCGAGCAGCGGTTAGCCCAGCAGGACCAGCTCCAATGATAATTACTCTCTTCCTAGGATCTAAATCAGACTGCAGATGATCACCTACCTGACCACCTAAGGCAGATTTTATGCAGGTAGAGTCGTTGCTTTTCTCTTTAGCTACCAGAGAAGTCAATCTGCAATCAGGAAAGTTGGAAGAAGGAACGGAACTGTCAATAGTGACATGTATAGTTCCATCCTGAAACCCATCATTTTCCTGGTAATCAAATTTTTTTCCTTCTGCCTGTTGTGTCATGTTTGATAAATCCATCTTCACTTCATTAGCATGCCTCATGCCTTCTGCAGGTTCAGTTGTTAGGTCATCACAATCCTTTGTTAGGTCATTGTTAATCTCATTGGAAGTATCTGACATTTTGGTCTGACCAACAAGAAAGGAAACTCCGTCTTCAGAGTCGGCCATTGAAGCTGCAAGACTTTCCTCAAAACCTTTTTCTTTTACCAGTTTATAACAATGCCTTCCACTACTTCCAACATTCTCCTTCTGAGAGGCAATTCCAACATTTATATAACCCTGCCAAAATGATCTTATCATTATAAAGTTTCAATTTTACCAGCAAATAAACACTAATATGCTGTTTTTTTAAAGCCAAAAAGTACATTTTAAAGAAAAAGCTCAATTAACCTATGTTTAGTAACAAACTATTTTCAGGAAATAACCATTTTTTCTTTCAAAAAGTTGACCAAATAAAAGTGATTATTTCACTAAAATAAGCTGAACCAAACACACTAAATATGCATCCATATATTCTTGTTGTGAACAAGCAAAGGAAACAAAAACTTATGGCTAAACAACATAATGAACAAACTTACATATTGATCGAGAAATGCATAGACCTCCCTAATAAGAGAAGAACGAGGACTTCCATCCTCAGAATGAGTATCACTAACTCCACATTCAGCAAGAGGCAAAATACGCGTGACATCTCTGCTCCAAAGACTTAAAATCTGATTTCTGCAATGCATTAAATTAAATGAGGTGAAACTCATTACAACAGGCTACCTAGTATCAAATAAGTGTAACAAAGTGATGTTGAACAATCCAAGAGTACTCCTCTCAACATGATATTCCCTTGAGAAGTTTAGAGTACTTGTCTATGGCAAAGTGCTCCTACAGCTCAAATATCATATACAACTTGAATGAAGGAAACTCAATATTATATAATAATAAAAAATGTCTCGAGTGTTTACACCGAAGGCCTGTTTAATGACCCAACATTACCAAACACCTTGATAAGTTATTCCTATTCTAAGCAAGAATAAGATAATCTAAAACAGAATAAAATCCCTAAATAACAAAAAGTAATTACAAAATTAAAAACCATAAATAAAATAATGAAACTGGATAGTTCAATTTATATCACAGAGTCATCAAGTTTGGGGCTAAAATCTTATCTTATTAGAAACAAACAGAAGCCCAATATACAGCATATCCCAGTTTAAAAATTAAGATAGCACCTAAGAAGCTGCTGCAATATGCTCATTGGAGTTTATATAAGACCACTTTACAGATTTTTTAAAGAGATTCTGAAGCATAAAACAATAGGAAAGAAAGAAGAAATCCCATTATGTAAAGAAGAAATCAGTAAATAGCATCTTATCAAGAAATAGAGTGATGATGATAGTATTATATTGTATAACTAGTAAAATATTAAACAAAATTATAGCCAACTTCTGAATATAACAAATTACAGTAGTTAAGGGTAGAAGATTGTGTATCACACTAGAAGTATCCCCAACTGACAATCCTGCCAGCAAATTATCTTGAAAATGTAGAAGAAATAGTGATGAAAAAGTCTATTTAAATTTGTCTATGAAAAGCTATTGCAAATAAACTTTTAAAGGAGATAGAAGAGGAGAGAGGGAGGGCGATGTTATGACCTATAAGCAATAAAAATATTATAAAGAGGAACTCACAACCACATAATATACAACTAATCATCAATTTCCATATAAAGAAGGGGAGAAAAATTCAGTCCAAAATAGGAAGTAGGCATTGTAACCTTTTTCAGTTCCAAGCAAATACAGGAGGAAGGCCCTTGACCAGAAAAATATAACAAACAAATATCAAATTCAGAAACAGGACAATGGCCAAAGAGGAGGAAAAAATTGAACCAACAGGAATCTAACCAAATGTATGTGTTTATTTTTCCCTTTAGTTTCTTCTTAAATGACCACTAACAAGTTGTTCAGCTCCCAATTATACTTGTGAATCATTAACCAGAAACATAATAACATATAGCAAGAGTTCATATCTAATTTTCATGTTTAAGCAATTAAAACAAACAACACATTCAATCATCAGTCATGAAGGTCAAAAACAGAGAAATATCCTAAGTTTCATGTTTAAGCAACGAGAACAAATAACACATTAGATCATCAGTCACTTGACACCAAAAACCCAAAATATTGAAGAAAGAAACCTCTGTGCTGCAAAAGGAAAACGGCAACCTTTCTGAACACTTGGAAAAAACAATTGGAAGCAAATGCAAAGACCTATTTGAAAACTTAACTACCTGCAATCCAAATATTCCTTGAGACCACCTTTGCGCTTCAAGATCTCCTTAAACTTTATTTTCTCAATTGGACCAGCTTTACGGGCTTTCAGCCCAGCTGATACTGCTACTACTGCAACATTTTCAGAGTCTTCACCAGTATTCAAAGAGGAATCATGCTTCATTCTTGTTCTAAGAGTGCGGTCACCATCTGTCATAACTTGACTTTCATTTAGAGCTTGATCGTTAATTAAAATCTCCCAATCAGCATCCCCCTCATATGTCATGTCTCCATGCTTACGCATTTTAGCCTTTCGCACTGCCCGTGGAATGCTTGATATCTTACCCTCATTACCAGTAAAATCAGACGCAGGGACACGGTATTCTGCAGAGTTCCCATTTTCATCTGGAATAGAAGACTGAAGAGAGGATTCGTCAGATTGAATTGGATCTAACACTGAGCTACATTTCAGAATTGAAGCAGTAGAGTCTTTTGGAATATTGCAAGCTTCTAGAGGTTTCTCAGGGTGATTTGAGTGGGCAGTCAATTCAGCTTCATTGGCTTCATTAGACACCATAGAAGATAAACTACCACTGACAGTTACATTATTTCTTTTAGGTGAAAAACCTAAAACAAAATCTTGCACTTCAGCCTTTGTACCAAAACTACTATAATCACAGAAATTTCTATCAGAAACGAACTCAGTTTCTGATTTTCCACCTCCATCTACTTCCATATGGCATCCAGATAACTTTAGAGCTCCATTACTTGAGGATTCCTGGAAAACTTTTCCAGCAACCATATTATTATTCTCATTCAATATATTTTCAGTTGATTTAATCAAGGGTTCAGTGTGGCAAGAAGTTAAGACATTTTCTTTCCCAGCAGAAGTAGAAACATCGGGTTCTGAAGCACTGTTGCACACTTGTGCTAGTTCATCTGTCAATCTGTTCTCGGACTCTCCTACCTCAGTAAATCCTCTTTCGCCTTCCCCCACTTTTGAGAGAGAGACGGTATCAACTATTTCATCGTGTGACGTGGTAGATAACTTATTTAAACCATCACTGAGAACACTTTCCTGCAATGCAACCTTTTGGTCAGAATGACAAGAAATATCTTCAACTTGTACACAAGACAATTGCTGCCTATCTCCATGGCAGACATTGTTCGACTGAGACGGTCCATCTGGAATTTCCAAATCACAACCGTGCTTCACAGTTTCCTCTTGAAAACAGTCATCACCACACTTCTGATCATCCACCACAGATGCAACAACCGGTTCAGATGCTTGAGGCAAAGCATCTGCAGACACGAAATTTCCCCCAACCAATTTCAAGCCAGAAGCAGATCCAGATCTACTTTCAACCACAGAATCCACAGCTTCCACAAAACCTTCACTATCCACATTCGGAATCCCCCTTTTCTGCCTCGAACCCCCGCGAGATTTCCTAGTAGAACTAGACGGTGCCTTATGGAAAATCGCGGACAACAAATCCTCCATGTGTTGATCAGAACAATCTTGCATCTGCATCTGCATCTGCATGTCCTCATCACCAGGCACCACCCCTTTCTCATCCTTACCCTTAGGTCCCAAAGCAACCACATCTTCATCAGACACATGCAAAGCAGGACTTGCTCCTCTTGTATCCCCAGATCCCTGATCTCTCTTAGGACCCTTCAACCTCTTCCTAAAGCTAGCCAGGGTATCATTATCATCCATACCCCCCAAATCCTCTTTCTCCCTAACAGCAGCATCACTACCACTACCCTTCTTCTTGGACCTCTTTAGCTTAAAGATTGACCCAATGGGCTCGTCGTCGTCAGAGTCAAAACCAATTTCCTTCTTGGATCGCTTCTTCTTGGTCCCAGACCTAATATCCTCTCCCTCCATTTTGCAACCCTAGGTTTTCTACACAACAATTTCAGAACGATTCCTTTATGCCGTCGCTTTCTTCCACTTCTCCATAACCAGATTAATAACCCTCGCGCTTCAATGAAAATACAATCGAAATCCTAATTGAACAAAACCAAGTAATATTGTATTATAGAGAGTGAAGAACCAAAAGCTGAATGAGAAAAACGATAAGAAAACCCACACACACACACACTTAATAAGAAGATATATAGATAGGGAAAAAGGTAAATGTATATAAATGTAAAAAGATATAGGAAAAATTAGTGGGATTGTGAAACCTGCGTTCTGCAATTGTTGTTGTGTTCTCTCTTGAATCTTTTAGAGAAAGTGAGTGAAGTGCGCACGGTAACAACAAGTAACGGCCTCTCGGGCCAAGGGGGAAACGTTCGCTCTATGACCTGAACCGTGACCACTGAAGGACGAGAATAATAATAATAATAATAAGATTGGAACAAATATTGATAAATTATGTCTTTTGTATTAAACTGTATTTTATTTAAGAAATATAAAATATAAAAAAGTTATTATCAAAATAAATTAGTGTTAACACAATTAATAAAGAATAATTTTTAGGTGTCTTTAGTCAAAAATTAGAGTTTTGCATGGATAATTCATGTTGACCTTTTACAATTTTTTTTTAATGATAACCTTTTATATAAATCATTGTTATGCCAACTATTAAGGTAAAACTTTAAATTTAATTAAAAAATACTTATAAAAATATATTTATTTTTTGCCTTAATTAAAATCCTTCCAGACGATTATACTGTCTTCACCCACCATCGCCTAAAAACTCTATTCCATCTGGAATCAAAACTCATTCACTTCCTCTCTCATACTAAGGATGACTTACAAACTTTTTCAAAAAGTCCCTCTTCATCATACTTCCATGAAACCATCCAAATAGTTACCGAACAAATATATCTACAAACCATAGTTTATTAATTTATTTTATTTTATTATTGCATTTTTTCATTTTAGTTTCGTAGGTATTGACCAACTTGTTAGCCTATGAGTTACGCAGTGCAAACGATGGCTAGTTAAAAATTGACTAATTTATTTTGCAAGCTTATATGGGCGAGTCATTTATAATGCAGAGCAAACCCGTATACTTAACTCTACCTTGATGAAACCTTATCTTTGAGGATCTAAACCTTATCCTCAACAAGCTTGTTACCATTGATGAAACCCGTAAAGGTCTCTTCAGTATGGGCAATCTTAAATCACCAAGCCCAGAAAGTTTCCACCCCTTATTCTTTAAAATCTCAATAGGAAATAATGGACATTTTCTCTCCACAACCCTATTCTCAACATTTTTTACCACTCTCACAAAATATCTTATCTTAAACACACATTCCTTACCCTCATCCTGAAATACATTAACCCTACAACCACTTTAAACTTAATACACATTGCTTTATATAATGTTAGCTAGAAGGTTATGACCAAAGTTTTTGCCCAACACCTTCGTTCTATCATCCTTCATGTCATTTCCAAAAATCAAAGCAATTTCACCCTGACCATTCCACCATTGATAATCTTCTTTTCATCCAAGGGGCCATCCACACCCTAACACCTTTGATTGGCAAGAAAGGCTTTTTGATCCTTAAATTGGACCTTAGAAAAGCCTTGGATAGAATTTATTAGAGTTGTATCATTCAAACTCTTCATCTGTTAAACATAATTTATTTGTACAACTCAATGATTTTACCTATCTTATGACTTAACAATTTTATTTGTCAAATAAGTTAATGATTTTTTTTGTTTTTACTAAACTTCCACTTTAATATTAACCAATTTTGACAGATTTAATAAGTTAATGACTAGCATCGTTAGTTTTACAATAATAAAGACATAATTATATATCACAAATTCATAATTGGTTTGATTCAACCGCTGGGGGTAAACCTAGAAAAGATGGTGTGAAAATAGCATGATGGTTATGAGCTATAGCCCAATGAATTCAGCAAGCAACCTAAAGCCCAACTAATTGTAAAAAAGAGAGGAAAAAAAACTGCCAATTACTTAATGCACCCCATTTTTTGCTTGGTGCACCTCCAACATTTGTGAACTTCTCATCTTACCCTTCCTCTCCCAAGCAAACCCTATTTGCCTCTCCCTAAATCTCCATGACCACCACACCCAACCACCACGACACCCAAACACCACCACTACAACCACCCAATGTCACCACACTGCGTTGCCACCCAACCACCTGCCACCGCCATGCGACCCACAAGCCTGAACGCATAGCACCGCACCACTCTCATATAGTTACGGATTGCTCAATCCGTAACTGTATGGGAGTGGTGCGACGTGATGATGGGTTTAGTTCGGCGTGGAGATTCGCAATGATGCACGTGGCGATGGTGGGTGGCAACACGGTGGTGGGTTCGATGCAGTGTAGAGTTGGCATTGGGTGGTTGTGGTGGTGGTGTTTAGGTGTGACTATGGGATTGGGTGGTTGGGTGGAGGTTGGTGCGGTGATCATGGAGGTTTGGAGGAGACACAACCAGGGTTTGCTTGGGAGAGGAAGGGTAAGAGGAAAATATTAAGAATTTTGGAGGTGCACCAAGAAAAAATGGCGTGCATTAAGTAATTGCCAAAAAAAATTGACTGATAGGCTACAGCCCAACAAAAGAAAAGGGTCCCCCGGTGGCATTTTATTGTCCATGAAACATAATGAAAAATAAGGATTATTTTTTTAGAAACAATTTTTTTTTTTTATACCATAGATATCCTCCACTGGAGGTAATCATGTTGAAAGTAAGAATGCATTATTTTTATTTTTTATTATCCACGAAAAAAGACAAAACTTAAATACAGTATTTAAAATGTTTTTAGTGTTATATTTAATTAAAATTAAAATTTTATCTCAATAACTAAATCAGTTTTTAATATCAACTTTTATTACGCAAGTTGCTAACGTTAAACTCTATTTACAATAATAAAAATAAAAAAAAAACACCATAAAAATATCTAACTCACTACGCTTAAGTTTTATCCAATACAAAAATGATATTAATTAATAAAAATGGTATCCAAAGATCATTATTCACCTCGTTATTTACTGCACGTGTTTTTATAAATTCGTTGATATCATGACAAATTGGTAGGACTCGATTCAGGACGATGGTTGAGTGGCATGGGACTGCACTGCAATGCGACCCTACTATGTTATTGTTCATTCCTTTCAAATTAAAAATAGTGATCATAATGATGAAACACTTATGTAGTTATGTCATTCTCTACTGGTCGATCTGGGCGTTAGGCATTGAGGTACTCTTCTCCTACTAGTTTAAAATGAATATTTTAAAAAAAAATTAATGAATTTTTCTATTTATTTTATAAAGGCTTAAATATTTTTTTAGTCCTTACAATTTAGCACATTTTTACTTTTCATCCTTGCAAAATTATTTTTTTAGTTTTAGTCCTTATAAATTATGTTTGTTTTGTTTTTCGTTCTTAAAGTGGTTTAGATCGCGCTTTGAATAGTGAAAAAAACGTTATCTAAACCGCTATAAGAACGAAAAACAAAACAAACATAATTTGCAATAACTAAAATCAAAAAAATAATTTTACAAGGATAAAAAGCAAAAAAGCATTAAATTGCAATGACTAAAAAGGTATTTAAACCTTTTTTAAATTATTTCTAACAATCCCAAATGACATTTATTTCTGTTATCAGAAAATAAAAAAGAAATAATACTGTATGAAATGTAACAATAATACATAAAAAAGATAAAAGACATATAGTTAAAAATAATAAATAATTTTAATAACAATAAACAGATTAATAATTACTTTTTAATCAATTTATTATAATCTTAAATAGAAGATCAAAATAAACAAAAACAAAAAAATGGCATTCGCGAACTGGGTTTGGACATGAACGATGCTATGGTGGGCACCATGTTGATTAACAATATGTGCACTAAATGCAATCGTGTGAATTCTGCTAAGTTGGCATATTCAATCAAATGGTTATAAAAGAATTGGTGTCTCAAAACATGATGATTGATATGTGAGGTAAGAGGAAGTAAGAGATGCCCTCCATGTGTTTAAGGCTTGTGCCAATGGATTGGAGATGTGAACGAAGTGTGTTGTCGTTTATACAAGACTAAAATAAAAATGAAGTGTATTTAAAGAAACTAAAACAAAAAATTATGTGAGTGACAAGAATCCGAGACTGAATATGAAAAGGAGATATATTTAGATAGACCAAAACAAAATTTGTAGAAAGTGTCATGTTAGTTATACGTTGCTGACAAATGAAGTGTTGATGTAAACTTTCATATCGAACAACTCATCACTTGACACACTAATTCTAACAACTTACAAGAATAAACAACGTGATAAATCATGTTGTGGATATAAAAAAAAAATGGAAATTTTGTAACGACAAAAATGTTTCTTAAGCCGTAATGAAATGGGTCCTTACAGCCTGTTTATTGCACAGAAAAGAAAAGAAAAAAAAAATGTGTAATTTATATCCGCACAATCAGGACCAGGACAAGGATCCAACAGAAAACTAGGCAAAGTGTCTACTACGTTGCAAAATCAAAGTACAAAGGCAAGCAAAGAACACAGTGGAACAGATTAATAACAGAACAGAAGGGTGTATTGTATGATTGAAAAGGTGGAGCCCAAGATGAAGACTAGCCACGACATGGATCCGTGCAAGTATTAGTCT
Source organism: Pueraria montana var. lobata (assembly GCA_026413185.1). Lineage (NCBI taxonomy): Eukaryota > Viridiplantae > Streptophyta > Magnoliopsida > Fabales > Fabaceae > Pueraria > Pueraria montana. The sequence continues at coordinate 1,421,834 of CM048646.1, read as the reverse complement.
CCCATAAGACCAAGGCTCCACTGCACTGCACAAATAAACAGAAAGAGAAGGAGCTACGTGAAGATGCCCCTGATGCTAACAGCGGGTGTTGATGGACACAGCCATTAAGAAATGAAGTTGATTACCACATGGGAATCGACCTCAATGACAAGATCAGCAACCTATATAAAGAGCCAGCTAGATCCCATTTCTTAATATTTATATTTTATTTATTGTTCGATATTGTAAAAGAAGATAATCATCTTATGTGTGAATCAACTAGTACGATATTGTTTTAGTTTAATTAGTACTTTGTAGTTTTAGATATACACTTATATTAAATATTCGAATGGAGAACTGTGTAACTCATGATGATCTTATCCAACTTAAGTTGAATTGTATTTTGTAGAACAGGCGAAGTCTAACATGAACCACTTATATGAGTGGTTTATTGTGGACCACATTCATGAACCGTTAGATTCATCTAATGTACTCAGTAATATGGTGCACATTCTGTATCATATTTTTTCCTATTTCTCCCTCTTCCTCCTCCTTTTTTGACGGGTGACCACCATCCACTGTTTTTTGATATGCACCAAAAAAGAACTCAGTTGCCACCGATCACTGTTGCCGGAGGCAATTTCAATCGCGCTTTACTTCTTCCATCTCTCACAACCTCGTTTTCTGGTCCTAATCAAATCCCTCCGGCGCCAAATCTAATTCTAATTTAATCAAAAACTAAGCCAAACAGAATAGATCATGTCTGGGGACCATTGAAGGTCGTTGAAGCGAGCGGAGATCAACTGATTTAACCTTTAAGTTTTAATATATTTTATTTTTCTGATAAAAAATTTCCCTTTTTTTTTAATTTTGTCACTCATCTTCCACTGCCACACTCTTGTGTTGTTGATAGAACTTCCCGTGCCATGTCCAAATCAAGCCCCAACCACTGCGGATCCGGAACCCCATTGCCGATAAGGACCAATCTAACACCTAAATGAATAAAGAACAATTAATGAGATTTTACAATTCCCTTTCAAGATATCATCACACATGCAAATCTGAGAACTTCATTTTGAACACCATCGAGGTTATCATTAAAGATGGAATGTGTGTTGGGAGAAGCGGAAAGCGTTACAGTGAAGACTTTGCATCTGTGTTTGGACATAATGTTAGTGAGGTTTTGTTGACTAGGTGCTAGTGCAAGAGCTTCCACTGCGGCGGAGGGGAGACTTTGCTGATCTGGTTACGGAAATGTTGTAGAGTCAGATCCTAGTTGTGCCCTGTGCGTCGTCCATTGGTGTAGACAATGGAGTTGAACTTGGGTTCGTCAGAGATCAAAATCCTGCAGTTGTGCTCTGTCATTTGAGAATAAAAGAGGGAAAAAAGGGAGGGTTGTTGTTACTGCCGTCGTCGCCGGAAATCAACTCCGACGACGAGGAGCGACAGCTTCTCTGGTGACAGGTCAGACGAAGAAGGGTTGTAATTGGTTGAAGAAAGGAGGACGAAGAGGGAGAAAAAAAATCAAGTGGAGAGGGTGCATCACATGGTTGTGTGGGTGAGATGAATCCAACTGTCTATAAATGTGGTCCACAATAAACCACTTACCTAAGTGGTTCATGTTAGACTTCGCCTGTAGAACATACTTTTATATATATATATATAAGTATTTTTATTAAACTATAAAATATAATTGAATGCATATTTTTTGTCATTAATGGTTATGTGTAACTTAATAAAAAAATATAATTTCTTTTATTATTTAAAAAGTAATCCAATATAATTTAGTGTCTTTAATAAAAGTCCAAAGACTTGAAAAGTAGATAATGATAATAAAATTGATAACGATATTCATACATGTATATGCATTACTTTCACATGTCTTTTATATTTCTTTTATTTATTATGAATAAATAATATATGTATTTACAAACTAGCGAGTTCTTGATCCGAATAAAATTGAGCTCGATCCCCTTAAGTAAAGTCTTAGATTCAAGCCAAATATATGTATTTATAATATAAAAATTTTTCATTGTCATCTAATCATAACTCTCATGTATGATAAATTTGTTAATTTTTATAATAATTATCTTAAAAGTTATCTTAATAATTTTTAATTGGTTGGCAATAGTGTAAAAGTGCATGTCTATAAAACTCTTTTTTTTATATCATATCACTTGTAATTTCTTTTTCTTTTTTTCCCTCTATTTGCTCTTTAATCAACAAAAATTGGATCTAACGGAAAGATTTAGTCTCTCACAACGTAATATAGCTCAATTTCTTACTAAAAAATATATTTATATTTAATGGTCAATCATATCTCAAACATGATTATTTCTAAAGAAAATATCATTTTTTCTAATAAAAATAGTAATTTTCAGCAGCCATATAAATTGGGGAACGGATCCTCTCCAATTATTAAAAATTGGAGAGTGTCCAGTTAAATGAATATACACCGTTGGATTAAAATTAAAGATCCAGATCTATTCAGTAAAAACTCACTGTTTCATTAAACGGGTATCCTTCTTAATTTCGCTTCTTCTCCCCTTTTCTCTAACCAATGCCGGCGAAACCTCTGCCTTTTACACCTTCACTTCCGACGACTATAGCTAGGCCGGTACGACATCTCCGGCTCCGCTCCAAGCAAACAAAATCTCGATTCTGTTCAGGGGCTTTTGCTTTCCCCAATTTTTTTAACAAAAATAAAAGTGGGTCTTGTTTCCTTGGATGCCCTTTTCCAACTCCAAGCTCTCAAACCTAGCAAACCCAGTTGTGCAAATCCAGTTATCATTAAAGTTCAAGTAACTACATTTTTCTCTTACATTTTCTCAAATACCATGTGTGCTGATTCCAAAGTCTGTATTGCGTGCTTTTAGTGGTCTGGGCAATTAAATTTGAGGGGAAGGCATAGTGTAATTGAGATTAGAGATAAAGACTATGATTCCATTAGAAGGTCATGGTGATGTTATTATGCATGTGAATCAAGACCGTGAAGGTAGCAAGTCCAGCTATTGAAGGAGTTTTGCATTATGCTTTGAGTCCAATAGCAATAAAGAGATCATTTTCTAGTGAAAGATTCTCCCTTAGCAGAAATGGAAGTGAGGGAGTTCTAGAGGTGGTGGCAGTCTTGGAAGGGTCAGGGTGGTGATCGTTGTTCCGGTGGAAGTTTTGGAAGGGCGGGGTGGTGGTCACTCTTCCCGTGACCAACAATGCAGAGAGAGGGAAAGAGAGAAGAGTTTTTATTTTTATTTTTTTTAAGCCAAGACTTACGAAGAGAGAGAAGCCACAAAGTAAAAAAAAAAAATAACGTGAAACACGTGGCAAAATCAGAGTCGTGCATATGATCCAACGGAGGAAACTCTCTCAACTGGACCTCCAGTTACGGGAGAGGATCCGTGCCCTATAAATTGATGATAGAATCTTGTCACGTGCATGTGCCTTTTTTTTACAATAGTAACAATGAAAATAGAACTTAAGATTTCGTGTGTATTATTTAAACCCTTCACTACTAGGCTGATCCTAGTAAATTTGTTGTCTTGTATGTACTCACTAACATGTTGAGAACATATAATTAATTATTATGAAAAGAATTATACTATTTAATAAATTTTTACAAAGCACTTTATAATATTATTTTTTATTTTTTCTATTATATTATTTATCTTATTGTATACTTTTCCCCTTCTCTTTAGATCTCACCTATTTGTAATTTTTTTACAAATTTATTATACAAAAGTAATTTCTCTTATATAAGAACATTTGTCTAAAATTTATTTCAAAACGTAACGTACGATACTTTAAAGCGTACAAGCAAGAGTATATAAACTATGAAAACTATTTGTTTCATCCTTTCGAAATTTCTCTCACTGAACACAGAAATTTAAGGAAAACGGTTAAATGGATTATTTTAAGGTTAATTAATGAATAGTTCTATGAATTATTTAAAAACTTTTGATTAGCTCTCCAAACTAAAACAAATTGTAACGGGGTCATTGATATTGAATAAACTTAATTAATTAATTGAGTCTCTAAGATTTTCAAAACTGCTACAAATTGTTATTTTTGACAATTTCAAGCCACGACAGACCAACTTCAAGAATTAAATTACAAAAATTTCACAAGATCAGGGGCTTAATTACAAATTTTTTACAATGAACACTTGTTGGGACATATACACCAATGGTGTGTTTGGAATAATGCATTTTAGAAGGAATTATCGAGGGACAAATCAAAAGTAGATAAAAATAATCTCTTTTTATTGTTTGAAGATATTTTTGCTCCGTTTGAAAGGGATGAAAGTGAAAAAAAAGAAAATAGAGATAAAAAAAATACACTAATGAATAATGATTATGTCTTTTTCTTTGTTTAGTTGAAGAGAAAGCAAAAGAAAAATAAAAGGAATAGTTGACTTCTAAAAATAAAAATTTAAACTTTTTTTTATTCTACTTTCTTTCTAATTTAAATTTCAAACTTTTTTTTCCATATTTTTTTTCCCTTCTACTAAACATAGGATTCAGAAAGGAAACAAATGAAAAAATTTAGTGGGACCCATATTATAATTAAAATATGTGTACATTTGATACTTGCTAAAGTATAACAACACATGACAAATACTCAAATTACAAGATAACTTTTTTTATTATACAGTGTTTGGTAGATAATAGACAATACAAACTAAAGAATATAAAATTTACCTTAATATCTTTTTAATAAATTACAGTGGGTGTTAAATCCATTATAACCTTTATTTTCATTATAGTGGGCTAAGTCCACTGTAATTTTTACCGTATTATTGTCTAAAAAGCCGTCTGTAATGACTCTGGCAAACAAAAAAATTAATGAATAATTCGTAATTGGTAAATAAATATGACAATACCTATTGTACTTTTATAGACGGCTATACTCTGTTGTTATTACTAACAAAAAAGTCATCTATAATTTATAGATAGCCAAAACTCATTGTAATATGTTTGTATTACAAATAAACTTGTGGCCCACTGTAATAACGAACAGATAATATAAACTAAAGAATGTAAAATTTACTTTAATATTCTTTTTAATACTAGTATTAATTATCTTAATGAAATCAATATTATTATTATTATTATATATTACAAAATAACATATATATTATAAATATTATATTGTATATATAGTATAACATTAAATGATACAAATGTAACAACTTCGTTCATCTTAACAATTAATAAAGAATGTAACTTAATTATCATATACCGAAGCTTTTCAAACATAACAATGACTTTTCAAAGCTTTGACTTTTTTCACATTGTAACCGTTCAAGAAAAATGACACGGTTTATGTTTAAAGAGGAGTGGTAGAAATTATCAATAATTTTACACTTTTAATCAATCAAAAATTAATTATTATTATTATAATTTTTAAAATAATTATGACAAAGGTCAATAAAATGATCATGTATAATAAAATTTTTTATTATTTAAAATATAAAACTATTTTACCTCTTTATATCACCTATTTTCTGAAAAGAAAAAAAAGTGGTGTAAATTGGAATGCTCAAAAAGCACAGCTGAAATGTTTTAATCTGTGGGATGATTGTATTTGTGATTGCTTCTTCGTCGTCATCTCTGCAGTACTTAAACCCACCTCCAGTACACACTACACCTACTACCAATGCCATCACATAAACATTCTCACTTCATAAAATGACGACAACAACAACAACAACTTCGCTCCTCCTAACAATTCTCCTCCTCACCATTACCTTCCAGCCACCATCTCCGGCGGAAGGAGGCGGCGGCCGCTGGGAGGTCCTACAGCAAAGCATCGGCATTGTGGCGATGCACATGCAGCTCCTCCACACCGACACGGTGGTGATCTTCGACCGCACCGACTTCGGCCTCTCCAACCTCTCCCTCCCGAACGGCCTCTGCCGCCACGACGCCGCCGAAATGGCCGTCAAAACCGACTGCACCGCCCACTCCCTCGAGTACGACGTCGCCTCCAACACCTTCCGCCCCCTCTTCCTCCAGACCAACGTCTGGTGCTCCTCCGGCACCGTCGCCCCCGACGGAACCCTGGTCCAAACCGGCGGCTTCAACGACGGCGAGAAAAAGGTCCGCACCTTCTCCCCTTGCCCCACCTGCGACTGGCGCGAACTCCCCGACAGCCTCGCGGCCCGCCGCTGGTACTCCACCAACCACATCCTCCCCGACGGCCGCCAAATCATCATCGGCGGCAGAAGACAGTACAATTACGAATTCTACCCTAAAACCCACACCTCCGCCAAAAACGCTTACTCTCTACCCTTCCTCGTTCAAACCAACGACCCTCACGAGGAAAACAACTTATACCCCTTCGTCTTCCTCAACGTAGATGGCACTCTCTTCATCTTCGCCAACAACAGAGCCATTCTATTCGACTACACCAAAAACGTCGTCGTTAGAACGTTCCCAAATGTTCCAGGCGGAGACCCCAGGTGCTACCCTAGCACCGGTTCCGCTGTTCTTTTACCCTTGCGTAGTCCATACTCAGAAGCCGAGGTTTTAATTTGTGGCGGAGCCCCGAGAGGGTCTTATAACGAAGCCAAAAAAGGTAAATTTCTCGGAGCTTTGAATACCTGTGCCCGGATTAAAATAACCGACCCGAACTCTAATTGGGTTATGGAGACGATGCCTCAGGGTAGAGTCATGGGCGACATGGTTCTTCTCCCAAACGGCAACGTTTTGATTATTAACGGAGCGGGTTCGGGGAGCGCTGGCTGGGAATTCGGGCGCCACCCGGTTTTGAGTCCGGTTCTTTATAACCCGAATAAACCAACCGGGTCGCGGTTCGAGATTCTAAACGCGTCGAACACACCCCGAATGTACCACTCCACTGCCGTTTTGCTTCGTGATGGAAGAGTGCTTGTGGCTGGGAGCAACCCTCACATTGGTTACAATTTTAGTAACGTGATGTTTCCAACGGAGCTTAGCGTGGAGGCGTATTATCCTTCGTATTTGGAACCTGGGTTCGATAACGTGCGTCCTAAATTAATAGTTGCTCTTGAGACTCAAACGAAGGTTATGCATGGTCAGAAGGTGAAGGTTCGGGTCGACGTGGCAGGTGGGGCGTTGGTTCGGAGTTTGGTGTCGGTGACTGTTTTGGCGCCGCCTTTTAACACGCACTCGTTCTCGATGAATCAGAGGGTGCTCGTGCTGGAACCTAGCAACGTGACAAATGTGGGAGGACCAACGTATGAAATTGAGGTTGCCACACCGGGTTCACCCGTTCTTGCACCACCCGGTTTTTATCTACTATTCGTGGTCCACCAAGAAATTCCAAGCCAAGGAATTTGGATCCAGATACTTTAATCTTTATCTCAAACAATTAGTAATAAAAATAAAAAATGTAAAAAGAAAAACCAATGTATACATATCATAGTATAACTTATGCTTAATGAATGCATGGTCTCGAATTCGAGTATGAATATTCATAAAGAAACCATTTATAATAATAATTCCATCTCGCTGAAACATGATTGTGTCAAGTACCTGAATAGATTATGTCATATTGTCATTGATCGTTGTAATATTGGTTAAGTTGATTATTTGTCAGTCTTCAGCAAAGTAGTGAAGTGTTAATTTCTTAATAACCTATTAGAGTAACGACAAAATTAACCGAGTGACTATTGTTTGTATTGTTGTACAAACGGAACGGGTGGCGGCCGGGTTGTAATAATTATTGTTTACAAATACTTCCTTAGCCCACTGTTTGTCATGTCTACGATTTTTAGATTCTATCTTCGCTTATTACCATGGTGTAGTATATGATCGGGGCATGCTGGGTTTTAGTATGAGCAAGAATAATTACAGGCATGTGATGGAGTGAATAGGAATTTGAAAAACGACACGAAGTTGGTCGAGGCATACGTTGGTTAATTATTATGATTTTTAATGCCATGAAATATTATAGAAACTTGACAGTTAATTACTACGGATTTTAATTACTAGCTACAGAGTATAGTACCTTTTTTTTCTTTTTGGGCAATATGGTGTGTCACTCGAATTAATATAGGATGTGATGTAAAGTTATTAGCTATCAATGTCTGTTCCCGGGTAATCAATATACTAACATTAATAGATTGATTACATAATTAAATACCTAATCTTGAGGTTCTGAACCTTTCAAAACCTTAAGTCGTTGCTTATTATTTGAAATAACTTCAGAACATAAATGCATGGATTTAAAAGGAAATTATTTGAAATCATAAATGAGCAAGAAAATTTAAATAGCTTGAATTTAAATACAAGAATGTAACTTTGCTTAAAATAGATGTCTGGAACTATAAAGGACGATGAAAATAAGCTGCAAATGAAAATCAAATGAACTTCAAATGTAATTAAATGAATAAGTGCAAGTAATTAAATGCTAGAAAAAACCAAATTGGAAGAAGAAAAAAGAACTTGCAGAATGAAAAGACTTATATTTAAATGTGGGAAGAAACATATACGTTATTCTTGAAATTAGTAGCCATGACGTGGTGTGATGTGTAGGAGTTACATAGATTTAGTTTAGTAAGTTTTGACCAGAAATTGGATGTCCAATTAATGTGGTATTTGGATATTAAGATAAAAAAAAGCCTATATTTAATCAAAATTAAATAACCAACTGGATCAGGGAAGTAATTTACTTTTCGTACATTGGAAGTGTTATTACTTTTCATTTATAATCACGTATGATAAATTTAGATATTGGACATGGCTATCTTGTAAGATGAAGAACTTTTCTTTTTCTTTTTATTGGTCAATACATCCTTTGGAACGTTTAAAAGGTTTATAGGATATATGACTAGAGAAATGTAACTACTGTTAGTTATCAATAGATTATGTGGTAATTAAAATATTAGTAGGATTGCAGGGCAATGAAGGAAAAGAACTTCAGAACATAAATGCATGGACTATAAAGTGCAAGAAAGTTATTTGAAATCATAAATGTGCAAGAAAATTTAAATAACTTGAATTTAAATACAAGAATGTAACTTTGCTTAAAATAAATGCCTGGAACTATAAAGTGTGCAACGAAAATAAGCTGCAAATGAAAATCAAATGAACTTCAAATGTAAATGTAAACTCAAAAGAAAAGAAAACGAAGAAGTAGAAGAAGTGCAGGTAATTAAATTCTAGGAAAACTAATTTGGAAGAAGAAAAAAGAACTTGCAGAATGTAAAGACTTTATTGAAATTAGTAGCCATGATGTGTATGGTGTGTAGGTGTTACATAGATTTTTTTTTATTCAGTGTTATTAATTACTTTTCATTTATAATCACGTCTGATAAATACAGGCGGATCTGGTTATTTAGTGAGTTTGTTTGATGAGAATTGCCTTTTATTAATTTTCATATCCAACTAACAACGAGTGACGTACACCAATTAATGCCTATTTATGATACGTAGTAATTCATAGGAAAGAAAGTAGAGAAAGAAAACAAACTGGTTATTCAATACCATTGACTTATTGTTCAATCTTTTGAAACGATATATTGAGTACGATTTATGGTGAAGTTTTGGTAGATACTAATGACAGAACATATGGTGGAAAGTGAAATCTTTTGTTGTAAAATAAAAATAGATTTTAAGAGTCTCGCGAGCGTCAACTAATTGAAATTTATATACCCTTAAATTTATGATAAAAATGTTAAACTTACAAACATTTGCTTCTCATTCTCGTTGAACACTCATTTCCTCCGTAGGGTTCCTAAATTATATTTGATCAGTATCTAATATACACAAAGATGACTTCACCAAATATATTTATATATACACACACACAGAGAGAAAGATGTCATTGGTATCCCAAATTTGTTTTTTCAGGAAAAAAAATAAGACAGATCATCGACATGGCTTGCAAGGTACAGCTAGTCTTTCTCTGAGTGGCCCAACAGCATGTGAGAACACCCCAAACGTCCTGATATGACATTCTCAATAACAACTATTACAGAACAATAATGTAATCTTGGATTGTTATATATGAATTTATATATAAAAATCTTATTATTATGGTATTATATGTTTTAAAACAAAAATAATAAAATGTAAATATATGTGTAATAAGTGATCAAAGTCTTCCAAGTATAAGCAATTATGAAAATAAGTTTCGCAGTTGATCGAAGGTGAGTGGTTTAATTGAAAATTTATTGAAGAAGCGATTCAAAACCTAGTTAACTTTTTAAGTATGGTGTCCTCGCTTATTTTGAATTGCTTAAATCTTTAATAATTAGTTTCAAATAGTCTGATGATAAATGTCAAGGTGAAACTTTAGGAGTTGTTCATCTATATCTATATACACGTAGAAAGTTTCGAAGATTAGCATATATACATAAGTTGTCTATACATATGTATCAAATTTAACAAGTATTGGATTCATTTTATGTTAATGCTCATTATTAAGTTACGAAATTTTCTCACATTCATGTATAATCGCATTTTATAGAGTTTAGTTAAGTAGTTAATAAGTTGATCGGAAAGTTCATTCAAGGTATATATTTGGATGATGAAATTGAAATTATGGTTTAGAATTTTATTTTAATTCTAGTTTTAATAATAAAATTGGAATTGATTCAGAGTTATAGACTTTATATTTGAATTAAGCAAATTAGACATAGAATTAAAATTCTAATTAAGTTCAATTTCAATTTTATTGTGTAGATATAAGATGTAAAAATTAAAAATAATGATGATAATCAGGCACTGATAATAATGGTGAAGGCATTGGTGGAACTAGAGATGACAATGCAATTAAAGATGCTGATGAAAATAATAAAAACGATATAAGTTAGTGACAATAGTGGTAACAGAGATAATGACAAAAGGTGATAATGATTATAATGGTGACACAGGTGACGAGTGATCAATTTAGTAGTGTTAATGGAGAAAATGACACCAAAAATAACAACAGGAATAATAACAATAACAATAATTATAGGTTATAGCAACCACAATAAGGAATGCACTTGTATAGTGTCAATAAAAATTGACAGTTTTTAGAAGAGTAAATTACATGGGCCCGTGAGGTTTTCACTTATTACACTTAATATTCATCCATTTTGTAATCTTACAAAAAAAATCCTAATTTATTTTCTCGTATAACACCGAGCACCACTCCCCTCCACTCGCATCCCTTGTGTTTTCTGCAAATTGCACCTGATATCCCTCCATTATTTTTTTTTTAGTTTTAATCTCTATCGTCAAGTAACAACGTTAACAAATTGTGTAATAGAGACGTTGGTAGCGTAGTGACTTACCACGTTAAAGGAGTTTGATGAGGCAACCCCGTGTTATTTTTATTTTTTTTGGTAAACTGTGTTTTTAAGTTTTCATCTGTTTAGAACAATTGATGATGTCAGACAAGTTGATAAGTAATTAAAAACACGATTAACCCAAAAAAATTACATGTGGCTATCCATGAGACTCTTTGATGACGTGACAAGTCAATGAGTTGCTAATGTCGTTATTACGTTATCAGTTAACATTATTAGGAGTGCGAGAAGGGGTGCCTAGTGTTATACAAGTAAATAAATTAGGAAGTTTTTTAGGGTTCCAGAACAGAAAAGTATTTAGTGTAATAAGTGGAAACTTCAGGGAGGATTCTGTGTAATTTATTCTTTTTACAATGGTGGTTAGTAATTGAAAATGACTTAAACTACTTATTTTATATTTTTATATCTTTTTTTATGAAATTTATAATTTTAATTCTAAAATGACTTCTAAACATAAGAAAAAAAAACTAATAGACCCAATTTTAATTTTACACTTGCATTTCATACTCCATTCCAAATGTGAAATGTTCAACGATTACAATGTTTGTTTTAGACTTTTAGTATCTGTTAAATGAGAAATCATTTGATGAAACTATCATTATTTTCGGAAAGAGGTGTCTGCATAATACTCGTGATAGGATGTCGCTAAGTAAAATTGTAGCAATCCTTTATCAATATGAAGTATGTTATAATCCCAACTCAACAGATTATAATGGTAAATATACTTTTATTTACTCTTGTTTTAAATAGAATATTGTCATTCGTCTTACTTTACACAAACATTTCCTTTTGCTTAAACTGTGTAAATCCCAAACTCTAAGGTCGTTTTCTCCATCCAAATAGAATCTGTTAGTAAGATTACAGCTCCTTTTGGTAAGTATGTATGATAGGAATCGTTATTGTGCTACATGGCGTTTTGTAAAAAAAATCAATTCCTGACACAAGCAAATTTAGTAGATAGAATAAAAAGTACATTATTAAATTAATAGTGGGAAATGATACTGGGGTACACTTGATATGATTGATAACTGATTTGGGATTGGGATAAGAGTTATTTGTCTCAATAAGGGATGGTAGTTGGCGAATAGGTTGAGTGGATTTTATGACAGATAGTGTACATGAGTATCACGGATGAGTAAGTCTGAAATTTGATTCACGGGTCAAATAAACAATGTGATTCACTCACGGGTCATTGTTCATCAGGTTCACATTTAATTCACGGGTCTAGCCAATTTTCAGTTTTTTATTATGTAAAAACCAGAGTTTTTTTATTAAATTAAATTAACACACATGCAAAGATTATCAAGTATAAGTGTCAAAGTAACAGCCGTTGGAAGAAGTGGTGCACCCCTTTTACGCCGGTCAGAGACTGAGAGGGGAGCTATTTAACTTGTCAGTCTATGTGACACGCCCCCATTTTATTTCACCCGAAAACAGGATTGTAGCAGGATGAGGATAACCTGTCTGCCCCTTTTTTTCTTTTTATTTTTAAAATTAAGTAAAATACTAGAAAATTAATATAAGATTTTGCATTTTCATTTCATTTTAGAATGAAAGTGGTATTACGTTTAAAATCCAAAATTTTAGATTAAGTAGATAAATATTTATCTACTTAATCTGTTGTTGTTAGTGTATCCTCCGATCGTCATCCACTCCAATTACCAACAAAACGGTCCTTTCATCTTCTTTCATTCATTTTTAGTCTCTTCATGCTTACACATTGAAGCCTGAGGATTTGTGTACCTTCCAGTCATTTTTGGGCCGACCCTCCCAATGACTTAGCAATTGATCTACCTGACCCAGATACAAAATGAGTATCTTGGTGTTGCATCTAAGCAGATTGTGTCCTTATTTACTCATATTTTATCATATCTTGATCACATCTCATCTCATCATATCTTATCTCGGAAATTAAGGAAATAAGATATGACGATATTATCTTTTAAGAACTATTATGGGTGTGTTTGTGAACCAATTGCGTTCAGTGTAATGACCGTTAAAAAAAATTACTCTCACATTACTTTTATTTTTGTGCCTTAGAACGCGTGTTTTTTCGTTAAACATGAATTTAAACGTTTAACCAAAACCACACTATATAATCCAGGCCTAAGAGAGAGGATAGATAACACACACTTAAATGTCAAATCCTAGAAGAAACCTATATCGGAACAATTAGTATCGAAGATAAAATAGTTGAACGAATTAAATAAAATAATACAATTAAAAACTATTAAAGTAATAAAAGAGATGGTAACTAACAGTGTTGAGCTCGAGTCTTAGGTATGCAACTACATTAAATACTCAGAGGGAGAACTTTGTCGTCCATAGTGGTCTTACCCAGCTCGAACAGGGTTGCCTCCGGTGAAGAATACTTGTGGTCTATACCAAAAATAAAAATAAAAAACTATTTGTAATTTTTTTTCTTTTTCTGGTTTTTGAAAGATATTAATTGGTTGAGAATATAAAAAACTTTTTACACTAAAATACATGTCCATTAAACTCTTTAAAATCGTATCAAAAAAAAATTAAACTCTTTAAAAATTATTTTTTTCTAAAGAATTTTAAAAAATATTTAGCTTAATTATAATTTTTACTCCCAACTTTTTATTTTATAACGAATTTTACCCCAACAAATTAATTTGGCGCATTTTACCCCCAACTTTTTTAAAAAGTTACAAATTTTACCTTCCACAGTTTTGCTGACGTAGCATGCTAAAATAATTGTACTTTTTACCCCAACTATTTACTTTTTGACAAATTTTACTCCTAACTTTTTCATTTTTTAGCAAATTTTATCCCTAATTTTTTACTTTTTGGTGAATTTTACCCCCATTTTTTATGTTTATGTCAGCATGCCACATCAACACAGTAGTAGAAGGTAAAATTTATAACTTTTTAAAAAAATTGGAGATAAAATACGCTAAATTTGTTGGGAGTAAAATTCGTCAAAAAATAAAAAATTGGGGATAAAAATTATAATTAAGCCAAAATATTTCTAATCGTTACAAGCTTTCGATTAAAAACTTAAAAACTAATTTATCAACCGGTATTGCCAAAGATCCTAAGTTTGCAATTTATATATCCATTCTTTTATTCTATATATTGAATTCATAGGTTAAAGAGAAAAAAAATGAAATGTTTTATGGCGATAAATACTTTCTATTTCTTATATAATAATTTTTATTAAAAAAAAGTCAAGAACTGAAGGCTAGATAATAAAATCGTTACACATGTAAGAAATTTCAACCAATTAACTTCAATAAAAAAATAATCGAACCCGAACATGGACAACGCTACTCTGCAAGCTAGATCTTGCTTCACTAAAAGATTCTACCACAAAAATTTAATGATTCTGAACTTATTTCAAAAGTTATTCTGCATAACGTATTGAACAGGTGGCCACCAAGCATATTTTAGGAAAACGCTTATTAATCTACTTCAACTTTGTGGTGCTCAACCATAGTAAAAATTATATTCTTTTACATCGCTCAATGGATATTAATTAGAAAAGAGTGAGCCATAAAACCTTACACAAAAGCGGATCACATCAACTCGAACAAAGAATTGGGCCAATTTTAAAAATTCAACCCAATACTGATGATGTCAATTATAGGGGAATTGTTTAAGACACCTCAATTTTTTCCTGGAGTACCCCATTGAAAATAAAAAATCCTTTGTAGAGACTATTTTGCCCTTTTCCTCCCTTTATTCCCTATATGCAGCGCACCCCAATTTTTTTTTAGGATTGACGGATTATGCAATCCGTAGTTGTACTATGGCATTCCATAACATAGCATATATTACAGAATGAGTAATCCATAATATATGTTTTGTTACGGAATGCCTATTCCATAATACAACTGAATATTACGGATTATACAATCCAGAATGTTTAGGGTATTCTGAAAATGTATTACAGAATACCCATTCCGTAATATAACAATATATTACGAAATGGGTATTCCGTAATACATTTCCGAAATACCCTAAACATTCCGGATTTGATAATCCGTAAGAAATAAAAATTGTATAATTTAATTTTTAATTGTATAACATGATATTTAACATAATTTAATTTGTAATTTTATAGGAGAAAATTAAAGAGAGGTGTGATGCGTTCTTAAAAAAAAAAAATTAGCTAAGGTTTACCCCCCCCCCCCCCCCCAACCCTCTCTCAATCCGTAACCCCCCCCAACCCACGGATTAGACAATCCGTAACCCCCCCCCCCCCCCTTTCAGGATTAGACAATCCGTAGCTTTATAATACACCCCTGCGGAAAGGCTTACGGATTAGACAATCTGTAACTTACAATCAATATTCATTTACAGATTATATACGGATTACATAATCCGTAATTGTATTAATATTATTACAGATTATATAATCCGTAATACTTTATACAATTACGGATTATACAATCCGTAATATATTTTATATAATTACGGATTGATGAATCCGTAATACTATATACAAGGAAAAAGGGTAAAATAGTCTTAATTAATTTTAATGAGGTATACCAAGAAAAAATGGGAGGTGCCTTCAATGAATCCCCAATTATAGATGCTCTCGAAAACTAAACCCAAACCACCACGGCCTGGATGATTCAGCCCAACTCAATTTTTTAACACCTATCGCGTAACTTTTTTATGGTCAACAAACAACGGCATAACAAACATCCCTACTCCCTAGCTATTCTAACAACTTTAATAATTCACAAACAAAGTTTAAATCTCATTCTGAAATGTCAATCATGCCACGAATTTTAAGAATAAACGCGTCCATGTTGAATTGGTTACATTTGACACCTTTTCACGCGCATTTTTCCCCTAGGAATCAGCAACCCAGGAAGAACACGTTCGATTTGAATCTCGTTGCCGAATTTTCAGCTAAATATCCCACCAGGATTAAAATTAACAACAATGAAAATTAACACCCCCAGTATATATAACAAACAAATTGCGAATGTAAATTGATTGAATTCACAACAGAATTGCCAAAGGTGAATCTAATTATTCAAATATTTCTTTTTAGGAACTACAAATGCTAAAAAGTTGTTCATATATATCTATGTTCTATACAAAGAACCCATAACAAACTAAAATGTAACTAAAACCCTGAAAACAAGAAATGTATTGCAAAACGAAAAAGTAACAACAACTATGGCATTAGCCTAAGCACGTTCTCCACGGATGCGGCGTGCGAGTTGAATGTCCTTGGGCATGATGGTCACCCTCTTGGCATGGATCGCACACAAGTTGGTGTCCTCAAACAAACCCACCAAATATGCCTCTGCAGCTTCCTGAAGAGCAAGAACCGCGTGACTCTGGAACCTCAAATCAGTCTGCATCAAAAAAAAAAAAAAAAGGCTTAATTACAATGAAACAATCAAAGGGGAAAAGGTGAAAAATTAGGGTTTTGACAATAGAACATACCTTGAAGTCTTGCGCAATTTCACGAACCAGACGCTGGAAGGGAAGCTTGCGAATCAGAAGCTCTGTGCTCTTTTGGTATTTTCGGATCTCACTGGAATCAAGAAAACAAAAAAATCAATAATCCGCGAGAACGAGATGAGAAACAAAAGGAATTGCAGAAAAGAGCGAAGAATTACCGAAGAGCCACAGTTCCAGGGCGATAGCGATGAGGCTTCTTGACTCCACCGGTTGTAGGTGCAGATTTTCTTGCAGCCTACACCGTTTATTCAATAATTGAATAATTAAACACATAACACGTTTATTCAATAATTAATCTCACACGGTTACGTAATTGGAGAATCAATTGCAAATAAACCTTCGAGAATTTAGCAAGAAAAGGAATTTGAATTGAATTCAAGAAACCCTAACAAAAAAAAACCGAAACCCTAAAGGGATAAATTGATACCTTGGTGGCGAGTTGCTTCCTTGGAGCCTTTCCACCAGTGGATTTGCGAGCGGTTTGCTTGGTACGAGCCATGGATCAGGATTGAGAGAGACGCAGAAAAATTGAGAAGAGAGGAAATTGATTTTCGAAGGTGCGAAGGAATAATGTGCAATGTGGAAAAGAGGGAACAGTTATTTGTTATTTATACATGCGTGTAATACGAGGGTTGAGTCGGTTTAATTGGGGATAAGAGACCGTGGACTTTGAAGACTTCAACGGTAATTAGGAGATGATAAATAATCTTAATCCGTGTGCTTGCTTCTAATTGGCTAGTTTGAGGAAATGAGGATTGCCAGCGTGGACGATTTGTGTTTCTTTCGTCAAAGCCTTGCTGCCCGTTCCCAACTCAATCTATTGGCGGCCCAAAAAAGACACATGTTACTTAAACCCCTCCCCCCAAAAAAAAAAAAAAAAAAAAACTACAGTAAAATATTACATTTAAAAAATCATTAATTCCTAACAAAAATTTGTTATATAGAGACTAAATATTAAGTAGTTTTTTAAATATTTAAAGCATCATTGTATTAGTTCTTTAATTATTTTCTCACCGCATTAGTGTGTCAAAAATTTAATTTATCATTAAACTAATATCCAAAGAATACTAAAATATTAAAAAAAGAAACTTTAAAAGTTTAATTTAATGACATATTAAATCTCTAAGGTTATATGTACCAGAAAAAAATCTCTAAGGTTATGTTTAATGAAATGGGATTATATATTTGATTGTTTGAATAGATAAAAAGATAATAAAATAAGATAGAGCATATATCATCCATTATCATAGTTTTATCTTATGTTTCTTGTACCCGTATTGGATGATTAGGATCAAGATAAAATAAAAAATATGATTCTTTTTAATATTATTAAATTACTTTTTTGTCATCGTCTTATTTACTCGTCATTCACTCATCTAACAAAAGAAAACACAACTACACGAACCACTTTCAAAACTCCATTGCAATTTAGAAGTGTAATTGGGTCCAACTTGGTTTATTTTAAGACACAATCCAATAAAATGTAATTGGGTTGGACTCGTTAGTTTTTGACAAGAAACTCAGCCTTGAACAAACTATTACGTCATCGTATTAGTACAATAAATTTAAAAATAAATGGAATAACAAACATTACATTGACCAATAAACAAAATAATCGTAATGTACCTTCCCTAAAGTAATTATTCATATTGGTTTATAAAAAATAATACATAGTACACAATGAAAAGTAATATGGGAAAATAGATAAGTTACTTGGCCTCTAAGGTGCAAGGTCATCCTTAGAACACGTGTTTGTAATTACTTTGGATTGTTTGTGAAAATGCCGAAACAATAGGATTTTTGATAATAAGATTACTTCAACTCAATCTTTGCCTGCTTTTATCCTTCAGCGAGCTGATGCTATCATGACCAGCTTTAAGTTTTATAAAAAAAAAAGTCAGTTTTTCTGGTTCGACTGATTTGAGCAGACCCAGCATCAGTTGGTCTCCTCCTCCCCTTGATCAATATAAGCTTAACTGCGATGGCTCCATGAATCTGCATTCAAGCAAAGCTTCAGCTGGTGGTATTTTACGTGACTGTAATGGTAATTTGTTGTTTGCTTTTGCAGCAAATGTTGGTATTTGTTCAGTTGTTCATGCAGAGCTTTGGGCCATTCAAATGGGTATTTCTATAACGTGGGGGAGAGGCTTCAAGGAGTTTCTTGTTGAGGCAGATTCCGAGATAGCTATCAAGTTGTTGTATGATGGTTGTGAGCAAACTCACAATTGCTATCATCTTGTTCAGAGCATCAAGGAGTTCAAGAGATTGGGTGGCAAGTTTAGCTTCATGCATGTGCTCAGAGAAGAGAAGGGAATCAAGTAGCAGATGAGTTGTCCAGTTTGGGCATTCTTTAGAGACGAAGGCTAGCGTTCACAAGTAGCCAATGTCTTGCACCATGCCCAAATTTTTATGAGCAGTTGGATATAATAATTAAAAATTCAACGGCTAATATATGTTTTAGTTAGCATGTTTTTATACAGTATATAAAAGCTATTTGGTTTTTAAAAATAAAAACACATGGAAAGAAAAAAATATCTATTGGACCAAGTGGATCCCCTCCACTTTTCCCATTTGCTTTCGATTTCGTTAGTGGTGGGCTCTTTGTGGCCACATCTTCAAACTGTACCCTTCCCTTTGAGGGGGGAGGTATGTGGTAACAACAGTAACAAAACAGAGGCATTGGAAGGTCACGTGCACAAGCACAAGCACAAAGCTACACAGAAGCTCATGGAGGTTTCATTAGGTCGAATCTCTTGAAAAGCTTGAAGAAAACGGTGTCAGATCGAAAGCGGGAATTTGAAAAGAGAGGTTGCAGAAATTGAAGGCCACATCACTTGCGGTGTAACTCGGAAGAACTCCCCGATTACTTTGATTTGGTTCTCTTAGGATCCGTTAGATCACGCGCGCCTCGTGTTTCGAATCTGTCGCCGCGACCTTCATCTTCTTTGCTGTCGTCATCGTCGATTAGTTCTTCTAAAATAACGGCGAAATAGAGCAAAGGATTTCGCCACCGCCGCCGATGAAGACCTTGTCGCCTCTGGCGAAGGCAGGGAGAGTGGCTCTGGCAAAGTTTCAGAGAGTGCCGGAGCGGAAAAGGGGAGTCACGTGCTTCGTCTTGGTCCAACAATTCTTCTTTTTCTTTTCCACGTATTATTTTTTAAAAAAAAACAAATAGCTTGAAAAAACCATCTAACTGGAAAAAAAAAATCAACCGTTGAATTTTTAATTTTTATATCTAATTGCTCACAAAACTTGGGCACGCTAACCTCCGTCTTCTTTAGAGGGGAACATTAAGATTTTTTAGTTTATACTTTCTTTCTTGTATAACGTCATTTTGGTAGATGCTTGTTATATCGTGTTTCCTCACGATTTTTAGTGCTTTTTGGAGGTCTTTCACATTTTTTCCAAAAAAAAAAAAAGGAGAACGAGGTCAAATATCAAGGTACCCGCACTTGTAAGTGCTAGTTATTATCCGTTATTGTAAAATTACTTATTACTTATTATCCGCACTTGTATTACTTATTACTTATAACTTGTATTTAAATACCCTTGCTGTAGTTATTTTTACTTATTATCCATTAACAAAAACAAGATCATGTTTTTTTTAGTTTTTTTTTATTCATAGGAATCGAAAACAAGTACCGGAGGATTTATAACAATTCACGCACCTTGTTTAACCAACTAAGCTAGACCCCCTCAGTATGTTTTTTTTCAAAGTTTCATTTAAGTTTTTGAAACTATTATTTTTAAACGGTTAGAATAATTAAAAATCATGATTAAAGTGTTCTTTAAATTATTTTTAAATTATTAGAATATTTATGAATACTCGTTCATATTGATAAAATCTAAGGGTACTCGCTCAACAAATATTCACACAATTATGGTGTTAGCCCAGGTAGATTTTGCTCACATTAAATTTTTTATCAATTTGACTCCATTTTACTCACATTAAAAAAATTTACATTATCACTATGACTCCAATTTTACATTATCAGTCTTTGCTTGATTGTCAAAGCGAAACTTTGGACTATTCTCATCGCTGTAAACTAGCCTTTTTTAGAGGACGAAGTCTGGTGTGCGTGAGTGAACATATCACTCACGGTACACAAGTTATTAAAGAAAGAAATAGATCATCTAACCAAAATAAGCTTTTGATGAAAGATCACGAAGTCTGCCCCGATTGATTCTACTCCATTCCTAAAAGTGAATGCAACAATATTTGATAAACAATTATAATTTTTGGTAAAAATATCACATTAATCTCTAATTCCCAAAAAACCTGCATAAATATTCTCAAGAATATTTATGACAAACCAAACAAATTTTAGTCATTCTTAAGAATCATGATTCCTGGGATTTATAGATTATTTTATAAATGATATCATATTAGTATTTTTTTGGGTTACCATGACATTGATGCGAAGTATCTAACAACTTTGCTGATGAAACCTTGCTTAAAGGGACCAAGTCCAGTTCTACTAGGACCAACTACATGTTGGTAATCTCATATTGGTATGCATAGGAATAGGAATAATATTGGCTTAAAAAAAAAAAGAAATAGGAATAATATAAGAATAACAAATGATATCTTTAAACACATTTTAATTAAGGATTAATTATATTATAAGAATTTATTTTAATAATATAAATTAAATTAAAACAATGTATATGTTTAAAACTTTTGATTTTAAAAGTAAACAAATTTAAAAATCATTAAGTTGATTAAAATTTATTTTAACGAACATTTGTAAATATTTTTAAAAAATTACCAAACAATTTATAATTAACTATTAACTATTTTAAACAATTTACGAAACATGTAGTTGATGTTGCTGTGGTGGTAAATTTATGGGCAAACATGGTAACGGAAAAAAAAATTATGGACAAACATTCTTTAGTATATGGGTTTGAATTCAAAATAATTTAGCTTTTATTATTTTTAACCAAAATAAAATGAAAATGGAAAACCTGCAAGAAAAAAGAAACTAAAAAACATCATTCATGGGATCCAACCCGCCACCCAGCGCTATTGAAACAAGAATAATTTGCCATGAATGATGTTTACCTGTATGCTATTACAAGGTGTATGCTATTGAAACAAATTATTCAGTACTGAATAATGGATGTAATAGTGTAGTGTGTATACACCTTGATGATCTTTAGTTGTATGTTACACCTTGATGATCTATACCGTTAATCAGTCTATCCTTATGTCCAAGGGATTAAAATAATTTGTGTACCGTGCGTGAAATGTTTCCCTCACGCGTGCTAGACTCCGTCTTTTTAGAGGGTTCTCTAAACTTAGCATTCAGAGAGATTTTGCTACTGCCATCAATATGATTAAGTCTGGAGTTCATAGTCTCCATCCTTGCTATTCTCTGTTTAGAGAGATTGCCTTTGAATTGAAAAATGCTCAAAGTTATAAATGTTGTCATATGTTCCGTGAAGTAAACTCTCAGCAGATGCATTAACTAAACATGTCATGTCCCATAGATAACAAGATTTAACATTTGCTCATGGCTTTTTTTGTATTTCTTTGTTAGCTGATGCTTCAACTACTATATTTTGTAGTTAGTTGTTTCTTGTTTGGCCTTAAGGACCTCTTCTTAATAATAAAAAAGAGGGCTATTTGATAGATTTTTAAATATTTGAAGGATTATTTATTATGATATGTAATAAATGATCAATTTTATTTCAATGCACTGTAAGTAATGCTAATTAACATAATATATGATAAAATGAACAAGGATTATTTATTATGATATGTAATAAATGATCAATTTTATTTCGTACGTTAAGAAATTTTTTATATAACTTTGAATAAATGATCAATTTTATTTCATAAATTTGTTCCTCGTAATCATTTTAGTCCCTAAAAAATTAAAACAATTTCTTAAAATTTTTTAAAATTTCATTTAAGTCCATGAAATTAAATATGTTTTTTAGTAAACCTATTATCACTTGAGTTCCTGAACTAGAAACCAAAATAAGAAAATTGAGTTAATTTCAAAAACTTAAATGAAACTTTTAAAAAACTCAGGAACTTATTTTGTTTAATTTCAAATATTAAAATAACAGCAAAATACAAATTCAGAAATTAAATTATATATTTAATCTATAATTTTTCTACTTTAAAAATTATTTAGAAGAGAAATTAATGCTTTAGGGATAAAAATTAAATTGAGGATTTATTCATTGCTAATATTTGAATATTGTTTCTAAATGTTCAAATTTTTTGAAATCATCAGTTGGACTCACGAGTCAGCACGGGATCGTTAATTACATTGGTCATCTTCGCCACAAACTTAAGACCCTGACAAATAACACCTTGGATTGATCAAATTGTTTCCAATAGATTTGGTTTGACAATCCTGCTAAATATTGAGAATGCTATACTAGTCTAAACTATAAATTAGTTCACTCTGCTTTTAAAAGTGAAAAAGCATTAACAAATTTCAAGATTAGACAGACAAATAATTTGTTGAACATTACTCATTGTAAAAAAAAAAAAAAAAACAGACCGAGAACAAACATTGAAAAAATAGGCACACAAAAAAAAAGTACAAATCCACCCAAACCCAACGACCCAATTGTTTGATTGGAACCAAGCACTGCGTGTCAGATTACAAATTTTCAGCACCTGCTATATCAGCCAGGGATAACTGTAAAATTTTTATTTCTCATCATTCACAGCACTGTTCAGTTCAAACAGATCACCATTAACATATGAAGTAACAAGTATTGGGAAGGAGACTCACCAGAATACCCAAAATTCAATAAAAAAAAAAGAAAAAGAATATTGTAAATCAGTTTCAGTAGCCTCAGACCGTCCTAGTTCAAATGTTTTCCACAAATAAATGCAAAATTTTGCATTTCAGCCAAATGCAATATCTTCATCATTGGCTACAGTATTAATTAAATAAATAATAGCTCTGCAAATTGTAAGCTTGGAACAAACAACGAATAATATCATTGCAAACAGAGATAAAAAGAACCTCGCAGAAACAATATAATTGATATCTACGATGGTATAATATAAAAATATAAATAATTAAAAAAAGGGGGTAATGAGAAATTGAGAATGCGAGTATGCGGTATCAGATCTTCCTATTCAATGAAATGATATTCATTGCACTCAAATCAAAGTTTGAGTTCTCAACAATTCGAAAGATTCATCATTTGGCATCTTAAGCAGAAGGCATATAGACAAAAACAAAATGATTGAGCGAAAACCCTAATGATTAGAAGAATAAGATGGGGGAAGGTGAATGAGAGAGGAACGGCAATTGTAAACTAGGGTTTTACAGAATCAGGAGGAAGAAGCTTCGCTTTATAGATAGGGCTCGCTGATACGAAAACGTGATCCGACGGCTGTGATTATTTGCAATTTTGCAAGAACGCGGCGAATTAGTGGGCCTGTTGATTTGGGCTACCCGGCCCAACCTAGGTCTTTGTCTACTAGAATTTGGGCTAAAAAGGCTACTAGTAAAATGGTCACCCAAACACCAACGGTTGAACATTGATTTAAGTCAATATTTTTTTATTAAAAAAAAAGAATAATCCTTTGACAGATTTGACGTGGATTGGTTGGGATATTCTCAGTTTGAGTTGCTGCCCGGTAAGTTTGATCCAAAAAGAATAAAAAGGAAAGAAAAAAATTATGTTTAAATATATTTTTAGTCCCTATAATTTAGTATTTTTTTATTTTTTGTTATTGTAATTTTTTTTTGTTTTAGTCCTTACAAATTATGTTTATTTTGTTTTTTTGTTCTTAAAGCGATTTAGATAGTATTTTTTTCACTGTTTAAAGCGCTATCTAAACCGTTTTAAGAACGGAAAACAAAACAAACATAATTTGTAAGGATTAAAACAATTTTTTTTACAAGGACAAAAAATAAAAAAATGCTAAATTATAAGAACTAAAAAGATATTTAAACAACAAAAATATAAAAATGTTTAGGATTCTATCAAAGTTTCTTTAAGGATGTAAATGTCATATTTTACTGTACTTGTATTGTTAGGACGACTAATATGTTTAGCTATTTAGTTTTGAAGTATGTGTGCCTCAGTATCCAAGTTGTTGTAGTTTATTTATTATGTAGTGTTGTAATCTTTTTTCTTTTAACATCCTGTAAATGGTTAGACACTTTTATTGAATGATTCTTTAAAAAAAAAATGAAAAAACGGCAATTCTTTTCTCTGAACACTTTGAAGTGTTGCACAAGTAACCAAGCTAAATGTAACCCAATCTGTGCTGAGCTATTTCAAGTATAGCGAGTAGCTTGACAAGGAAAAATTTAAATAAAATAATATCTACTTGAAATAAAAGTTTGAAAATGTACATATTCTTGTATGTGGCTATGAACTTAATAACTACTCGTTAGTATTGTTTTCAAAAAATAAAATAAAAAGAATAAAAGAAATGATAATACTTTCGACACTTTGTAAGTTATCAAAACCAAGCAAACTAAATGCATAACAATCTCCTCAGGTGACATGTCAAATGAAACAATTCATTGCAAGTAAGGTGGGAATATAAGTAAACTAGATAAATAATTTGATTAAGAGAGGAGGAGGGTTCCATCAATGACCACTTTTAAAATAGAAAATGAAAAAAGATGGATGTGCTTTCTAATAGAGGAAAATAATTCACAAGTCTAGCTCTAATCTTAAGCTTTATTCTATGTCATGGAAAACATCTCGACAACTTTTGACACGATGTATGTTAGACATACTACCTAATACAACTTTATTTTAATTTCACCATGTTTTGAACCATTGCAAATAGCCAACTCAACCAACTCTTGAAGTCTGAACTACAATCTTATGATTAATTTCATGCAAGTACCTGACTAATCAATCAATAATTGACTCAACAAACATTTTAATGATGATGAAAAACTATAAATTAGCATCTTATGTATATTCATTCTTTGCAATTTCTTATTCCTGAATATTTTGTTATTGCTAACACATCGTATTAGTCTTGCACACGAGACAAACATAGTGAAATTTAAGTATTTATTTGTTAAAAAAAAAGAGAGAGTGATTTTTCCTCAAAATAAAAATAAAAAACATGCATAGTGAAACTTAGAACGAAAAGAAATGAGATGCATGTTATTTTATTTTTATATTATTAGTTATTCATAGTTTATTATGAAAATATTAATTACATTATTACTATTTATATTCGTATATATTTTAATAAATAATGAAATGTTTTATTTTTGTTAGAAAAAAATTACTAAAGTACATATTTTCTACCTTGAAAATTCAATTAACATTTTGGTTACTAAAAACATTATGATATCTAATAAAAGGTTTGTTTATTTTCTATTTTTAAAAACTGTTTTTTATTTTTAAAATAAAACAAAAAAATGATTTGATAAGAGTAATTTTTTAAAATAAAAAAAAAAATAATATCTCTTTTCAGTTTTTAAAATAAAAGCAAAACATCTCTAGATTGTTTGATTTTTCACTTCCACTTCATATTCTTTCTTGCACTCTCACATCTTTTTCTCTCACTTTTATTATCTAGAAATTAGTCTTTGATATTTTATTTGTAAAACAATTTTAAAAACTTAAAAAAACACACATTCAAACACAATAACGCATCCTAAGGTCACGTTTGGGGTGTTTTATAATTTTAAAACTTTCAAAAACTAAAACCAATTTTTAGTTTGTAGTTTTGGCTTTTTTTGTTTTTCAGTTTTAGAAACTTGTCAAATTTATAATTTTTCTTTAAAAGTTTACTAAAAAAAAGTAGTTTTTTCACTCGAAGTTGTGATGGGGGACTTGGAGTGAGAGTATAGCAAAATATAAAAGAAAATAATTAAGTTTTTTTTACAGGTTTTTGTGGGCTAAGCCCATATCGAGTCATGATCGAATTGGACTATGGAAGTCCATATTTAATTCGTGCTTAAAAATTAAAGTCCAAGTTTTGTATTTAATTAGGTGGGTTTAGGTTGGATTGGTCGCAGGCTCAAAGCGGGTCATGATCTATAGTGAAATGAACTAAAAAATCAAGATTCAGTTTGAGTTTCTAAAATGAGGGGCAAGCCCCATTTGTACATTTTTTGTAGGCCAAGCCTAAATTAGACTCTAAAACAAAGCATAAGGTTGGTAAAAGTCCAATTTATATAGGCTAAGAAGACCCATATTTCATTCTTGTTCAAAATTCAAAGTCCAAGTTAATATTTTATTGAGCAAATTTAGGTTGGGCCGATCATGTCTATGGCAAGTTAAATCATAAAGCCTACATTCAATATAGACTTTTAAAATGAAGACTAAACCCAATTTGTATGGGCTTTTTATATGGGCTAAGCCTAGATTAAATTTGTGCTCACAATTTAAAGTTTAAACCCTACATTTCATCAAGCAGATTAAGCTTGGGTCAATCGTGAACTCAATGCAAGTCATGGGTCAGGCCAAAAATCCATATTTAATTTGAGTTTTTGAAATGAGGTCCAAGTTTAGTTTGTATGGGTTTTGGAGGGCTAAGTCTAGATCAAGGCACAATTAGATTGGGCTAAAAATGCTTAAATTTAATTAATGTTCAAAATTTAAGGGTCAAGCCCTACTACATCTTATCGAATGGGTTTGAGTCGAGTTAGTCGAGCTGACCTATTTTACCACCCCCAATGAAGATTGAACAAGAGACGAAGAAGATTGAGCATAAATGGATAAGGGTGGGAAAAGATTTGAAAATGATTAGACAACTTTTAAAAAATGGAGATGATATAAGTATTATACTATCCACATATAATCTTGAATCCTGAGTCTTTTACTCTCTTTGCGAACTAACTTTAGCTTTAAAGTCGTTGCGCCACCCACCCATTATTCTTCTCCCCAATTGGCACCAACTTCATGTTCTTTGTTTCCATCTAAAAAAAATCACTAGTCCTTATCCTCGTCCTCATTCCACGGTGCAATGTCTTTAGACGAGAGCATTGAGCATTACAACCCTTGTCCTCGCACAACCCTTCTCTTTGTTGTTGTTGGTTGTTTCATTGGAATAATGATCCTATTGTTGCATGGTAATTAGGGGTGGAAATGGGCTGGGCCGGGTTGGGCCCTACCTAAGCTTGGCCTGACCTACTTTGTATTTCTACAGCCCAAGCCTGGGTCTGTTACCCGTCACGAGCCTGCTTTTTAGGCTTGGGCCTGGCCTTTACATAAGCCCGGCCTGGCCCATTAGCCTATTTAAAGGCCCATTTTCATATTAAGAAGATTAAAAAGTTGTTGTTCAATAGTATAATTATTATGCGTTGAAGTATTAGAGTGTGAAACAATGTTATCCAAAATTGGATGCATTGTATTCTTATTTACTTTTTTATTTATTTAACAAAGCCAAAGATTTTCATGAAAAACAATAAGGCAATTTTAAATCAAAAAATGTGGCCAAAACTTGCCTACAAACATTACACGCGACATACTACCAAAGAAAAGAGCTCATATTCCTACTACTCATCTATGCATATAAGAATTAACCTATTCCAAACATTAAAATTATTCAAATCGTCAAACCATTAAAATAATTTTGTAATTTCATTAAAATAATTATAATATTATATATCATATTAATACTAATATTTTATTGAAAATAATATTATTGTTAATCAGGGCAACCCGTCAGGCTTAATAGGTTTTTCTTAAAGCCTATGTGCTGACCCATTTAACTAAAAAGACTTTTTAAAAAACTTGAGCCTGACCTTTTTGCTAAACGAGCCGGGCCTTAAACGGGCCAGGCCATAGGCCCTCAACGAGCGGTCCGGCCTACTTCCACCCCTAATGGTGATGTTTAAATGATTTAATAATAACTTTTCAATTAAATTCTAGAAAATTTTTAATTAACAATTTCTATTATTTTATTGATTTTACACTTAAGTGTACAACAATAATGACAACGACAACAACAACAATGATAACGACAACGACGACAACAACGACGACACAACAACAATTAATGATATGTGTTACTCTTTATAATAATAATATGTTTTACTTTTTATAAAAAATAATAGACACACATAAAATAAAAAAAAAACGAAGAAATTTCAAGAAAAAAATGACTTATATATGGTATTTTACTATCTTGTAATATACTACTTAGTCAATATATTATTAGTTTTGACCATAAAATGCAGTTTTAGTTGTTTTTAATAGAATTGATTCTTTTTTCATGTAAAAAAAAATAGAATTGATACTTTTTGCTAATATTTTTTATTTCTAAATTTAATGTTTTTTTTTACAGAACTAAATTTAATGTTTGGGTAAATGAAATTGATCGTGGGAGAAGTAATTTTTTTAATTTTTTGTTGGGTAATTAATTATGAGTACGAGATTCAAAATTTATATATTATTTATCTATCAAAATTAATTTGACCAAAATTTAAAATAAACGAGTAATTCGTAGTCATATGTAATTTTGATTTTGAATAATACTGTTTTTTGTTTTTTGGTTTTAAAAGGAGGGCTTAGCCCAAAGAAAACGGGATTACATTTCAGTCCTACGAATACGAACAGTCGGAACCGACATTAGGTCCTATAATAACATATAAGGAATACATCCAGCAGGGGAATGGGGGAGAATCTGATAACCCATGTCAAATAATATTGGTTTCACAACCAATAATTCGTTGTTATGAGTGGTGTTGGATTCAATCTTGTTAAGTGTTAAGTAAGATCTCGGATTCGAGTCTTGAGGATGGAAAAAACGTGATTGGGAAGGAGAGAACTCACTAAAGATGGCCAGTCAAATTTACCGACAAAGATTAGTCATCAGCAAAGCCGGTGGATACTCCGTATCAATAACATGATAACAAAAAAAAAGTATATTGGTTTCACAAAATTAATTTAGTTAAAATTGCTCATGAAATAAAGTAATTTACATTTATTTTTTTAAAACAAAAAATTAACTACAAATCACTTAATTTTAAAATCATATCCAATTAAAATAAATTTTATAAGATCAAAATTACATAAAAAATTATAAACGTTCACTCAAATTACTCATGTGACGTGTGGAAACGCGTTTGTTGAGTCTCCATCAAACCAAGATGTAAAGTTGTTAAAGTATGTTGACTAATGGGGGGAGTTTCCTATTACGTGTAGATTTCAAATCAATTAGATAACAAATAAATAATAAATAATAATCTATATAGTCTATAGTCTATATCAGATAGTAATATTGTAATAATAATAAATTAAAAAGAATAAAAACGCAATCCGAAAATAAAGGAAAAAGAAACAATATCCGCGTCCCAGCGAAGTTGACACGCGCAGGCCATTTATTTCACGACCAGAGAAGAAAGAAGAATTACAATTACAAATTAACTTCACACACACACAACACAACCACATCGTCATCTTCATTCTCCGACACTTGAACCTCTCATGTTGTTCCTCTAGAAACCTCTTCCGCACCACCGTGGAATTTTCCTGCTTCTGTAACGCAAAACACACACACGCACACACACACTCTGCCTGTAATACTAATTTACGCTTGTCCTTGTCGTTGTGCTGGTTACAAGATAGGGTTTGCACTTTTTAGTCAGCACTAGCCGTGACCAGGTACAGAAAGTACTGTGTTAGTTAAAAACTTTCATCAATTATTATCAACTTTTTCAGTAGTGTAGCCTTGTAGGTGAACTATATGTCAGGATTTTGAAGTTTGATTCACTTTTATATGATTGAATATTGATTGATAGTTGTGAGTAGAAACTAGAAGGGTTAGTGATTATTGAGTCAATGGAAGGTGTTGATCAGAGTAATATGAATCGAAATAGTTGTGTATTTGGTTCATCACCAGGAGCTGCTTCTCTTAGACCCCCAAATCGATTGAATAATGTTATGCCTATTAATCAAATGGGTGTTGCTGAGAACCAGAAACCCTATGGTATACCACCCTCACACCCTAATACCAATATTTCACCTTCATCACCTTATTCTCAATTTTTTGCTTCCCAATCCCAATCCAATTCGGTTTCTCAGCGTTTGTGTTCTCCCAATTTGAGTCCTGCTTCATCCCATTCCAGGTCTTTGTCTCAGCCCTCTTTTTTCTCTCTGGATTCCTTGCCCCCATTGAGTCCTTCACCTTATAGAGAACCCTCCTTTTCTGACTCAATTTCAACTGATGTGTCTGCTGAGGAAAGCTTGGCTACCTCTCATGCCCCTTTGCCTAACCGTGGTCACGCGCTTCAGCTTGGCCATTCTCTTCCCCCGCGTAAAGGACATAGGCGCTCTAGCAGTGATTCCCCTTTGGGAATCTCTGATTTTATTCAGTCTGTGCCTCAGTTGGTTCCCTCCAGGACTTGGAGTGACCGTGACAATTCGGCTTCTAGGGGAGGGAACTCTGGTTTTGAAAAGCCGATTCAGTTGGTGTTAAAGGAACCAATTAAGGATATGGACTGTGTTGATGGTTTTGGTGGAGAACCTATGGTTGGGAGGAAAGAGGATGATGCACTGGATGATTTGTTTAGTGCATATATGAATTTGGACAATATTGACGGTCTGAATTTTTCTGGGATGGAAGATAAGGATTTGGATAGCAGAACTAGTGGTTCCAAGACAGTTGACAGCAGTGATAATGAAGTTGAGAGTCATGCACATGGAAAAGCAACCAGTGCTCAAGGGGCTAGTTCAAGCTGTTCTGAAGAGAGGAGGGAAGGAGTGAAGAGGAGTTCTAATGGAGACATTGCACCCGGCTCCCGACACCGGAGAAGTTTCTCATTGGACAGCTCCATAGGAAATTTTCATATTGGAGATGAATCGCCTAAGCTTCCTCCTTTGCAAAACCGAGTTGGTCAACACTCACCTAGCAGTTCAATAGATGGTAAGACATCTGAAGCAAGCATCGAGTTTGGAAATGGTGAATTCAGCTCAGAAGAGCTAAAGAAAATAAAGGAAAATGATAAACTTGCTGAAATTGCCATGGCTGATCCTAAGCGTGCAAAAAGGTAACAATACTCTTCTCTTTGACTGTCTTTATGTCCCTTTCTTTTTTGGGGGGAGCAGAAAACTAAGGCTGTAAAATATTTGTCTAGGATTTTGGCTAATCGTCTATCAGCTGCTCGCTCAAAAGAGCGGAAGATGCGGTACATTTCTGAATTAGAGCTCAAAGTCCAAACACTTCAGACAGAGACAACCACATTGTCTACTCAGTTTACCAAATTACAGGTGCGTACGTTCTGAATTGAGCCAATATTCCCTTTTCTTCAGGTTTTCAATTATATTTTATTGTGAT
The DNA here is from genome assembly GCA_026413185.1 of Pueraria montana var. lobata. Taxonomy (NCBI): domain Eukaryota; kingdom Viridiplantae; phylum Streptophyta; class Magnoliopsida; order Fabales; family Fabaceae; genus Pueraria; species Pueraria montana. The sequence continues at coordinate 1,389,885 of CM048646.1, read as the reverse complement.
GAATAATGTTTGCTTCTATCATTCATTTATCCTTATTTCTTTTCTCTCTTTTGTTGTGGTTGTCTACAGATGGATAATTCAGAACTTAAAAGTGAGAATAATGAGTACAAATTGAGGATTCAAGCCTTGGAACAGCAGTCCCAACTGAAAGATGGTATGGATATACATTTTTCTTCTACTTTATGTATTAGCTCAAATCTGCTTTAGCTTGTTCCACCCTATAAAGTGTGAACTTTGTCAATTTTATACAGAAATAACTTGTATTTATGATCTGGTTCAATGATGTCTGATTTTCTTTAAGTAAATGGATTTTATGTGTGATAACAAGGTTTACTATATGACATTTTTTGAATGTGTATAGACAAACTAATCAAACTTGTGCTGGTTCTCATCATCTAAATGGCTGATGTTAATTAACTAAAACTCGAGTGACTTTCTATCCAATTATGTTTGAGATCTCTGCACAACTGCACCTTTGAAATCTACCTGTCTGGTCTAGGAATTTGATTTCATCTTGACAAATGCTTGTAATTTGGAACCCAAGTACATTTGCACTGGTAGCACATCTTTCTGAAGTTCTTGTTTGCATGTCATGGCCTCTTTAAAACTGCATATGAAAAAATGTGAGTGTAATTTTCTTACGTAGATGGTGTCACTTAAACGCCCTTAATGCCAAAATAGAAAGAAAAAGAGAGAAAACGAGTCTGGGAAGTGAACTCTGATAGTCAAGGTTCAAAGGTTCTTTTTCTTGTATATGCTAAAATAATAGAACTATTTATATTTGATGTTTTGATACTTAATAGAAAATAGTCAAAAACTACACTAATCATCATTACTACCACAAAACTTCTGTCGTCTTTATGCCTTTATCAGCTGTGACTTCTTTACTTGATGTTTCATTATTAATGCAATTATACGCTGTAAACTTGTATCTCCAAGACCAAGACATTGGCTATGTTTTTAGCAGCTTGAACTCGTAACTCGGAATATGTATCTCCATTTCATCATTCTCTCCCTTCTTAAAATGCACTGTACTGCCTTGTTTTTGTGCTGGAGATGAATACTTTAGCTGTGCAAACAATCATTTGTGTGCTTATTTTGGCAGCTCTGAATGAGACCTTGGATGCTGAAGTGCGGCGTTTAAGACGCACAGTTGCAGAACTTGGTGGAGAGTCCCTCCTCTCAAGTCGCATGGCTCAACAGCTTGCTATTAGCCAACAAATGTTCCAGTTACAGCACCAGCAGCACCCTAACCAGCTTAGACATGTTCAACTGCACAATAGCCATTCCCAGGAGCAGACACAGACTCAGTCACAGCACCACAATGGCAAAGCTACTGCCTACTGATTACATTGATTGTACATAAGCACTCTACTACTATGTATGCTCAATGTCTGTGATATGAATCAGAATAGGATTTTGCATGACCAAGCTCAAGTGAAAAAAGACTCGATTCTAAGTGACGACCCATTAACAAAAGAAAAGTTCAAAAGAAACAAGAGGCAAAAGGAGTCCATGTGAATGCAATTCTTATCTAATAAGGTTGTGGTTCGACTTGTGCAAGCCCCAGGATGTGATTATATGAAGACTCAAAATAAAGTGTAGAATTGTTTATTTTATTGCCCAAGGTTTTTAGTTATTATTTGTAAATCTAATGATTTGAGATAGATTTCATTAGGATTTATGATTGATTTTATTAAGATTTGTTTTAATTTATTTTTTAAAATTTGTTTCTTCTATTAAGACGAGGATTCTATCATTAGGATTTACTATTATTAGGATTTGTTTCTTATTATTAGGATTTATTTTCTATTTTTTTTTATGTTTTCCTATATATAGCAGTTTGAATTTGAATGAAATATGACTGTATGAGTTTCTCTAATTGTTAGAGATTTTTTTTGGCTCTGCAACAAATAATTTTATGATTTTATAAGGCAATTTGAGACTTATCAAAATCTTATGAATTATTATTCACTTATTTATATTTTAAGTGTGATGTCAATATTTTCTATTGAAAAAATGAAACCTATTTTCTAAACTTGAATTTTTCAAGTTGATTCTTGTTTTCGTATTTGTATCAGCTTGCCTGTATAAGTCCATTCATTTTTTAATTTACTTTTTAGTTTTTTCTTTCTCAATCTTTCAACCATCTATATTCGGAACGAGTTTTCATCCTACTCGATCTTGTGCTTGTCATCCTTACCCTCTTGAATGGGCAATAATTTAGCATAACTACAGGCGAGCTATTTCAGTTAGCTTATAATTTTTTGGTTTAAATATTTTTTTAGGCCTTGTAATTTAGTATTTTTTTGCTTTTTGTTCTTACAAAATTATTTTTTTGGTTTTAGTCCTTATAAATTATGTTTATTTTATTTTTTGTCCTTAAAGTCGTTTAGATAACATTTTGAATAGTGAAAAAAGTGTTATCTAAACCGCTATAAGGACGAAAAATAAAACAAACATAATTTGCAAGGACTAAAACCAAAAAAATAATTTTACAAGGACGAAAAGCAAAAAAATACTAAATTGCAAGGACTAAAAATGTATTTAAACATAATTTATTTTACTAGCTAAAAAGTTTGTTTGACTGTTCGGTAAATAAATTTTTTTTAATAGCTTCTAACATTTTTTGAACTGTTACTTGAAGTAGCGTCTTTTCAAACGCTAGCTTCTATCTTCTAGCTTTTTATATTTTATTCCCTTTTTATCCTTAAAGAATTTATTAAATTTCATTATTATCCTTTTTAAATAAAACATGTTTTTATTATTTTAACCATTGTACTATTAATTTTCATTTTAAGCATTTTACTATTTATAATATTTAATTTATTATTTTAACATTATACTTCATGAATTTGACAATGATAAATGTTATATTTATTTTATTTTCTATTATTTTTTAAATAATTTTATATTAGATTATTTATTTTAATTATTACGCTAATTAACATGATAAAAGTATAAAGTCTATGTAAGTGCATGTTTTTTACTTTATTTTAATCTTGATTAAAAATATTTTAAGATATAATATAAAATTAATCGCGGAATACTTAATATGAAAAAATGTAATAATTAAAACTAAAAATGCAATGAAAATAATTTATCTATAAAAATTGCAAGAGTTTAAAATTACTTGAAAAACTAAAATTATAACACCTCAAAATATATTTTTATCCATAAAATAATATTGAAATCTATATAAAAATATCATATAAATATGTCTATTTTTGTCATTTTACATTTTTTAGCTACTTCAACTGGTAGTTTTACCGAATACTTATTATTTAATAAGTTAACTTAACAGTTTTTAGCTACTAGCTAGTTTTTCAGCTTCCAGCTAGCTTTTCAGCTAGTTTTGCCAAACATAGCCTATATATACAAGTACTTATCATCGTACATCATTATCTACATCGCGTCCACCTAACAAATGGTTGTTTTTGTTTTACAAATAGTTAATTACTATTAGACACTTAAATAACCTTATAACATTATTAACCACTTGTAAGATAAAATTAATCACCATTAGACATGTTAATAACCACAAGACACTATTTATGGATAATTGATTCAATAATGTTCATCTACTCTTAACCAACAAATGAATATTAGGAAAAAATCATATTAGGAGTTTTAGGAAACTAGTTACAGAAATTGATAAGAGAAATTTTAGGAAAAATAAAAGAACCAGATGCATATTAGGAGAGTGAACTACACCACTTTATGAGAGAAATGTATTCAAATGAGAGTGAATGTGAGAGAGAGTAGAGCAATGAGAGCACATATAGACTTATTCATTTATATATAGAGAGAGAGAGGAGAGATCCACTTACTTAAAGAGTAAGTCTAAGACTTACTCTTGATCCTCACTGTTCATTTTTTTGAAATCTAATGGTTGTAATGAGTAACTAATCTTAACCATTAGATTTCAAGAAAATAAATGGTGAGGATGAAAAGTAAGTCTAGACCTATTCTTGGAGTAAGTGGATCCCTCTATATATATATAAGGAGATTTTACCCATGACAAATCCTATCCGTAAAAATATAAGCATAAGAAAAAAAAGTAAATATAATATGTAATTTTTTTTGTACAGTAGTGAAAATAAAAAAAGGGGACAAAACTAGGGAGGAGAGAACCCATTAAAGGTGGCCCAGTCAGATTCTCCGACAGAGATTAGTCATTGATAAAGTCAATAAATACTTGATACCAATAACATAGTAAAAGAATAAATAAAATTATAAACGCCTATCTAAATGGGTTAGGATCTTCTCCATTTCTTTTTCTCTCAATTTCTTCCATTACCAAGCTTTTAACAAAATAAATATTAATCTTCATAAAGTGTGAATCATCTCCATTTTATTTATTTATCAAAAACCATATAAAATGAAAGAAATGGAGGAAATGGAGAGAAAAAGAAATGGAGAGGATCCTAACCCTATCTAAATGCACCCATCCTCCAACTCCAAGCGTAAGAACTAGAGTCCATCATCCGATCAAATATTCCACGAGGATATTTTCTTTGACCAATTCAACTTTGCTGGTATTTTTTTTTATTTGGTTTACATTAAGGATATTTTTTAATTGATAGTCAAAGATTAATTTTTTTCGAAATGAGTTTTATCTTTTTTAATATTTTTTTTTTCATATACATGATTAAGAACTTCAATTATCTATCAATTGTGTTAGAACCTTGCAGGCACTTTGCAAGAAATTTTTATTTCTAACAAATGATATGAATTTTATTAAATATTTCAATTTTTGTTTTCTTAATTACTTTTTTAACGACTGCTAGCATAGTTATAAAAACCGGACCGGACTGGCCGGTTGGACCGGTTGGACAGGGAACCGGTGGCCTGACCGGTCCGGTTCGGCTATCGGACCGGATATGTCATCGATCCGGATCGACCCGATTTGACCCGGATCAGCCCGGTTTGACCCGGTCGGGTTTGGTAGAAAATCGGTGACCCGGACCCGGTTGACCCGGGGTTGAACCGGTTCTGCTATTTTTTTTTTTTACAATTCTTGTAAACAATATAGTTATTTGGAATTCTTTCCATAGTACCATTTGAAATCCATGACAAAAGTTAATTGCTAAATAGTATAATATAATATAATAATATGCTCCTATAACATTTTAATTAAATTGTTCATAGCTAATTGCTTAATAGTATATAATAATATGTTCCTATAATATTATTTTGATGTTGACAATAATATATAATAGCTAATTATTATTATCTTGATCTTGATATGATTTAATATTTATGTGTTTTATACATCTTCATCATACTTGCTCATGGTCTTCCGACAACTTTTATTCTTAGCCGTGAAAAATAACAAGAATTTCTTTAGTATTTTAATGATAATATCCAATATAATAATTTATAGTAATAAATGATTATGTAATATTTATAGTTTGATCATGATTGATTTTAATTTTAGAGTATGAATTATGGATTGATCACATTTTGTTAGCTATATTATATATATTTTTAATTTTTTTATTATATACCGGGTCAAACCGGATCAATTAGTAATCCACCGATTCAACCACTGACCCATCAATCCAGTATCTCGACCGGATCGATTACCTATCTGATTTTCACAAGACTGACTGCTAGTGCTAACCAGTATACCGAAGCATTTGGTACAAAAAGCTGACGAAGGAAACCAGACCAATCACGAAGCTGGACGACCATTTATGGGTGGTTACAACTTAAAATATTATTTCTTCTTTCTTTTAAAAGTGTTTTTTAAATCGTGGTACAAGAATAAAAAATGTAATTAATATTTTCATTTTTATTTACCTTTTTTTTATCTCATTGTTAATTCTTTTTTGTCATGTATTATTATTTTTTATTTCTCTCTTCTTAGTTTTACAATAAATGTGTAAAATAATTAAAAATTCAGTGAAAACAATTGTATAATTGATGAAATAATAGTTAAAATTGTCTTCTTCTTCTTCTTTTTGTAAAAAAAAAAAATTGACACTTAAAAAGAATAAAAATAGTATTATACTTTTCAATAAAGTGATCAGCTAAGAATTCATAAAATTCGTTGTTGTACTAAAGAACATTTTTCTTTATGATACTTAAGGACACGTCTAAAGTTTTAATTTACACAAAGAATAAGATTTATTAAATAATTTTAACTATAAAGAAATATAAGTTTATTTAAATGTATTTTCCTTTTAATCTATCAACGCTATCTTATTTCACTTAATAAAAATATTTAAAAACAAATATAAAGTTAGAAAAGAATTAATTTCTGCTTGTCTTATTTCACGTATGTTTATTTCCGCTTGATTTTACAAAAAAAATCAACTAATTTAAATTTGTTTAACATGTTTTATTTAAACATTGAAAAAAATCAAAATCTAAAAAAGTTAATTTTTTAATTATTTTGATAAGTTACCTTAAGTAATATCTAAAAATTATAATTCCAATTATCTTTTAGAATAAAAAGGAACTTTTTATAATCATAAATCATAACCACACTTGACTAAAAACAGAGAAATTAAAAATACATTTTTTTCCTTTTGTATTTATTGAGAAATTGCATGTGATCTCATTCATTAAAATAAATTTTGGTAATTTACAGACACTTGACCAAGACGTGCAGAACATACTTCTCGAATTGAGAGTGCAGAGAATGGAGACGCAAATAATAGAACTGACGGCCAATAAACCTCCATGCATAGTGCACAGTTGCATACATAAATCATTATCAACTGATACAAAAATAACATAAACTTTCGCTCGTACAAAGAGACCCCACTATTTTAAATACTCTAATAATATATTTCATTTTTTTTTTCTATCATATTATAAATCCTATCATATTTATATATTTTTTTTTCTTTTTTTCACTAAATATTACATAATATTATAGGTGTACACCAAACATTTTTCTGGTACAAATAATACTACAATAGAAGTGAGTGATAGTCAATGTACCTACGTGTGCTACGTTGTTGGTTTCTTTGCCACTAGGTAAAGATCACTTTTCTTGTGCATCGTTATTCCTGGTTTCACTTGCGTGTCCAACATTTCTTCCTCGTCAAACCCTGTAGCCACTTCCCAATCAAATCTGTGGACGAGATTCGCAAGTGAAAGCTCAACGTTCACGATTCCCATGTGCTTCGCGGGACACATTCTCCGTCCAGATCCAAACGGGATTACCTCAAACTCCTTCCCCTTTAACTCCATCGAACTCCCAAGGAACCTTTCGGGACGAAATTCCTCGGGATTTTCCCAATTCTCAGGGTCCCTTGCTATGGCCCATGAATTAACATACACTATAGTTTTCGGTTGAATTTCGTACCCTTCTATGTTGCACGTTTCCATCGTTTCCCTTGGCAAGAGTAGTGGGGAAGGTGGGAACAGTCTCAATGTCTCCTTCACCACCGCCTTAAGATAAGGAAACCTTTCAACATCGTCTTCGTTTATAAAATCTTTGTCCCCAAATAAATTTCTCACTTCTCCTTGAACCTTGCTCATCACATTGGGATTCTTCAACAGTGCAGCCATTGCCCAAACTATTGTCGCTGAACTCGGATCTGTTCCTGCTATAAAGATGTTCTGCATGTACATATTATTTTGACTATGTTATCAGTTAATATAAGATTTTTAACACAAGTGTACTCCTTCATTTTAAGAAAAACATAAGTAAAATAGTTTTTCAATAGAAAATCACAAGTAAAATTTGATATTTTTTGTATTTTATTTTCTTTAATTTCATAAATATTTAAACTCACTGATTCTAATTTTTTATAATCTGTACCTACTGAGGATCCTGATACATCACGGGATCTAACAACAACCACAGTACAATCTTAAAATTTAGACAATAAAGCCCAACTTGACGAAAAAACTAGCTTAATTATCAAGTTGAGAATTTTTCTCCACTTATATGTATATTATTTTAGCTTAGAAATAAAGGTGAGATATCCAAAATTATACATAAAACAATTTATGTAAAGAAAGAGAAGAATGCTTGGATTAGGAAAAAGTCTAGTAATTTACCATGAGCACGGCTTTTATGTGGTCGAGAGTGAGATGAAACGAGAACGAACGATTATCAAGTAGCTGCAGAAAGATATCAATAATATCTTGCACTTCTTTGTCATTATCTTTTTTACCACTCTTGGCCGAATCCATGTGGTCATAGATGACTCGTTCGTAGAAAGCATCCAACTCCTTGAACGTTTTATCAAGCCGCGACAGAGTTCCCGTGAGTCTATCAACCCATCCCCCTATAAACGGAAAATAGTCCGAAAAGAAAAACTCCGCCAGCAACGCTTGCGCCTCGTTGAGCAGAACCTGCAACCTGCACCTCCGGTTTCCCACCTCAAGTTCAACTTCTTCTTCGTAGTACTCACAACCGTACTTTTTCCCTAACGCGATTCTGCATATCAAGGAGTTCGTGAACGACATCAGCGTTTCGGTCAAGTTCACGACAGTACCCGAAGCTTCGTGTTGCGACAGTTTCCGAAGCATTTGCGCAACCTCTTGTTCGCGAATTGGACGGAAGGACTGAACGCGTTGCGCGCTGAAGAGGTGAATGATGCAGAGTTTCTTCATTTCTCTCCAGCATGGGCCGTACGGCGCGAAGCCCAGGTCCAAGCCGTTGTAAGAGAGCTTTCTCGGGCCCACGAAGGGGGGCCTAGATGCGAAGCTGAGGTCGTGGGTTTTCAATATTTCTTTGGCGACTTTCGCTGACGAAACGACGACGGTTTGTACGGCGCCGATGCGAAACGACATGAGAGGACCGTAGAGTTTGGCGAGTTGCCATAGGCAGCGATGTGGGGATGAGTTATGGAGGTGGTGAAGGTTGCCAATGATAGGAAGACGTGGAGGACCAGGTGGAAGAGGTGGTGCTCTTGGAGTGTTTGTTTTTTGTGTGTGGATTATGAAGAGAATGAAGATGACTATAGATAGCAGAGAAAGAAGAACAAGGACACCCATTATGTACACATACAATACAATACAATACAATACAACTTGCACCATATATTCCAAATTTATACACCAAGTTAGATTATTCCTTTCAGACTGAAATATTAGGGGAAAAAAAACTTAATTATGATTGTCTGAAAATTTAGTAAATCTTTACTAATTTTATCTCACCTAATCGAGTTAAAAGTACTTGAAGTTTAGATTTGACTTATGGAAAAAAAAAAAAAAATTGGATCCTCTCCATCAACTTTCTCTCTTCAACCCTCTCCATCAACAATAATAACCTTTGGATTAATCTCACGGTTGAGATATAAAAGCTGAAAAAAGTATAAAAATACAATAGACATTACATGCAATTTTTTCATATAACTTATAGTAGAACAAATAAAGCATGTTCAACCCAAAAGTATAACTTCAAATCATAGATAGATATTTAAACAAAATTATTTAACAAATAATAAACTATTAATTAATATATATTATAATTTTTATATAAATAATATAAAATTATATTGACAAATAATTTTATTAATATTGAACATTGATATATACTATTAATTATAATTGTTAATTAGTCTAAACTCATAGTTTATTATAACAATATAATTTTGTATCAAACTAAAGTCCATATGTGTGAAAGTATGTCTAAGCATTAATAATTTTAAATTGTTATATTTTATTACTATTTAATGAAAGGTAACTATCTTAAACAATTTAAATATATAGATATAATTAATGACACCAATAAACCAAAATTGCAAGCTATATTTAGTTACGAGGTTTAAATATGTTTTAGGTAGGGATGGTAAAACAGGCTGACCCGGTCCATTTTGGCCTGCCCCGCTTGTGGCCGCCAAAAACGGGCCAGGCCGGGCTGGCCCGTCATATTGAGGACCGGCTAGACAGCCTGGCCCGCCAGAATTGATTTTTTTTTTAAGTTTTTTTATTTATTGCAAATAAGACATAAATAAAATGATCTTGCATCACTTGTATCATAAAATGTCAGTATAGAGCGTTTTTGTTACTGTGAAGTGTGGACACAATTAAAAATAATTGCAATATTGTTTCATTTTCTTCAATAAATCACAAACTAATAGTCTTTCAACACCACAAGTTCAATAACATCATAAAAAGGCTTAAATATTGTTCCATTTCATTCAAAAGTTCAACACCACAAACTAATAGTCTTTCAAAAGTACACCACAAAATGTTAATAGTCCCTAATAACTTATGTTATTTTAGATATATTAATTAAAAAAAAAAAGTAGTGGCGGGCCGCCCCGCCCCGCCCCGCCCATGGCCTAGTGGATTGGCGGGCTAGGCAGGACGCGCCAAAACGGGCAGGTGGGCTGCAGACCCCACTCTGCCCCGCCAAATTTGTGGTGGGCTGGGGGGCCGGCCCGCCTGGCCCGGCCCACTTTACCATCCCTAGTTTTAGATTCCTGATAAATTAGTAAATTTTGTTTTTTGTCTCTAATAAATTTTTTCTTTATGTTGAGTCTCTAATAAAACAAAAAATTTGTTTTTTATCTTTGTTATTTTGTTTTAGTCCTTCTAATATATCTATTTTGTATGAGTCCTAAAAATATTTTGTTCATTTTGTTTTAGTCCCTTTGAAAAATATTTGATAGAGACTTATAACAAATGATCTACATATTTTAGGGACAAAAATGAAAAAATAGATATATTAGAAGGACTAAAACAAAATAACAAGGACCAAAATTTGTTTTATTTGGGACTTAACACAAAGAAAAAATTTATTAGGGACCCAAAATAAAATTTGTTAATTTTTCAGGGACCTAAAACATATATAAGCCTTAATTATGATTATATGTTTGAAAACATTACATTCACACCTCTTCAAATCTTACACTAACATCTCCTATAAGAGAGGTGAATGTAATGGTTAAAAAAAATGGGTGCTTATATAATTACACGATTTCCTTTTCTCATGCATATGTTAGCTAAACCCACACACGCATATATTTGTGTGTGTGTGTGTGTGTGTGTGTTAAATTAGAATATTTTCAAAAAGAAAAATTGCTTTGTAGTTATAACTATTTCACATTTACTTCTAATTTAGTTATTATGAATATCTAAGATTGTTATGATAATCATTTTGGATCTATTTCTTGTTTGATTATTACAAAGACCTATTCTAAATATTTTTTTCTTAAAAATAATATGGTTATTTTTTTATTATAAATAATTATTTTTCATTCATTTAAATTTGTTGTTTTAGTATTTGAAAGGAGTAAAATAAATATTTTTAAAGTTATCTTAATTTTTCACATTTAATTAGAGATAATCGTTTTTATGATGGGCGTCATAGGATTTTAATATCTTCCCTACGTGTAGTCAACTCTTGAACCTAAAATTTAGGTTTCAAAGATCATTTTTTTAAATGTTTTTTCTTAATAAACCTTGGTGGCGACTATCTATATTTAATTTTTTAATTTTTGTTGTTGTTATGTCGTTACCCTAGTTGCAACAATATGAAAGGAACATAAGAAAAATGAACGAAAATAATTGGAAAATGGATTTACAAGAATAATTAATAGATGTTACTTATTGATTAAAATTTATTTATTACAATTATGCATGCATATCATTTCATGTAACAACCCTTTTCTTGAAGATTCTTGTAACAAATTATTTTTTGTTTTGACACTCTTGCAAGCAAGAATTCACCACATAGGCCGCAAGACCACGAACATCTGACAAGTAAAGTTAATTATCAAAAAATGAAAAAACATAATTAAATAAATTATAAAAAATAATTATATATAAAACCTTAAAAAGAGGTTAATGTTATAAGAGAATAAATACCATTGTCGACATTAATGGACTTGATTAAGCCACAACCACTGATGCAATCGTCGGCAACAGTAATGGACATTTTATGACAATTTGCACTGCAATCTTTAACACATTTTAGATACAACTGTGCAATTGGTGCTAAAGGTGCACATTGTATTTTACATGCGGTTACACAACTAATTCCTTTAGGCTCACTATTTGACTCAACTTGCACAAAGGTAGGATCAGCTTGTGCGAAACCCAACATAGTTATGATCATAATCACAACTCCAATAGTTTTCATCTTATTCTTTGCCTTAACTCTTCTCTAAGTTTTTACAAACTATTTCAGAATTGTTGGGATGTTTCAAGAAAAATAAGCATAAATTTATAGGCACAAACAATGCATGTAGGAGTGATAAGGTGATTTGATGGTTGAGGGAGGGGCATAAGGGTTGGAGTGATAAGGAGGTCATGGGTTCGAATTCTCCCACTAACATAATTAACATACTAATTAATTACTAACATTTGTCTATAAAAAAAAGGCTTAAATATAATTTTGGTCTCCCTATTTTGGCAAATTCGTAATTTTGGTTCCTTTATTTTGGCAAATTCGTAATTTTGGTTTTCTTATTTTAAAATAGAGACATTTGACCTCGTTATTTCAAAAAATTTGTAATTTTGGTTCAATACTCAATTTTACCTACATTTATTTCTTTTATATCTAACATTTTAATTAATTAAATCACTTCTTGATAATATCTTGATGCGTAAAAATGTGTTTGCAAAGGGCAAGCGTACCCTACGCAGTAGTTATAGTGGACTCTAAGAGTCCGGATATCGAACTCAAAGGACCAGTTGTGTTCCCAAACAATCAATTTTGTAATGGTTAAACAATTCAATCAGGAATCAAATTTGGGAGAAAATAGAGTTCAATTGTTCAGTTCTTAAAAGTAAGGATTAAGACAAGAAGATTAATGTGAAACAATAAGAATGAAACGCCAAGGATTATGATTTTGCATGCATCCCTTTTTCCCTCATCTTGATCTCATTGAATGCTCTAATTAAGTTAATTGCCAGTCCTCTTTAAATTCATTAGTAAACAATTGATCGTAGCTTACTACTGCTGTTTTCCCTAATTCAATTCCCAATTGGTCATAGGTGAATTAAATTAGGGTAAACGATAATACTCAGAGAGGTTGATTAATAGAGTTAATCCACTGGAATTTCACACAATTAGTTTGATCATGCAAATCATATGAATTCAATCACTTTACAGTTCTGTCAGTCCTAGGCAATTGATCATAGACAAGGGACTGACTAATATTTAGAGTGATCAGTTCTAATAGCAAACAAAATAGTAAAGAGATTCAACAACTAGAAACATTGAGACATTCATTGATAATCAAAGATGGGGTACAAGAGACGCAGCTACATCATAATCCTAGGCTTGGAGGACTTGCCACTCATGTTCATGAACAAACCAGAAAACCTCATAGAAAACATAAAGATTACAAAGGGATTAGAAATTTTACAAGTAGTACTCCCAATGACGATCTCTACATCTTACAGCAATCGAACTCTCTCACACGTTCTCTATCTCAATCAGAACCCTCAGTATTCAGAAACAGAGCAAAACCATCCAAAAAGAAGGTTTTCAACACTTATTTATAAAGTTTTAAACTGTTGACGCGGCTCACTACGGCCGTGCTGATCAGATGACCACGGCCGTGGTCCTTGCATAGTCTGGAGGTCCAATCTGCGCGTATTACGAGCACGGCCGTGGTAAATTAACCACGACTGTGCTCGAAAAATTGACGCTGATGCAAAACTTTCAGTGATTCCTGCTTGGCTGTGGTTATTTCACCATGGCTGTGGTGACTTAGCACGGCCGTGCTGAGTCTACCACGGCCGTGGTATTCCAGAGAAAGGCAACTTCCTTCAATTTATTTATTTTTAAGCTCTTTTCTTCAAGAAATCCTTGAATTGCCTGTCTTGCACAAACTAGCAACAAACCGTGAGTTCTGCCAACAAACTAAGCTCAAATCATATGTAAATGGTATCCAAACTGAGATAAAAATACAGTCAAAATCCGGTTTATCAAATCTCCCCACACTTGAGCATTGCTTGCCCTCAAGCAATTATTCTGAGTTAGATATCAAAATTGATTCTCCCTAGCCAAGAACTTGTAACAAAATTCCCAATTTATTTCTGACAAGAGCAAATATAACAGAATGCAGCAGGTTTCCTCTCGGGGTCTCTTAGGCCTAAACCTACACAAAAATTGATTTCCCAGGAGCCATGGTTCACTCATCTCTCCTTCTCTCAGTGTTTCAGGGTCAATAGAAAAACTCTCCAATCATATTCAAATGAACATATTCACCAATATATGCATCGATCAACTCAACTCAATTGGACTTTTTACAATCAGAACAGATGAGGCATGATAAGGTGTAATGGGGCTAGGATTTCAATGATGGGCAGATATTGAAAGAAAAATGTTAGCAATGGGCTTTACAATCAATTTATGCTCAGTGATCCAAAATCAAGAAGAGGCCAATGTTTATTTTTCTTTTTTCTTTTTTTTTTCAGCTCTCACTTCTTCTTTCTCCCTTTTTTTTTTTTGAAGGCCTTGACCTTGATTTATCCATTGTATGGGAGAGGAAGTGAGACATACTGAGTCTTTTTTTGTTTCAGAATATCCTTCATTACATTGGTTTTCTCCTGTCTTTCAGACCACCAAGCATATTGTACAAAGACTAACATAACAGGGTGACCAAAATAAAAATAAAAATTCATAAGGCTCAAAACAGTCAACTAAGTGGGATTGAATCACAAATTCTGCATCTAGAAAAATGCCTAAACAATGCCTTAACAGTTTCAGAAAGTCAAAAGTCAATCAAGGATATGTATGTCAGCATAGAAAATAAAACATGTCACCTGAATTGATTCCATATGATATTGAAAGACTTAAGGCTCAAATCTCTCATCTCTATGTTCAAGCTCAAGGGAAATAATCTATTCATCCAGTTTTAGTGCCAGTGTTTCCCCTTTAGTGACCCTGCTGCTATCTGATTTTTTTTATTTTTTTTTAGAGGGAAATTCTGCAACACAACTCTACAACTATTGAGGATCTAAAATCCATATCAGAACACAAAAGTAACATAACCACACAATGTCTCAAGAATGGGAAAAACAATCGTGACTCCCTTCCCCACACTTAATATATGCAGTGTCCTCAATGCATCCAAAATAGAAATGAAAATAGGAAACAATGTATGGAAAATGAAAGAACTAGTAGAGTACGGTGCCGTAAACAAAACAGACTGACAGAACAAAATAAAAGAAAAAGAAAACAAAACCTAAGGAAATAGAAAAGCTCCTCAAGAAGGAGGAGGATCTGGGAAGAGACGATCCTGAAGTTGCCTAAAAAAATCCATCTGAGCAGTGAATTGGTCAGCTATCATCTGCTACTGTGTCTCAAATCGGGTGTCCTGATCATCCAACCTCCGCGTCACCCTAGTCTCCAAATCATCCAATCTCTGGAGGATCTGGCTCATGTCGAATGTGGGCGGTGGAGATGATGCCCGATGCTGCTCTGTCGGCTTCTCCTCCATGACAAACGGCTGCTCTGGCTACTCTGCCATGCTTGGCTCCTGGGCCTAGGTCTCTGGCTCATCCTGATGTGGATCAGGCTGCTCAACAAGGAAGAACTGTTGGCCCTGGCGTCGAAGGATCCCCAAAGAAACCAGAGTGGATCTGTCAATGTAAGAAATAGCTGTGCCATCCTGGGCTGCCTCCATGAAGCCAAAGTGAGTAGCCAGCCTGGTAATGAATGATCCAACTGCAATGTGGCCAGTCTGGCTCTGAGAAACTCGTAATCCGATGGTGCGGCAGTGTCTGATAAAGAGGAGGCCGACATTACATCGCCTTCCCCTAACCATGCACCATAAGGGGAAGAGGTCCTTCCCAGTAATCGTGCCCGTGCTCTCCTTGCGGCCATGGAGGGTCCCAGATAACCACCGATGGCACACCCGAAGTGCTGGGTCTCTGATGCCGCTGGCCTTTGAGGTGCCAGGGATGAAGCGGGCCTGTCCTGTAATCTCTCTCCAGAAGGTTGCTGGTCTGTAAGTCTTCAGGTGCCATCTCAAAGCACCCCTATACTCATCTGTCAGGATGGACTCCGGTGTCTCGAAACCCAAGACGACGTTGAAAGTTGCCAACGTCATCTTTCGGACCTGTCCCATCATGAAAAAGGAGACCATGTGCGGAAGGGCTGGGTCATCTATCTGTGTCACCTCCTCATCCTCCATGTCGTCCTCATCCGCCTCCTGCTCTGGTGCAGGTCGGGGTGCAGGGTCCCACTCCTAGCAAGTGGAGATGAAGTCAATAGTGGGACGTCTGTATGCCTGCTCTGTGATGCCCACTATCCTCTCCCATCCCACAGCTGTGAGGTATGCCATGACCCGTTGCAGTAGACCATGCTCCTCTAGAAGTACTGTGTCTAGGGCTCTGGTGGGATGATAGTCAAAGGTCCTAAGCACTGTGTACCGGTCCATGTGCTCTGGTGGTACGGGAGTATCATAATGCACAGGCTGAGCCCCAGGGTGGCGTCGAGGTGGTGGGTTAGGTGGTGATGATGTGGATCATGTGGAAGATGCTGCACCCTGTGGTGGCTGAGCCTGTGTGGTCCGAGCACGTTTCCCACGAGTACGAGATGGGCCGTCACCTGTCATAACTGCACATAAGGAGCATAATCCAAAAAATGAAACAGTATGGGTTAGAGCCACAACAAGAAAAGAATGGCTACTGTGTGGCTGACCACGGCTGTGGTAAGCATGACCACGGCTGTGGTTCACATGACCACGGCCGTGGTTCACACGACCACGGCTGTGGTTCCCATGACCACGGCTGTGGTTCAAACGACCACAGCTGTGTTAAAATTTACCACGGCCGTGGTGATTGGCAGAAACTTTTTTATTTTATTTTTTTATAATAAATTAATACGTTTAAGAAAAAAAACAAAAAGAAAAAGGAAATAACATATAATCAATGAAAATGCATGCTGACAAATCATAAAAAGCTTACTCTAATGCTAGGGTTGCCAACGATAGGGGAAACAGAACAAAGAAAACAGGAGAGAACCACGGGTGGTGGTAACTGACCACCCCCGTGGCTATATATAGCAATGTGCGGACCACGGCCGTGGTAACTTGACCACGGCCGTGGTGAGCATCTGGTCTTTTTTTACTAGAGAATTTACCACGGCTGTGGTGAGTGTTACCACGGCTGTCCAGATTCACCACGGCCGTTCTGGGTTTACCACGACCGTGGTCGTATATGACGCTGTTGGGAAAATCTAGGAGCAGAGCTATGGTCAGTTAATAACACTGCTTGTCTTCTACCACCACGGCCGTGCTCAACTTAACACGGCCGTGGTCCCCACATGCGAGAACAACAAAAATAAAACAGTTCCTAAGCTCTAGAATGCAAAATAAAATAATTAAAAGGATACAGTGGGTTCATGAACCCACTCTTTTCAAGTTGCCTCCTGAGCAGCGCTTGTTTAACGTCCCGAGCCTGACGGGTGAAAAGGAAATCAACCTCCCTCAAACAAGGTGGTATTCCCTTCTTGCAGTAAACCTTCAGCATGCCCATCCACTCTATAGCCAGGAGCTTCCTTCCCCACACTTGGGTGAAGCTCAGTATCAATCATCTCCACCTTGTCAATGGCTTGCACAAAATTACAAGAAGCGGAAGAGGAGGAGCTTTTTGCAGTATCATACACTTTAATCACTTCCTCCTCATCACCTAGCCTCAAAGTTAATCTCCCTTTTCTGACCTCAATCACGGCATCTCCTGTGTTGAGGAAGGGTCGTCCCAAAATAATTGGGATTTCCTCATCCTCCTCAATGTCCAGAATAACAAAGTCAGCAGGGAAAATAAATTTCCCAACCTTAACCAATAAGTTCTCCACTATTCCTCGCAGATAGGTGAGAGTCCTGTCTGCAAGCAAAATAGAGATGTCAGTGGGTTGGGGTTCTTGTAACCCCAACTTCTTATAAACAGAATAAGGCATTAGATTAATGCTAGCACCCAAATCACATAATGCTCTATCAAATTGCAAATTGCCAATAGTACAAGGAATTGAAAAACTCCCGGGATCCTTAAGCTTAGGAGGCAATTTCTTTAAAATCACAGCAGAGCATTCTTCGTTGAGGCCAATTATAGCAAAGTCCGCCAGCTTTCCTTTATTTGAAAGAATTTCTTTTAAATACTTGGCGTACTTTGGCATTTGAGCAATTGCCTCCGCGAAGGGGATATTAATATGCAAACCTTTCAGCATATCTACAAATCTAGCAAAATACCTATCCTCACTCTTGTCTTTCAACCTTTGGGGGAAAGGAACACTTACATGAGGAGGTGTCAGTACCTCCTTTTCCTTCTTCTTCTGCTCCTCTTTAGCCTTCTTGTTCCTAGTCATCACAACATTCGCCTCCTCCTTCTTAGGATTAGTTTCAGTTTGAGAAGGAAGGGTACCAGGAGCTCTCTGGGATAGCAAAGCTCGCATGCTAGAAAGCTGAGACTCCATAGTCTTCATGCGCTCATCACTCTTGGCTATATATTGCATCATGACATCCTCTAGTGATGGCATTCTCTCTTCTTGTCTTGACCTCTGATTTTGCATATGTGGAGGCCTATACACATTTTGATTCTGCTCCTGCCTGGGACCTTGGTCCCTCTGGTTTCTCCAAGAAAGATGAGGATGATCCCTCCATCCTTGGTTGAATGTGTTGGAGTAGGGATCATATTCTGCACTCTTCCCACCGGCATAATTTACCTCCTCCATAGCTTGAGCAAGTGCATTATTCACAAGGCATTCTCCTCTATGGGCTTCCCCACACTTATCACAAGTGGGTGGTGGAAGAGCTGCAGTCAGAAGTTGTACCTGTGCTTTCATCACGGTCTCCATCTGGTTAGATAACTTCTCCAGCTTCTGATCAATGCTTGAACTAGATGTTCCAGCTTCCACTTGGTTCACCGGTTTCATCAGAATACGTCTATCTGCAGTGTGGTTGTAGGCGTTGGAGGCCATTGCTTCAATGATTCTATTTGCCTCTGCTGGTGATTTAGCCATCAGGGAACCTCCACAAGCAGCGTCGAGGCTAGTCCTGTTATGGCTGGACACACCTCCATAAAAAATCTGGATGATTCTCTGCTGGCTAAACCCATGATGTAGGCAACTACGAAGTAGCTCCTGAAATCTGTCCCAGGCTTCTGACAGGCTCTCCTGCTCCCTCTGAGCAAAATTGCCTATCTCTCTCTGTATCTGGTCTGTCTTCACTACAGAATAGTACTTTCGGAGGAATTTGTTGGTGCACATCTCCCAGGTAGTGATGCTGTTGGTCGGAAGTGAGCACAACCAATTGAGAGCTTTCCCGTTGAGTGAGAATGGGAAAGCAGCCAGTCTGATATATTCAGCAGACACCCGAGGATATCTTACAGTACTGGCCATCCTCATGAATCTTCTCAGATGTTCCACTGGGTCCTCAGTAGCCAGCCCATGGAACTGGTTACTCTCTATCATCTGGAGGAAGCCATGTTTCAATTCAAAATTGACATCCCCCAGTGCTGGCAATAGGATGTTGTTAGCTACCCCAACTTGAGGAGTGAGATAGTCTAACAGAGACTGCTCCACCGGTGGGTCATTTTCTTCAGCCATTACTCTTCTTCTTTGTTCCGCTCTGTTCTTTCGGGCAAGCCTTTCAATCTCAGGTTCGTTCACAAGCTCTGACCTCTGGGATCTGGTTAGCATAAACTGTCAACACAGAAAAAGGGATCAAAACGCAACTGGCAAAAGAGAATGACTAGTTAAAATAAACAGAGTTTTTTTTTAATAAAATAAAATAAAAATTCAGAAATTAAACAAACGAAATAAAATAAAATAAAATAAATGAAAAAAATAGATAAAACAGAAAATTAAAAGGAATGAAAACTATGAACAATATGAACAAGAATTGCTTAATTTTCACAAAATAAATTATCTAGGAACTACACAACTAGTCCCCGGCAACGGCGCCAGAAACTTGATGCGTAAAAATGTGTTTGCAAAGGGCAAGCGTACCCTACGCAGTAGTTATAGTGGACTCTAAGAGTCCGGATATCGAACCCAAAGGACCAGTTGTGTTCCCAAACAATCAATTTTGTAATGGTTAAACAATTCAATCAGGAATCAAATTTGGGAGAAAATAGAGTTCAATTGTTCAGTTCTTAAAAGTAAGGATTAAGACAAGAAGATTAATGTGAAACAATAAGAATGAAACGCCAAGGATTATGATTTTGCATGCATCCCTTTTTCCCTCATCTTGATCTCATTGAATGCTCTAATTAAGTTAATTGTCAGTCCTCTTTAAATTCATTAGTAAACAATTGATCGTAGCTTACTACTGCTGTTTCCCCTAATTCAATTCCCAATTGGTCATAGGTGAATTAAATTAGGGTAAACGATAATACTCAGAGAGGTTGATTAATAGAGTTAATCCACTGGAAATTCACACAATTAGTTTGATCATGCAAATCATATGAATTCAATCACTTTACAGTTCTGTCAGTCCTAGGCAATTGATCATAGACAAGGGACTGACTAATATTTAGAGTGATCAGTTCTAATAGCAAACAAAATAGTAAAGAGATTCAACAACTAGAAACATCGAGACATTCATTGATAATCAAAGATGGGGTACAAGAGACGCAGCTACATCATAATCCTAGGCTTGGAGGACTAGCCACTCATGTTCATGAACAAACCAGAAAACCTCATAGAAAACATAAAGATTACAAAGGGATTAGAAATTTTACAAGTAGTACTCCCAATGACGATCTCTACGTCTTACAGCAATCGGACTCTCTCACACGTTCTCTATCTCAATCAGAACCCTCAGTATTCAGAAACAGAGCAAAACCATCCAAAAAGAAGGTTTTCAACACTTATTTATAAAGTTTTAAATTGTTGACGTGGCTCACCACGGCCGTGCTGATCAGATGACCACGGCCGTGGTCCTTGCATAGTCTAGAGGTCCAATCTGAGGGTATTACGAGCACGGTCGTGGTAAATTAACCACGGCTGTGCTCGGAAAATTGATGCTGATGCAAAACTTTCAGTGATTCCTGCTTGGCTGTGGTTATTTCACCATGGCTGTGGTGACTTAGCACGGTCGTGCTGAGTCTACCACGGCCGTGGTATTCCAGAGAAAGGCAACTTCCTTCAATTTATTTATTTTTAAGCTTTTTTCTTCAAGAAATCCTTGAATTGCCTGTCTTACACAAACTAGCAACAAACCGTGAGTTCTGCCAACAAATTAAGCTCAAATCATATGCAAATGGTATCCAAATTGAGATAAAAATACAGTCAAAATCCGGTTTATCATATCTTAAATGAATATGTTAGGTTTAGAGTTCAATTTGACCAAAATAAAAGAAGTAAAGCGTAGAAAAAATTGAGGATTAAATCAAAATTACAGATTTTTTTTTTGGTTACCATGTTATTGGTACGGAGTATCCACCAACTTTGTCAATGACTAATCTCTGTCGGGGAACCTGATTGGCCACCTTTAGTGGGGTTCTCCCCTCCCAATCACCTTTTTTTCATCCACAAGGCTCGAACCCAAGACATTGCTTAAGGGGACCGAGCCCAACACTACTCGGACCAACGACTTGTTGGTAAATTACAGATTTTCTAAAATAGAGGGGACCAAATGTCTCTATTTTAAATTGGAGGGACCAAAATTGCGGATTAATCAAAACAGGGGAACCAAAATTGTATTAAGAAAAAAAACACAAAATAATGCATGCAAAATAGCTTTAACTCCTCAACAAAATTGTGCATAAATTCTTTCAAAATTTTGCGTCATGTCAATTTAACTTATTTTTTTTTATCAATAATATATATATATATATATATATATATATATATATTATATGTAAAATCAATAGCCTAAACGTATATTATGAGTCATAATATCTCTTATCATAATAAATTGACTTGAATATTAACAAAAAGTAAATATATAAAATAATTATAGAAAAAACAAACTATATAATATAATATTTCTATGAATTGCATCAATTTAAGATTTCAATAATATAGAAAATAGTTAAATTAATCAATGTATGGGTAAAAAGGAATAATGAAAAATATAATCTAACAAAATAAAGTAATTGAGTTATCATTTATTTATCATGGATATTTTTACAAAAGATTGAAACTAAATAAATTTATCACATAATTTTTTGATAAAGATCATAGGTATTTTTTATGGAGGTGGTCTATTGGTGATTTTGGCAAGTGCACCAAATCGCTCAAGTAACATAGTAGTGAATAAGATATCGTCTTCACTGGGACTTGTACAATAAATGGGTAATTAATAGTAAAATTTCTAGACTACGAAATTGAAGAGTAATTAAGTAACCAAAATTAAAGACAAATGCATAAAAATAAAGAGTTTAAAGGAAGAAGATTGGTTTAAGAAATTTATCGAACACTTTGTAAGCGTAGAAAATGAGGTTTGTATCAATGGTAGAAATTATCAAGGTTTGACTTCATTGAATCAACCTTATATGCATCCCTAATCATTCCTATTCAATTATACAAATGTTATCATCAACCCACAATTTATTCTAACCTTAATCCCTTAAGCGAGAGAACCTAAGCCCCTTAATCACACTATCAATCCCTTTAATTAGTATAATTAATTGACTTGCATTAAGATCGAGGGTTTTAACGATGACCAATAACCTTTACCCTATCCCTAGGCATAAAGTTCATTGGTTGTTCTCTTCAGTTCACAAATCAATTGAAATTCCCAATTACAATCAATAAAAGAATCATGCACTCGGGTGATCAAGCCAAAAACAAGCAATAAGTGTAGAAGAGAAACAATAACTGCATTTAATTGAATAGAAATAACGTAGGAATTACATGGAAAGAGATCCAATTACATCAAACCCCAACAAAGATGGAATTTGGTACGCATAGCCATGAGGGAAGAATCAAAAGATGAAGAAAGCATGGAGGATGAAGCCAAACACATTAAGCTCTCATCTCGGACCTCTTGTTTCTTTCACGTACAAAGTACCCGGAGGATTAGGCTAGAACAGAAAAATCCTATTTAAAGCTATGGGCCAAAGAGGGTTCAAGCCCAAAAGAAAACAAAACAGAAAAACATGGTTTCTTTTTGCAGAGGTCGTTGCACATGTGTGCACTCAGATTGCGCAGGTGTGTAAACTCTTTAACTGAAAATTTCAGAAATTTTAAAAACTTGCACAGGCGCTTGCACATGCATATGGTTTGGTTTGCACAGGTGTGCAAAACTCTAAGTCTTTTGCCTCCGCAAGACTTCCAAAGCTCTAAACTTCAACCCAAATGATCTTCAAAGCATCAAATCTCTCTTGGAACATCTCCATTGTTTACTCCAAGCTTCAACAAAGTTCCTAAAAACAAGAGAAAATAACCCAAGATCAAGCATAAAAGGGTAAAAATTATAAATTCCTAACTAACCTAAACTTTTATTAAAACTCAAGACTTAAATAACTTTTGGGTCTCTGATAAATTTCCAAATTTTGCTTTAGGTTCCTGATAAATTTTTTCGTTGTTTTGAGTCCCTGATATATCAAAACTTTTGTTTTGAGTCCCTACCATCAGTTAAGTGATGACGTGGCACCATCCGAACAGATCTTCCCAATATATATCAACCATTGAGATGGTGTCCGTTATCACTTAACTAACGGCAGGGACTCAAAACAAAATTTTTAATATATCAGGAACTCAAAATAACGAAAAAATTTATCAGGGACTCAAAGCAAAATTTGGAAATTTATCAGGGACCTAAAAGTTATTTAAGCCTAAAACTCAACTAAAATGAAGATAAATAAAGCTCAAAAGCATGGACAAATAATTACCCCTAAATCACTACAAAATGTAGGAATATAAAACAATTATCATAGTCATATTTGAACCGGTTAAGATTACTATAGTGGCAAAACTCTCACTCCAAATATTTATCGCAATTACATACATTGATTTTGAGAACATTAATTGTTTAAGCTCAAATGAATTTGTGTTAGTTGATTCACGAGTTTAGTGGTAGTTTATCATTATAATAATCTAAATAAATTAAATTATCCTAAACAAAAAGCAATGACAAAAATAAATAATTGACTAAACAAAAAACAATGTTGAAACATTTAATTACATTAATTAATTATTTACAAACAAATAAATTTTCAACATGAATTAAATATTTACATGTCATAAAAACTATATAAAATATAAATAATTAATTTATTAAATTTACAAGTTTGGGATTTACAAAATAATGATGAAATATGAATATAGTATTTTCTTGGCAAATAAAAAAATAAAACATCAAATAGCTACTAAAATGTCAAGAAAATAAAGAGCTTATTTGTTTAAACTTATTTGTTAAAAAAATAGTTTTTTTAATAAAAATAAGTAATTTTCTGCTTTTTTATGTGTTTGTTTAAATTGCTTTTGTTTTAAAAAAAGCAGTTTTCTGTTTTTTTAATAAGCAAATTCTATCCGTTTCTTAAAAAATCACTTTTTTAAAAAACATTTTTTTAGAAAAACTTTTTTTAACTTTAAACAAACGAACCCAAAATGAGTATCATAGGTTAAGTGGTTGAATTTACAATTTCAGCGTATGAAAATAATCACCTGTATATTTATATGTCCAATATTTATGATAAAAAATATGTCCAATATTTAATAAATATAATAAATATGACATTAGTAACATTAAATACATACATTAAATATGTATATTAAATACATACATTGAATACATATATTAAATGCATACATTAAATACATATATTAAATACATATATTAAATATACATATATTAAATCATATATTACATTTATTAAATGTATTATATTTTATAAATATATTTTTTCCACCATGACATTGGTGCAAAGTATCTATCGACTTTGCTAATGACTAATCTTCGTTAGGAAACTAACATAATCATCTTTAGTGAGGTCTCTCCTCCTAACCATATTTTTTACATTCATAAGGCTTGAATGCTTAAAGTATCAAACCAATGCTACTCAACAACCTGTTGGTTCATATATTTTATAATATCATTAATTTAATTATTTATCATATTTGATAAAAACAATAAACAATACTATTTAATGCTTATATAAAAACTACATTAATAGCATTAGATACATACATTATTACGTATAATATAGGTTAAGTGCATAATTTAGTCTCTATACATGTTGTGGATTCTCAATTTGTTCCATGTAAGTAAAAACTTATGAGTTTAATGGTGATATACTATCAGTGTAAAATAGTTTTACACTGTCATCCAATCACAAATCACCATTTGCATGACTTTTAAGATAATTTTGTAAAAGTCAACAAACTTACCATAAATGGTGGGTTGTGATTGGATGACTATGTACAATAGTTTTACACTGTCAGTGCATAGCCTTTTTTCTCAAAACTTATAAAATTAGTTCCTATACGTGCAAACATGATCAATTTTGTCCCTGCAGTCGTTATGATGTCGTTTACGCATTTTTAATTTTATCCCTATACATGTAGCGCATTCTTAATTTGGTTCCAATAAGAATTAAGAATGTGCTACATGTATATATGAACATAGGCATTTTCTATGGAAGTAGTCATGTTTGAGCCAGGTAAAATTATTATAAGTGGCAAAACTCTCACTACAAATATTTATCGTAATTACATACCCAATTTTTTTTTTATCGGAAAAATGTTAGTTTTGTAAAAAATATCAATGGAGGAATTCGAACCCACACGACCTCTCCCCCCTCCTTCACCCTTAAATCCCCTTTCCAGACACTAAGCCAACCTTATATATCTTATTATTGAATCCGAGAACATTGATTAAGCTCAAGTGACTTTGTGTTAGTTGATCCACGAGCTTAATGGTAGTTTATCATTATAATAATCTAAATAAATTAAATTTATCCCAACAAAAAGTAATGGCGAAAATAAATAATTGACTAAACAAAATTAAAAGCAATGTTGAAACATTTAAATAAAGATGAATTAATTATTTTAAAAAAATAAAGTTACAACATAAATCAAATATTTGCATGTCATAAAAAATATATAAAATATAAATAATTAATTTATTAAATTTACAAGTTTGGAATTGTACAAAATAATATTGAAATATTAACATAACATTTTCATGGTAAATAAAAAAAATCAAATAGCTACTAACATGTTAAAAAAATAAAATGAGTATCATAAATTAAATTATTGAATTTACAATTTCAGCATGTTAAAATAATCATTGCGTATTTATATGTCCAAAATAGTAATGGAAACTCAAAGCATGTGGATTTTTTTAATAACAATATTTAAATATTGTTAAAACCAGTGTTGTGAAAATTGGACCGGTCATCGACCCGGTCGAGACATTGGGTTGATGGGTCAGTGGTCGAACCGATGGGTCACTAATTGACGCGGTTTGACCCGATATATATTAAAAAATTTAAAAATATATATAATATAGCTAATAAAATGTGATCAATCCATAATTCATACTCTAAAATTAAAATCAATCATGATCAAACTATAAATATTACATAATCATTTATTACTATAAATTATTTTGTTAGGTATTATCATTAAATTACTAAAGAAACTCTTGTTATTTTTCACGGCTAAGTATAAAAGTTGTCGAAGGGTCATTATCAAGTATGGTGAAGATGTATAAAACACATAAATATTAAATCATATCAAGATCAAGATAATAATAATTAGTTATTATATATTATTGTCAACATCAAAATAATATTATAGGAACATATTATTATATACTATTAAGCAATTAGCTATTAACAATTTAATTAAAATGTTATAGGAGCATATTATTATATTATACTATTTAGCAATTAACTTTTTCCATGGATTTCAAATGGTACTATGGAAAGAATTCCAAATAACTACTTTGTTTACAAGAATTGTAAAAAAAAAAAACTTCAGCTGAACAGGGTCAACTAGGTCCGGATCACCGGTTTTTTGCCAAACCCGGTCGGGTCAAACAGGGCTGATTCGGGTGAAACCGGGTCGATTGCATATCCGGTTCGATAGCTGAACCGGACCGGTCAGTTCACCGATTCCCGGTCAAACCGATCCAACTGTCCGGTCCGATTTTTATAACTATGGTTAAAACTAACTATAATTTAATTTATGTACATATAATATAATTTTATATCATAAAATGTCAATACTTTTTTTAAGAAAAATAAGCCAAATTACGAGTTTATTCTAAAGTTATTATTGATTCTCCTTATATTATAATTTATTTTAAATTTCATCATAAACAATTTTCAATTCTTTTTCTTTAGCGATAAAAATAAATAAGAGTAAAGGACAATTTCTTGAATATTTTGGATTTAGAAATTTTATCAACTTTCTCAATGAAATCATAACTCAAAGTTGCTTGACTATGACAAACTAAAATAGATTTATGTTCTCATGTCATATTATTTTTTATAAAAAAAATTATTTCTTTTTATTTTTTTCAAGTTTTAAATTTCGTTCAAAATATTAAAAAATATGACTCCCCTGTATTGCACGGGAACATGCACTAGTTAATAATTAATCTAATATGATAAACGTTGGCGACAATTTTCTTTTACTTTTTAAAATTTTTCTTAGTCACCCTATTATTACCTCTGATTTTTAATTGGAAAAATGATTCCCAAAAAAAAAAAATAGATGTTACTTATTGATTAAGATTTATTTATTACAATTATGCATGAATATTATTTCACACAACAACCTTTTCTTGAACATTCTTGTAACAACTTATTACTTGTTTCGACACTCTTGTAAGCAAGAACCCATCGTATGGGATGCAAGACCACGAACATCTGACAAGTTAAAATTTGTTATAAAAAACATGTGAAAAATATAATTAACTCAATTATAAAGAATAATTATAAAAACCTTGAAAAAAGTTAATGTTATAAGAGAATAAATACCAATATTGACGTTAATGAACTTGCTCAAGCCACAACCAGTAATACAATTGTGGATATTACTACATCTTTCTTCACAAACTCCAAGACAAAGTTCATACGCACCAGGAATATTCATTATTTGTTCACATTCTGAATTACATAGGAGAGCGCAATTAACTTTAGGATTGTAATCAGCTTGTGCAAAATCCAACATAGTCATGATCATAATCACGACTCCAAAAGTTTTCATCTCATTATTTACCATAACTCTTCTCCAGGTCTTTGTAAAATACCTCAAAATTTTGTATAGGTGTTAAATTATTGTTGAAATATATAAATACATCCATAGAAACATCTATAAATCAAGTAATTATATGTCATAAAAAATATATAAAATATAAAGAATTAATTTATTACAAAATAATATTGAAATATGAACATAATATTTTCATGGATAATATTACTTATATAGAAAAGTATTATTTAGTGTATTTATATTTAATAAATACAACAATAATACTATTTAATATTTATATTAATACTATATTAATAATATTAAATGCATATAATAAATATATATTAAATGCATATGATAAATACATATATTAAATGCATATGATAAATACATATATTAAATGCATATGATAAATACATATATTAAATGCATATGATAAATACATTAAATACATATAATAAATACATATATTAAAGCAATGAATACATTCATTAAATAATGTATAAATACGATATTAATAATACTACTTCCGTTTCTATTTATAATAACCAAATTAGAAGTAATATTTATTTCTTTTTATAAGATTCAATCCATAATGTTCTTTATATTAATTTTTTTCTCTAAAATACCCCTAACTAATTGTATTGATTAACAATTAGAAGAGAGAGAGACAGGAGTATTAAAGACAATGGTAATGTAAAAAAAAACAATCGTATAAATTTTAGACAAATTTATTGTTATCAATTAAATTAATCACTTTTCTTAATCCTCATGAATTAGGTTATTGGTTCTTGTAAATAAGAACAAAGATAGTATTAAATATGTATATTATATAAATACAATAACTAATATTATATATGGAAAAATATGTTTTTGTAATATCCATAATTTTCTTAAAAATAAATATTTTTTTAGGATAAACAAACTTATAAACTAATTCTGTAAGGCATTTTAATATTAAAGTGTAATTTTTGGACTTAATAAGTTATTAATCTATTGATTATCTTAAAACTTTTACGTGGTTGCTCAAAATTTTAAAAGAAAATCTAAATCTCAAAATTTAAAATAGTGTGTGTGTAATATTAAATATTTTTAAATAATATTACTAAAGGTAATTATATATTATCTATAACTCTATAACAAATTAACAATATATAAAAAGAATATTAATTTTTGGTGTATACTTTTCTTTAAGATATTTTTACTCTTCAATTTGCAACCCCATGTCCCACTATTCTCTACCGGTGTTAAGTTATTAAAAACCGCTCAACTGCAATACTATTGTACTCACTGATAAGTGGCCATTATTGCAATCACGTACTTCTAATTATTTTAGTTTAACACAATTTTTTATACCATTTACTCTTTTAACTGCTATTCCTCCCTAAACCACCCACTATTATCCCACTCTGCAATTTTCTATGAAGCCTCTTCTTTTTCTCTCTCCCCCTAAGACTTCATTTTGTTTCTCATTTCAATGGCAATGGCTGCATTTTCCTTTTTCCTTTCATTTCCGCATTTCCCTTGCACATTTTTTTTAGAACATTTGAGAATCTTTCTGGCGGTGGAATCTGGTAGAAAAGTGGTGTGAGTGTGACGGTGCTTCTACTTATATTGCTTCATGGATAGTCAAATTCCTTCTTCAATATGGTCACACTGTAAGAGCCACTGTTCATGACCTAAGCCAGCCCCATCCCTAATTCCTTCAACTCTTAATTCCTTCATCCCTAATCCAAAGACAATAATAATTAGTTATTGCCTTTTTATTTTTTGTTGTTGTTTCAAATAATATGAATGAGTGTGCATGTTATGGTTAATGACTTAATGTTTGATTTAAAAATCACTACATTTTCAGAACGTATTGCTTCTTTTTTTTTTTTTGTTGTTGTTGAATTCAGAGCAGTTATTCTATGTTTATGCTTGATGGTTATGTTTTAGTAAATTAGTTTGCAGGGTCAGATTCAGTTTTGATCTTTGTGTCGACGAAACAAAATGCTTGAAATGGACATACTTAGGTGTTTAATACATTTACATCTGTAATTTTGGACAAAAAGTTTTGTAAAATGGTCCCCATTATTGGGAGCACACTTGGCCACGATACATACTCAGGGAGAAACACAACATTCAACCACCTCATATGTATTGCTCGTCCGGTAAATTTTTGCTTTTGGTTATGCTTCCTAGGTGTGATTGCAACTTTTCATTTTGATTTTAAGCAAGGGTTTTGCCTCTTTCCGGAAGCTTAGGGGCATACACACACGCTCAGGGGGCTCTCAATTTTTCTCTTCATCACTCACTCACTTTTGGACCTCACTCAGAACATACAAACGCACCAGGAACCATACTTGAACCACTCTTTGACCCTCATAACTCACTAAAAAAACACATTATCTCCTTCTCCATCAAAGAAAAGAACCATGTTATTAACCTTTGACCCTCCATGGCAGCATCCAACCCTCACACATCGATCAGAATGTGTCTTCCCCAACCAAGATATCACCTCATATGCACAAGACTCAAGCTCACCATTGTATCATTCTGATCAAGCCTCACTCCAAAACCAACACTCAACAAGCATGTTGTAAACGCACCAAGCCATCACGAAAAGAACCTAGACTTTTCCTTTTGTTTTCGTTGTCGTGATTTTGCTGAACGTACGTCTCATCTAGCCCTGTTTCAAGCTAATGCGGTATGCTCTCTGGTCTGCATGGTTTCTCCTTTTCTATGTCCTTTTATGTTGTTTGTTATCTGTGTTGATTGGATCGTTCTCATGCCCTTCTGTGTATATCTTGTCTTTTACTTTACATATATTGTATACATGAAAGATTGAATATGCCTCACTTGCTTTTGTTACGGTGCCTTTTTTTTTCGTTAATTTCATAATTGTTGAATTACATATCTTTCCTTTCCTGTAATATTCTTTGTCCACGTGAATGTAAAAGCCTTTTTTTTTAATTATTTAGTTTATTACTCTTTTATTGTGTTATGTTGTTACGTGAAAAAGTTAGTAGAAAAATAGAAATGTAACTAACGAAAATAAAGGAAGTTATCAGAATACTTTAATTCCTTTTTTTTTTTTAATATTTTTATTTATGCTTTACTTTGACAATGATTTAAAACAATAATAAAATTACCGAAAAGAATGTCTCATGATTATTATTATTATTATTATTATTATTATTATTTACTTAACTCAAAATTAAACATGAAAAATAAGAGACTCAGTAAAAAAAGGTTGATTGAATGTGACATCCTTTTGATCCTTAAGTTTTCTTAAGACACAAGTTGTGACAACTTGAAGTCTTAAATCTCTTTTCCAAAATAAAATGTCAAATCAAAATTAAATTGCTTCAAGAATAATTAAATGGATTGGCTTGAGTATACACGTCTGTCAAATTTATATTTTAGAACTATGAGTTGTTCAAAATTCTAAAATCTAATAAAGTAAAAATAAAAATTAAAAAAACCAATACAAAAACATTTTCTACAAAGAACTACGTAACTTTGATTCTCCATTGCATCTGGAGATACGTAAGAGTAAGGAAAAAGATAAAAAATATAATTTAGTCATTTATATTAATTTATAATAAGGTTTGCAAATTGGTATAAATTATTTTATTAACTATTATTATTACTTTTATAAAACATATAATTTAGTCATTTATATTAATTTATATTTTTATATTTTAATATTAAAAAGATAAAAAAATACAATAATAATTCTCTCTTTTCGTAATAATAAATTTCTCTTTTGATAATAAAATTTTCATGCTTACAACAATAAGTAAAATATTATTGTTTTATTTTTATGGGTAAAATAAATAATTTAAGTTATTAAAATTTTGCACATTTAATTAAAGGTAACCATCTTCACGACAGGCGTAGAATGCTAATAACATCTTTCCTACGCATAATCGATTTCCGAACTCAAATTTGGTTTCAAAGGCCATTTTTCTTTTAAAAGAATTTTTCCAATGTTTTCTTAAATAAATATTGGCGGCGACTCTTTTATTTTTTTAACTTATTTTTTGTAGTCCCATCGCGACCCACGTTGCAACAACCATATTTATATATATGTAGTTAACCACGTGTGATAGTTAATAATTTCATAACACTAGTAATAACTTATAAAACAAAGTTAATCATATTTACATATAGAGATGTGATACACATACAACAATTTATATAACATTATCTGTGTCTATCTCTCTCTTGGTTGTGCACTTTGTTGTACAAATATAATTTCTCTTACATATATAATTAACCACGTGAAATGGTTAATAACTATATGACATTATTAACTAGTTATAACATTAAATTAATCATATTTATACAAATAGTTAACAACATGTGTTGGTCCATAACTTCATGACACCATTAATTATATATATTGATAATTATATATAATTATATTCATTTACTTTTAACTACTTTTGAAATAAAATTAACCATATTTGTATACATAATCAACCACTTATTCAGGTGGATGTGGGGTGTACAATTCTTGGATATAAGGTACTCTTTTTCCTTTTCTCATGCACATGTTAGCTAAACCCACACACACATAAATATATATATATGATTTTAGACTTAGTATGTCTTTGCAGGCAATCTTTGTTTTCCCCCATTTGATTGGGTGCGGAACACCTTATTAACAAATCTGCAAATGTTTTATGTTTTTTTTTTTCTCTAAGAAAGATTGCTCACATGCGTGTTCTTTGTAAATCCAGCAAAATAATATTTGTATCTAAAAATTCTTGTTTCCTAACCGGAGAAGATGAATGGGAGACGACGCAAACGAATTTGTTGGAGACAAATAGGCAAAAAGAAGAGAACTGGAAAGAGAAATGGGAGTAGGATCAAGGAGAGAGAATTGAGTTTTTTAATTTTTTAAAAAAATTAAATCATGAAGTTAAAATTTTTTATAAATTACTGTTATGTCCCTAACATAAATTACTAAAATAAAATATATGTGTGAGTTTTTTGTTCTAAACTTTTTGTGTAGGTTGCTAACATAAATTACTAAAATAAAAGAGATGTGTGTGTGTGAGACAAATAGGCAAAAAGAAGAGAATCTGGAAAGAGAAATGAGAGTAGGATCAAGGAGAGAGAATTGAGTTTTTTTAATTTTTTTAAAAAATTAAATTGTAAATTACTGTTATGTCCCTAACATAAATTACTAAAATAAAAGAGATGTGTGGATTTTTTGTCCTAATTTTTTAGTGTAGGTTGCTAACATAAATTATTAAAATAAAAGAGATCTGTGTGTGTGTAGATATGTAGGTTTTTTGTCCTAAATTATTGGTGTAGGTTGCTAACATAAATTGTGTGTGTGTGTGTGTGTGTGTTTTGTTGTTATTTTCATTCTTTGTGCTTCTTAAAAATTAAAAAAACAATATTTTATGTTTTTTTAAATTAGAATATTTTCAAAAAATAAAATAAAATAGCTTTTTAGTTATAACTATTTCAAATTTACTTCTTATTTGGTTATTATAAATACCT
The DNA here is from genome assembly GCA_026413185.1 of Pueraria montana var. lobata. Taxonomy (NCBI): domain Eukaryota; kingdom Viridiplantae; phylum Streptophyta; class Magnoliopsida; order Fabales; family Fabaceae; genus Pueraria; species Pueraria montana. The sequence goes on along the minus strand of CM048646.1, from coordinate 1,356,359 downwards.
AAGATTGTTATGATAATTTTTGGATCTATTTCTTGTTTGATTATTACAAAGACCTATTCTAAATATTTTTTCTTAAAAAATATATGGTTATTTTTATTTTAAATAATTATTATTCATTCATTTAAATTTGTTTTTTATGTATTTGAAAGGAGTAAAATAAATATTTTTAAAGTTATCTTAATTTTACACATTTGATTAGAGATAATCATTTTTATGATGGGCGTCATAGGATTTTAATATCTTCCATACATGTAGTCAACTCTTGAACTTAAAATTTAGTTTCAAGGATCATTTTTTTTAAAAGGTTTTTTTTAATGTTTTCCCTTAATAAATCTTGGTAGCGACTATCTATTTTTTTAATTTTTTTGTTGTTGTAATGTCTTGCGGCATTATGAAAGGAACATAAGAAAAATGAACGAAAATAATTGAAAAAAGGGATTTACAATAATAATTAATAGATGTTACTTATCTATTAAAATTTATTTATTACAATTATGCATGCATATCATTTCATATAACAATCTTTTCTTGAAGGTTCTTGTAACAAATTATTTCTTGTATTGACACTCTTGCAAGCAAGAATTCACCACATAGGTCGCAAGACCACGAACATCTGACAAGTAAAGTTAATTATCAAAAACATGTAAAAATATAATTAAATCAATTATAAAGAATAATTATAAAAACTTAAAAAAAAAGTTAATGTTATAAAAGAATAAATACCATTGTTGACATTAATGGACTTGATTAAGCCACAACTAATAATGCAATCGTCGGCAACAACAATGGACATTTGATGACATCTTGCACTGCAATCTTTAACACATTTTAGATACAACTGAGCAATTAGTACTAAAGGTGCACATTCTAATTTGCATGCGGTTTTACAATCAATTCCTTTAGGCTCACTGTTTGACTCAACTTGTACAAATGGAGGATTGTAATGATCAGCTTGTGCGAAACCCAACATAGTTATGATCATAATCACAACTCCAATAGTTTTCATCTTATTATTTGCCTTAACTCTTTTCTAAGTCTTTACAAACTATTTCAGAATTGTTGTGATGTTTCAAGAAAAATAAGCATCAATTTATAAGCACAAAATAATGCACGTAGGAGGATAAGGTGATTTGATGGTTGGGAGAGGGACATAAGGGTTGAAGTAATAGGAGGTCATGGGTTCGAATCTTTTTACTAACATAACATATGATAAACTTATTACATTTATTAAATATATTATATTTCATATATATTTTTTGTCATCATAACATTGGTACAGAGTATTTATTGGCTTTGTCGATAACTAATCTTCGTCCGTTGGAAAACCTGACTGGCCATTTTTAGTGGGATCTCTTCTCCTAATCACGTTTTTTTATGTCCATAAGACCCGAACCTGAAACTTTGCTTAAAGGATGCAGACCTAGTGCCACTCAGACCAACATGTTGGTTCATAAATATTATATTTAATAATATTATTAAATTTTATGTAAAAAAATAATATTATTAAATTTAATAATTTATGATGTTAAATTTATTAATGCAGTCAAAAAAATAATACAGTCAAAAAATTAATATTTATTAAATTTAATTATTAAATTTAATAATTTATGATATTAAATTTGTTAATGCAGTCAAAAAAACAATGCAGTAAAAAAATTAATATTTATTAAATTTAATTACTAATTAATGCAGTCAAAAAAAATAATATTATTAAATTTAATTATTTATGATATTTGATAAATACAACAAATAATATTATTTAATGCTTATATAAAAAAAACTACATTAATAGCATTTGATACATACATTATTACATATAATATAAGGTTAAATGCATAATTTAGGCTCTAATTAAAAATAAAAATAAAAAATAAAACATACATTATAATTATTTCTCATTCCCAGGTAAATTTTGGCTTTTAGTTATGCATTGTTTGATTAAGTTTTTTTAATTTAATTTATTTATTTTTATGTGCAAAAACAAACAAAGTTGAAGAGTTGAATTATGAAGAAGGTATTAGCATTTCTCTTGACTCACTCTTTTTATCATAAGGTGTCGTAGTTTCTTAAATTTCACTCTTTCACGGTTTGTAACATTTAAATTTTATATCCTTTTTATTTTTCTTTTGCCTTTGTTTTCTTTAATTATGCTTTTGATATACACTTTTAACAAAATGTGATTTAATATTAACAATTACATAGGGCTGTTTTCTTCTTTTACTCCCAACAAAGTATAGAAGCAATAAATGGTCTTAACCTAATATAACGTGGGAGAGTGTTGGCAGTTACACATTCATGTTATTCCTTTATTTTGAAATTTAAAATTTATAAAACAATATATACTACAAGAAAAAGGCTAATTATCGACGGATATTTACCCACGGATATTTATCGTTGGATATGTATCCGTCGGTAAAATTACATTACCGATGGATATGGTCCGTCAGAAAATTTATAAATTTACTGACGGATATTACCGACGGAAATTTCCGTAGGAAATTTTAGAAAATTATTGATGGAAATTATCAATGGAAGAAATCTGTAGGAAACTTTAGACATTACAAACAAATATTACCGATGGATGTTGGACTTATAGAAAATTACTTACGGGTTGTATCGACGAAAAATATTTGAATTTAATTAACATTTTTAATTAAATTGCTGTAAAAAAACATAGTTAAATAAATTTACATTATTACATATTAAAAGTTTTGTTATATATATTGTTGATTGAAAAAAATATAAAATATCTTTTAAAATAGAATAATTTATATATATATATATATATATATATATATTAATATATATAAATTTAGATGATTAAATTGATAAAATTATATATATAAAATATAATTTGTTTTTTAATTTCTATTCTTAATTAATTATAATAATTTCATGTGTGTGTATATATATATATATATATATATATATATATATATATATTAATTTGTAATTATTCTCATGTTCTAATTGCTTATTTCCAACAGTACTCAATCTTTTTTTAAACCCTTTTTCAATATTTTTTTCAAAATACCATCAAAATTTCATCTTCTATAATTAATTTCAATTAAAAAATTGTTCACTAATGGATATATACTTAATTCTCCTATGGCATGGTTGTCGCAGATCCACCCAGATAGAGAGAACAAAGAAGAGTTTCTATGACTCCGCGAATTTCTTCCCCAGGCCCAAACACACCATTTCAGTGTACGGAGAGATTCAACAGAGGTTGTGGATGTATAGGATTAATTAATGATCCTTCCAAAGGATCTCCACACAATCAATCTCCCATGTTGTCGTTATAACATGATATATATGTGAATTGGACCAGGAACAATTTTCCTCAGTCCATTCCTCACCGGAGCCCGAGAGTTAGCAACACAAGAGTCGGAGGGAGTGAAAACCAAATGACTGGAATGTAAAAGAGTCAAGGTATTTTAAATTAAGGGAAAAATTATAAGGGTGTATTTTAAGAAAAATATTGAGCATTCATTAATTAGGTACGTAGAGGGTATATTTAACAAGTGCCAAAAGGTGATCGCCCCCACCCTAGGCCATTCAAAAAGCCTTGTAGGCCTTTGCAAAAGACATTTGATAGATAATTAGATCATATTTGGATCAAATACTTTTAACCAATGTCAGGTTGAAGGTCTAGCCCTACCCAACCTATATATATAATATGTTAAAGAAAAAAAATTATTCTTTTAAAAAAATTCTTAAGATTTAATGCAATAATAATAATAATAATAATAATAATAATAATAATATGATGTTTTTTTTAAAAGGTTATCAGTCAAAATTCTTATTTATACTTGATAAAAAATATTCTCATATATATATATATATGTATATATAATTATTATAATATATAATAATTCTTATATTATAATTAATAATGATGATGATGATGGTGATGTTTTTTAAAAAAATTTATGAGTCAAAATTCTTATTTATACTTGATAAATAAAATTCTTATATATATATATATATATATATATATATATAATTATTATAATATAGAATAATTCTTATTTATACTTGATAAAAAAATTCTTATATATACATATAATTATTATAATATATAATAATTCTTATATATAATAATAATAATAATAATAATAATAATAATAATAATAAAATTCTTATATATATAAGCTTTTTTTTAAAAAAAAAAAATCACCGAAACGACGTCATTCCATTTGGGCCAAAAATAACAACTAAGGTTGAAACCCTCGTGGCCTCACTCTTCACTCCTTCACTCTTCACTCGTGCGCACCTTGTCTCGGCTCCGTTCACTCCAGTGAGACGTCACCGTGCTTTCCGTTCACCCTGTCTCGGCTTCCCGTTCACTCCAGTGAGACGACACAGGTTCTTATCTGGCATTCAATTTTATTTTCCCTTTCTTTTTTAGTTTCAATTTTGCATTTTCCTTTCCCTGAAATTTTCGATCTTAAATTTAGGGTTGGACATGCGTGGTTCTTCTCCATTGAAGCCTCTTCTGATTTGCTAAGTCAATTTTCATTTTCTTCGTTCAATCTTCGTGCTGGCATCCGCGTTACAAGGTTGGCAGAGTTTCCTCCTCCACTGGCATCCGTGCTCAATCTTCGTTCACTTTCTCCTTCCAGGTTCGTTCTTAAAAATGCTTCTTAGAAGTTCTTCACTTTGATTATTTAATTATCGATTTGCTTTACTTTGTTCGGTAGTGTTGTCCTTTTCTTCGTTCGTCATTCTGTGTGTGCTTTGGGACTTTGGTGTCTCGAACTAGTAATGTGCTGCTACTGGATAGGTTTTGGTGGCTTTTCTTTTTTGTTGGTGTTGCAAATGGAAGCGTCGATGCGGGGACGCTGGGTTTTCACCTTTTTCTGTGTCGGAGAGGTTTTGGTTTTGGGCGTGTTTATGTCAGTGTCGCTGGGTTTTATATTAAAAAAATGGAGGAGGAATTTCAGTTAGAGTCATTGCATGTGGGGTTGTTAACCCAGGCACTAGGATATAACTCTATGAGGAGTGTATATATACTTGATATGATTATTATGATTTTCATTGTCTTTGTTAATGATTAGCAGCTACTACTAGCTATATACACCCTTCCTTTCCTTCACCTTTCAAAACAAAAAAGTGTATGCCTTTCTTCCATCTCAGGTGTTTCTACCAATCTCAGCGGGCCATCTCAACATAATTTTTACGATGTAAGACAAATCTCACAATGTTTCAACTTAATTAAAATATCAGAAGGTATAATTTAAATAAAAAAAGAATGATCTACATAATTAGTACAATGATGTATTCATTGAATTTCACCCATCTAAACATGAGTTATATTTAGGGCCATGTCCATTCTAGTACCTATTTTTTGTTTTTTAGTTCTTAAATGGGTTTTACTATTACACATTATTTATCATGTTAATAAGAATTTACCCCCAACTATTACGTGTTATTAAGATATGATGCTTAATTGGAAGATCCACATTTAGCAACGTGGATGGAAATGTTCTAAGTGTAAGAGTGTGTTTATAAAAAGCTGGGAATGGTTTTATAATTGTTTGTTATATAATTTTTGCTCTTGATGATGAAGAGATCATGTTGTTGTTGCTACTGACTAACCTGGGATATGGCTCTGTTAGTGTTAGTTTGTTTCATTTCCCTCATACGTAGTTTGCTTGTACTGGATCAATGTCCCCTGTTAAGGTCAATTTCTTGTCTTTTATGTCCACAGAAACTGACTCAATTACATAGTCCTTTAAATGATTATTATTACTAGCAGTAGACCTCTAATATCAGACAAAAGTCATCAATCACTTTGTGATTTCTGAGCTGATGTGACAAAAAAAGGACCCCCCATATTGGTAATATGTTTTAAAATAGCTCTTTGTAGTAAAAGTTTCTAAAAATGTCCCTGTTTGGTCAATCACATGGCATGCAGCCATGGACATTTCTAATATAGTAGTGCAGCCAAGCCAATTATATATTTAGAAAATATATTTATAAAACAAAATGTAGGCATAATATAGAAATATACTGGACATAATATAACTTTTTCATTTTTGCCTACCATAGAAAAAATACTATATGTTACCCATGGATTAAGAATGGGGAAAGAAGCAATGTGCTGTATGACAAAGACCTATATTGAGGATTAAGGGCCCTCACCTGTGTCTTCTGGTATATCATTTATATATTTATCTTTTATATATATCATCATTTATATCTTTATCTTTAACTAGTACTTTATAGTATTCCATGATTTCATCCATATCTCATATGAAAGTGTTAGCCGATGTATTTATGCATTATTATTTCTTTTGACGGTGTATTTATGCATCATTAACTCTTTGAATTTTCAACTTCTCATCAACTAGCGTAATAAGAGTCACCTTTTCTAATTTAGCGATTTAAGTTAAAACTGCTGGGAGCAAGTGTGTGGAGAATACGCTCGTTATTTGATCCATATCAATTAAAATTTTAAAATATTCATATTAAAAAAACTCAATGAATCAAAGTATGGAACTTATGCTAAAGTTTCCTTTGATAAAGTTGTCAGTATTGGCCTAATACGAAGCATATAAGTAAATTAAGCATTTTGTACTATATTAATTATTAATCATATTATAAATATTAATGCCATAAAAATATAATTAATTTTAGTTAATGATTATTTATTTTTTAAGGATTAAATGCATTTTTAATTTCTTAAAAATGTCTGTTTTTGTTAAATTTTTTTTTACTTCTTATATTTAATAAAATAATGTAATTTTAGTTTGTTGTCTGAATTAAAAAAAATATTTTATAATATTTAAATATTAAAGTAGTTTTTCACAAAAACTAAAAAAATCAAATATATAAAAATTAAACGTATATTTAATTAGTATTAATTAAATACTATTTATCCAAAATGTGGACTCCAAAACTATTTATCCAACTTAGCCTTGTATATATGTGCTATAGATTAGCAGGGGGATAAGGTTCATATTTTCTTAAAAAACTGTGTTATAGATTAGCAGTCCCTCTCTCTTTATACTTTCAAATGTTTTCTTGAAACATTTGCTATTATTGGGCTTATTAACTTGACTCCTTTGACCTGCTAAAGGCATGCCCTTTTTTGCTTGAATGACTGTCAGCCTATGAGCTGCTAATGTTATTTGGAGTTCATCATCTGCACCCTCCTAATTTTGTTTCTTATTAAATTTCACTGGTAGTTATCATTTCTCCATTTTGTAGATTTTATCTGGTAGAATGCACTTCTAATCCTGCCTCTTTAATTCCACAACTTCTGTGTTCTACAATTTTCTCCTTGTTGACATAATTAGAATCTTACATTTGATTCTCTATTGTTTTGTTGTATTTAATGGTGCTCACCAAGTAGGCTATATATTCATTAGTCACAAACTGTGTTACTGTCTGTTCTTGGATAACATATGAATTGTTTAGTGGCTGATGATGATGAGTGTTGAACCGTGCAGGTTTAAATATTGAAGTGGACAGAATATTGGAGATTGCTTGTATAATTACAGATGGAAATTTAACCAAAACGGTGGAGGTATTTAATTCAATGTTACAATTTCCATGCTCATTTTTGTTTATGTTACATGGTTGTTTCCATGCATCACTATATTTTAAACGGTATGTGCGGTTACATTAGTGTGTGTATGAAAGAAAGTATCTGCTCAAAAGCAAGTTTGTAGTAATTATACCATGTGGCAAACTCTCTTTTCATAGGAACTTACTTTCTATCAACTATCATGTTAAATAGGTACTGTATTTTCATATATATTCAATGAACTTGAAAAAAATGTTATCCTTTTCATATAGACATATGAAAATAGTTAAACTTGTCTACTGGGGATTGCATAATCTTTAGTGTATATGTCAGGAAAATTTTTGGCATATGAGAAATTTTTTTCCCTACCAGAAAATATAGTTTATCTTGTCTCTAAAGCTTCATGATACTGGTATAAACAGTTGAAATAAATGCATTTTAAATTTTACTTAAACAATTTGTGAACATTCTTATTGGAGTGTTTACAAAATATATTTTAAATGAATTTGATTTTACTTAAAAGTGATTTTTAAATAATGAAGTAATTTGTGCTTGAAATCACCAAGCACAATTTTTATAAACTTGATTTAAGTTGAAGTAATAAAATATAGTTTCATGTGTACATAACTAAGAGGAAAAAGGTAGCTAACTTACCAATGTTCTTTACTTTGCCAGATTGAGATTTTCGGATTTTCACCACTTCATCTCTGCATTTGAAGTTTCTACGGGAAAGAATTGAAAGAAAGAATACAAAGTAAGTCATATCCATTCTTCTTTCATTTTTTTATGCCTTAGAATATATGAGTTATCTTTTAAGTTCATGTTTGATTTGTACTTTTGTAGAGCTCAGTTTGCTGGCTTTTTTGAAAATCATGACAGCAAAAGTATTAAAAAAAGGATGATTTGATAATGTGTCTAGACTAAAATTCTAGAAATTATATACATAGGGAGCAATTTTTTTGGGTCACTTTGAAGTTTCTTTAATATCTTTGATCGACATCATATTTGAGAGTTCCTCAAATATGAAGTGACTCTAGTTTCAATGACTTCTCAATTGAAGTCCTTAACTTCTCTGCAAGTTTTGCAGCTTCTATTCGAGTTAATTATAATCTGAAGCCTCTCAAATATGATGTGACTCTTAGTTTCAATGACTTCTCAATTGAAGTCCTTAACTTCTCTGCAAGTTTTGCAGCTTCTTTTTGAGTTAATTATAATATGAAGGATGAACTCAGCACCTCATAATGCTATCCGATTTATATATCTATAAAAATTGGCTAATATATTAGAATCTTTTTTGAATATACAACAATGGCGACCAGCAGCAAGAGAATGGTAACCAGCAACAACAACAGGATGACAATCAACAACAACAGCAGGATGGAGAACAACATGATTCCACAGGATATTCTGATTATTAAATTGTGTAATGGGCTCATTTATCGTTTACTTTTCCATATTATGGTTGTTGAATTTTTAGACTGGTTTTTATTGTTATATACATTATGTGTCTTGTTGACTCTTTGGATTTATGTATTAATCTTTAAGTTGTTGATGTTGAATTTTTATTATCCAAAAGATGATATATATTTTATGGTTGTTGAACTTTTTCCAAATGTTTATATAAATGCAATATTGTTTTAATGCTTAATTAGGAAATCTATGAATTTTAAATAGAATTTTATTTTAAAAAGCGAATAAATAATGAAAAAAATAATTAAAAAATTAAATAATTACCGATGGATAAATTGGTAGAAAAATTTATGCACATATATATGGTGTTTTACCAACGGATTTTATCTGTCGAAAATTACCGACGGATAAATCCGTGGGTAATAACCTACAAATAGTGTTAATTATATTTTGACGGATTTTAGGTCCGTCGGTAATTATATACAACATTTCTGACAGATATTTATCCGTTGGTAATTATCTACGAAATTATCCGTTGGAAAATTCGTGGGAATTTTCCTACGAAATAAGCTGTCGGTAATTACCGACGGATTTATCCGTGGAAAATTCCATATGTAATTTTCGAAGGAAATTACTGACGAAAAATCTGTCGAAAATTCTGTTTGTAGTTTTCGACGGATAAATCCGTCGGTAATTACCGATGGCCATAAAAAATCCGTCGGAAACAGTTAGCTACGGCATATTTATCGACGGATTTTTTTTCCGTCGGTAAATATGCATTACCGACAGATTTTGACGGTCAGTAATGCGGCAATTTTTTGTAGTATATATACTTTAATTTACTCTCATTAACAGCATGTCCTATATAGTTTTTTTTTTATTATTAATTTTCAATTTCAAATTAACTTTTTTTTTCTATTCCTTCTTTCTTCTTATTTTAACTTCTCATTTCTTCGGTGAAAATATTTTGAACAAAATGAAAGCCCATTTGACCCTCTCCCACAAACCCATTTTCTACCCCTTTCTCAAAACCAATTAGTAATGAGCGTGTTTGTTTCACATATTAAAAGTCAATTTCTAGGAATGTAAATATAGGAATGTAATATTTTTGTTTGTTACAAACTTTAAAAAATTATTGCCGAATTTTTTTGATTCTTGAAAAAAATTGTAAATCCCATTTTTATCGTCGATACTTTCCTACACTTTATTCTCATGAAGGTGATATTTCCATGGGAATAAAGAAAGTTATTTTTCTAACATACTAGTAACTTTTATTTTTACTTATTTTTTATTTAAATTATTTTAAATTTCAAAAGATATTTCCAGAAATATTAAAATGTAACCAAATACATTTTTAAATATACACATAATAACATTCCTACTCATAATATAATATTTTTGAGAATATGATTCTTGAAAATATAACATGATACTTTGAAACAAACATTTCCAATGCATGAGAACAACGAGGGGAGTGAATTCTCAAGATCGGTTATGAGCTTTCTGCAAGAACAAACTTTCTCTATTTGACAAGAACTTTTGCAGTGCATGTGAATATCTTTATTTTCTTTTTCTTTTTCTCTCTTCTCAATTTTCAGTTGTAATATTGTGATTTTCTTAATGCATAATTAAGTGATTTTAATTAAATTATAAGAAGAATTCAATTATTTTATGATGTTGAAAAATAAAATATAAATCAAGTAGAAGATGTTCTATGTTGTTTGTGAGAGATGCGTTAAATTGTGTTGGGGCTTTTGTTGGACAATGGACTTTAGTGATGAGAGCCCATTTCCTCCTTCTTTTATCCTTACTATATTTTGAACGGTGTGATGCATGGGGTAAATAAAGTATGTGGGATTTTTTGTTTGGATTTTTTTCATATCCAATATGATTATGCTTTATGTGATTATATACATAAGTGTTTCATTTCTTTACTTGTTTTGTGAAGGATTTAAGATATTTTTTATTACATTTTTTCCCTGTTTAATAAATTCTGAAATAGCAATTGCAATAAAATATATATAATGTTGATAATGCCACTGTTAAAGGATATTTTATCAAATGAATACATGGAGTGAATAATATATATAATATTCAGTCCTTAATTTTAAAAAAGTCAAAATACTCTCACAACCTATAAAAAATTATGTTGTTTATTTTCATGTCTATTTTATTAATTGAAAGTCTTCATTTACTTTTCATGATGCATAGGTAAACAGAGTGCATGAGAGAATATTTTTGTATTATTTATTTGGATTTTTTTATGTTAAAAATAGTCAGATTATTAAAAATTATTGATAAATAAATATAGGGTAACATGAACATAAATAAGTTTTTTTTTATATATTTAAGTTGGTATTTTTTTAACAACAATAAATTTTAAAATTTTTTGTAGTAGAGCCTTGTGTTGCACCATATAATATTAACATATAAGAGAAGATTTAAATTTATCTAGGTATAGAATACTTTCAGTAATTTACATCAATGAGAAGATAATAAAAAAGAAATGAATAATAATTTGCTTAAAAATTGATTTTAGACATTATTTTTCTTCACGTAGAATTTTATATAAAAAAATACAATTATATTAAAATTATTATTATTATAACAATGAATTAAAGAAATTTAATTTCAGCATAATAATTTAGATGTTAATATGATTTCAGGTAAATTGTTCATCCCTATGAGCTAAGTATAAATTCTCCCACTTGATTACATAAAAAAAATGTCTATTCCCATTAATTTTATTTTATATGTAAATTTTAAATCAATAAATTTACATATAGATATCAATTCATAAAAAAGAATGTTCATTCTCATGTGTTATACTTTCATAAAAAAATTTCATCACCATTTGTTAGATTTTTTTCATACTTTCTATGTTCATTAAATAAAATATTCAATAAATTATTTAAGTCACAAAAGAAACAACCATAAAAATACAATTAAATTAAATTTTTATAACTAAAAAATATAATTTTACCATAATAATCTAGATATTAATGTGATTTCAAGTAAATTATTCATCTCGGTGAATTAAGTGAAAAAATTTTCTACTTTCTTTTATATAAAAATATATATTAATCCATATGTGTTCTATTTTTTGTCTTTTATATAATTTTTATTTTAATACATTGACATATACATATCAATGTATAAAAAAAAATTAAAATTTGTTTAGGCAGAAGAAAATCTTAAATAATATATTTAAGTGAGAAGATTATAACAATGAATTGAAAAAAGTATAATTTCAAAATAATAATTTAGATATTAATGTGATTTCATATAAATTGTTTATAATTGTGAATTAAGTGAAATTTTTCATACTTGCTTTTATGGAAATAAAAAAATCAACCCCGTGTATTATATTTTATATTTATATATAGTTTCAATTTTAATAAATTGACACATATATGTAAATGTACAAAAGTAAATTAAAATTTTTCTAGATAAAACAAAATATTGAATAATTTATTTAATTGAGATGATAATGAATAAGAAATAAATAATCATTTACCTAAAATTGATTTTAGACACTAATTTTGTATGATGAAGATAACAATGATCATAAGAATTTAATTTAATTTTTTGTTATGTAATTAATAAATATATACTAATTATATAAAAGGAATTTTAACTTTGATTGAATAAAATTCTTTAATAGCTAGAGTTCATTCTCGTTAAATGAGAAAAAATATTTTAATGTGTTAAAATAAGAAAAGAAAAGAAAAAAGAAACCAAGGGGTTTAGCTCAATTGGTTGAGCAGGGGTGTGTGAGTGTAGTAAATCCTCTGGTACAGTCTTCAATCTCTATGGATAAAAAAAATAAGAAAAGAAAAGTAGATTTAGTAACCGTGCAACATGTTATGTTATCTTTTATGTATATTTTTTTATACTAATTAATTTATATATAGAAAAAGCATGAGAAGCTAAAGTATGAGTTGCATTATTTCCTATTCTTTTAGCGAAAATTAAGTTTTTTAAGGGAGCATGTGATAGCAAATTGAAACAATCTTCCACAACCCTGTGAAAATAGTTTCGACCATGGCTTGTTTGCGCAAAAAAACCTGGGACAATTGCATACAGTCTGTTTCATACATCACCGAATGCAAACTTAGAAGTTAGATTAGTCGCTGTTATCATTGACCATCAAAAAACTATTGCTTCAGCTTCTTTTGGAGACAACCATTTTTTTTTTTTGGAGTGTTTCTTTTGTGTGTGTGGGATGATGAAGAGAATGAAGATGACTATAGACAGTAGAGAAAGAAGAACAAGGACACCCATTATGCAGGCATACAATACAATACATAAATATGACGTAGGACCGATAAAATTTTACAATTTTCAATTCAATCATTGAGTGTTTAAAAGAGTGTGTTACTAGCATTTTTTTTAAAAAAAAATAAAGCTTAAGGTTGGTTTGTTTAATTCATTTATAACTTAATTATTTTTGCTTTTATTAAAATATTTCTTAAATTATTTTTTAACTTTCTCAATTTAATTTTTAATAAATATTTTAAAACTAGATGATAATCTACAACATATTGAAATATGTACTTAGCATGCTCTACCTGAAATTCAAACATTTAATACTATTACATTTTTCAAACTTTATTTTTTTAATTAAACAAATGAGCTTAATCGAACATTTAACGAGTTGAAATCTTGAGTGTTTATTTTAATCTGACGGCTGTTATATACCACTCTCATCTCTCACAATAGCCCAATGCTCTCACCTGAAACCCCCCCCCCCCCCCTATAATTTAATATTTTAATTTAATCACTTTAAAATATGTTTTATGGAAAATAGTAATTAAAAATAAGGTTTTTAATATATAATTAAATTTAAAATAATTTATTTCAAACAAAAATAAAGAATAGAAACTAACTGATAAATTATTATATTAACATACATTTGAATTTTCCTAATTTAAAATATGTTCTATAGAGTTTTTAAAAAATATATAAAAAATATAATGTATGTGTGTGTGTAAAACCATATGAAAAGTGAAATATAAATATATATATATATATATATATAGATACATATTAATTATAATAAAATATTATTTTTTAATATTATATTTCAACAATTTAATTAAAATAATTTTATATGAAATTTAATAAATATAATAAATCCGACATTAATAACATTAATTAAATACATTAAATATGTATATTAAATACATATATTAAATATGTATATTAAATACTTACATTAAATATGTATATTAAATACATACATTAAATACATGTATTAAATAATACATTAAATACATATATTGAATACATATATTAAATCATATATTACATTTATTAAATATAATATATTTCAAAAGTATTTTTTTGTATCGAGGGGATCTAGCTCAGTTGGTTGAGCAGCGTGCATGAGTTATTATAAATCCATTTTTTGTTATTGTGATATTGGTGTGGGAGTATCTATTGGCTTTGTCGATCACAAATCTCAGCCAGTAACCTAACTGATCAATAAATTTGCGTAGAAACCAAGAAATACAATAAATTTTCTTGGTCTATTAAAATAGTTGTGTAATTTCTTTTTTTTATCCATTTTCATTTCTACCTCACAATAAATGCTCATGACTAAATTAATTAAAGATTAGGTAAAAAGTAAGGATATAATTGAAAAAAGAGTAATTAATATTATCTTGAACTTTGAAAATGACATATAAATAAAAATAATTTTTTTTCAAAAATCCGACAATTAAAAAGGAACGGGTGTAGTAAAAAGAAGCATCTCTAGATGGTGTTTTATATCAAGGACCATATGGAGTAATATTTATGAAAAATAATATATTTAATCAATGCAATTTAATATATTTAATGTATGTATTTAGTATACGTATTTAATGCCTGTATTTAATATAGTATTTAATATTTGTATTTAATATACGTATTTAATGTATTATTTAATATATGTAATATGTGTTTTAACGTATGTATTTAAAGTTATTAATAATGCAATATTTATTATATTTATTAAATATTATATATAATTAACTTTAATAATATTGTTAAAATATAATATTAAAAAATACAATATTTTATTAAATTTAAGAAATATAATATATGTGCTTATTAAGTATATGGCTTTTCATATGGTTCTACACACAAACACAAACAAATATACATTAATTTTTGGGTTTATTATCTTTTTAGTTCTCTAAACTTTTTCAGATTTCTACTTTTAATTCTTAATATAAATTTTGACTTGTCAAAGTCTCTGAACTTGTCACCATTTTTAGTCATTGTTATCAAGTAATAACATTAACTAATGACGTAATATCGATGTTGGTAGCCTAGTGACTTGCCACATCATTAGGAAGTCTGGTGGGGCAGTCACGTGTGTAATTTTTTGACAAACTATGTTTTTAATCCCTCACATGTATAAAACAGTTGATAACGTCAGACTAGTTGATGAGAGATTAAAAACACAGTTTACAAAAAAAAATTACTCGTAATTATCCTATCAGACTTCTTGATGACGTGACAAGTCATTGGGTTGTCAACGTTATTGTTACGTCATTAGTTAACATTGTTACTTGACAACAAAGACTAAAAGTAGTAACGGAGAAAAAGTTTAGGAACTTTGACAAGTCAAAAATTATATTAGAGACTAAAAGCAATTTTTTTTAAAAGTTTAGGGACCAAAAAGAATTTTTTATAATTTCTTTAGTAAATCCTTAATTTTTTATATTTTTTTTTTAAATTTGCTCTATAGAACATTTTAAAATAGGAAAATTCAAATGTATATTAATATAATACTCCCTCTGTTTCTTTCTAATTGTCAAATTTTTGGAAGATTTTTGTTTCTATTTATTTGTTATTTTCAAAAATCAAGATAACATTAATTACTCTTTTGTCAATTATACCTTTACTTTTTACCTATTCTTTAATTAATTTACACATATGCATTTATTGTGAAATAAAAATGAAAAAAAGGGTAAAATAGAAAACCTCATAACCATTTTATTAGGATCAAGAAAATTTATTGCATTTCTTGATTTCTACATAAAAATCTTAGAAAACATATAAAAAGGAATGGAGAATATATATATATATAGTTTATCTCTTAGTTTCTATTCTTAATTTTTGTTTGAAATAATTTAAACAAAACCATCAAAATAATTTCCAAATTCTTCTACATAAATCTATAATTCTTCTATAAATACTACATGGCTATAAGTTCCCATTACTATTTGGGACATATAAATACATAATGTTTATTCTGCACATGCATTTTTTTTTACTAGAATCATAAATTTAATAATTTAATTTATGATACTCATTTTATTTTCTTGACATGTTAGTAGCTATTTGATGTTTTATTTATTTTTTATTTATTTGCCATGAAAAATATTGTGTTCATATTTCAACATTATTTTGTACAATCCCAAACCTGTAAAATTAATAAATTAATTATTTATATTTTATATATTTTTTATGACATGTAAATAATTAATTCATCTTTATTTAAATGTTTCAACATTTTTATTAATTTTATTTAATCAATTATTTATTTTTGTCATTGCTTTTTGTTTGGGATAAATATAATTTATTTAGATTGATATAATGATAAACTACCAACAAGCTCATGGATCAACCAACACGGGTCATTTAAGCTTAATCAATAGCCTCGAATTCAAGAATTGGTTATGCAATTGCGATAAATATTTAGAGTGGGAGTTTTAATGTCTATAGTAATCTTACTCAGTTCAAACATGATTACCTCCATAGAAAATACCTATGATCTTTACCAAAACATTATTATTTAGTTTCAATATTTTGTAAAATTATCCATGATAAATAAATGATAACTTTATTTTGTTAGATTGCATTTTCAACTATTCTTTTTTTACTTCTACATTAATTAATTTCAATATCTTCTATATTATTGAAATCTTAAATTAATGCAATTCATAGACATATTACATTATATAGTTTATTATTTCTATAATTGTTTTATATATTTACTTTTTATTAATTTTTAAGTTAATTTATTATGATAAGAGATATTATGACTCACAATACACATAAGTTAAATTGTCATGACCCAAAATCTTGAAAGATCTTGATGCACAATTTTGATGAGGAGTTAAAGCTATTTTACATGCATTATTTTGTGCCTATAAATTGATGTTTATTTTTTTGTGAAACATAACAACAAGAATTTAAACTCTATACAAGATTCTGAAATAGTTTGTAAAGACTTAGAAAAGAGTTAAGGCAAAGAATAAGATGAAAACTACTAGAGTTGTGATTATGATCATTACTATGTTGGGTTTCGCACACACTGATTATAATCTTCCATTTGTGCAAGTTGAGTCAAACAGTGAGTCTAATAAACTTAGTTGTCTTGGCAAATGTGAATTAGAATGCGCGCCTTTAATAGAACTTCCTACTATATATTTTTTATGTGTTCAAGGTTGTAGTAAAAAATGTCCTAAAACATTCATTGTTGCTACTGACGATTGCATTACTAGTTGTGGCTTAATCAAGTTCAATAACGTCAACATTGGTATTTATAATTATTTCTTATAATTGAGTTAATTATGCTTTTTACATGTTTTTTATAATTGACTTTACTTGTCAGATGTTCGTGGTCTTGCGGCCTATGTGGTGAATTCTTGCCTGCAAGAGTGTCAGAACAAGAAATAGCTTGTTACAAGAATGTTCAAGAAAAAGGTTGTTACATGATCCTCCATGCATAATTGTAATAAATAAATCTTAATCAATAAGTAATACCTATTAATTATTTTTCATAAATCCTTTTTCCAATTATTTTCGTTCATTTTTCTCATGATCGTTTCATATTGTCCCAACCAAGGTAATGACAAAATGAAAAAAAAAAAAAAAAGGTCTTGCTAACCAGTGCCCTTAGGGCACTGGTTAAGTAATTAAAAAGAGAAAGTATTTATTGTGGAAATCATAGGAGAGCGTAAAAAATATCATGGGCAGCGCAATTTTGCGTCTTCCAACAAAAATCTTTCTTCTTTTAATTCCTTAACCAGTGCCCTAAGGGCACTGGTTAGCATTTGCCAAAAAAAAAAAAGTCATTACCAAGATTTATTAAGGTAAAACCTTTTTAAAAGGAAAATGATCTTTGAAACCAAATTGTTAGTTCGAGAGTCAAGTATGCGTAAGGAAGATATTAGAATCTTATATGACATTCATCATAAAAACGATTACCTTTAATCAAATGTGCAAACTTAAGATAACTTTAAAAATATTTATTTTACTCCTTTCAAATACATAAAAAAACATGATTGGTGGTATTTTTAGAGACTACAAAGGTGTTGCTTTAGGTTGCTTTGCTTCACATCTGGGCATTCAAAATGCTCTTGAGATTGCCATCATAGCCATTGAGATTGCCCATAAAAAAAGTTGGAAAAATTTGTGGCTTGGGTGTAATGTTCTGTTAGTGATCCAGGCATTAAAAAATGATGATTTTGTTCCCCTGGTGTCTTCGAGATCGATGGTCTAATTGCAAACTCCTAACTTCCAACATGACTTTTATAGTGGGACACATTTTCTGAGTGGGCAACACTCGTGCAGATAGATTAGCCTTCTACGATCTAATCTTACTCATTTTTGCTCGTGGGATACTGTACCTACCTTCATATATCATGATTTCAGGTAATAATAATAATAATAATAATAATAATAATAATAATAATAATAATAATAATAATTATTATTATTATTATTATTATTATTATTATTATTATTATGTAATTCAGGTAACTACGTTAAATATTCACTTACAGGTAAAAATGTGAAAATAAAGATAAAGATTACCTTAATTACAATAAATTATGACCCGTAAAGAAAACTATCATCAATTCTTACTATTGTGTTTTAGGTATTTTTTAATAGTAATTATTCTTTATAAAGTTGTGGTCAGATAGAGAAAATTGTTTCCTCGCAATTCTTCTTCTTCTTTAAAAGTAGGGGTGTTACAAGCACCTTACGACGTCAGTTCTAAGACGGTTATCTTTAATGAAATGTGCACGATTAATATAACTTTGAAAATATTGATTTTACCCCTTTAAAAGAAAAAGACTATTTTTTATGAAAAAAAAGGAATTTTTATTATTGGACCAATTTTATTATTTTTAGAAAAAAGGAGGATTAATAATATATATTTTTAATAATCGGCAAGGGTGGACACTTGCTCCTATGTATACCTGAGTGCAATGGAAAAATCAGACTTACGTAATTCTTTTGGTAGAAAAATGTTGGTGTGTTGATTTTTTTTAGTTTTTGAATTTTAATCTTTTGTAGTGTTCTTTTATAAGAACTTTTAGTTTTATTATAATCCACATTGGGGTATAAGATAACAAGAGCGGCTACACGTGATACCCTTACAAATCATACAACGAGCGAAGACAGTGTAAACCATACATTGACATTGAAGAGCATTGCGTGGATTATATAAGAGTTTATTATTATTGTTAAATTATATCAAAATGATTTTTAGATAGAAAGATTAATTAGCAATTAGATATAAGACGAAGTGTGTGGCCATACATATACCTAAACGACCCTTTAATGTACGAAGGTGATATAAATCACACATCTACATATTAAAAGACCGGTGCAAAATAGTAAATCAAAATATTTAATTTTTATTTGTTATATTCATATATTTTTGAAACCCGATTTAATTGATAATCACACAACTAATTATATATTAACAATAAAAATATTCGAAAGCCAAATAGCATTTACAAGGGTCTGGTTTGGCAAACAAATTCAATTTGAACGAATATATATATATATATATATATATATATATATGGGATTGCTAATATCCACCATACTCTTTTTTAGTTGGTGTGCATTAGCACTCAATACCAAAAAATTGGACAAAAAAGCCAATCAGGTGCATTCATTGCCCACCAACCACGTCACAACAGCCTTAAAATAACAGTGCCACAGAATTGACACAACCAATTGAGTATCAACATTAAACTAAACTTCCAATTAAATGCTATCAGTGATACAAGTGCCAGGTTGACTCGCCTATTGAACAAATGTATAGTCGAATTTAGACCCACTATGCCTTTGCCAGAACCAAGAGAAAAACAAAATATCCTGCCAAATAGAGTCCTGATCAAATTGTTTATGTCTAAATATCACTGCATTTCTCCACTTCCAGATATTCCAAGTCACTGCACACCAAATAATGTACCATTTATCCATATTAATACCAGCAACGTTACCTTGAAAATGTTGATAAAAGTGTGCAATAGGCTCCTCTGGTAAAACATAATCAATACCCACCCAACTGTAACATTTGTTCCATATCTTTACTGATACCCTGCATGAAAAGAGTATATGTGATGCAGTTTCATCGCACGACTGGCACCCAGGGCATATCATATCATCACCTGCCAGTTGTATATTTCTCCGCTGCAAGTTTTGTTTTGTTGGCAATTTGTCAAGAAGTAACCTCCATACAAAGCATAAAATCTTGGGCGGCACTTTTAAATTCCACAACAAAACAAAGCAATTTGATTTTAGACTCACAAATCTCGTATCATAAATTGCTTGGTATGCAGAACATACTGTATATATTCCAGCGTCCTCCTCTAACCACTTCCAACAATCAGGACCGACTCCTTGTACACACCCTTGTTCAACATCACATAATAAGCTGTCCAATAAAGCATTTTCCCAAACAAAAAAATTTCTTCGCCAAGAAAGATCCCATACCCATATGCCATTCTCTAACCTTCCCATCTTTGCAATGACTTCTCCTTGTTGCAACGAGATGAGAAATAATCTAGGGTACTTATAAGCCAAACACTCGCCCCCCAACCAATTGTCCTCCCAAAACCTCACTTGTTTTCCTTCCCCTACCTTCCAATTAATCCTTTCATCAAACCAAGATTGTTGATCTATACCACCACACACCAAACTCAAATCTCTCCACCAAATTGAAGGTTTATAACTTTCCTCCCCCTCCCCTAACCCCTTCCAACCACCATATTTAGATTCTACCACCCTAACCCATAAGGAGCCACTTTGGTGAAACAAATTCCACTTCCATTTTGCTAAAAGTGCTTCATTAAACACCCCAATATTTCTAACACCCAACCCACCACAACTTTTTGGTTGACACAATTTCTCCCAACTAACCCAATGAATCTTCTTCCCACCCTCACCTCCACCCCACAAAAAACTTGACTGAATACTACTAATTCTCCTTTCCACTTTTTTTGGAATTTTGAAAAAGGATAGAAAAAAGAGAGGAAGAGAAGAAAGAACTGCATTGATCAAACAAACCCTCCCCCCAAAAGAAAGCAATTTGTGTTTCCAACGAGACAATTTTTTTTTCAAATTTTCTAACAATAGGTTCCCAAGTAACCGCCCTCCTCAAATTGGCTCCAATAGGAATTCCCAAATACACAAATGGGAATGTCAAAACCTTACAATTAAGGTAATCCGAAAAGGCCACCACCCTATGATCCTCCACCCCCACCCCTCCAAATCTACTTTTGAAAAAGTTCACTTTAAGACCAGACACCAACTCAAAACACCTCATGATGCTTTTGATAGCCACCACATTACTTCCTGACATATCACCCACAAATATAGTATCATCGGCATATTGCAAAAGATTGACTTCCACCTTATCCTTCCCAACAAGATATCCCGAAAAAAGATTTCTAGCTTTTGCCTCCCTCATGAGACCACATAGGCCTTCTCCCACAATGGTAAAGAGAAAAGGAGCTAGGGGGTCACCCTGACGAAGACCTCTCTGCAGAGAGAACTCACTAGAAGGACTACCATTGATGAGAACATAGGAAGAGCCAGAAGATAAGCATCCATTTATCCATGAAATCCACCTCTCATTGAACCCCAATCTATTTAGCATGTAAAATAAGAAATTCCAATTTACCGAGTCATAAGCCTTCTCGTAATCCACTTTGAAGATCAAACATTTCTCATTTTTCCTCCTAGCTTCATCCACCACTTCATTTGCTACCATGACACTATGTAATAAGCATCTACCCCCCAAAAATGCACTTTTCCTTTGATCAATGACTCTACCAAGAACCTTCTGAAGTCTTTTAGCAAGAACCTTTGCCACCACTTTATACATACATCCCACCAAAGAAATAGGCCTATAATCATTCAAACCTTGAGGATCATTTACTTTTGGAATAAGTGTCATGAAGGATGAGTTACTCCCCCTTGGAAACACTCCATTGTCATAAAACTCCTCCACAAATCTAATAAAGTCACCCTTCATAGTGTTCCAAAATCTCTTTATGAATTTGAAATTATATCCATCCGGCCCTGGACTTTTGGAACTATCACAGTCCCACACCGCTTCTTTGATCTCCAACTCACCAAATTTTGAAGTCAAAAAAACATCCTCTTCAATGGAGATTTTCTCAAAATGCACCCCGTCCAATTGTGGTCGGCACCACGCTTCTTCACTAAATCTTTTTTGGAAAAATAATTTTGCTCCCTCCTTAACCCCACACGGGTCCTCCACCCAAATACCATCTAGATGCAATCCCCTGATCATGTTTTTTCTCCTTCTCCAATTGACCATCGTGTGAAAATATTTTGAATTACAGTCTCCTTCTTTAACCCATTTCACTCTCGCCTTTTGTCTCAATAGTGACTCACATTGTGACACCAAGATCCAAAAATGTTCTTGTAGTTTCTTCCTATGTATTATTTCTTCTTCACTTAACCCCTCTACCTCTTCTTTAATGTCCAACTCATTAATCTCTTTCTCAACCAAGATGTGCTTCTTTTGTAAGTCCCCAAAGTTTTCAACATTCCATTGCTTCAACTTGACTTTCAAATCTTTTAATTTTTCCTTCAAGACAAAAGCCCCCCATCCATGTGCTTCAATGCTTGACCAAGATTCTTCTACCAAAGATATAAAATTCTTCTCCTCTAACCAACAATCAATTGTCCTAAAAGGTTTAGGACCCCAATTGATTATTGAGTTCTTCAACAAAATGGGACAATGATCCGAGATATTTCTATCCAGGATAACTTGTGTACTTCCGCTCCAACAATTGATCCATTCTCTAGAAACCATTATCCTATCAATTCTACTCTTTGCTCTTCCATTGGGTCTATACCAAGTGAAGCTCCTCCCCACCAAAGGTAAATCCTCCACTTTCATTCGCAAATGAAGTTGTTGAACTCTCTCATTTCTCCACCACCATAAACTTCTCTCGTATCGCCTCTTCTTTCGGAAGATTTTCTAACACAGTTGAAGTCTCCCAAGATGCACCACACTTTATTATTAGAGTTTACTTTTTTGTTTCTCAGCTCATCCCATAAAGTCCTCTTCAATTGAATACCACAAGGTGAATAAATGTTAACTATGGTAACCGGAATGCCTCCCTCCCTCCAAATACCTTCAAGTCCAATAAATCCTTGACCAACAAAGGAGTTATTACACTCAAAGTATTCACTACTCCATAAGCACAGAAGACCACCCGCTTTATTAACAGCCGGACACATCACCCATTAAACATCATTATCTCCCCACAAAGCATGACACAAGCTTTTTTCCACCACTTCTTTTTTTGTTTCCTGAATGCACAACAATTGAACCTCCTCTTTCACCACTAAATTTTTAATAAACCTCCACTTCACTCTACCCCCAGCCCCCTAACATTGTAGGACATAATCTTCATAAGATACCCCTGTTACTTCCTTCCTGATGGCCCCTGGCATCAACTTCTTTTTCTGTTTTATCCCTGCTCTCCATCTGACTTAATTTTTGAATGATATCTTCCTCATTTCCATCAAACGTAACCCCCAATTTTTTCCCCATCTCCCACATTTTAAATGCTTCTTGCTTCTCATTTTTCATGTATACCAATCTATTACAGTTTCAAATGCACTCGTCGGAGAGAGTGTTGCAGAAATTAAGAGTTGTCGCCCTCAAATCCTTCCTTTTAATACGATAACTTGTACCACTGCCTGAAGATTCAGATGTAGAAAAGCGAGCATTAAGAGGTCCACGCGTAACTCCCTCCGTAGAAATATCTTCTTTCTCCTTACTTTCAGCACCCGTGATGTGTTTTCCAACTGCACCTCCAGATTCATTCAGATGGTCAAGTAACAGAGTTTTTGGGTCAGCTGATATATCTTTAGCCCACCCCCCAGCATTGTATACTCCTTCGGCCCGTTCTGCAGTCAAAGATACATTCCTTGCGTGGGCCTCTAAACATAATTGGGCCTTTTCCTGTTTGGAATTTGAAAAGTCATCTCTATTTTCCAACAACTTCATTTGTTTTCTACCACCAACGGCTTCCAATCCACCATCGTATTGATGATTGCCACCTGTCATTACTTCTGCGACATCTTCCCCCACTTTACCATCTTGATATTTTCCCACTTCAAGATCAACACACGCCGTCTGATGACTCCCACTAGTCCCCTCACCTTCCCCATCTTTTCTTTGATAGTATTCACTCTCCTTAGAGTCTATGCACGCCACCCTATTGTCTCTAATATCTTCTGACCTCCTCAGATTGTCATCACCTACCTCACCACATTTGTGCAAGAAATGTATATCCGTAGACATCTTAGACCTTTTTTCCTCTCCCCTCCTTATGTCGTCATGCCTATGTCTGTCCTCCGCCACCCTATTGTTCTCACATATGGTCTGATGCGCTTCTGACAAGCAGGTATTGTGATTAACCAAAGGTCCTTGCACAGTGACGTCCTCTTCCATAGTCCACCGGGTACAAACTTCATCTCCCCGTCTTGGTACGGCACCGCCCAACATCTTCCCCTTTGTCGCCGCAAGCAACTCCCCGTCAAGCTCCGAGCAAGATGATTGTATCTCCAAACCAATGTCAGAAGCAAAGGATGAACCTTCAAAAGTCGAATTCTGGAACCTCCAGTCATCGCATATGCATTTGATAACTCTTTCCCCCAGCTCTTCTGCTATGTGAACTTGGTAGATCACTCCGTCAATCCTAATGCGAGATGATCGTGAGATCGGAGATGCCGTAGAAGATTTGATTAATGCCCATGCATATTCCAGTCTACTCATGCTCTTCGTGTGCTCATCCAAGGCAACCAACACCCCAAGCCTACCCAGGATTTTACCCAGACATTCTGAAACATCTGATCCAAGTAAGCCTATTCCCGGGCACCAAATCTGGGGTCCATTTTTGAATGGAGTGGAAAAGCGTCATCACACCTTCTTCATCCTCTGTCGTTTTGATCAGATCTGTCATCTTCTCCTCAGAAACGCCAGATATGAGGACCATATCGTTTCCCATATGTCTCAGCTTAACGTCACACTCATCTTTTTTATTATTATTAACGTTGAAACTCATCCCCCTCCAGACTTCCCCTTGACTGTTCACTGACTCCTTTCCCTTAGCTTGCCACCTCTTCGCTTCCTGTTTTGAAGAATATCCTACAGCTTGAGCATAAGACATCGTCTTTTTTGGAAACTCAAGAACCTCTTTCCCTTTAGTCCTGATTTGTTGACGCCCTACAGCTTTTTCACCATATGTATACCGCTTCTCCCATTTGTACTTTGGTATATTAACATACAATTTGGTGTTGCCAATACGAATTTTATCCAGCTGCTGCTCCAAAAGTTTCTCATTTTGAACTCCCTGGAACCTCACGAATCCATATTTGTGCCCTCCCTTACTTCTTCGGTTGGCTATGTATACTTCCCAAACTCTTCCGTAACGTTGGAATATCTTCCACAAACAACCTTCAGAAACTCTTCAGGAAATCTTGAGAAAAAAATGTTGATATATCTGCTCTATTTCTCCAGCCTTCGTATCTCCCATATCTCGCACAGCCTCCGTATACTTGCATGTTGTTTTGACTAGGATGTTGTTTGTTCCATTGTTGATTCGGAGGCGTCAACTAATTTCCACAAGTATAAGCAAAAAGGCTTGGCAGTTCAAATTTGAGAAACCAATAGCTGGGTCATGTGTGATGCAACGTAATATGAATTCTGAAAATTTAGCTTATAAATTTACAGGTTGTGCTTATGGCGATGAATTTTGAGTAGGAGGATCACTATAGCACTTCGAGTCCGTCTGAGATGATGATGGGGTGGAGGGGGATGTTGAGTCGCAGTTCGAAATCGAGATCTGGTCCAATTTCAGGTCATCAGTGTTGTATTGTATTAAATCATGAAGGAACACGATTTTTTTTTATTGTGCAAACGAAAAAACGGAGGAAGACGCTTAAAGAGGAGATCACGTGACTTAGTTTATATTTCTTTTTTGTTTTCAAATTGAGATATTATAAACTGTGAGATTAATATGATTTAACATATAGGATTTGGTGTAAGTACTTATTTAAACGGATTGTATCCCTATATATATATATATATATATATATATATACCATGATATTGGTACGAAGTATCTACCAGCTTTGCCGGTAACTAATCTCCGCTGGGGTCCGGGGATCCTGACTGACCACTTAGTGGGGTCTCCCCTTCCAACCATGTTTTTTCCATCCACAAGACTCGAACTCGAGACCTTGTTTAAGGGGATCGAGTCCAGCACCACTCGGACCAACGACTTAATGGTAATTTGAACGAATATATAAATTCACACAGATTATTGATTTAGGCGTAATTAAGATCTACGTACATATAATTACTACACAGCTTGTGCATGAAGTAACAAAATAAAAACAAAGTGAAAAAGGTGAGAAAGAAAGGACCCAACGAAGACGCTTGGTGGCTTGGCCAGAGATGGAAGCGGTCTCTGAACGTAATATGGTGCTTGTTGGGTTCAACCGTTCAAATCAGGGGTTGATGAATATTGACGTTGGACGGTGATGAGAAGAGTGATATCTATTAGTGTCAATGTGTATGAGAGTGTAAGAGATTTTCCGATAGAGAGTGAGAGAAAAGTCGTTAAAAACTTAATAATTAATTTAAGTGATGGTTAAATATAAGAAATCTTACACTCTATAAAATACTACCATTTAAATGGTATTTTTTTTCTTCTAATTATAAGAAATAATATGATTATTTTTAAATATATTAATGGCTAATTTCTTTTTATACGCTTGATTTATCGTGAAGTGTATTAATAAGATATCAATTATTTTTCATAAAAGTTGATGCATTTAATGAGCTATTAATAATAAAACTCATTCTCACTAGTTGAAAAAGTATTTATTGCATTATGAGTAATGTCATTATATCTAACCAACACCTATGCTATGTTTGGTAGAAGAAATAGATAAGAGAGGAGAGAAATAGAAGAAAAATAGTGTGGGTCTCACATCTCTTACACTATACTTTAATTCAAATATTTTTTTCTATTTTCATCCTCTCCACCAAACAGAGCATTAAACTAATTAATTATTTCGTTGAAAAAAGTATTTCTTGGATTATGAGTATATGAGTATTTTTGAAATAATATTTAAATGTATAATAATATTAATTGATATTAAATAATTTAACTACTTTTATTAGTCTTAATGAATTAGGTATTTGTTTCTTATATAGGTAGTATTATATTCTTTTAGAGTTTTTATTGTAGATATATTATATTTTTTTCTTTAGACAAAATATTTGATTGTCATTTATTTTTTAATAGTTTTTTCCTTTTATAATTTATTATTACTATTTTAAAGGATATAAATTATTGTATTTGAAATAATATTATTAGTCTTCCTTTTATATTATTTTGATTATAATTGATTCAATCATTAAGGGTCCGTTTGATTTGCTAAAATTTATGGTACTGGACAGGACAATTATTTTTGTTCCACGTTTGATTTGAAAAAGGATTATGGGACAGCACAAATTAATCAGATGAGTACAGGACAAAAACTCAACTTTTTGTTACTCAAAAAATCATGGGACAACTTTTTGTTCCAGGTACAAAGTATTCAAAAGACATACATACCCCATTATCTGCATTTGAATTTGAATAACTACATTTGAATTCACATTATCTGGTAGCTAGAACAAACTTATCATGCCATGTATTTTGAATTCACATTATCAACTAGCTGCATCAACCTTATCATGTCATATATTTTGAATTCACATTATCTACTAGCTAACTTACTTATATATATTATGTATTTTGAATTCACATAATATATAATAATAATGCAAATTATATTAAGATAATTAATATTAAAAAGGGTATTTTAGTAAATTTTATATTATTTTGCTTGTGTTGTCCATTGTTCATCAAACAATGTACATGATAAAAAAATTGTCCTGTAATTCAAGTATTTGTCTTGTATTGTTCTCTTTGTCCTGTACCATAGCGTGTATCAAACGTATCCTAAAAGATATTTATTAGCATTTGCTAATGAACAACACTAAAAAATATTCTTTCTTTTATTGTTATTGTTTGCTTGCGAGGTTCCAACACGTTTCCGATGTTGAGTGCACAGTTCAATCACATTAATGTGTAAAGTTTGGGAAAACAAATCAGATATTGGAAGCAAACCTTATTAGCATGTGTAGTACTCCCTTTGTTCCTCGTTATTTGTCTTTTAGGGTATTTGATACAAGATAAATTTTTAGTTTTCTGGGAATCTTAAGTTGGGAAAGTTTGTTTCCTATATTTGATTTATTTATTTTTTTAAAAAATAACATTTCCAGAAACAATGTTTTCTGGGAATTTTTTGGCCACGTTTCGCATGAAAATATTCTCATGAAGAGGTGTGAATCTAACTTTCTTGAGTTAGAAAATAAGTTTTATTGCAGTAAAAATATAATGTTACTCTTGTTAAATCATTTAATGTGGTAAATAATTAAAGTTTATGGTAAAAATACTATGTTACTCTTTTATTCTCAGAAAACTTATATGAGAATATTTATGACCAACCAAACAAATTTAGTCATTCCTAGGAATCATGATTTAGGATTCATGTTGGTTTCTGTGTAGAAACCAAGAAATGCAATATATTTTCTTAATTCTTACAAAACAGTTGTGAGGTTTCCCATTTTATCGTTTTTCATTTCTACTCCACAATAAATGCACGCGTATAAAATAATTAAAGTGTAGGTGAAAAAGAAAGGGTATAATTGATAAAAGAGTAATTAATGTGATCTTGAACTTTACAATTTTCAAAAAAAATCGACAATTAAAATGAATGAAGGGAGTAATATTGAGTTTTTAAAAAAGAAAAAATGTTTAAAACTTTTGTACAAATATATTTTACTCCCTCCGTCCTTATTTATAAGACTCTTTCAACTAATTCACACCTCTTAAGAAAAATAGTTAATTTAGTTAATCACATTAAATTTATCAATAATGTGTATTGTTCTTTCAAAAGTACCATTTTTTTTAAATTAATCACCTCTCTACACTTAATTGTTCGTCATCACTTAATTAATGTTTGGAGAGATAATTAAGAGCGCTTTAGGAAAAATAATTAATACATCTAGAAATTAAAAAAAGGTCTTATAAAAAGGACACCCCTTAAGAAAAGTAGTTAATTTAGTTAATCACATTAAATTTGTCAAAAATGTGTATTGTTCTTTTAAAAGTACCCTTTATTTTTTTTTTAAATTAATCACCTCTCTACACTTAATTGTTCTTTGTCACTTAATTAATGTTTGGAGAGAGAATTAAGAGCATTTTAGGAAAAAAAATAATTAATACATCTAGAAATTAAAAAAAGTCTTATAAAAAGGAATAAATTATTTTCTGAAAATGGTCTTATAAACAGGGACAGAGGAAGTATAATTTATGTTCTTAAATTATTTTACAAAACACTTAATTATAAATATTTTATATAAATTAATACTTATATATTTATTATAAATCTATTATATATTATAAAGATGAATTTTAATTTTTAAATTCCAACCCCCCGCCCCCCATATCATGTTTTGCCTCCGTCTCTGCGTAGAAAAATATGAAATGTCATATATATTTAATAAGCATATATTATATTTATTAAATTTAATAAACTCTTATTATTAATGAATATTATTTTTAATAATATTAAATTTAATTATATATATAAATTTTTCATAAATAAAACTATATAATATTTATATAAATACGCCATTAATAACATTAAATACATATATTAAAATATTCTATTACAGTTATTAAATATGTATATTAAATATGTATAATAAATACATATCATAAATACATATACATACATTAAATACATATATTAAAGCAACTATTACATTTCTTAAATGCATATATAATATTATATTAATAATATTAAATACATATATCAATAAATATAATGACTAATATTATATATAAAAATATGCTTTTTATATATTTATATAAATATTTCATCAATATTTGTACTCATGCATATTTTATTTTTTTCAGTTTGATAACTTTAAAATATGTTTTAAGAACAATAGTATGTTAAATATATATATATATATATATATATATATATATATATATATATTTAAATATAGAATGAGTAAATTACATTGACACTCTGAATGAAAAAATATCTCAATGAGTGTCTTGCTACTAACTCATGTGAATCTTTTCTTTATGAAAATCAATTGGCATATTGAATGAAGAACTTGCTTAAGCATTAGTGTCAAAACAAAAATTTTAGAATTTGGATGAATTGAACTCAAATTCTTTAAGAAATATACCTTTTGTTCATTGCCATCACTTTTTCCTTACAAAAAATTGTCCTTTACCAATCTTTTTTTTAGTACATTGTCTTTTACCAATCTTTTACCACTTTTTGAGGATGGAAGGAGACTTAAATCCTTTCCTTGTCAAAGAAGAAAATAAAAGTGTTACACATATTTATCTTGTTAATTCTCATATATAGTCACTATTACACTTATGTGTGTGTGTTAAGTTTAGTAATCATTAATTTTTAGTCGTTCCTTCATTAGCTCGTTTACGATAATACTAAAGGAACATAAGAAAAATGAAGTGAAATAATTGGATAAAAAGATTTGCAAAAAATAAACAATAGATGTTACTCTTATTGACTAAGATTTATTTATTACAAATATCAAATATGTATGCATATTATTTTACCTAACAACCTTTTCTTGAACATTCTTGTAACATATTATTACTTGTTCTGACACTCTTGCAAGCAAGAATTCATCACATAGGCTGCATGACCACGAGCATCTAACAAGTAAAGTCATTATAAAAAACATGTAAGAACACAATTAACTCAATTATAGAGAAATTATAAAACCATAAAAATAGGCTAATGTTGTAAGAGAATAAATAGTTAAATACCATTGCTGATGTCAATGGGCTTGATCAAGCCACAACGAGTAATACAATCGTAGACAGGACCGATGAACATTTTACCACATTTTGCACGACAATCATCAAGACATTTTGAATAAATAGGAGGCTCTGGTTCATAAACTTCACATTTGAATGCACATCTAACTTTACATGCAAGAGAGTCAGTGTTTGACTCAACTTGCAAAGATGGAGGAATATAATCAGCTTGTGCGAAACCCAACATAGTTATGATCATGATCACAACTATAGTTTTCATCTCAATCTTTGTCATAACTATTTTCTAAGTCTTTACAAACTATTTCAGAATTTTGTATAGATGTTAAAAAAAAATTGTGATGTTTCAAGGAAAATAAATATCAATTTATAGACACAAAATAATGCATTTAAAATAACTTAACTCCTAAAAAAATTTGTATATCAAGTTCTTCCAAGATTTTGAGTCATATCCATTTAACTTGCTTTCTTTTAACAATAAATTATATACATATACCATAAATTATATGTATATGTAAAATTAATAGTCTTGTTGGTCATAATATCAGTTATTTTTGTTTAATTAATAGTCTTGTTGGTCATAATATCAGTTTTTTTATTTAAAATTAATAGTTTTGTCGATCATAATATCAGTTTTTTTTTTAAATTAATAGTCTTGTCGGTCATAATATCTCTTATTATAATAAATTAATTAATAGTCTTGTTGGTCATAATATCAGTTTTTTTTAAATTAATAGTTTTGTCGGTCATAATATCAGTTTTTTTTTAATTTAAATTAATAGTCTTGTCGGTCATAATATCTCCTATTATAATAAATTGACTTATAGTTTAATAAGAAGTATATATATATATATATATATATATATATATATATATATAATTAAATAAAATTAATTGCAATGTTTGAAATATATAAATAAAGATTAATTAATTATTTACAAACAAATAAACGTATAATATGAACCAAATATTTACATGTCATGAAAATATATATATATATATATATATATATATATATATATATAATAAGAATAATTAATTTATAAAATTTACAAGTTCAGGATTGTACAAAATAATGTTAAAATATGAACATAATATTTTCATGAAAAAAAACAATCAAATAGCTACTAACATGTAAAAGAGAGAAAGAGAGTAAGTATCGTAGATTGAATTATTGAATTTACAATTTTAGCATCTACAAAATAAACATTGAATATTTATGTCTCAAATTGTAATGAAAACTCAAAACCATGTAATTTTTATAAAGAATTATTGATTTATGTATATAAACTTAGAATTTAATTATGGTGAATTAATGTATATATTCTCTCTCACACAAACACTATATATATATATATATATATATATATATATATATATATATATATATATATATATATATAATCAACCCATAGGGTTGGCGCAATGGTGTAAGGTTCTGCTGTGTTTACATGTAGAGGAACAATTTTTTTAGTGGGATAATCCGTGTTCGATTTCCTCCGTGTACAAAATTTTCTTAGCCCAGCGACAGCCACGCAACGTGAGCGGGATTAGTCTCTGACCCAATGGGTTGGAGGACACCCGTAGTCTCTGACATAGGGCAAAAAAAACTCTATATATATAATGATATGAAATGTCATATATTTAATAAGTACTAGTATATATTATATTTATTAAATTTAAAATATATATATATATAATTATTAAATATTATTCTTGATAATATTATTAAAGCTAACTATATATAATATTTAATAAATATAATAAATGCTACATTAAATACGTGTATTAAATACATATATTGAAGCATATGTTATATTTATTAAATATATTATATTTCATAAATTTTATATTTAATGAAATTATTAAATTTAAATATTTATCATATTTAATAAATACAATAAATAATATTATTTAATGCTTATATAAATATTACATTAACAACATTAAATACATATATTATTATATATATTATATTTCATAAATATTACTATAATCAATAATATTATAATATTTAATAAATACAATAAATAATACTATTTAATTTTTATATAAATACTACATTAAATACATACATTATTAATAATCCATAAATATTATATTTAATTGTATTATTAAAATTTACTATATATTACATCAAGTAAATATAACAAAAAAATTATCCTACTCATTTGCGATTATTTTTGCGAGTACCCATAAGGTCTAGGTACACTTTGTCATCCTTATGTTTGAGGTATAGCTTAAAAAGGTGAGGATTTGGAGCATGTTGGTGGACGTTGGAGGTTTGAACGGGGTGTCATGGCTTTTGTGTAAGTGGACTGAAAGGGGTGAGACAAGGGAGTCTCAATATATAAGTTGGGTGACAAGGTTTGTTATTGTGTGTTATGTGCAATGTTATAAAACTCAAACCAGTGATCGACTTGGTAAAAGTACTGGGTCAATAGATTAGTGGTCGAACTGATGAGTCACTGGTTGAACCGCATGGACAGATAAATTCTATAATAACATGTGTAATTTAAATATAATGTTATATTTAGCATACATATAATACTAAAAAAGCTTAGTGGTGCAATGGCAAAATTTCATCTTAACTTGTAGAAGGGTATGTGTTCGATTCTTATCAACAACAATTTTAATATTATTTATATTTTTGTTAGGGGTGTACACGGGTCGGGTTGAGCCGGGTTTGGCCAAATCCGTTATCCGACCTGATCAAAATTTTATGGGTTGGATTGGATCGGGTTCGTGCAATTTTATTGTGAAATCCGATCCGATCCAACCCGTTCAAAAATGGGTTGGATCGGGTTGGGTTGATCGGGTCATAACATTTAAAAAAATTTATTTTGTAAAAATTAGAATTTTTTAGAACAACAATTTGTTTTTGCCTAGAGCTTTGCAAATATATAATTTCTACATGTCCTCCAAAAAGACCAAATCGTGACAATATTTGATTAATAAAATGAATGGTTTCAATGCTAATACAAATATTTTATTTTAAATAGATATTAGCATGAGAAAACATAAACAAAATTAGGACAAAAAATAGTAACAATTAAAAAAGAGAAATATAATTCATGTGTGGTTAAAAATTAGCAAAAAAATATGGTGTTTTGTATTTTTTAATTTAATAATATATATATAAAAAAAATTAATTTTATGGTTCGGGTCGGGTCGGGTCACGTGTTCAAAATGCAAAACCCGTTACACGACCTGTACACTAACGGGTTGGCTTCGGGTTTGACCCGAACGCTAAAAAAATCCGATTCAAAGTGATTGGGTCGGTTCAGATCGATTCGGGTTTACGGGTTACCCGATCCGATGAACATCCCTAATTTTTGTGTGGACAAGCAAGTGGCTGTAGGTAGAGCTATCAAAATGGGTCACAACTCGTGGACCAACCCGGCCTACCACGGGTTGGGTTTAAAAAAAAACCTTTTCTAATAATTACAAAAAATGACCTGGCCCACTTATGGCATGGCCCATCAGGATTGAACCCGTGGTGGGTCGGGTTGGCCCACGAGTTGGCTAGCTACTAAAAAAAACCATTTTAGGTTCTAAGGCAATTATTCATTTCTTAAAATTGTTATTTATTAAACTTAAAAGACTTGAAACTTATTGTAATTAATAATATTTGTTGCTAAGATAATATTCTTTTATAAAATTTGTAATATGAAGCATGATAGAAATTGGAATTTGTTTTTTTTTTTTATAAAAAAATTGATTTTTCATTTTTTTTATATTAGGTGGGTCTAATCGTTTAACCCACCAACCCGTGGTGGCCCGGGCCAGGCTAGTATTTTATGAACTCACTAAGAAGTGGGCCGAGTTGGGTTGACCCACCTATTAAGCGAGCCAAGATGGGTCGGGGCCAACGGGTTAGGCTGGCTCGTTTTGATAGCTCTAGCTGTAGGGGTGAAAATATGCTAAGTCAAACCTGACTTTGATAGGCATGAGCCTAGCCTTCGCTAAAAAGAGAGCTTGAGTTTGACTTATTACTTGTCGTAAGTCTTTTTTGAAGGCCTAACCTAACCTACATAAAAGTCTAGTATGGCCCGAAAGCATGTTTAAAAGCTTATTTTGTGATATGGCCTATAAAAGCCCAGTAAGCCTATTGGCTATCAATCTAAATAGGCCAATTAATAATTATGCAACTTTTATATTATTATGTGTAATATATAGGCTAAAATACAACTATGGTCTATGGGTGCCCAATCCACAATTTTGGTCCTCCCATTTTAAAATAAAGACGTTTTATGAAAATCAGTCATTTTGGTCTAATATTCAATTTTGCATACGTTTTATTTTGGTCCAATTGAATCCTAGTCCTAACATATTCATTTAAGGTACCACCAATAAATGATTTAATTAATTAAAATGTAAGAAAAAAGAAATAAATGTAAGCAAAATTGAGAATTTGACCAAAATTATGAATTTTGAAAACGAGAGACTAAACGTCTCTATTTTAAAATAGGGGACCAAAGTTGTATTTTAGCCTAATATATCATGTATATGTATTATATATATTTATGTACAAAAAATATAATAATATATTATGTATGCATATAAATAGGTCAGTTTATCAAGCTCCGTAGGCTTTTGTTAAGGTCTAAGACCTTACATTTTTACGTAAATAGGTTTTTTAAAAAGTCTAAAACCAACCTTTTTAATAAATGAGTTGGGCAAGGTTATAGGTCTCTGATAAGTCACTTGACTTATATTCCACCCCTAACTGTACATGTGTACATAGATAAAGAGGTACCTTAACTGCTCAAAATTTAGATTAAAAACGACTAAAAGCAGAAATTAAAAAAAGTTTAGGAATAAAAAAATATTAAATCCAAAAAAAATGCTCCACCCTCTACGAGGTTTGAGTTTTGCAGTTTTGAACCAAAGACAATAATATTTTAAATTGAAATCAATCATACTTATTAAGTAAATTCTTTCAAGATATTTTTTTAAAATTAATTCAAAATATTTAAAATTATATTAACAAATTAAAAAATAAAAAATAGTTAAATAAAATTATGTTAAAATATTAATGAATAATGTCTAAAGTATGTGATAGTTTTGTAACATATTATAAAATGTTGTATATACATACATACATGTAGTCTTTTTTCTTATTTATTGAATAGATTTTTTTCATTTTATTTTTTGTTTTTATTTTCTTGTTCATATTAGTCTCCCTTTTTATATTTACATTTTTTTTTTCATATTACTTTATTACAAAAAAATATAATAATATATTTTTTATTCGATTAATGTTATTTCTTTGTTTAATTGTTTTTTTACGTAATACCAAAAAAATTGCCATATTAATTATTCAAATGTAGTGTTTGATCATATTAATTTATTTCTCTTACTCAATGAGAAAGAGAGAAATGTTTTTTTATACAATAAATAATTAAAATACTCTTTTTTTTTTTTTTACTTTTTTCTATTAGAGATTTTTATGTTATTTTATATAATTACATTTTTTATTTTAATTTTCTTTTTTTTATCAAATAATTTAAAAAATTATTTCATTATCCAGTAATTATTTTTCTTCTTTTATCTTTATAATATCAATCTACAAAATCTGTGAATGTTTCGACTAGGTTATTGTTCTCCGTTTATACCTCGAACTCGAATCCAAGGTACTGGCAATTCTAGCAATCGACAACGACGAACCAAGGTACTATTTCGTGCTGTGAGTGAGGCGATACAACGTAACTTACTTGAATCGAATCCCTGTTTTTCCATTCAGAAGGTACAGTGTCACTTGCTCCTGAACCCTACGTTCTAGTTCTTAATCAATTTTGTTTCAGTGCTTGTTTTGAACTCAATCAAATTTGAAGAATAGTTTTTCTTCTTCTTATAATTAGGGTTTTGATAGATGGCGGTAGATAATCCCGAGGATGGATTGAAGAAGTTGGAATACTTGTCGCTGGTGTCGAAGGTTTGCACCGAGTTGGAGTCCCACACCGGCACCGGCGACAAGGTTCTTGCGGAGTTCATCACTGAGCTGGGTAGATCATCGGAGAATGTTGAGGAATTTGACGCGAAATTGAAGGAGAACGGTGCGGAGATGCCGGATTACTTTGTCAAAACGCTCCTCACCATTATTCACGCCATTCTCCCTCCCAAGCCGAAGGGTTTGAAGAAGGAGAAAGAGGGTGGCAACGGCGGCAAGACCAAGTTCAAGGCTCTGGCCATCACAGACGATAGGGACCGGGCCAAGGAGCTTCAGAAGGAGATAGAATCTGAGGCCAGAGAAAAGCAGAAGCCAGAAATTGAGGAAGATGATGGGTACAGAGATAGAGATAGAAGAGATAGGCGCAGGGACAGGTATGGAAGAGATAGAGATTATGAGGATGATAGAAGGGATTATGTTAGAAGAGGAAGAGATAGAGATGATGAGGATGATAGAAGGGATTACGGCAGAAGAGGAAGAGATAGAGATGATGAAGATGATGGAAGGGATTCCAGCAGAAGAGGAAGAGATAAATATGATAGGGATAGAGATAGAGATCGAGATAGATATGAGAGGCGCAGGAGAGATGAACATGAAGAGGATGGGCGTGGAAAGGAGAATGGGGATAGAGATGGTAATAGGAAGGGTTCACGGCATGGTTCTGGTGAACTTGAATTATACGCAGTTTATAAAGGGCGAGTATCGAGGGTGATGGAGACTGGGTGCTTTGTTCAGCTGGACGACTTCAGAGGGAAGGAGGGGTTGGTGCATGTGTCGCAGATGGCGACTCGGAGGATTACGAATGCCAAGGATGTTGTAAAACGTGACCAGGAGGTCTATGTAAAGGTGATCTCAGTTTCGGGTCAGAAGTTGTCTCTTTCCATGAGGGATGTTGATCAACATACAGGCAAGGACCTCCTTCCGTTGAAGAAGAGCTCCGAGGATGATGCATTGAGGATGAATCCGCAGGATTCAAAAGATGGGCCGGTTGCCAGGACGGGGCTTTCAGGTATCAGGATTGTGGAAGAAGATGATGTTGGTTCTTCGCGGAGACCTCTGAAGAGAATGAGCTCTCCGGAGAGATGGGAAGCGAAACAGTTGATTGCTTCGGGTGTCATGAGTGTTTCAGAGTATCCAACTTATGATGAGGAGGGAGATGGATTGCTGTACCAAGAGGAAGGTGCTGAGGAGGAGCTTGAGATTGAGTTGAATGAGGATGAACCTGCGTTCTTGCAAGGGCAGAGCAGATACTCAATGGATATGTCTCCTGTTAAGATTTTTAAGAATCCAGAAGGTTCTCTGGGTCGAGCTGCTGCACTCCAGTCTGCACTTATAAAGGAACGTAGGGAAGTGCGAGAACAACAACAACGCACAATGCTTGATTCAATTCCAAAGGATCTCAATCGGCCTTGGGAAGACCCTATGCCAGAGTCAGGTGAAAGGCATCTTGCCCAGGAGCTTAGGGGTGTTGGCTTATCAGCGTATGATATGCCAGAATGGAAGAAGGATGCCTATGGGAAAACCATTACTTTTGGGCAAAGGTCAAAGCTTTCTATTCAAGAGCAGAGGCAGAGTTTGCCAATTTACAAGTTAAAAAAAGAATTGATTCAGGCTGTGCATGATAATCAAGTGTTGGTGGTTATTGGAGAAACTGGTTCTGGTAAGACCACTCAGGTCACACAGTATCTTGCTGAAGCAGGTTACACCACAAGAGGCAAAATTGGATGTACTCAACCCCGTAGGGTGGCTGCAATGTCAGTTGCAAAGAGAGTTGCAGAAGAGTTTGGTTGTCGATTGGGAGAGGAAGTTGGTTATGCCATTCGGTTTGAGGATTGCACTGGACCAGATACCGTTATCAAGTACATGACAGATGGTATGCTTCTTAGGGAAATATTGGTTGATGAGAATCTGTCACAGTATTCTGTTATAATGCTTGATGAAGCCCACGAAAGAACTATTCATACTGATGTTCTTTTTGGACTGCTGAAGCAGCTAGTGAAGCGTAGACCTGAATTGAGATTGATCGTCACATCTGCTACTCTGGATGCTGAGAAATTTTCAGGATATTTCTTTAACTGTAACATCTTTACTATTCCTGGTAGAACTTTTCCTGTGGAAATACTTTACACTAAACAACCTGAAAGTGATTATTTAGATGCAGCTTTAATCACTGTCTTACAGATCCATCTGACAGAGCCTGAGGGAGACATTCTTCTCTTTTTGACTGGTCAAGAAGAGATTGATTTTGCTTGCCAATCTCTCTATGAGAGAATGAAAGGATTAGGCAAGAATGTTCCAGAGCTGATCATTTTACCGGTTTATAGTGCCCTTCCTAGTGAAATGCAGTCTAGGATATTTGATCCTGCTCCTCCTGGGAAAAGGAAAGTGGTTGTGGCTACTAACATTGCTGAGGCTTCTTTGACTATCGATGGGATATTTTATGTCATTGATCCTGGATTTGCTAAGCAAAATGTTTATAACCCAAAGCAAGGACTTGATTCTTTGGTGATAACTCCAATTTCACAAGCATCAGCCAAACAAAGAGCTGGACGTGCAGGGCGTACTGGACCTGGGAAGTGTTATCGTCTCTATACTGAGAGTGCATATAGGAATGAGATGTCTCCCACTACAATTCCTGAGATTCAAAGGATAAATTTGGGGATGACTACTCTTAATATGAAAGCTATGGGGATAAATGATCTACTGTCATTTGATTTTATGGATCCACCATCACCCCAAGCATTGATTTCTGCCATGGAGCAGCTTTACAGTCTTGGAGCATTGGATGAAGAGGGCCTTTTAACCAAATTAGGGAGGAAAATGGCAGAATTTCCTTTGGATCCACCGTTGTCCAAGATGTTGCTTGCCAGCGTGGACCTTGGATGCAGTGATGAAATTTTGACCATAATTGCCATGATCCAGACCGGCAATATTTTTTACAGGCCAAGGGAAAAGCAAGCCCAAGCAGATCAGAAGAGGGCAAAGTTTTTTCAGCCAGAGGGTGACCATCTTACACTGCTTGCTGTTTATGAGGCTTGGAAAGCCAAGAATTTTTCTGGGCCCTGGTGTTTTGAGAACTTCGTTCAATCCCGATCACTGAGAAGAGCACAAGATGTCAGGAAACAACTTCTCACCATCATGGACAAGTATGATATCTATCTATTCTTCTAAATATTTTGTTGACTTTGATTTCAGTTTTTTTGTTGTGTTCTGCATTTGTTTTTTTGGTTTGATACATTTACAACGCACAAAGTTATTAAGGTTCCCAATGGCTTTACAAACGTTCTTGTTTTTTAATGTAAAATTCTATGTATAGTGAAAAATGGAAATTCTTCTATTTATGAAGTATTTTGACTTCAGGCTTCTTGTTGACTAGAGTCCCTTGCATTGTTATTTAACCATATTAAATTGCATTCTAAATCACTTGTATGGATATTTCAGGTACAAATTGGATGTTGTAAGTGCTGGAAAAAACTTCACCAAAGTCAGGAAGGCTATCACTGCAGGATTCTTTTTCCATGCTGCTAGGAAGGACCCCCAGGAAGGTTACAGAACCCTTGTGGAGAACCAGCCTGTGTATATCCATCCAAGTTCAGCTTTGTTCCAGAGACAGCCAGACTGGGTCATCTACCATGAGCTTGTGATGACAACAAAGGAATATATGCGTGAGGTCACTGTCATAGACCCCAAATGGCTTGTTGAATTGGCTCCAAGATTCTTCAAAGTGGCA
This sequence comes from Pueraria montana var. lobata, assembly GCA_026413185.1. Lineage (NCBI taxonomy): Eukaryota > Viridiplantae > Streptophyta > Magnoliopsida > Fabales > Fabaceae > Pueraria > Pueraria montana. The sequence continues at coordinate 1,315,494 of CM048646.1, read as the reverse complement.
GATCCTACAAAGATGAGCAAGCGAAAGCGTCAAGAGCGAATTGAACCACTTTATGATAGATACCACGAGCCAAACTCATGGCGTTTGAGCAAACGCCGTGCATGATATGTAATTCATCTATGTCCTCTTAATGCAATGTCTTGGATACTGTTATATGTTGCATTTAGTTTTAAATGTAGCTTTTCTCCTTATATGATGATTTAAATGGAAATTTAGACATATTTTCATTTTTATTACTAGGAAAGCTTAAATTATGATATAAGACAGTTTTTTTTAATATTATTGTAGAAGTTGGTTCAGATTACAACGCTAAGAATTCTAGGTTCATTAGTTGTTGTATAGTTCCTAGACTCATTTCTGTTATCTAGATTCATTATCATTAATTTCTGTACATACTCATTTCTGTTCCTGATATATTACTTTAATTGTTTGAATAAATAATAAATATACCAGATAGAACTACCAAGTCTTCTATGTCAAGGCCTTGTTGCTTAAAATTATTGATGAGAACCTCTAAAGTGGAGTTTGGAGCTTGGAGCTTGGATGAATAGGTTAGTTCCACTGAAACTTGACTCAAGAGAATCCTTTATTCTCGATAAACTGCCAAAGGCACAAAATCTGTTTGTCTTTGATGTTCAAAGATATCATTATTCATAACTGCTTAGTTCCATTGGGTGATAAAAAGATTTTACAAAGAATTCTATTTTGGACATATTTGATGATTGGTTGCAGCTTTAGCTGTTTGTTTTCTTATGTCCTTTAATATCTCTATTAAATTAGAAGGACTACTTAGGTTGTTAATATATCTCTGTTTCATATCTTCTTGTTATAGCTTCATACAATTGCTAGTTGTTGGTGTGTTGACATATGTTCATAACTTAAATATGCTATTAGGAGGATATCTGAAGCATGGGTAGAATAGCATCGTTGAAGTTAGTGTATGTGAACTTCCCAATTGGCTTTGTATTTGTTAGGCTCAAGAAAATTAGATACACAAACTAGGTAGTTTTATTTATATATTTTCTGGGTTAAACTAGGAAAATGTTGCAATGGATTAACAGACAGTAAAAGAATACGGGAAAAAGTCCCTCACAGAGCTGTTGCAGTAAAAGAATACGCAGGCCTAAGCCCTAACAGACTCTTCCTCTCTCAATCACACTCAAAATACAACCCCCACACTGAATGCAGAAACTGACATGCCATATACATAAGAGACCCACATACGGAACTGTAAAAACACAACTGCCCTATAGTTACTGAACCCATACATAACTGCCACACTGTTCACATAACTGTTCTATCAGTATTTATAGAGTGACATATGTGTTATTGCATTGATCATTAGCATTTAACTCGACTCTTATGGCCGTGCATCTGAAACTTGGGGGCAGATTTATTCACATGGAACATCACAGTTGAACTCAAACAAAGTTTGTTTGAGTTGACAATGATTATCTACATTCATAAATTGACATAAATTGTCATTCTTTGATGAAAATGTGTTTTTTTAGTGCCTCTTCCAGGTCTGCAAATGTATATTTGCAATCACCAGCCTTTGGATTTTTAATGTTGCCTATTGTTTTTTCTTGCGTGGTCTTCATGAGAAGGCTCTCACATTGTATTTTGGACACTCAGATTCCTACTGGCATCCAGCCCTCCTTATTATTGATGGAGTGTCTTCCATTTGTGCTTTTGATTTCCGTACAGATGAATGGGAAGTAGATGTGGCTATAACTGCGGGATAAATAAAACGTGCTAGCAAGGATTATACCATATTCACACACACACACTTAGGACTAGACTGAGGCTTCATGTCAAAATTTTGAATGTTTTCAGACTGTTCCTTTTAGGTGGTTGTAATGTAAAATAATGGCATAGTATTGTTAGTTACTGACTGACTTGATAAAACTTGAGATGAAAAATTAAGCAACAAGTCTGTAATGTTTGAAAGGTTATGTACTCAGAGACCTATAAAATGACAGACTAAGAAAAGGCCTACAGGGGAAGAATAGAGATACTTGAAAGAAAAGCAAAACAGATGATATGCCCACTTCTGCAGCTTGTAACTTCAAAAGTACTTACCCCTTACTTGATTAATCAATAAACCAGAACATTCCTGTAGTTTCAAGATCTGAACCTGAGTTCTAGGCTAGTGATTTTATTTATCTCGAACACAATTTGCAATTGCCATTTTTTTTACTTCAAATTGCAGATGCCTTGATGCATATCTGTCTCTTTAAACACGATATTGGAAACGAGACTTAGTGCTGTCCTATTTCCATTAATTTTAATTCTGTGCTATCACCTGGAAGTTATTGATGTTTATACTCTTGTTGAATCCTTTCTATCTTTATTGCAATTCTTTTATTCTGACCATGACCCATGAACCACCCTACTAACCTTTATTCATTCCTATTAAGCTTTCATTTTTCTTTATCATTTCCTTCTGTATTAATATCACTTTCTTGTCTGCAGATTAAGTTCTATCAATATCCATCTTGTGCATCTGAAGTTCTGGTTCAGTTGAAAATGAGGAAGGGAAGATATTCCTGAAGAAGAATCCGTCTGCAGAATTTGTTTGCTCGAATTGGGAGAAAGGTGCTGATACCCTTAAAATGGAGTGCAGCTACAAAGGTGAACTTGCACTGGCGCATTAAGAGTGTGCAGTTAAATGGTTTAACATTAAAGGCAACAGATCATGTGATGTGTGCAAGCAAGAAGTTCAGAACCTACCTGTCAGTGACTTGACGTGTTTGTATAACAGGCTGCTCATTTGATGTATTATTGGGAACCTCATTGTTTGTAATTGGAGGATCAGTACTGGTTAGTTACTAGTTACCTACTGATTACAAGTGTCACAGTTTTATTGAAAGGTTGCGTGAGGCTCATTTTAGAAGGCCAAGTTCAGAACATGTGATGTATTTCTCCATTTGTTTATTTTGATAGAGCAAAACTGACAAGAGTAGTGCCTTTGTATGTAGGCCATGAAAGGATGAGACCCGTAATTGTAGTATTGAGTTGGATCTTGGATGCTTACCACTAAATCATTGTTATGTTGGAAAAATTGAGTAGGACCATATATGTTGAATTGGTTTTATAAAAAATTCAATACGAGACATATTTTCCCACTTTTTTTTTTTTTCTTTTAAAACCAATATTTAGAAAAATGTTATTGAAAAATATTTTTTTAAAACAGGTTTTAGGAGAAAGATGGGTTTTAAAATCACTTTCAAAACCAGTTCTGGCCTCAAAACTGGTTTCTAAACCGGTTCACATAAAATCCAAACCGGTTTTACAAAAAAAGAAATGGTTTGGTTTTTAAATTCAAACTGATTTTATGGTTTGTTTTGGTTTGGGTTTTAGAAAAAACAAACCATGCCCACCCTTAAAGGGCAGCAGTCTTGGGAACACGATGATTTAAATGGACACACCAGAAAAGAAATTGAGTGGTGTTTGTTGAACATATAAACCAATATGAGGAAGCTTGGTGATTGAGATTTGCTTCTTTGCCACCAATCATGTGGGGTGAACCATTTAAGCCATACTCAAATTGAAGGTAAAGATTTACTTGTTATAGTTTTGGATACTGATTTCTGATAGCTTTTTGGTCATGGATGCTGATTTCTTTTACTTACGCTATTTTCAAGTGCTTTTTTGGTCATGTGTTTTGGACTTTTGGTTAAGATTCCCCTCCCCTTTCCTCATTGCAGTGTCTATTGTGTCAAAATGACAATTAAAGTGGAAAAAATGATAGAGTAATAATTCTTTCGGACTCAATTATAAAAAGAAGAAAAAAGAGGTTTGATGGACTAAGATATAAGTAAATTTTAACTATTTTTATCCTATTTAATGATACTATTCTAAAAATATTCTTTAATTAATTAAGATTTTATTTTAATGATTTTTTTACTTTTGATATTAAGATCCAATAAAGGATATTTTAGGAAAAAATATTTTTTTTTTCAATGTTTTGTTTACTTTTTAAACTGTACTAGTATCTACTGAAACTCATCTAAAAAAATATTGAATGTCTTTTAATTTTAATTAATAGTAAATAAATATATAAATAACTGATTCTCTTTACCGAGGCATCAATTATTGTTGTATTTGACTTTTAGCGTTGGCTTTGTTTATATTAAACCCTTTTATTGTTGTTTATATTAAACCTGGAAATTCAATAAAAAGTATTAAAATTCATTGTTAAAATAGTAGAAAAATTAAAATGATATAAAATAATACGTTTATATAATTTTTTATTTATCTTCTTACTTTGTTGACAAAATTATATTTTTAAATAGTAATAATAATAAAAGGTCATATATTTTATTAAAAATTTAAAAAAATAGTAATATAAATTGTAGAATAATTAAAATAATAATATATTTTTTTTTATCCGTAGGAATCAAACACGATACCAGGGAGTTTACAATAACTCACGCACCCTACTCAACCAATTGAACTAAACCCCCTTGGTATAATAATATAATTTTAAAGGAGAGAAATTATTAAAATAATTAATGTAACATTAAAAAAGATGGTAAATGAGAAATTTTATTAAAAAATTATACATAAAAATGAAAAAAAGTTATAAATTATAAATTTAATTAATTATTTAAACTTTTGGTTCCAATATTTGCATTGATTTTTTTAAGAGTTGTGCTGGTGGGCTGGCGCAAAACACTCTCCAAAGTAATTTATTAATTTATTAAATATATGTAAACGAATTTATAAATGCCATACTTTATTTTATTTGACATTCGGTACAAAAAAAAAGTATATCAAAATTATTTATTCATGATTTAAAAAATTCATTTAAACCAACAACACTTTTTTTAGAAAAATATAACAAAGTATTTCGTAAAAAACAATTCCTTCCATAAATAGGAAGTTGTTTTGCAAAGTAATTATAATAAAAAATAGTATATATCACTTCATTAGAACAAACCACTACGTTGTTTATAAATTAAAATTTTTGTACATGAAAATGTTTGTTTTATTTTTCAATAAAAAATTGCATGTTGACGATAGATCTCTTAATCTTTGTGCAGAAAAATACTTTAATAAATTATGATATACTTATTAATATTACCACAGATTTAATTTCTGAGTAAACAATTAGCAAGGTCTGGACCAAGACACAACCCACACACACAGTAAAGTAACATGGAAAAAAAAACATAACAAGCACAACCGACAAGGTTCCATTTAGATTTGGCTATCTTTGAAACTAAGCTTTCTTACTTACTCCAAACAAACAAATCTAATCTAATAATTCACTTCCAAACTCACTCTCTGATTCAGTGACTCTCATCTCTCTCTGTGAAATCTGAAAGGACTAAGATGGGTTCAGTTTCTCTGAAAATAGGAGATGGAACAGCCAGATTCCAAAGAGCAACACTGTGTTCTTCAGCTGTTAACATTCTCATGATCTTCTCTGTCATCACCACCAACCTCTTTGCTCTCTATGCCTTCACTGCTCCCTCAAAACAGCCCCACCACCTTCTCCACCACCATGCCCACAAAAACATCTCTCTCATCTCTGAGCAGGTCTCACTCATTCTCAGAGAGATCGATTTGTCCCAGAAGAAACTGGCCCAGATGGAGAAAGAGCTTCTTGGATACGAAAGCATTGATCTTTCACGACCCAACATTGCATCCGAGCTCAAACTCTTCCTCCAGCGCCACCAGCTCCCTCTGGGGAAAGACTCAAGAACTGGGATCACTGAGATGGTGCCATCTGTTGGCCACACCTGTGAGAAAAATTCAGACTTGCTGTCTCAGTTCATGAGTTATAAGGCTTTTGGAGCTTGCCCTGATGATTGGAGTGTGGCACAGAAGCTGATCTTAAAAGGGTGTGAGCCTTTGCCTAGGAGGAGGTGTTTTGCAAAGACTGTTTCCAAGGTAGGTTTGTGCCCCTTTCCAGATTCTCTTTGGAAGCCTGTTGGTAATAAGACTGTTAACTGGAGTGGTCTTAATTGTAAGAATTTTGAGTGTTTGAATAGTAAGAAGTTGAGTAGGGAGTGCATTGGTTGCTTTGATTTGGATCATGGCAGTGAGAATGTTAGGTTTGTTAAGGGGAAAAGTAAGAATGATTTTCTAGTTGATGATGTGTTGGCCTTGGGAGGTGGAGGGGTTAGAGTAGGGCTTGACATTGGTGGAGGGTCTGGATCCTTTGCTGCTAGAATGGCTGAAAGGAATGTTACTGTGGTTACTAGCACTCTCAATGTTGATGCCCCATTCAGTGAGTTCATTGCTGCAAGAGGGCTTTTTCCTCTTTACTTGAGCCTGGACCATAGGTTCCCTTTCTATGACAATGTGTTTGACTTGGTTCATGCTGCAAGTGGATTGGATGTTGGAGGGAAGAGTGAGAAATTGGAGTTTTTGATGTTTGACATTGATAGAGTTTTGAGGGCTGGTGGTTTGTTCTGGCTGGATAACTTCTTTTGTGCCAATGAAGAGAAGAAGCAAGCTTTGACTCGGTTGATTGAAAGGTTTGGGTATAAAAAGTTGAAATGGGTTGTGGGAGAGAAGGTTGATAGTGAAGTTGTGTTATCTGCTGTCCTTCAGAAACCTGTTAGAGCTTAGGGGGCTTATACAATAAAACCGCAAGAAGGAAGAATAATCTTGATTCTGCTATATCTCCTTCACACATAATTTGTGTGAATGAATTGCTTCCAGCATCATCATCAAATCCGATTAGACCTGGAATAAGTACAAGAATTGTTTCCTTACCAATTGTAAACCAGATTTTTGAGGTGACATATATTCTGTATTTCAAGTTCTGTTTTATTATATCTCATTCTGTATTTCTGTATTAGCTTTTTTTGTAATTGATAAGTTATTAGAAAGATGAAAAATGGATTATATTTTTTAAACTTATAAAGTCAATTTTAGTCTTTATATTGTAAGGCTATAATTTTACTTTCTTGAATGTGATGAATCCAATCATATGTTTCTGGTCTTTGATAATTTTACTATATTCATATCCTTTTTATTTTCTGTACCTGATATTACTGCATCATATGCTTGACCACTGCAATCTTTATCACAATCATTAAGGATATTTTAACATCTAAAAGAAATCATCCATTGTCCATGGCCTTTTAACTTATTGGCACCTAGCTTTGTTCAGTAGGGCATGAACCTGGGTTTCATCTCTAGGTATAGCAAACAAGAATGTTATCAGTCATTTACTTCTATAACCATCTTGTTCATCCTACTCACTGTTCTAAACCAGAGATTCTTATAAGTCAACTCACAAGAACATTGCCCGCTGCCGTCTCTTAATGGAGGATATATTTATTAAGTTGTGCAAAAGTCATGAAGATGCTAAGTACTGAGGCCTGTAGCCGATGAGTATTGATGACTTGCTGATAGGGTTTTGATATTCTATGAAACAGCTTTTTGTGCCTCTTCACTTCATAATTATGAAGTAAACCGTTTCATTGTTTACACTGACTTGACAAAACTATAAATTCTCACTGAATGTGGAGATTGCTTTTAATCACAAGGACGTAATAAGGCTTCAAACCTAAAAGATGAACTTGGAAAGGAGAGAGTTGATAGGCCTGGGGTTTAAACCAGCAATCAATGGTTGAAAATGAGCTAGAAAATATAAAAACACGAATTTGGTTGAGGAATCTGAACAACACATTCTCTAGTATTCTAACATGTTTTATTTTATTAGTTAAAATTCAGGTAAGTCTTATCAATTGAGGAATGAGACCCACATATTTATTGAACCCTCATGAAATTTACCTAATAGGAAAGAGTACATTAGAGAGAGAGTTTGTTGCTAGCATTTTTCAATTTTGTTTGAAAAATGTTTAGGATACTCCATGCTAGTAGATACCTAGAGAGAGACAGAAGGGAGAAGTGTATATGTGACATGATATGATATGATAAGAAAAGAGAGTTAGGGAGAAATGAGGGGGTGTCAATGGAGTCTTTGTACCGTACGAGTGTCTAAAAATCAAAATGCATTTTGTTCACAGTATCCACTTCATATTCACTGTTACCTAAATTTATTCTTCAAGCCCAATTTGCTGATTAATATTGATGACTTACTTGCTGATAGGGTTATGATATTCTATGAAAATGTGCCTCTTCACTTCATAGTTATGAAGTAAACCATTTCATTGTTCACATTGACTTGACAAAATTACAAATTCTCAGAGAATGTGTTTAATAACAAACATGTATTAAGGCTCCAAACCTAATAGGTGAACCTGGAAAGGACAGAGTTGAGAGGACCGGGGTATAAACCAACAATCAGCAGTTGAAATGAGCTAGGATATATAAAAATACAAATTTGGTTGAGGAGTGCGAAGAACACATTTCTTAATACTATCTTCACAATACCCTCATTAGTTGAAATTCAAGTGCTTCCCAATACACATTTCTTAATACCATCTTATGAAGGTTGTTGCTTCATGCTTCCCAAAAATTGCTTCCTGCACCTTTTCGGAATGTTTTTTTTACCGTCTGGATTGGCCAATCCGGAATGTAAAAGGTGTAGCCAATCCTGAATGTAAGTTTACATTTTGGATTGGCCAATCTGAAAGCCAAAAAAAGGTGCAGGAAGCAACTTTTGGGTACAGAAAGCAACAACCTCTTATGAAATGGAGAATGAAACTCACATATTTAGTAAGACCCACATGAAATTTACCTAATAAGTAAGAGTGTAGTCCTGTAGAGTATGTCCTTAGCATCCACTTCACATTCATTGTAACCTATATTTATTTATCAAGCCCAATTTGCTGCAAAGAAGCTAGCCTTGCTTGTCTTGGCTTATTGGGCCATGGAACTTGGGTGCTTAATAATTACTCCGAAATTTTTTACCAGGCTAAGGCCTTGATTTGAATTTGAAATCAGATTACAACTTGTGTATTTTATATCTTTGCTCGTCACCTGCAGGTAAATAATGAAGCGCATTGATTAACTTTATAATATCTTACACTAGACATGTATCCGTAATCTTAGTAATAGCTTGAAGCTGAAGCTTTCTATTTAATTATGAAACCTTGTAGCTGAAGCTTTGTATTTAATTATAATAACACGAGCACCGTTATTGTGGGGTGCTTGATTGGGGCATGCATCAATGTGAACATGGCAGTTGAGATGAATTATGTCAGTGTGAAATTAAATCAATTAATTGTCCCTTTGTTTTTTATCCCTTTATGGCGCCTCCAAGGTGCAGTAACCATTGCCTGCTATTGTCAGTATTTTATTGGGGAGGGTTAATGGCTGTGGCTTAAAATGTGTACCCCATTAATCAATCGTCTCATTCATCCATGCACTTTCGGAAGTCTCAAAATACCACCGTCAAATTCATCAAGATTGGTAGTATGTGATTGATTATACGTCCAAGATGGAAAACGAAAACCACACAAATGAAGTCAGAATTGACATAAACGACGTAGCGAGTAGTGATTGTACGTAATATTTAGCCCATTCATTATGGGAACTCGAGTAGCTTTAAATTGACATAAATGTTGATGGCCCAGCTGGATTGCATTGCATTGCACCGGCTGTTGTTATTTTGCTTGGAAATAAAATGAAGAAATTAACATTTTGTTTGAAATTAAATGAGAAATTAAAGAAAAATAAAAAATAAAACAAATGGTCCTCAAGCACCACCGAGTGTGTAGATACCCAAAGAATTAACTGACAGAATTATATGTTAATAATATTATAGCCATGTTCTACATTTTTTAAAAATTCGTCATAACTCCGTTGTATTCTCGAATTTCTTTTTAGTGTTCATTTTCTTCATTTTTCTGCTCTTTTTATTTGCTTAATTTTGACTTATAACCCAATTAGTATGCAAATAACTAGCATTGGATGGTTGATTATTTGGAAAGGTCCCGATGCGTTGTAGTAATAATAGAGCATAATATTTCCACTTGCCTGCAAGAATGTCTTACAACATCAGGTATGTAACACCCTTGACTCATTGGAACATATTACAACTTTTGATCTGTGATAATAAACTAAAAACTCTTCCATCTTCAAGGTTTGTTCCATACCTACTAATGTTCCGATAATAACGAGTGTCCTTTAGTTCATAATACATCACATGACACCCTTGTAAGGACAAGGTAATAATACATGACTTCTTCCACAACATATGCCTTTGCTTTTGAAAGATTGCTTGGACGATAAAACCATTTGAGGCCAACCTTATACAAGAAAATCATAAAGCATGACTTAGTGACATTGGACGCAGCCACCTGAAATGATATATTCAAACATTCATCCCTTGCAAAGCTCCACTGTTTAGAATCTTCATCCCCTCTTCACTCATCTGCTGAACTTCTGAAGGTGACAAAATTCTGATGCAGCGGACACAGCCCACAAATTCCCTACACACACAACATTCAATAATATCAGATTGCCACACAAGATATTCCAAAGGTTCAAAACTCAAAAGGATCATTATTTTGGTTTCAAAGGAATTCTAAGCATATTAAGCTATTATTAAACTTAAGTGTGGAATATCACACATTACAAGAGTTGGTAAGAAACTTACTCCCAAGGATCATCCCCAACAAGTAGAACATCATTCTCATAATCTACATACACCAATTTCCATCCTGAACCTTTAGTGTCATTCAGCAGACCATCGAGTCCAAACATGCATTCGATTGCACGGATCAACTCCTCATAGTTCTTGAAAGTAGTCACATCAATTGATCTTCCTACGGAACCTGCCTTTTGCACCTATCACAAACCAAAACCATGATGATATACATGATTTAAGATGTTGAGCCAAATAATGTAGTTGACAAAATTTCATGAATCATGACAAAATAAACCAAAGATCAATATATATATATATATATATATATATATATATATATATATATAGTTTGAATGCAATTGTGGAAAGAGTTTTTTTACAAACCTTGGTGTAGGTTCGGATGGGCGCAGGTACTTGCTGCCATGAGTTATTCTGCAGGAAGCTGCTTTCATCAAAATCAACATGGCTTGAAGAAGTGCCACCTGAGTTGTCAGGGATGTCTCTCAGAGGAAAGGCATGTGACTCGGCTAGACTCGCCGAGGTTATCTGAGACTGGACATCCTGGCTTGAACTCAAGTTGCCCACCATGCAATCTTGAGGATTTTGAAATTCTCTGTCCTTCATTGTGCAAAACTCATCCAAAATGGTGCTTGAAGTAGAAGGATCAACCATGGTGGTGCCTACACTGTTGCTAACATCAACATTGACACAAATCTCACTTTGGTTGTTGCTCTCAGCTGAAAGATCCCTCAAATTGTTTGTACTTGGTATGCCATTGAGGCCATACAGACCTGGCTGAGAGATGGATGTTAGCTGGTCTCCTTGAGATAACAACTTCAAATTCTTGACATAATGATCCCACACTTCATGGTTCATTGAGGAAGGCAAAGGGGGATTCACTACCTGAGGCTGAAGTGAGGTATGTTCTTGCAAATCTGACAAAGTTCCAGTTGGTCTGTTCTGCCCAGCAAAAGGTTGGGAAGAAGCATACGCCATCCATTCATCGATGTCTAGCTGAGGAAGTAGGCCATTTACAATAGCTGAATCAGCTTGAGTCATATCAATCATTTGAGGATGGAATATTGATGATTCTAGCTGAGGTTGCATAGGCCATTGACTAGATTGAGGGAGTAGTGGACTCTGGTTTTGATTATGGAATGTCAACTGGTTTGGTAGGCCTTGCTGGTTAACAGGATTTGCTGCCACCTTTTCGATGTTGCACCCTTCAATGGAAGGGTAGTCAATCACATGAACAGATAATACCTCAGATTCTAATTTTGGCTTGTCAATAACTATCCCAGAAGGCAGATGGTTATCAATTTTGGCAAGAGGGTGCAATTTTTCAGGTTGATCATTTTTCAACAGTGATTGCATGTTTAATGCATTAGGTTGGTCAGGGATAGATTGAGAATGTAGATTTTTAAGTGGCATTTGGTTTTCTGCTGCCAGTGTGGTCTTCATCTCTTGCAAGGGACCTCTTGTAGCAGCAGATTCTTGTTGCATGGCGGATAAAAATGCTCCATTATTGTTAATTAGCTGGGGTTTATAAAGCATTTTCATCAGGTGTTCTGAGTAGAGATTTGGCATTGAGTTTGAGAGCTCCATGGTTCCATTTTCTGGAACTCTAATAAAAGGTCTTCTTAACAAAGTTCCCCACTCATTTTCTGCACCAATCAACATAACTAGTCGTTAAATAGAAGACTCATCTACAAAATAGGAAAAGAAATATAAGAAACAGACTTACCCAAAAGTCCAGATGGTAATGGCCGTTTTAGACCTGAAGTCAAAGAAGGAAAGATAAAAAGGCTTTCAGGAGTCTCAATCTCCCACACACTAACTCTATTCTGCTTATCACCACACCCTGGTTCATCCCACTCCACCTGTTTGCAGAGAAATCATTAGGCCAACTATTTCCACCAAACTTAAGCTCCAATATGCACTATGCTTCGTAGAAGTATCGGATTTCATTGGAACATACAACAAAATATGAATGATAGAACTTAACCAGAACTTATTTTACCTGAATATTTCGCCATTTAGAACCAGGCCACCTTAAAGGATCCACATCACTGATACCAACTATTGTACCCATATATCTGTGCAGAAAGATGAAGCATGTGTCAATTTTCATGCTTGTTTGGGATTTCACACGTATCACCAATATAGCATGATCCAAGCATTCAGGAAATTACCTGCGCTTACCCGATTCCTCTGTCTCAAACATCATGCCAAATCTCATGCCAACTGAGACCTGAGTCCCAAATACAGCTTTTCTGTATTTGGCCAGAGGTATAACAAATTCTGAAGGGCATGCTCTACAAATAAGTAAAAACAGACATTAGACTATATAGAAAGAACACCAAAAGCTATATTTCAACAAAATTATATCTTAAACATATGTTAGGTGAGGGTATGAATATACTAAGTATACCTTGGATTGTAGAAAATAGTGAAAGGACTTCGATTAGCAGCAGCATGAGCTGCAGCAGCAAGCACACCAATGTGCATGCTATCAGCAGAAAGTACTGATGATGGCAGTGTTGTCTGTTGACGATTAACACGCCTCACGCCAACTCGCAATTGTGATTTCTCATCCCTTGTAGCAATTGACATATCATTTTTAGTATGAAGAAAGTTATGCAAGGACACTCAGTAGTCATAACTGAAAGGAAAATGTTGTCAATCTGAATTGCATAATTTTCACAATATTTTGGTTAGATCCATTATATTGCAATGTCACCATGGGGAATGGACAACGTTATTACCTGATGAAAAGAACAGAATCACCAGCTCTAAGCCTTTTTGAGCCTACAAACAAACTCCATCCTGTTGTGAGAAGGTGTCTCTTTGGTTGACCTAATGAAAAATGTGAAAAATAAAAGTGAGGACTCTAATCCCCTTTAGGTTAAAATAATAAAAACAAAAATGCCTTCAGCAGAAAGCTGCAAAGCCAAACAATAACTTGAAGCAAAAAAGAAGCATGCAGTTCCTATATTCTACCAAAGGAATAGATGGAGTTGAATGCCAAAAGCATACTCACCCCGGTATATATGTCTAAATGTCCAGGTATTATCATGCAAATCTCGAACAACAAGTTCTTGAGTTGGGGGTTGAATTGTGTAATCCTGAAGTGAAAAATAAAATATATCAATGAAATAAAATTACAGAATCTTCCCAAGTACAGGCAAAACATGATTTGCAACCAGCTGGTGTTAGAGGCATACCAATGGAGGAAATAGCTTCTCTGCTGCCCTGCGTGGGACCGAAAATCCACCATGCGTGCTTGTGTCACTAGCAGTCAAAGTTTTGCAGAAGAACTCACTGGGATGTTTACTGTGCTTTAGCCCAAAATCAGATATGGGAAAGACTTCTTTTTCCTGACAGAGAGAAATCCAAATTCAAACTGAGAAGAATGTCCAATACACCACAACTAACCTTGACATTTAAATGTTCAATAACAAAACTTCCAAGGCTGAGACTTCATCCTTACAGAGTTCAGGGGTTGCAGAGTCATTTGAGCATAGATTTCATCTGTCTCCTTGTCTGCCTATAATACATACAAAAGAAAAATGTAATATTTTGTTTGAAGCTGTGATGAATTGATGTTGAAATGAGCTCTTGAGGACTAATGCAACAAATGGTCAAGCAGCAACATCACTCACATGAAGTGTGACATTTTGAACTTGGCAAAGCAACTGAGATGGAAGGTTGGGGTAGTTTGGAATCTGCGAGGTTGCTGTTCTTCTAGTAGAAGCTGCCACCTGTTCATATATACAAATAAAGGGGACACAAATGCTTCAGCCAACCAAAACAAACAGAATCACTCACCTCGGAATCTTGTCTAAATATTGAAAAGAAACTAATTTGTTAGAGATAAAAAAAAGCAAGGTTTGAAAAGTTAGCAGTTGAAAAAGAGAACAAGAGATTGATTCATTCATTCACCTGCTCACTATGTCCCTGAGGGAAGTAAAACACAAGACTCCCAACCTGAGGTAATGACACAAGAGGGCCTGCACAAGCATGCCATAACTCTGAATTCAAAGTCTTTCTGACCCCTGCAAAATTTAGTAGTAGCATCAAACAAGCATGTCATTAAAATGTAACCAAAAGGTAAAAAATGATCTTCCAAAAGAAAAAAAGAAAAAATGAAACAGACCAGAATGTTCCTGCATTTCTTTCAACAGTTTCATCTCAGCAACAAGAGTTTGACCCCCAACAACCATTCCTCCTCCAACTCCTCCAGTTTTAATCTTTTCTTCTACGGAAGCCATCATATCCTATTCCTATGCTGCACCAGTCTCTACGCCTTCAACTTAAACCACAAGAGGAACCTGTGTTTCTACGTCTTCAATTCACAACAAGTTGCATCATCCCCACCAAACAAAAACTCCCCTTTCCCTCCTCCCTTGACTCACCACCCCATTAGGAAGAAGAAGAGAAGAGAAGAAGGGTCCACGTTGTTAAAATGAGAATCTCATGTGTTGTTGTTCTCTGAGAAAACAAAGAATCCAAGCAAGCAAGCAAGCTGAAAAGCAGACAAACCTGTGGAAAAAGGCACAAAGTGCAGATCTTTCTTTCAAAGGGTGGGGCTTTGCACAAAGCAACCAAATTAAAGGCCATCAGTTTGCATCAAAGCACGCGGACCTAAGCATGAGTGCCTTGTATTATTGGTTTTGAGTTGAGTACTACTACTTTTTTTCCTTCCCTTCTTGAAAAGAAACCAACCTTTCAGTGAAACCACTCATCACACTGACGCTGATACTGTTCCCTTCTTTCTTTCTTTCTTTCTTTTCCGTTTCTCAAGCACAAGCGCCAATGCCAAAAACCAAAACCTCCTTGTCCCTTCTTCTCTCTCTTCTCTTTGCTTCTTCAAACAGCAAGTAGTGTGTGCATGCTACCAAGTCCTACCCTTTGCAGCTTTAAGCTATTTATATCATTTAAATAATTAAGACCAAAACAAAAAACTAGTTTACTTTTATTAAATGAAAATCAGAAAAAGTGGAGCTAGTCTATAACAACACGAAAACAGTACTACACTACATTACTACACACTATCAAGTATCAACCTCATCTTAGCTCAGGATATGCAGCGCTACACACACTAACTTTTGCATTATTCAGATTCTCTTTAACATTTTGATTATGTTGATTTGATTCTACCTTGTTTTTCAGACATCTATTAATACCATATTATTTTGCCACCAATTATTAATGAGAAAAGACGTGTTTTATTTATTTGTTTATAGTAGTACTTAATTTTGAGTGAGAGACGTCAGACGAGTGTGTACTTTAATAATATGCAGCGAGATTTATTTATTTAATTACGATGGAAGTTTAGTTCAGTAAATTATGTTTTATTTTTTAAAAAATAAAAAGTTTCGTACAAGTCTTGTGTAAAAACAAATTTCTATTAAAAGAATTAATAACTGGACTATATTCTATTCTTAATGTCTTGTGTACCCTAATACTACTATATTCTAAGTCTTGTGTACCCTAAATCATAGAGATAGACTTTACCTGCCCCGTTAACATTACATCATATATTTTTTTCCTAATATCTTCTTTTCTTCTTAAGGCATTTTCATGTTTGGTATTATTTTGGAATACTCAGTACAGTTATTTTATTTATACATTAAAATTTTAATAATAAATACACTAAAAATTTTGAATCATACGGTGATGAGTCAATGACACATTAATTCAGTTCATAAAATGTATAGTATAGTATAGTATATAACACAAGTACACAAACCTTTTTATTTTTATCATTTGGAAATAAGCAACAACGTAATAATAATAATAATAATAATAATAGACAACCAAAAAATAGTAGAAATGTCAAAGTGGTGAGATTATTTATTGATGTTACAATAATAACTGGCAGAATTTATAACTATCAAGTATTTTCCAAAAACAGAAATTGTGTGATTTTGTAAGAAGAAAATGATCTGCAGCATATTCTACTAGTACTTTATTGATAAAAAAATATATTTCTTGGAAAGAAATTAGAACTAGAAATAAAAAAGCATTTTCCCCGGCTTCTGAGCAGTAGTTTAGCAACTGATGTTTGACCGTTCGTCACGCGTGCGATTCACGACAAACCAATGAACAAGAGAAAGTGTGAAACAAATTAAAGATGCGTGACACGTGGCACTGTGCTGTCAATTTACTCACGGCGCCGTTTTCCACATTTGACATTCTACGTTCCCATCCTTTTTGACCCGCTTTTTCTTTTTTTGCAAACAAAATTAACTATTTATCTTGCACAGAAAAGGACATATTAGGCTTTTCAAAATTGTATTTATCTTAATTTTTATTATGCACCGGAAAACGCTCAATTTTTTCAGATTAGACAAAGTTTGGAATTTGGATGATAAAAAAGAAAAAAGAAAAACATAATAAGGAAATATATATTGTTTATATGAATAGCAATGAGAAGAAAATAAATTAAGAATTTTCTCTGCATTTTATTTGAATGAAATATATATATATATATATTATTCACATGTAAAGGAAAAAATGAGAAAAATGAAAAGAGATTTTTTTATATAAATCTCATGCTAAAAAGAGAAATAAGAGAATTGCGGGAACAAGAAAAAAATTAAGTTTTTTCTTAGCTTATTTAAATGTGTAAAATGTTTTCATATAACAATATTTTTATCTTTATATAATATAATACATAATATATCCTTTTTTTTAGTAAATTAAAGTGTACTCCATGAAAGTTAAATTGAGTATTTAAAAATGTTGCTCTAACTGCTGTCCAAATTCTCATCTTTCAGTAAAAAGATTTTATTTTTGGTAGATCTTGTACTATTCTCACCTCTTTTGTATGTATAAGTAATAAATAATTCTCTCCTGTTATTCTCTATTACACTCTTTCACACTGCTACACAAACAGATACAGCACAAAATCCCACGTTTCTATCTCATGGCGTGTTCTGTATTTCTTTTTCTCTTTAATTCAATCCATACAACTAATGCTTAAGAAAATTAAAAAACACACACATCAAATTTGTTCCTTCCTTTTTTTTGTTCAGATAGATTAGAAGTCAAATTCAAATTCACGCCATAAATTTAGTGAAGAAAAATCGAATAAGTATGTACTTTTGTAGGTTTCTTGACAATGACCCTATACTTACTAACCTATTTTAAGTTTTCAGAGTGACTTGTGCATGAAGAATTGTATTGATTATCTTGTAAATTCAACTTGCTTAATTGAGATTTGAGAGTATGCCAATCTTTTACGGCAATCTTGACCACTAGGAGTTAATCTATTGATAATCTACGTATCTAGCCCAGCTTTTGGTCTTGTTTGCCAAATAGAACTCTTCACTCTTGTGTGATAAAAGAAATTAAAAAAATTGTCTAAGTGCATGAATGTTTATCTTTACTTTTTTAAGTATCCTATGTCAAATCCACTGCTAGGTTATCTTCTTCCATTGGTAGTACCTAGCTATATCTAACATCATAGCAATATTCCCTACCTTATATGGAGAGATATATATACTCTCTCCCAATGTGGTTTTGTTTAATAGGAAATACAAACTGGGAAGAGTCTACCATTTTTCTTTATGGATACCAATCCCTATTGGTAAAAAAATAGAAATGATTTTTTCCCCTTATCACATATATGTTTATTCCCAACTTAATTAGTCTTATGTAATAATGAGAATACGTAAAACAATTACCTCACCCTCGAAAATGTTAATTTAATTTTATTATAGATGAATAAATTGTAAAAAAAAATTATAACAAATATCTTAAATACATTGGTAAAAAAGTTAAAAAAAATTAAGAAAAAATAAAACATATAATACATCAGAAACTCGTATAGCCCGATCCTATTTTTCATTTAATTTTTTTCGATTCCTTTACAAGTTCATTAACTTATTAAGAAAATACTTATGTTAATTTTATTATATCCTTTTTAGATAAACCCATGTAGCCAATATTATATATTTTCAGTAAAGAAAAGTATAATATACCCCGCCCTTAAAAATTTATTCAAATTCTTTTATATAATTGTGGTTTTTTTTTCCGACAAAGTTATATAATTGTGGTTAGGATTGGTAAAATGGGATCAATCTATTTGGTTGATTTGTTTAACTAACTAAATGGGGTAATTGGGTTGAAAATTTCTAACCTATTCTCAAAACCAATTCAACTCAGGCCAATTTTACGGTGAGAAACTTCACTAAATTTTCCACCATGGGAAATAAAATATGATGCGTTAGATATGAATTCTTTATAATCAATGGTTAAAATAAGTAAAGACTACCGTAGAAATAAATGCACCGGAATATCTTAAAAAAAATATTTTCATATTTTTATTTTTTCTTTTTCTCCCTGTCGTCATCTCCTTCTTCCCGTTTTCGATGACAAGGCCACTGTGCCACCGTTGTCATCTCCTTCTTCCCGTTTCCGATGGCAAGGCTACTGTGCCGCTGTCGTCATCTCTGAAGAATCAACAACTACAAATTTCGATCCACAACAGTGAGGTTGTCTCAGAACTAGAAAGAAAAACCTCTTATTTTGTTTTAGATTTAGATCTAGATTTCAGATCTCCCCCGACCTCGCATAAACGTCGCCGCACAACGCCACGACCTTCCTCCTAATTTTGCCACGCAAAGATCTAAGCACGATGCTTGGCGGCGCATCCAGCCTCATGGTGGTCGCCGATGGTGATGCCGTAGTGGCGTTGATGTGCTCGCTGGTATGACGACGCATGTTCATTTTGGCGATGGCGTTTCTACTTTTCGACGGTCGTGTGCGAAGGCCAAGCTGGAGGTGGCGTCGCGGAGGAAGAAGTGCGACAGCTCTCCGACAACGAAACAGGTGAAGGCATGGTCGGAGTCGGAGTGAAGGAAGGGGGGCGGAGGGAATGGGTAGAGAAAGGAAGAGGTTGCAGAGGAAGAGGAGTGTCTTTTCCTTTTCTTTTTTTTTTTTAAATATTCCAGTGCAAGTATACCTATTATAATCCACACTTATTTTATAATCTAATGGCTATTAAAACTTTCTCATGGTGAGAAATTTGGTGAAGTTTTCCACCGTAGAATTGGCCTTCAACTCAACCCAACTTTTTCTTTATGGGTTGAAGACGAGTTTGGTTGAATCAATCCATTTAATTGTCTTTTATAAAGTTAGTCTTCTAAATCTGTTAAACATAAACACGGTCTCTTTTTGTAAAAAAATAAATAAATAAATGAAGATAGTCTCTTAATGTGTTTAAAGTGGACATCCATTTTAATCTCTTTTTCTTTTTAATGCGTAAGAATCAAACACAGTATCAAGGATTTACAACACTCACACACTATGCTCAACCAACTAAACTAGACTTCTTGGTATCCATTTTAGTCCTTTAATATATATTTGGACATCAATTAGTGATTGAAATAATTAATACTTTGAATTATAAATTATCATTCTTTTTTTTTTTATAAAAAAAACTATCATTCTTTATTAGTATAGATATGAATGATCATTTCATGTCAAAAGTCTTGAGAGCATGAACATGATATCTCACGTATCTTTAGATGACCAATTTGAGCATTTATCCTTTAAAAAATTATTATTACCCAAATCTCAATTATGATTGTACATTATTTTATATGAAAAAGTAAAGCATTGTTGTTTACCTCTATAACATAAAAAAAACCGCTCGTAATTGATTCATTTGTTCATCATTTTCTTGCTATGAGATTTATTTATTTATTAATAACTGAATATTAATTTTCAACTTGATTAAAGTTCCCAAGTCAATTATCAAGTTTTTTTACAACTCTTTTTTAACATTATAATTTTTTTTAGAATAAATTACATTTTCCTATTCTAAAAAATGCTTAAATTACACTTCCATCCCCCACTTATTTTAAATATACATTCTATTTTTTTTAAAGATAAGTACGTGTAATTATATTTTAGTCCATTTTAATGTAAATGGGTATTTTAGAGTTTATATTTATTTATTTATTTGTGTGTGTGTGATAGTTTTAAACATGATTAGTAACTAATATTGAATATTTATCGTCAATTCTGTGATCTTAAAAGATAAAATAAATATTTCAGCTAAAATTTCAAATTTGGTATTTCATTTTACCTTCTAAAAATAAAAAATAAGATATTCAAAATTACTTGTTTCTCATGCTAAAAGTTGTAGAAAAGCCAAAGTATTATTGAAAGACACTTTTATAATTATTCAACATATAATTTACTCTTATTTTTACAATTCTGATAGATGTATTTCTTTAAAAAAAAAAAAAAGACTTTATAATGCATGTTTTTCCTTAAAAATTACTACTTTTGTCCATATGTATAAGATCATTTTCACTTGATTGTTTGTTCTTTTTATAAGACTCTCTTCTAATTGTTTAGCATATTAATTATTTTTCCTATAATATCCTTAATTAATTAGTATTATCTCTTCAAACATCATTAAGTGTAGGGATGACAATGGATAGGGGTTTGGGTAGGGTACTATAGTATCAGTCCCCATACCTGCATTTAAAAAAAAATACCCTTACTTGGCCCCATGCCCGTGTAGGTAGCAATTTTAATCATTATTCTCGTACCAGTTGAGTACCTATATAACCATACCCGCACCCACACCCGCACCCGCACCCGCTACCCGCACTTTTCATATGTATAAAGTTAATAATTTAATAAAAAAATATTAATTAAAAATACTACAAGTAAATTAAAAGTTCGCTCTTAAATAATTCAAACATAACATTAAAACATCCAAACATAAAATTAAAACAACCAAGCATAACCTTGTCGTTTAAACTTAAGTCATAACTAAACAATATTATAAAGATAATCATCGAAAATCATTCTTAAACTTAATGTTTGATTTTTGTTTGATCGGTCAAATGTTATTTGTTAATTTGTTTGTTTTTGTTAGTGGTAGATTCGAACCTACGACCTATCCCTCCCTCCTTTCATCACAAAACCAACCTTATAACTCATTCTTAAACTTAATGTTTTAATCGTTTAACAAAATCATTAGAAACTTGGACATTATATGATGATGACACTCTCCAAAACCCGCCACAAAATAATACATTGAAATTAATTAGCTCATAGTTAGGACTTGAACTCGTGGACCCGAGTCAATTACCACTTATTTGTCTAGAAGAGTTGTTTAAAAGAATAAAGTTGGTTTAGAATATTTGTATATTTTAAAAAAAAAAAATCAAGAAAAAGTGTTAAAATAAATTACTTTTAACTTATATTGATTAATTTCAATCAATCTCATAAATAAACTCTTATTTAATAAAATGTTATCAAATTATACGTATCTTATTGAATTATTTATACTTTTAAACATAACATCCAATTTCAATTTATTTACTAGTTATTTTTTGAAGTTTAACTTAATTTAAAAAATCTATCTAAAACCTTTTTTAATAAGATATACATTTAATTAGATCAATAAGCTTATATTTTTTTTTTTTTTGACAGAATAAGATTATCTTTATATAGTTTAATAAAATAGCCTTATCTTTATAAAGTCATAACGCAAGGAACGATGTTGCCTGCCACTAAAGGTGAGAGTGAGACAGTGTCCAAGTTCAAGTCTCGCTAAAGGGACGCTATCGCAACGAACCTGGTGAACCAACTTGTTATTGCGACTGTCGTGAGTGACTGTGAATAAATGGACGAACTGTGTAATTAAGAAAATATATATATTAAGATATAATTATTTTTTAACAGAAAATGTATATATATAATATAATTATTTACATAAGTAAGATATTTTAATTAAAATAATATATACATATAACATGTGCGGGGCGGACGCGGGGTGGATACTATAGTACCTGTATCCATCTCCATTAAAATTTACGGGTAACTACCCGCCCCCATATCCAGCCCCATTAAGCGGGTAAATACCCTACCCCGGATACTTTTACGGATACTCATAGGGTCCGGATACATTTTGGCACAAACGGTTGGTGGTTTGTAAGCCACGCTCAAGGTCCCAGGTTCGACCCTGTCTTGGAGCGTAAAAAATCCTTGTCGGGAGGGGTAACACCGCCCGTACGACCCCGAACTCGGAGTAGTCGCATAGCCCGTCCAATGTGGCGGTGATGCGGACACCGAGTGCTTCCACTGGGCCCCAAAGGGGCTAATTACGGTGGGTCAGCAAAAAAAAAAAAAAAAAAAAAAAAGAGAGAAATGAAGGATAATTTTAAAAGAGTAGTATAAATTATTGACAAATTTAATGTGATTAATTAAATTAATTTTTTTTAAAATAATATAAATTAGATGAAAGGATCTTATATATAAGAATGAAAGGGGCAGTAGATAAGACAAACAACAAGATATTTAATTGTGTAATCAATGCTTAGTAACACTATATCTAAGACTCTAAGTACGATTTTTAATGAATTTTAAATTGATCAATCCCTGTGTGGCTTTTAAATTTGTGTCAGAGAAAAAAATAATCCACAATTATCACCGATCACACTTCATAAATTAAATAAAGGGATTGAGTTTTTGTTTCGTATTAAGTATTTTCTTTATGTAATAATGGGATGAGACTACATTGAAACAAAACATGAAATTGCAATGGAATATGTTAATTCCAGAATTTAACCACGGAATTTACTGTAATTTATTATAATTTTAAATGCTTGAGAGCTCTTACTCTTTATTCTCTTGTCATTAATAATTGTCTATATATCGTGATCTTTGAAAAGAAAGATCATCTTTAGCACCCACAAGCATATCACCAAATAACTTTTGGGTTATTTATGTGTATAACCTGCTAAAAGCCAAAATATCTAAGGTAATAAATAGAAAATTATAGAGGGAGGGACCAGTGACCACACCCCAATTGTCCACTGCATTAAGGAGTGATGTTGCTGATACTCCAACTTGCCCATAATTAAACAGAACGTAATATTTTTTATGGGAATTAAGCTAAGACTCCAAGCTTAATTATAAGGAGATCAAGAGAACCGACTTAGGAATTTAAGATTGACCTTGAATATTTAAATGATTCAAATCTAAACTTTATAAACTCGATAATAATAGGATGAATAGTAGCTAGTTTACACACATATCATAAAAAAATTAAAATTACATAAATACTATATTATTTGTATGAAAACACTTTTATATAGTCTTTCTAATGACATTTTTTTATGAAAAAATGTTTTTATTTGCTACACACATATATCGTACAAAAATTAAAACTACATAGATACTAATATTTGTATGAAAATACTTTTGTATAGTCTTTCTAATGACAATTTTTTATAAGAAAAAATTCTATTTATAATTTTTTTTTGTGAGAGTTAAAATTTTATGAGGGGAGATAATATTAAAAGAAAGTAAGTTTTTTTGACAAGTAAATATAAGTATAAAAAAAATCTATAAATAAAAAAAATATATCAATAATGTAAGTAAAGTTTGATTATAAATAAGATAAACTTAAGCTTTAAATTGTTTTAACATGTCAAACTCAAACTTTCAATTAAGAAGCTCTTTTAAATAAGTAAGATAAACTTGAGGAATCCATTTTCTTTTACAAAAGCTAAACCTAAATTTTAAATTTTCAACTTGACTTGACTCATTTACACCACTAGCCTTAACTATTGTTTATCAAGTCGCAACACAAGTTAATCCATGTAAATTAAGTTAATATAAAAACAACATTAAAAAAAAACAAAAAAACAACAACACATCAATGTACTCCTAGAATTACACTTTCATTTAATTTATTTTTTATATTAAAAATAAAGTAAATTTAATATCTACTTTTAAGTTTTAACAATTGTCAATTAATTTATTCTTAAAAGTACATTTCGCAACTGTTATTTTGATCCTTCTTTAATTTTCATTTTTTACAGGTATCAATCAATTCAGTGTATTTTTCAAAAACTATATAAAAAGTATAATAGTAAGCAATTTAAAATAAGTTCTCAAGGCACACTAAAGTTAGGGATTAAATTGATTGTGGACACCAATGTCAAATAAAAATTGACTAACAGCTGCTAAAACTAGAGATTAAATTTATTTTTTTAGTTCTTAATTTATATTGTTTCAAAAAAATTATTAATATTTTTTTATAATATAAAAATCATATTAATATTTTCTATAATGTCAAGAATCACTTTTCAAAAAAAAAAAAAAACAATGTCAAGAATCAAAGTAATTAACAATGAGTAAACTACCATTGTCGTGTCTAAAAAAATGAATATCTTTAAGAGCAGTCAAGAACTTAAGATTTTACAAAAGTAAAAAGTAAAACAATCAACAACCAATGTTCAAAATTAAAATGAGGATTTACTCAACCAGTAATGTCAGTTTTAGGTATTAAATTGACATTTTACTGCTATGGAAACATTTATTCAAGTCTGCGAAAGGAAGAGGGGAAAAAGACCCTTAACTATATAAACTTTTCTTTTCAAATAGCCTTGCAAAGTTGCAAGCCATATAGGCATATACAATACATTTATATGTTTGAATATTTCCTGTTTCAGGTTCATGATGATTGGGAAAATTTCATGCGTCTCAATCATGACTAATAATTTGTTAGAGCACCAAAAGGGTGGTCTGACTTCATAATCAGCTGCCAAAATAAAATAAAATAAATGAAGGCTAAAAACTTCATAGCCAAGGAGGACTCAGGGGTAATCATAACATCGTTTCTTTTCCTAACCAATTTTAATTTACTAACTTCAACTTATGCGATGTGATTCTTTTTGTATTTTAGCAGTTTCAAAGATTAGGCAGCAATTCACCGCGGAAACTTTGATTCCAATTTCGGGACTCAAATACCTGTTTTTTTTTTTTTAACAACAAAGCACAAAACCCGATCCCCGACTCAAAAACAATAAGTGTGATCGGATTGGATTGAGTTCTATCCAAAAAATTTAAAAAACTAAATCAAAATGTTTGGGTTGGGGTTGGATCAGTTTGAATTTATGGATTCCCATACGTATAAACAGTGGTGAATCCAGAAATTTTTCTTAATGGAGGCAAGAAAAAGTTTACAATATTTTCACAAAAGAAAAATATCACAAGCTTTTATAAAATACATAATGTCATGACAAAAAAAATTCAAAATATTTAAGTTTCTATAAATTACAATTGTCTTATACACATTTTCATACTTTAAAAATGTTCTATGATTTTTTCATTGTCAATACTATAAAAAATTAATAGGATAAAGTAGTAAAATTAGTATTAATTTATTCTCTTTTTGTTTATTTCATATATTTTTTTACATTCATTTAAAAAATTATTTTATGGGGAGAATACCTAGTTTGTTTTTTGGGGCAAATTTTTTTTATTACACATATATAATTAAAAAAAAAAATTCTTGTGGGGGCAATTGCCTCCACATAAAGACGGATATAAGGGGGGCGGGCGGGGCCTAACACCCCCCCCCTCTTGGAGACTTCATGTATACATATAAAGTTAGTGCTGATTAAAATTTGAAGAATTAATTAGTTTATAGACTTAAATACCTTTTTAGTTCTTGTAATTTAGTGTATTTTTATTTTTTGTTCTTGCAATTTTTTTTTGTTTTAGTCCTTGCAAATTATATTTGTTTTATTTTTCATCCTTAAAATGATTTAGATAGCGCTTTGAACAGTGAAAAAAACGCTATATAAATTGCTTTAAGGACGAAAAACAAGACGAAGGCTATGGTGCGTAAGACTCGCAGGTCTTGCACCGTGCGTAAATCAACACGGATCGTCAGATGTTCTTTTCAAAAATTGTATGGCTATGGTTTCAACAAGTAAACTAGGTGCACGACTACCCTATAATGACCCAGATTTTTATAAAAAATTAAATAAAATGTAACGTGGGTCCGATTTACTATTCCCAAAGTTCCGCTTACACTTCTGACATCTGTGACTTAGTGGGTTGGTTATGTTGTTCCTATTTCCAAGCACCATATTTAATAATAATAAAAAATTTAAAATAAAATTTAGTGATATATAATATGTTTTTTAAAAAACAATTAAGTGATATATAAAAATGTTTTTTAAGAGTTTAATCGTGATGTACTGATAATGTAAAATAGTTTTACACTGTCATCTAATCACAAATTATCGTTTGCATGACTTTTAAGATAATTTTGTAAAAGTCAACAAACTTATCATAAATTGTGGGTTATGATTGGATAATAGTGTAAACTAGTTTTACACTGTCAGTGTATAGTCATTTTTCTCATTTTTTAAAATCAATTTTTTATTAAACTTATATTTTTTAAATTCAATTTTTTTAAAAAGAAAGTATAATTTAATTAAATAAATATATGTTGTTTAAAATTATTTTTTAATATTTAATAATTTGCTAATAATTCCTAATTGAAACACTTAATTGATTTAAAACACCGGTTGAAACACTACTTAAGTGACATTTTTTAAAATACTAGTTTCTATCTTTTTATATTTTATTCTCCTTTTGAACCTAGTTGACATCTTTAGTATTGTCTGCCCTTTCAACCACTTTTTTTTCATCTACAAAATTTGAATATGAGACCTTACTTAAAGGACCAAACATAGTTTCACTTGGACTAACAATCATTTTAGCCTTTACGTTAGTAAATTATTTAAAGATTAAAAAATTAATTTTAAACCATATAAGTTTATTCAATTAAATTATACTTTATTTATAAAAAAAAAGGCTAAATTGTAATTTTGGTTCCCTTATAATTCTTAATTCATGATTTTGGTCCCCCTATTTCTTTTCACACGATTTTGGTTTCCCTGTTTTAAAAAATTCACAATTTTGGTTCAATCTTCAATTTTGCATACATTATTTCTTTTATTTTTATATTTTAATTAAATAATTTTTTTTTATGATTTCTTAAGTGAATATATATATGTTAGATTTAGAGTTCAATTGAACCAAAATAAAAGAAAAAAACATATGCAAAATTGAGGACTGGATCAAAATTACAATTTTTTTAAAACAAAGGGACCAAAATCGCGAGAAAAAAAATAGGGGAACAAAAATCGTGAATTAGAAATTACGGAGGGACTAAAATTGCAATTTAGCCTAAAAAAAAGGAAAATTTTGATTTAAAAATTATATTATATATCACTTAATGAATTTTAAAAAACATATTATATATCATTAAATTTTGATTTGTATTATGAAATATGCTTGGAAATACTGAAATAGGAAGGTAACCACACTGAAAAGTGACAAAGGTAGACGTCGTCTAGAAAAAGCGTAAGCAGAACTTGGAAATAGTAAACTGGGCCATGTGTTTTTTTTTCCTTTTTTTTTTTTATTATAAAAAGCAAGGTCAGTATTTAGTAGAACTGCACCCACTTTTCTTGTTGAAATTGTAGCCATACAATTTTTACAAAACACATCTGACGACCCGTGTTAATTTACGCACGGTGCAAGACCTGCTAGCCTTACACACTGTAGCCTTCGTCCGAAAAACAAAACAAACATAATTTGTAAAGATTAAAATCATTTTTTTTGCAAGAACGAAAAAAAAAACGTTAAATTCCAATGACTAAAAAGATATTTAAACCTAGTTTATATATGAAATTTGTATGTGTATCAGTATATGTTGTATTCAGCGTGTGTCAAATATCATCTGTATGTTTGAATGTGCTGCAGACATGTACTTATTGTATCTATTGAGATTAATTTGCATTCTTTTTTAATTTTATGTTTCGTTATATTTAAAAAAGTTGGAATATACTATGCATATATTTTCCCGTTCATTTAAGGATATGTATGGAATACATAGTTAGTCACATGGGAGATTTAGATTGTGAGATTATTTGTTGAGCTTGTGAGATTGAAAATTTTTCCAATGTTTACAGTTATAAAAACGTTACTTAGCTCTTTCATTTCGTTTATTATCTTAATAGCTTATAAAATAATTAACAATTAAATAAAATATCTATATACAAACTAGTCAATAATCTAGTGAATCTATACTAGGCAGTTATTTAACAAAAAATTTAAGAAATAATTATCATATATATATTTTTTAAGAAATAACCGATATCCTATGAATTATAAATTTTTTTATTGTTTGAATAAAAATTTCGTGATAGAAATGCTTATATTACATTTATTATTTTTATCATTTAAAATAAAAATTAGTTTTAATTTTACATGTAAAACCAATAAATATTTTTGTGGAAGGCATGATTTATTTAAATAATTATTTGTTAAAAAATAAATATATAAATAATTATAAAGAAAGAAAAACAAAAGTTTCAGCTCCCCATCACATAGAAGTCTGGATCCGTCCCTGCCCCCACACTCCAATACATAGATCCGCCGGTGCCTATAAACACCCCCTAAATCTAAGTATGCATCTATTGATCTTTGATAAAAAAGAAAAGGGGAAAAAATACTTTTCATCTTTTGACTTGTAATGAGCTAATTTAACATAACAAGGGGTAATATTAGACTCAAAGAAATTAAGCAGTAAATAATACAAGGGTAATTTATTTAACTCTAGTTAAGGAAAAAAACATACCTCATTCATATAGTATTGAGTCTTAAAATCTTTCGCCCTCTACTAAAATATTTTGCTAATAAATCAAATTATAGAATTTTATAATTTTTTTTACATTTTTGAATAAAAAAGTATTCATTACATTTTATATCTTTACTTATATGCAATACAACTTCGCATATTGAATGAGTTATTACGCTAGTTCAGTACAATTGCGTCGATTACAATAATAATTACTTTTTGAATTTCATTCCATCCATTATTTTTAAAATCTTGGTTAAATAAAATAGAGAAAATTATAATCAGTAATTGGTTTGCACTAAAATAATTTGTAAAGATAAGAAGAGAATAAATAATTTTGAGAATATCCCTCTTTATTTATGTTGGCAATCACCTCATAACAAACTAAGTTATATCCAATAACAAAATACCTAATCAGTTTTTTTTAATCTTTCACAAATTTAAATTTGATCGATTTTAACTTTTTAGAAAAAAAAAAACCTTTTTTTATAAGTAAAATTAAAATTAATTTTAAATTGTGATGTAGTTTTGTGGAGAGAAGAGAGAATATAAGAAGCCTTTGTTGTTGATGGTCAGGACTCAAGACTGAAGAACGAAGACAGGTGTGTGGGGAGTGACTTGTGTTTTGAGTGTGGAATTGCCTAGGGAGGGGAATGGTGGGGTCCACTGTTATTTCTAAATTGCTCTTTACAATAGAGAGTGCACACAGACACAGTCCAAACAAAAAGTGAGTGTGATAGAACCTAAGCAGAAGGGTGGCGTGGTCTGAGGGGGAGCATGGATGCAGTGTGTGGTGTTGGGATTTAAGGGGACAATGCCTTCTGAACCTTTTCATGAGACCTATCTTCATTTTGTCTTCCACACGCCAACAACACATTATCATCACATTTCTATCCATAATAATCTTATCATAATTCATTATTTAGTTATTATATTCTCTCTTTTATTTTTTTTCCTAATAGGACCAACCAATCAATAGGGTCAGTGTCTGAGCATGTACTACACTATTAGTATGTCCCTTTGGCCTCTTTCTGCGGGCCTGTTTGTATTGTAGACTCAATGCCATTTCAAAGTTAAAAGAATATGAAAAAAAGTCACATTTGCCTATTCTTCATTTAGCTTTTGTCACCCATCGTTCCATACCCCTGGCTTGTCTCCAGTGTCATGTGTATTCCTTTACTCAATTGGTCAGTAGAATGGATTTTTACATTTTGAACAAAAAAAAATATGGATATCTTTTTTTTTTTTTTTTTTCTGTTTGAACTTTGAACTGGGACAGAGAGAGAGAGAAAATATGCTATCATCTTAGATTTGGTTATTATAAAGTGAAGAATTATACCTTTTAGAAGATATAATGTGGTTAGAATTATTGATAAAAAAAAGTATTAATTAAAATTGTAATAAAATATAAATATATGATAACAATATTTAAGATTATTTATTTCCTTAAAAAATATGATTATTTGCTATCCTTCGAAAGGATGAAATCCCATGATTTAGGTACACTGACACAGTAGTGTGGTGCTCTTATGCATGTAATTTCTAAATTTGTATATATTTAAATAGAGATATTATCTAGAGGTTATTTACCGAGAACAAACACAAATGGAGTACATGTATACTTTTTGCAGTAGCGGATATATTAAACAACTGATCGCAAAAGACGACAGATATAATCTTATTTAGGAATTGTTTGTTCTCACAATAAGCTTGAGGAAGTGATTCTCAATGGATAGGCCTCCAAGACTTTGGTAGAAGAATAATCTACTTTCGGATCTTAGCTCTATATTCAAAAGTGCTTTTTCGCCCACTTCTCCATCGTGGTTGTCAACACCTAATAGAAGGGACGGGAACACTTTTATCATGACATGTTTCATTGTTATCTTTTTCATATGTCGGTTGGTCATATTGGGCTGTGCTTAAATATTCATGGGCTTTATATAAAACTTATGTCTAAGACCTAATTTAATATTTTTTAAATGAAATATTTTTTTGTTAACACTTTTTTAATACAACTACGGGTCGTGTTTCATATACAAATTGGTCGTATGGAACTGAACTCAGCGAAACAAGAAGTGTGTGTTACTACTAAATTATTTTAAAATTGAAAAAAAACTTTAAAATTTTATTTAGAAAAGTGATTGTCCCTTGAATTATTTCTAACATGTTTATCTATACCCAAACCATTAGAAGAAATCTGTAGAAAATGAAATGAAATAAATTAAAATGAAACACTACTAGAAGGTTGCAATTTATATACATAAAAAAGTTTGGTCATTTTACTACTGATTCAGAGAGAGGATCTAAAGATATTTTATGTAAAAGTGTTGAACATATTTTATAAACCAATTAAAATAAAAATCAATTTTTTAGAGATTGATTTTTTCGTTGCTAAATTCAGGTTTAGCGATTGATTTTTCGGTTGTTAAGTGTAATTAGTTAAAATAAAAGCAAACAATGATAAAAAAAAATAATATAGGGTAATTGAAATTTTGATTTTGAAAATCTCACTTAGTTTAGCGATAAAAAAAACAGTTAGCAATAAATAGAAAAACCAATCACTAAATAAAGCAACTAAAAAATTAATGCTAAATTTAACACACAAAAAACAGTCTCTAATTTTTTTTTTGTTATAGAAAATTTAGAGGAGGGGATGACGCTACAGTCTAAGGCAGGGAAAGAAAATTTAGGAGAGGAGATGATGTTCCAGTCCAAGGTAGGAAAAACCTCTGGATTCAAATAACACTTATAGAAGTACTTACATTTATCCTATTTAAAGGAGACGGGTGGAGATTTAAACATGCGATCATACAAGACTTTGTCTTCCTCCACTCAACTAACCTATCAGAGTTCTCTAAATTTAGATTTAGTGATAAAAAAAATATAATTGTTGCACATTATTGGCAGGGTTCCATTTCATGAAAGTGACACTAGAATTCAATTATACATTTTTTTTTATGAAAGTTAGCTTTAGAATCAATTTTCATTTACTCAACTAAACTAAACTAAACTAAACTAAACATGCTCTTCATAATGTTCACGTTAATAATGAACATTATTGTCTCTATTATGATCGTGGTAGTTAAGGGTTTACGCAGGCGAATAGGCATGCAAATTCATTGCCCTATCTATTAATTAGAGTGATAATTATCTATGTGAATGTGATCATTGAAAAAATCTACTCAATCGTCACTTTTAACTTTTATAAAAAGTTCTACGATAAAGTGCACCAAAGTTGGAATTGAGCATGCATGCAAGCAAGCTAGCAACTCAATTATCACAAATCTTATTGGCTCCACCCAACACCCTTTGACTTATACCATCCATATTAATTCAGAGGCTTCGGTCTCAAACCTTTTGTATCACTTTTTCCTCCTTCTTTATTCGGTGTGGAAGAAAAATACAAAAAGAAATTGCTAAAGCCGAAAGGTGAGTGGAAAATGGAAATTGCAAAAATTTGCTTTAATGACAAGAGTCAAAAAGGCAATTGAACATGTACGCTACACAGCTTAGTACTGTACTACTGTATCGTCATAGAATAATGATTGTCGTAGTTTGCAAATAACGTTAGGATATATAAATGAAGGCCATGAATGTAAATAGGGTAAGAAAATCTTTATGGGTGTTTATTAAAGAGTTAAAAAATGTTTTTTTTTATAAAAAAAAACATTGTTAATGTAATTTTATAAAAAATTTTAGTATATTTCTAACACAAATTTTATTAAAAGATTATTTTATCAGTTCCTTAATCAATTTGTTAAACCTTAAATACTAATTAACAAAACTTAGAGAGAAACTTATACTTTGTATTTTTATTTAAAAAATTAATTTAACCCCTGGCTTTGTAAAATATTACAAAATTATATTTATTTTAATTTATTTATACGATTTCTTTTCTTGATGTAAAAAACTAAAGTGAATGATATATAATTTGCAACATTGAACAAATCAAGGACCAAATTAATGGGTGTTTGATTAGATAATTGAGTAGTTTATAAGTAAGTCAACTATTTTATATGTTTTGCAATTGATATTGTGACGGGACAATGAATCCAAAAACTACATATATTTATCTTTAAAGTACTATACAATAAAAATATGTTTTCTGATTTAATTTAAAATAAATTATAATTTCAACATACTAAAGTTCAAGAATATAATACATGCAGTAAAAAAAAAAAAAAAGAGAATATAATACATATTTACGTGTATATTTTAAAGACAACTCATTTTAAAAGATTCTTAGTTTTATCTAAAAGCCCTTACTTCATTAATTATTTTTCTAAAGAAATCTTATATTATAACCCAATCATTTTTACTAGACTAACCCAATAATAGAAACAAAGCCCACGATGAACACCGTTTCTAACCATTAGGTACGGCCCTTGTCCTGCATGGGCCTTAGGGTTCACGAATGGATCCATCCTTTGCTTATGTTGGAAATCCAGTTTCAAAGACCTAAGAACAATGTACACCAAAAAAAAAAGGCAGTTACTTCCAACACCTAATATTTTTCAAGCTGCACCCCATTTAAATTTAAAACAAACCAAAATGCCAAAAATGCGGGTTGACTTTTAATATGGCTTATTGATTGATGAATCCATACCTATTTCATGAATTTCTATTTCCTGAATTTCTTACGGATTGAACATATATTCAAATCCATAATACAATTCCATTTCTTGAATTTTCTTTCCAGTAAAAGCAATCCTGAAACTTAAGAAATACCTTCCAGAAGGTATTTCTTAAGGTTTGGGATTTGCATTTCCAAAAAGCTTTACCAAATTTTATGTGTTGTGGATTTGTTGTTCCAAAAAATAATCAAATAATAATTATGCAACTTAGGGTAGTTTTGGAATTTTGTAAAAATTTTAAAGTTAAAGGAGGTGCAGGAAGCAATTGCCAAAAAAGAAACCTAAGAATAGTAGAAGAAACTCTTTTCTATTTTCGGATTTGGGTCCTTCATAGTTCATAGCCTTTCTTTTCTAATGAAGGCCTTCCTATGTGCCTCACTTGCAGAGTTACATGAAAGCCAGAAATCCAGAAGAACCTGGGGATCCAAAACAGCTCCCATCCACTGAGGAAAAATACACTTCACCTCCCTGGACCCTGGTGGATGAAGCAGCACCACTATTAGTATTGTCGACAGTATCATTGAAAGCCCTTCTCTTATAAGTGTTTATGAGCAAAAAGACTCATTTAATAGTGGGTTTTACTGTAATTGTTTTATACTTTCTTTAATAACATGACATTTTTATATTCTTTACTAACATGAGTGAATTTAAAAGTGTTACTAAGAAGAAATAAATATAAGAAAATGAGAATAATTCATATGTGTTCCATATTATTTTTAATATTGAATAAGTTATGAATAACAAAATATTAAAATTAATCATAAAATAAAATACATGCGTAAGCGTAACTCAAACATATCTTTTTTCAAAGTAGCCAGTATCCAGCAGGAATCAATCGTGTGTTTGCTCCCACGTTCCAAATCAACACGATTTTCTATAAGAAAAGAAAGCCACTTCTATTCGATGCGCTCGGGTTCTTCACGTCACTGTAATGGGGGTAGTTTTTTTGTCAGAAGTTTTCATGGAAAAGACTGAGTTAATTTTGAGAAAAAGTTATTTGACTTAATTTTATTATAATTGATTTCTTTAATTTTATCATCTAATAGTTTGATTCTAATTTACATTTGACTTGATTAAACCTTAATTATAGTTTGTGTGGTAGGTTGGGTGCATATTATCCATACGGATCATACCCACAAAATTTTACAAATAATCATCGAGGCAAACTCATTTGATAATAAAACCTATTTATTGTAAGTAATTTTTGTGAGTAGACGCTGGCTAGCGTGCACAGCTTACTCATGTGTGGTATGATGCAACATTATTAATAACCGTTAGATTCATTTATGGTGCATCTTTTTATCATGGAATCTCTGTATCTGATCTTGACTCCTTTCTCAGCCTTCTCTTCCCGGTGCCGCTGTCCACCATGCGATGCCGCAGGAGACGATTTCCGGCGGTGGCGCTATTTTTCCCTCCCTCTTTGGCTCTTCTTCTTCCCCTCTTCTTCTTCCCTTCCTTCTTCTGCTGGATCTGTTTTCTGATTTCTGATTCCGCGAACCCCACCTCGTAACCCTCGCCTTCGTTGTGTTGAAACCCATCCCTGTTGGACCTTCTCCCATCGCGTACTACCGTCACACACATTGTAACACCCCGATAATTATTTATTATATGTGTAGGCAAATAATTGTTGTGAAAATGCTTTTAATTAATTATCTGAATATATGGTAATAAGAATAAATTTCTTGTTTAAGAGTCTTGAAGATTTGTTCTACAGTGCAACACCAGCTTATTTTCTAGAAGCATTTTTCAGTTAGACCTTAAGACCCTTTTCCAACAGTATATAAGGACTACCTTAGTGTCTCCTGACCTAAAAAAAAAAAATCTAAAACAGCTTCTTCTTGCCTCTTTCTTTGCTTGCTGGTCGAATACCTCTGCAAGTTGATGCAGTAGAGTACTCACGAGAGATCACGTGTATCAACTCTGTGTTCCTGAGAGAAGGACTGAGGAAACACCCTGTAGCATCCTCTTTTCTTTGCTACGTTTTCTTACCTCAAGGTAGGAGGGGAGTGGGTTTCTTTCTTATGGTTATGTATGGCAATAGCCATGAGTTCTGAGTTCTGAGTCTTGCATGTAGTGTTTTCTGTATGACTGTATGGTTTCTGTATGGTCCAAGACTTGCAGGTTGTGTTCTGTGAATCTATGGACGATCTGTACTGTTTCATGGATCTGGGAGTGTTAGTTTTGTTCCTAAAAGCTTTGAGTCATATTCTTGAGTGGTTTGGAAACCTTTGAAAGGTTTTGAGTCCTGCAGAAAGGTTGGTTAGATTGTGAATCCTGTAGGAAAGTCGGTTACCACTTTTCTTCGTAGCTAAGTAACCTAGCGTCCAGTAACCCAGTGTTGAGTGACCCAGCGTCCAATGATCATATATAGTGTCCAGTGACCCAGTGTTGAGTGACCAGCGTCTAATGACCATATATATAGGGTCCAGTGACATCAATGTTTAGAGATCCAGTGTAGACTAATACTTAGCGTCCAATGAACCATTTTCCAGTAATCTTAGTGTCCAGGACTCGATACTTTTATGCAATGTGAATGTATTGTATTCGTTTCTTATGCATTGTTCTCTGCAAGGTGTGATTGACTTCTTATGAGGTGAACTGTATAATTGTGTATGTATGTATGAATTGTGAATGGATGATGCAAGAGCATGATATGAGGCAAGAGGTTTTGTCAGATGCCATTGAGACAGGTAACCTAGCTTGTGAGAGGCGAAAATGGGCCTGGGTGGTATCATGATTGTGAGTAACTTAGCCTTTGAGAGGCGAGAATGGATTCTCTTAAGTATAATGAGCATATGTGAAGAATCAGTGTTTAAGTGTAATGTCTGAGAGTTAGGAAGGAGTGGAATAGATATGGACTGGATAGTGGATGTCACGACAGGTTAAGCCTGGACCTTGAG
Organism: Pueraria montana var. lobata; assembly: GCA_026413185.1. Lineage (NCBI taxonomy): Eukaryota > Viridiplantae > Streptophyta > Magnoliopsida > Fabales > Fabaceae > Pueraria > Pueraria montana. The sequence continues at coordinate 1,278,954 of CM048646.1, read as the reverse complement.
GGTGTTGAGCATCGTAGTATGTAAGTTCCAATGCCCCTTACTGATCCCATGGGTCGGAACCTTCTTGCAATACTAGGTGACCCTGACTAGCCACTAGAGGATACCATTCTAGGTAGTGCGGTTTATACCGAAGGCATCGGACTGCGATGAGCTTCTTTATGGGTAGACATGTGCTCCTTGACTATTCCAAGTAGTAGAAATGAAGGGGTAGAAATGTTACAATATGGTGTACAGAGTATAGTCTAAGGGGGTTGTTGCAGTACACATGCATTGGTTATTCGTCGTTGGACGATGGCAGTTGTTAGACAATGTGATGTATGTGTGTGTAAGCTCCTTGGGAGAGTTAAGTGATGAAATCCCGAGTTATTATTTATATGTAATATAATTGTGATTGCAAATGATTCTCACTCCTTTCCTTTGTTGTTGTTTCCATTGTTTGTCTTTGGGTTGATCGCCAATTGTAGGTGAGGATCGTCCAGTCATGCAACACGACATGGACGAAGAGGCTTAGCCTCTTATGCTTAGTTATGTTAGTTGGGACTTATGCTCTGATAGCTGTGACATCGGGGCAGGGTTCTTTGTTTACTTTTTCTTTCTTTTTGTTTGTTAAACATCTTACTTTATATATATATATATATATATATATATATATATATATATATATATGTTTTTCGGTGTGCCTCTTATTGGACGCACCTTCTGTATTTTGTTGTGACTAGTGGAAGACTAAGGGATGTGCATGTGAACCTTTTACTTCTGTGAATTCCTAAAATTTTCTTTTTATTTCGCTTTATATCCTTTTAACAAATAAAGCGTTGGAGTAAAGGGTGTCACACACATGACCATGGCGTCACTCCTCACCCACCTCGACGCCAAAAACACCACTGTTTCCTCACCCCAAGTCTGCAATCCATTTTCCTCCCTCGTACTGTTTTGACTCATAATACATACTCTTTTCTACGTTTGTTTTTTATTTTTTGGTTTCTGATTCAGGTCCACACACAAAAGGGATTTTTTTATTTAGGATGGTGGTGGCGATGTGAGCGCCGCTGCCGTTGTTAGGACCGAGCAAGTAAGAGGAAACGGGGAAGATAGGGGAGAGGAACGGCGTCGCCGCATACAGTGAACAAAAATCACCACAACAGTGCTTTACATTGGTTACGATGATTCACCGTTAGGTTCGACGCGGTGCTCGCAGCGGCGGGGTAGGGACGGCGGGTGCGCGATGGCGTTGGGTGATGAGGAGGAGACCGTCGGTGATAGTTGGATGAGGAATAATCTGCTGTGGTGGGTATACGATATAATTGTGCGTGTTAGATGAATCCAACGGTTACTAATAATGTTGCACCATACAACACATAAAAAAGTTGTGCACGCTAGCCTCTGTCGTGTGAGTATTCGTTAAGATTAATTCTAATTGTTATTCTTATAAGTGATACGGTAATGTCATAAAGAAATATATATATATATATATTTTGGTGTACATATATTATAAGTTTGCTTGGATTGAATCATATTTTACAATTGGATCTAAAATCCCATTTAATGAATTTTTTCAATTTTTAGTTTTTCCAATTTAAAACTTTTGAATTCAATTTTTATAATTTGTAATGCATAATATTGGTTTACGAACATTCCTACTCTTTAGTCTTCTTCTCACGGATTTTCACTTTAAAGATTTTTTTTTTTAAAATTGTCTAGGACCTTGGTCCTTCATATATACCAAAAAGAAATTTCATGTTAAAACGACTTCTAACTTTTCGTGCTTTCGGAAAAAACTTTTCGTACTAGAATTGAGGAGACACGTGTGAGCTATAGTATGTTTGGGTATAACTTTTTAAAAAGAAATAATCACTTTTTTTAACGTTCTAAAAAAATTTTAACAAAGACGATTACTTTAAAGATTTTTTTTTTAAAAAAAAAATTGTTTTGAACCTTGTTCCTTCATATATACCAAAAAGAAATTTAGTTAAAACGAGTTCTAACTTTTCTTACTATTGACTTGAGGCGACACGTGTGGGCTACAATATCTTTTTTGGGTATAACTTTTTAAAAAGAAATTATCACTTTTTTTTAAGTTGTAAAAAAAAAAATTGACGATTTTTTTCCTCTCGAAATAAACTAACAAATCATGCATTTAGTCCAATACGAATACGATAATGTCTCAGTAATCTGACTGAAAAGTGAAAATAAAGCCCGGGCACTTATATATATTACTAGCTAAATTTGCAAGGATAAGCCCATAAAAAGAAGTAAACACTGAAGCTAAAGTTGCATGACATGACTATGTTTGGACTGAATTCATTTCTCCAAATGTATATACATTGCACTCAAAATTAAATAATCTAGGTTGGGCAAAATCATTTGCTATCTGACTCTTGCAGCTTGGAAGTTGGATTCGCAATTGTTTTGTATGCGACAGCAACGGTGGAAGATCTCGATAAATGCACCCCAGGGGTCCAGATTTGAATAAAATCCAATCGGTTTGCCAATCATTTTACGAAAAGATTTGAGATCCTGCAAATTTCATCAGCATCAAGGCCTATCTTTTGCCTTGCGGTTTATCTTTTTCTTTGTGCACCTCATGTGTATCGCATATCGCTTTTATCGTCATCTTCTGGTATCAACCATTTATCAAACACACCTTCAATGCTGTGTCTGTCTGCGATCAATTCACATAAAATTATTTCAATTTAATTTATAGTCTCAAATTTGAAGCTTGAACCAACTCAAATAAGATTAATAGAAGATACCTGTAGTTTTTTTTTTTTTAAAAAAAAAAAACACATTCGGCCCCCATTTTGAGAAAGCTAAAATGCATTCATATTTAAATTAAATTATATTATATAAGTTATTATATTAATGTATGTTAACTTATTCTCAAGAGTTAGAAGAAGAAGGGGTGTTTGGAGTTGGTGAATTATTCTCAGTTGCATCCAGCCCCCATGTGAGGCCTTCTTGTTTAATACATAACCACAAAAATGACAAAAGTCACCCGTAGAATCCGGCATTGGAACATGACTTGTACTCATTCTACTTATGTATATGTATGAATACAAAGAGCATGATGAATGTCAAGTGTCAACCATTAATTTTCGTCCATTGTCCATATGCTCTTTTGCTACTTCTCTCTGTTAGTAATATATTTTGACCCCTTTGGACATGTGTAATGGCAAAGACCGTGTCAAGTTGATATCACTTGCATTTTGATAAATGAAAATCATGTAGACGATCGAGATCCTATTACGTACGTATGAAGCAAAAAAATAATAATTGGGGTGGGGTTATTACACTCTGCTTATTGATTCTTGCCTGTGACAAAGTGATTACTGATTGGTGAAAATGTTCATAAAAAATGGGTTTATCAAAGAGTAATTTGTGAAAATGGCCTAAACACGATTGTATCATTGCTAGTTTTTTAAGTGCATTGAGTAGGCATTGGACTAACCAATTCAGAATGTACAACTTAGGCATTCCAAAGCTTAAATAATTGTTAGGCACATATCCAAGAATGATTTTGATCACAGTATATTAGGATTCTTATCTCTAATATGCAATCTCATGTATAACTTTTTTTTTTTTTATCAAATTAAAATTGAAAAAAATCATCCTTTTTGCTTTGGGTGGCTTCGTTTCCCCCAATACCCTTTGCGAACATTTGCGACCATAACCTATCTACAAATGAAGAGTCTCTGTCCTCAAAATACAAATACAATTTAATCATTTTTTAAGGCATGATGTAACTTATCATGAAGGTTGTTAGAAGTGTTAAGTAAACATGAAAATAGAAGGAAGGAGGTAATCTGTGTCTGTACGTAACGTGGGCAATTTCTAATTGAATGGTTCATTGATGTAGTAGTTAGTGCATGTCAATCATTTTCAATCATTTGATGTACTAAAAAAATTAGAACAGTTAATGGATATGATTAGGGAATTGAATTGAGTAATTAGGGGCCATGTCCCCACCCACCAAAATTTGTCCGGCACATTAATCTCTCTATCATAATGCATAACTGTTGCGCTAGTGAAGTCTCCTCTTGGCATCATGGTGTTTGTTAACTTCGTCAACCATAACTTATTCACGTCAAAAGAGAATGCATAATATTCCTTAATTTTCATTTTATACTTCTATTTCAACAATTGGGGGTCTACATATATAGATCAAAAAGCATTTTAAAAAGTGGATGTGATTGGACAGCTAGCTAGCTAGCAACGGGTGACATAAATAGAATACAGTTATATTCTTTATATTTCAATAACAATAACAAAAAAAAAAGTTATATTCTTTATATGAAATCTTTTTTTTTATTTTTGAGACCACAAAAATCTTTATCGAAAATAATTTTATTCAAGTTTGATAGGATCATTAACTGTAAAACTTTTTTTAAATATTTAATAAAACTAAGTACTTACAACTCAAATTCAAGATTATCAGTTAAGCTATAATAATTTCATATTAGTTGATTCATGAGTTCAATAATATAACTTTTTTTTTTAATTTCCTATATATCATTTATCCTGTATTTTTTTTTGTTGTACAAAAAATTATGCAAATTTATTATATTAGATACAATATTTTCTCAGTAGAATATCAATTGAAAACAGCCACAGAAAAATGGTTTCCAACTAGAATAATGTAGGTCAAATATACCATGTGATATGACCTGTTACTCTGCTCTGTTTCCAATATTGAGAGTACAATGGGGCCTAATAAGTAGAAGAAAATGCATTCTTCATCAAATTTATTGGGAATTGGAATTGTTAGATGAAAGGTGTATATCAAACTCCAATACCCATACCCAACAAGTGCATGCATAAATTGTTGATTGCTAATGTTCATGAGAGTGTTGGCGTGTTTGAGTGACAAACTTGGAGCTGAGCATGCAAACCATATTGGTAAGGCTGCAGCTAACATAAAGATAGTGACTAACAGAGTGTGATGATGAGAGAGTGGAGGACAAAACCGTGCTGGCATTTGATTTAAATTTGGATTTAGAAAGAGTAAAAGGGAATTAGGTAACAAGTATTGTTCATGAAGTGATAACTAAAAGGCACTCCTTTTGGGTACGGAAATTTTGTTTTGGATTTAATGTTTGGTGGATGCTGCAGTCACCCCAAAAAGGTTGTAGCTAGAGTAATTAAAAAAAGAGAGAGAATAATAATCAAGTAATAGTATCATACTAAATTACTAATATATAATGTGTATAAGCCTCATTGCCAACCAATCAGATTGGTTAGTGAGCTTCCCTAGATGGAGTACATTACAATTGTGAAAGTGTAGTATACATTTCTATATCTCTCCTTTTCTTAAGTGTAAGAGGAATCTTGAGTATTTGTAGGTGTGATGTAATCTATCATAGTGATTGTATAACAAGAAAATATTCTTATATGGTTTATAATTAAGATGATCACCGTCCAAATTATGCCTCTGACAATGCAAGAGACCTCGGAAGCTTTTTGTTTTGGAGTCATAGTGAAACAGTTAATTAAGTTAGTTTAAAGGCATCAGTGGCATGCATTGACACCACCATGAGAAAAGGCATACATTATTTTCTTAGATGGAGCACGTTAAAACAATAATATTTTTATGCCCCAAACTTTTTACACTATCCATATACAACAATAATCTTTTTTTAATTATCAGAGCAGCACAATGGCTCTATTTTCATATTATTGCTCACGTCAAAAGCTTCTTAATTTATCTCTGCTCTTTATGTATAATGCGTTCCTGTTAACATATGCATCAACATGTACAACCAAAATTCCAAATATTGGGTCCAAGATTCCCATAGGGTCATAGCATAGCGTTTCTTTTAGGGCATATTCAATTCCCTCACCGCGGAAACTACAGATCGAACTTCCTTCCCAACCGGTTCAGTTATAGATAGGTTTAATTTATTACGTGTGAACGAGTTGTTAGTTAACTAAGACCAAATAAATTTAAAAATAAAACAGAAAAGGTTAGCCAGACTAGATAGAATTACGGGAAAAGACAACAAAGCTCTCATTATCAAAGTAAATTCAGTCTTACCCGTACAATGTCTTGTATAAATAAAACTATTGTAGTGGGGAAGAAATTTATTTCAGCTCCTCGGTACATCAAGCATGACAATATGAGAACTAAAGCTACCGACACATAAAAAAAGGAAATTAAAAATCTGGGTACAAATTGAGACAAAAACAAATTCACCGAAGAAACAGGATGGAATAAATGAAGGAGCTTTCGAAGTACAACTGCATGAGTTGTTGTTAGACTCATGGTAGTACTTTTTTCAGTAATAATGTTATAAATTGTTGAAAAATTAATTTGCGTGAATTTCTATCACTCCTGAGGCCGCTAGCTAGACGGTGCCCCCCTTTCCTAACCATGTACGCGTGGATTTTCACTAATTTTAGTTTTCATGCATTCAATATAATATAACACAATACGAAATAAATAGTATATACATAAATAATATAAGTTTTGTTATATAATCAAATAATCGGATATTATCATGTATAGTAATTTTATTGATTTTTATAATATTTTTTTTTAAAATCATATCTAACCTTGACAGTATAAAAACCTTTTAAATTGACGGTACATAAAAAATAAATTTCATATAATATAATTTTTATACATGTATCAAATAAAAAAATTGGCTAGGTGATTATTACCATGATAATAGAGCATAGGGATAGTTTCAATCTATACTTCAACACCCTCACCTCTATACTTCAATGCCACGACAAAAATTACTAAGCCAAATTATTTTTTAGTATATGATTGAAATTATATTATATATAATTTAAATGTGTGGAAGAATGAGAATGCATATAAATTTATTGTTCCTGAATGAACAATATATATAATATAAAATTAAACAAGCAATACATCAACAAATCAGCTCCTAGTTGTATATGTATAAAATCATATTATATTTAACTTAAATGTGTAGGAGAGCAAAACTGTATATACATTTATTATTACTAAATGAACAATATAATGTTATAAAGTTAAACAAATGACATGTTAATATATGTATAAGACAATCACGTTAGTCATTAATATTTGTTAAAATTTATTAAATATTTAATAGCTCACAGTTACAATATGGAGGATAAAGTTTAATTACGTGAACATTAAAAGAATTAATATTAATATAAAATTACAGTAGAAACTTAATTTAAAGTATGTACCAGTTGTTGACCTATTCCTTTCATTGCGTTCATTTTGCGAGCAGGAAGTAGCTGCAAAAGTGTTTCAACGACCATGAGCAGGTCACCAAGCTAGCTTCTCTCTGCATAAGCTCTGCTAATCATTGATTTTAATATTATATATATATATATGTTCATGAATTTAATAAAACTCTACATGTAATAAAAGAATCATGGAATGTAAGTAGTATGAACACGCGTTTGCAATCTCTGAAGAAGTAATACCAACACATTAGCACCATTCTGTTCAATCCACAAAATTTAATTCCTTTTCCACCGCAATTTTTCTGGTAGCAAGCCCAGAAGGGCTGTTTCGATAATGACGGGCGCGAGATGCGGATCAAATACTTCATTTACAACCATATTTATATATATATATATATATATATATATTAAATAATACAACACATAATGAGGAGAAAAAAAAGCATGTTCCAAAAATAGATTTGTATAATTGAAAATTGTCATGAGGCTTTTGACGAAGGTTTGGAATTTTCAGATCATTCACAAATTAATCAACATGTTTTTCTTTTGAGCTCCTGCTCCTGTTGGAAGCAACATATAATAAGTGACGGAAATTAAACTTAGGAACAAAGTCAAATTAATGAAAAAGAATGAATGATACACAATTCTTGGTCTGTTACTCTGTTTAATTATCTGTGGTCGATCAGTTTGTAGTATTACATAAAAACAAAGGGGACGTTTAACAAATAAACAATAGAGTTCCATTCACTTAGATTTAGAAAATGTAATTATAGCTTTAATTTGGTGTCAACAAAATGTCAAAGAAATTAATATGCATTGTCAGAAAGAGAGAAACAAGTTCATTTTGTGCTCACAAGTTACCACACGATCGACTCCAAGCCATGGATTCTTTGATTGTTAGCTGTATGGTTTTTAATTTCTTCACAGCTATGTGGAGTATCATACGTACAAATATAATTTATTTGTAAGTTTTAGAAGTCAACATTTTTGTGCGAGAATAAAGAGGGGAAAAAAAATTAAATAGGTCAACATCGACGAGATACAGAACTGAGGTTGGCAAATGCCAATGCCAGCAGCAGTAGCCGTAGTACTATAAATTTACTCTTTAATTAGATGCATCGTTTGGCATTTATATAAACAAATATTCGTGATCAAGTCTTATTCGTAGAGTTGGCTTTAGGTAATTAGATATTTATATTATCTATGAAACTACCAAACAACGCAACCGATTGTCATTTTGGAGCATTCGCAAAAATCGATCCTAACAGATATATAAGGTCAATGTGTTAATCATACACCCAAGTGCCTATGTCAATACATATTTACTATGCTAATCCGGCCAGTGTGTTAGAATAAGTGATTAAGAATTCAGTATAAATTTTCACATTTGTTACGGATGTGAATTCAAATTATCTTACGTTATTTTTATTATTTGGTAACAACTCTTTCCAGAAAGATTCTTTGGTGTCCAAGGATTAGTTGAACTTTTTATGATTCGAGCTTATGCAGTAATTTTCTAAATGGGTCTCTGCTTACAACTTCAATATATCATTGAGACTTTGTTCAGTAATATATTAGGGGTTTCTCCTCATTCTACCACTTTTTCCAAATAAAAAGAAAATTACTTTGCTAATTAACACCGCAAGTATATAGCTAGCTAGCCAGGCATCATCTCATACCATGAAGCTTTGATTTATTCATTTATTCAATTTTGTTTGCTACTGCCACCATTCATATAAATGAAGTTCAAGAATCTAACTAAATATGTTAGTTTGTTTTATCTCTTCATATATGTGTTTTTTATTCTTATTATTAATATTTCCTTTATGTGCATGGATGAGTGTAGCAACGATCGATCTTGCTGATTTTCTGACACAGGATTATATGCAGTACCTGTACCTCATAATGTAAAAGCTTATCCTTAAGTTTTTATTAAATTCATAGATACATACAACACATACACATAATGAATTCCATGTATCAAACCGAAAGAACCGTTCGTTCACTTTATGGATCGAGACTCCATTTCAGGAAGCACCAGTCGCCAGCGCATGTGGAAAGTAATCAAATTCCATTTTTGCTTATGGGCATGGTAGAATTAAACTAATTATATATTATTATGACGATGATATTAGCGACAAAAATTGAAAAATGAAACAAAAAACGTGGCAATCTCTCACGGTTTTGTACGCACCGAAAGCTTGTGATTATGAATCCACAGCATAAATTATCATATAAAGTGGCTGCGCAAATTTTGTTTTAGTGCAGCTATGGAATACCAGGCGCTATAATTCAAACGGCGTAGCATGTGCCATCTACGTCATATGTAGTTATGTACTATGGGCACTGTAATTTGAGAATTTTCATTTATACCTTTTTTTTTTTTATATAAATAGCAGTAAATGTATCTGTAAAAATTAAATTAAAATTGTTACAGTTGTTTAAGTTAAACTGTTAGACAGGACAGGATTGTCTCTCAAAAAACAAGGTAAGATGTTTTTTTTACATCCTACATCCAAGATATATAATCACTTAAAAGAAAAACAAGTGAATAGCAGATTCTACATCTAACATGAAGGATTATGCATTTATATATGTTTATAATCGTAGTAGTATTTTAAAATGTACATATACAGTTAGGAACATATTATTGAAATCCAAATGTGAAAATAATTAATGCACATGAAAACTAAATTGTTGAAACTTTGAATAAAGGATGATGGGTGTCAGATGTTATTTGTTTTAATATTTAATTTTTCAAAATGACACATCTTTGTTTCCCATTTTTTTTTATTGATTTGAGTAATCTATATAAGTACACGTATAGCACATGCTTGCGTATAACTTTGATGGCGAATTAATGCATCCGCATCAACAATCCGAATCTCTATAGCCAATATATAAAAATAAATTGTCAGAAAATGATAGGTATTAATTTGTTCAGCTTCATAATTACTTAGATTAGTTGATGAAGTCAAAAAAGAGAAGGAGCGGAGCCCATAAATTAACGGGAGTACGTGAGCGAATGGCGATTTGCAACTGCAATTGCAGTGCCAAATTGTTAAATTTAATTCATGTGTGAGAAAACTGACTTTTCTTTCTTTCTTTTATTTAAATTTAAAATTGAGTAAACTCAAAAAATTATTTTTCAGCCACACGCATTACAATATTAATTTTTAAAAAATTAGTCATTAATTTAATTTGTCAAATATCTTAAACTTTGTCACACTGATTTCTAACTTTTTTCAACAATTTTTTAAAAATATTTTCTACAAAAATAATGATAAATTAACATTTCAATGGAATAATTGTATTATAACTTTTTAGATATTAATAGAATGATAGAGTTTAATTTCCATAGATTATCATTATAAAGAATTTTATACCTTCAACTAATTAGATATCATCTTGTATGTAATTCTAAAAATAATTATTACAATTTTTTAATTTTATCTTACATGACAATTGACAATTTATTATTAAATAACAGTGTAAAAAAAACTTTACAAATTTTAATTGAATTATAAAATGATATTTCAAATATTTATTTAAAGGACTGCTTTAATAAAGAAACTTTTAAAAAAATTAATATAATCACTTAACTGTAAAAGTCCAACTTGAGTGTATGCAGTTTTAAAATTGTAGTTGCATATATACTTGCATTGCCACTGGTCGTACTAAAAAGTAGCAGCGGAGCCGTGGGTCCGTGACACTGTTTGAGTACAACTATGCGGATACGAACCTGGCCGTCCTTTTTTATAAAAAGAAAAGTACATAAAATAAATAAAATATATACACACGCAACCAACACTATTTTTATATTTAAATTTTAAGGGTTTGTGAGTATTTTTCTACAATACTCTAGTATGTCAAATAATAAAAGTAATAATAATTTAAAATATACTAATAATTAATTAAATTTAAATTCGTTTTTCCTGTTTTTTAAATTTTTTAAAAGGTATGACATTATGTATAAGCTTACATCCAATAAATATTTGTGCTAGTTTTTAAACGCATGTATCTTATAATAGCTTATTCAACTAATTAATATTACCTATATTGTATATGTTGTTGTTGCGCATGTCTCACATATTATGGGCAGACAAATGTTGGATATATATATATATATATATATATATATATATATATATATATATATATAATGTAATTCTATTTGCTAAATAATAATGAAACATTGTCATTCTACTCCCGAGAACATATGCACATTGTGTGTGTGCGCGTGTTTATTTTACTCTTTTAGAATTTGGTTGTTATTGCTAATAGTTATGGACTAGGTTTAAGCTCAATTTACTCTTCGTCGTAAAAATTAAATGATTTAACCTAAGTATGGTACTAAAGTCATGTAAAGGACTTTAGGATGGTACTAACTTAAGATACACAATGAAGTAAAATATAACTACTTGTCTGCCTATAAGAGATTTTGGACCACCCTATGTCACATTCTACTCTAGCTTTGTTATCGATATACATCTAACATCATTGTACAAATATACATATTTATTATTATTATTATTAGCCTTTTGTGTGAGGTTCTTTGCTAATTTTAGAATCAAGGTGTCTTTACATGTATTCTTATCATTAATTGTGCAGTTTAGATCAATCCATTCACATCTCAAGGCTATTCATCTATCAATTTGGACCATCCAATCACTCAAAATCTAGACTATCATCTTCTACACTTCAAACATAACACCTTCCATACTTTAGACAGAATAGTATGAATATTTGGATTTGGAATAAAATAAAATTTATGTTTGCAGAAAAGTATTTTTAAAGTTATAAATAAAATATATATATATATATATATATATATATATGAAAAATAAAATAAATGTACAGAATAACACACACACACACACACACACATATATATATACACATATATATATATATATGTGCCTTTTTTTAAAGGAAAAATATATTAAAATATTAACAACTTTAAAAATAATATATTTTAATTAATAAAAAATATGTAAATTATTTAAAAACATCTTACACTTATATAATCAATAGATATATAATTTCTTCCATTTAAATTTGATATTTAAATATCTGATAAATATAGAATTTGTATGGAAATTAATTAGATAATAAGCAAATTTCACAAATGCATAACAACAAAATTTTCTTTTAGCAACAATTATATAACAAATTTCAGAAAAGGAACCATAATGTCAACCATTAATGAAAGATGTTAGATACACGTTCCTCTCACTTAGGAATTCAGTAGTGTTGGAGAAATCACACGCAATCAATCAAGTGTGTGAATTATGATTTATTCTAGTAATTTCCCTTTTTTTCTTGTTGTTTATCTGTTTTGTTTGGATGAAGAAAGAAGATAAAAAGGAAGAGAAATGAGCATTTGAATGGGAACCATCCTCTACACAGTACTCAAGGAATTGAGATTTCTCTCAAGAAAGGTAAGAGAAAATGTTGGCAAATAAAATGCCACTGGCTGTATATTCGGGAATCCCCTTTTCATATCTAACATATATTCTTCCTATCTTCCTCACAATTTCTATGTCAGGACTCAGGACAAACAAATGAAATAAATTTTCATGAAAGCCCGGAAACAAAACACCAAACTACACGGGTGGAACATAATTCGCAAGCTACAATGACATTATTCATTTATTCACATCTCTTTTGTCCCTTCAAGTTTCTTAATTTGATTTGGAGATTTTGCGGGGATGTGTGTTTTGTTGAAAAACATTGAACAAGGCAAATAAATGCCATGACCCTTAGGTTCAAACAAGTGGGGTTGTGTGCTCAAATCAAGTTAAACAAATGAAACATTTAGGGGGATGCACCATGCTTAATTAGTTCTTGCCAAAGCAAACATAGTGGACCCATAAATCCGAATTAGCCAACAAATTTTAACTCTAATTTCTAAATGTTATAATGGTCTTGCAATATTAAGGTATAGTGTTACAGATTCTGAAAGATTTTTATTTGAGAATATTGCAAATGATTAGTTTAATGGTCAGCCAAGTGCCAAATGTCAATAAACTAATAATCATAAAATAAGAAGGGAATTACATTGAAATCGGATTTAAGATGCTCGAAATATGGGGGATAAGAAGGGTTTTTTGGCAGTTCGTTGGAGAAATATAAAGAAAGAAAGCAATGGGGTAACCCCGCACATGGGGTATGGTCAGATTTGGAGGTTTGCGAAATGCTGCCTTTTTAGAAGAGCTGTATATTAAAATTACGTTTGTTGTTTGTTCCAATATTTTAAGGTCCCTTTTTGAGAGATGAACAAAACAAACATTTTTAATGTTTGCCAGCCTAGCCTCAGACATTGATTGGTTGAGTTGATTAGGAAGGAAAGAAAGAAATACATTGCTTGGTAGAATTGTGATGTGATTTTTTCTTCTTCTTATTATTATTATGATGGGAAAAAAGAGAGAGAGGGGAATTAGATTTTTTCCGAAGCCATTAAAATTAGTACAATTTGCATTTTTTTTCCTTTAGTGGGAAATATGAGCAGAGAAAGAAAATTCATGCCAGGAAGTCTAAGAGAGTCTAAGGAGGTGACTCTACATTAAGATTAGATGATTCTCTCGATGTTAGGTTGGGAATTGATGAAATATATCATATAGTAGAGTACAATGAATGAGGTGGTTGTAGAGTAAAAAATTTGATGTTTAGTGTGTTTGAAAGAGTGTTCACACCACACATTCATCATAAAAATCACACCATCAAGTATATATGATGTAAAAGTTATTTCTTATTAGTTTTGGTATATATGAAAAAAGAGTGTTGATGTGCATTAGAAAATTGATTTCAAACACTAGTTAAGAAATGATTTTGGTAGAGTAATAACATAAAAGGGTTCAAGAAACACTTGTGTGACAAGGAGTATTCTAAGGTGTGTTGCGATTATCAATTATGATGAGTTGGTGTCAACCCACAATAGTACCTCAAGATGAAATGTGAGAGTCATTAAATTCTACTACTCTAGTCAGAATCAATGATCAAGATTTACTTAACATCCATCGAAAATAACCTAAAAAGACAAGGTGCAATTGATATGATGGGAATGACACATGATACTTTTTAAGAAGATAATACATCTTAATTGTTGTTAATACTTTTCTTGTAATACTGTTGGAGTGGACTTGCCAAATATTTCAAGGTTGCGATGTAAGATATCCACCTCAACTAAGTTATTAGACCTTAACCATTAGGATATTTCTAGTTAATTTTATTAGGTCGAATTTGTCAAATAACTCTCTCTTGAACAAAAATGATTGTGGGTCTTATATTCATCTTACTTATTATACAAAAATTTTAGGTAAATTAATTTTATAAGATAAAAATTATAAAATAAATTAATATGTATGTATATATTTTATATAAAACTAAAAAAAGAAAAATCCATTTTTTTTAAATGATATTAAAAAGAAAGCGATTATTTATCATTTTTTTCCCTTTCCTTGTGATGCTACCAAACTTGTTAAGTTTTAAAAAGAAGTGACTTTTTTTTTTTTTGTTAAATTTTCCGAAAAATATTTTCATATGTGTCTCCAAACATGCCATTCTCAAGGGCAAAGACCCTCAGCTACAACTACAAGGTTCCCTATCCTTTTCCCCCAACTAGTCATGCGGGACCTTTGTTTCTACTTTCTAGTTTGAAATTTCAAACTTCCACCTCGTGCCTCAAAAAAGAAGCCTACCGCACGGACTAGGTAGGGACATGAAAATTTAATAACTTTAATTTTTATAATTAACATTGATAACTTTTAAATTATTTGAAAATATTTCCTACTGAATACAATAAAACTCATTATAAAAATCGATAAAGAAAATATTGATCGTTATTGTATATATGCAATTAAGATTATAGAGACGTCACGTTATCATTTAATAACGTAACATAATTTTAATTTTAGTTTTGAAAACTATTTATAACTAATTAATTGACTGTCTACTTTTCTCATAACAAGAAAATAATACATTTCTTAATAGGAGTGGTAATAAATAATGGCATACTACAGTACTTGTGTTTATATTTGTTTGCTTTAAAAAAAAAAAATTGTACCCGAATTTATACTAGTGTGATTAATAGTTTTATATACCTATTTTTACTCGTAAGGTACATACATATTTATATCTAAATTCATTATATTGAACAAAAGAATATCTAAATTCATTATCCATATTTAATTAACTACGGTTTCAAAGTACTATATCTATTTAATAAATTCATAAAACATGAATATTGTTATAATACTAGCATTTATGATGAAAAATTAATAAAAATGTATTAATTAAAAGTATAATATATAATTTGATTTAAAATGTTAAAAAATAATGTAATTCTTCATTATAAATAATTACAAATAGAATTAACAAACTTAACTTAAAAATTATTTTAAAAGATTTCAAATTTTTTTATTGAAAAAAATTAATCATATATAAATTATAAAGAAATATTTCAAATTTAAATTATAAAAATTAATCATGTTATACAAATATAAGTCGGGTCTATAGTACTCGTTCCTGTACTTAATTTTTTTTTGTTAAGTAATTAGTAATTATCCATATATGGAGCAAACCTGATTGATGGATAATAAAAACCTTCCTTATTATCAGTCATTTTTATGGTTACCCATTAATTTAAGTCTGTCAGTCATGCTTATTTCCTAATGTAGTGAGTTGCACTGAGTTGCATACTTTCCATTGCTCTTGAATGATTGATTTATTAATGAGACATGATCATTTAACTAACAAGTGTTATATTTGGTAACATGTATGATGTTTTTAATAATCTTTTATGAATTATCGCAAAAAAAATCTTTTATGAATATTAAAATTTATCAATTCAATCCCTGTAATAAAAGTTTTTATGAAATAATTAACTTTATAAAATTTTATATAATTAAAAATTTAATTAATACTTTTTTACATTAATTTATTTATTACATGATGTGATATTTAAAATATAAATAAATTTCTACGTGAGTGAAATATTTAAAATATAGTCATCAGAACAATACCATGTGATTCAAAGTGAAGTTGATGAAATTTATTTTTTACAAAAAATATTATAAGCATTTAACTAAATTTGACAATTCTTTTCCTTTTTCATAAAACTTTTAAATAAAAATGCGATTTCTTTGACATTATAAATTGTTTTTGAGAGATACTTCCTCTGTTCCAGATTATATGACGTTTTAGAAAAAAAAAATTGTTCTAAAATATATGACGTTTTACAAACACAATACTGCATTAAATATCTTTTTCCAAGACTATCATTAATAAATACTTAGTGGGAGTAGTATATAAAGAGGAATTAATTAGAGAGATAAATGGTATATTAGGAAGTTATCTAATATTTTCTAGAAAATTCAACAAATTAATTATATTCCTTAATACCTGTGCCAAAATCTTAAACGTCATATAAACTGGAAGGAGGGAGTATATAAAGAAAGGATTAGCTGTCAAGGGAACACAGATTTTTGGGACACACAGATTTTGCATAATTTAGTAGGTTTTATATAAATTTTAATTAATGATAGTAAAAAGACGAAACCAGCGCCAGAACCAGCAACCACTACCGTACATGCATGATAAAAATTGAAGGTTAAATTACTATTTTGGTTATCTAATTTATTTTCGATATTCGATTTGGTCATCTAATTATTAAATGGTTCAATTTGGTCATCTAAATCTTTAAAATGGTTCAATTTGGTCATGTCGTCTAAATTGAGTTAACGACGTTAATGTTAACGCGCTTTGTAGCGGTTTAAAACCGTCACTAAGTGATTGGCACATAGTGACGGTTTTGAAACCGCCACTATAATAATTTAAATACATTTAGTGGCGGTTTTAAACCGTCACAAAATGCGATGACGTGAGTATTTCCTAACACCGTTAGTTCAATTTAACGGCATGACCAAATTGAACCATTTTAAAGAATTAGATGACTAAATTGAACCATTTAATAATTAGATGACCAAATCGAACATCGAAAATAAATTAGAAGACCAAAACAGTAATTTAGCCAAAATTGAACGAAGGCACCCATAAATTAAACTCGTAAAATGTCACAATAGATGTGGACAATTCAATTGGTGAGGGTGGGTTTGCTTTTCCGTTTCCGGCTTTCCGCACCCCAGACGTACGTTGATTTAGAAGTTTCCTCTCACATACTTCTTCATTCAACGGTTTTGGAATTTGTGCTGCCGCGAAACCAAACACACACTGAGTAGGGTTTATGTTATAATTTTTTTTTCCTTTTTTATGTCACGGCGTTAAAATATTTGGCTACTGAAAAAAAAAATTGAATAAGATTTAGTTGTCACGTATTAATTGAAAAGCAAAATAAAAATTGTGGAGTGCGTAAATTAAATGTGTAAAATTAGCATTACTTCTGAAAGAAAATGAGCTATTAGCTAATAAAATTTTATATATCCACAATTAGAACTGAGAAAGAAAAACTAAATCATCTTAGTAGTTTTAGGTTAACTTATTCTATATTCCAAATATTTATAGTAATCTATAATATATAAATAACATAATGAATATTAAAATAGCAATATTATAATCAAATTTAAATTCATATAAACTAACAATTAATACTAATCCATTATATTGTCCACATTTACAAGACTATGTATATATTTTGCTTTATAAATAAGATATTTTTGGAGTTTTTCTAAAAATTCATTAATAAGTTTAAAACATATTTTATAAAATAATTTAATTTAAACGTGTCCTTAATAATAATTTATTTAACGAACAAGGTAGAAGCATTTGAAAAAGATGAGAAAAAAAAATTTAATGTACAATATTAATATGAAAGCTAAATTTCAAATGTTCAAATTTTGGTCCTATATCAAGGAATGAAATTTTAAAGTTTCATTTTTCATTATTTTGTTTTAAATAATGAAACTTGATAAGATGATATTATTCTATTCCACTCTCTTTCAATTTATTTCTTTTTATTTCAATTTAAATATATCCTCAAGTTTCGATTTTCATTTCTTTATAATATTTTAATAGTAACTAGTATTATGTCTCTTCGTAAAAATTAATCACTTTTACATGTCAGTGTCAGTACATTTATTCATTCAATAACACGAACGAAAAGTGAGTCAATTGGTCAAACTTTCTTCCCGTTATCGGGTAAACCGGTAAAGTGTAAACGCGAAGTTAACAGTACTATTTTGGTATTTTCTTATAATCTTTATTTATTTATTTTTAACAATAGTACGTACCAGTACTTTAACTCTTTTTTCCCTTTCTAACCCTCAAATAATTAATAATATATATATATATATATATATATATATATATATATATATGAAATGCCGTGAGTAAAAAAGTAAAACACGTGTATTAATAAATAATAATCAAATTATCAACTTATTTTTCAAAGCTTTTAATTGTTTCTAGTAGTTAAATAAGGGTTTATTTTGTCATATTTTTTATTTGATCTTTACATAAATACAATTATAAATGAGTATTTCTATGAAAAAACATTTTCAAAATAATCTTAAGTTTTTATGTGCTTAAAGTAAAGTTGATAGGACTAACAAATTCCTAACACAATGCACTAAAAGAAATAAAACACTGAACACATAAATTAATTAGTACAAAATTGTTCTAATTTGTTAATACGTCTAAGATGACGGAGACAATATATTTTAATTTTAACTGAATTAGACTATAAACTTATCAAAATTGTCTGTGGATTCGATTTAATTGATTTTTGGTTTGTCTAGACTCTCTAATTTTAAGCGAAATTCTTTTATAACCACATCACTTAAATGAAGAGTAGGGTATTTGTAAAAGACTCTTTGATTTTCAAGTCATCAAGTATTTCATTAAAATTATAGTAATATTACGAGACAAAAACATATTTTCTACAATAGCATCAGTTTATTGGAGCCTGTTTCCCAAGAATAAAAAAAAAAGTTATATTTATAGGAGGGGTTTAGCTTCCTTAATTCCTTGATGTGGGATTTTTAGTAGGATAGAAGTAGAGCATACTTATTTTAGAACAAGTTTAATCAATAATTTTGAGTTAGAATTCTTAATATATAGCCATGTAAAATATTAAGATAAAAAAATTATCATCCATTTTACCAAATTCAAACAATTTTAATTTTCGTGAAAAATACATGTTATTTCTTGAATGCAACAAAAAATGAACCATAAAGTTTTTTCACTATAAAATAATGGAAAAGAACGCTAAAAAAGATTTCCAATTACTCTCTTAAAAAAAAAAACAATGAGTTTGCAAGTCATCTAATCACTACCGCTGAACCGGGGACAGTAGTGACTAGTTTGTAATTATCCCCAAAAACCAAGGGCACTTTCCCAACCTTTCAACTATAAATTCTTAATCTCTCAGCATTCTTGAAATCCCCGCAAGCGTCTCACTCTCTCTTTCAAGGTTCAAGCATTCATCATCATCACTACCATTGCAACACATCAAAATGTCAGCGAAATGCAGCCAAATCCGACACATTGTACGTCTGCGGCAGATGCTGCGGCGGTGGCGCAACAAGGCCCGCATGTCCGCGAACGGTGCACCACCGTCCGATGTGCCAGCGGGACACGTGGCAGTGTGCGTGGGCAGCAACTTCACCAGATTTGTGGTGCGCGCGACGTACCTGAACCACCCCGTCTTCAAGAAGCTTCTCCTCCAAGCCGAGGAAGAGTACGGCTTCACCAACCACGGACCTTTGGCCATCCCCTGCGACGAAACGCTCTTCCAAGATGTCCTCCGGTTCATTTCTCGGTCCGAACCGGGCAAATCCAACCGCTTCCTAAACCTCGAACTCGACGATTTTCAAAGACACTGCCACGTCGGCATCAGCAACAACCTCGACTTCTGGCCCGAGTCCCGACCGCTCCTACACGGCCCCACTGACAAAACCATTTGGTAACTTTAATCTTCTCAACCGAGAACCGCGGTTTTTTTATGCTTCTTGGAGGGTTATTTACGGAGACGGTTAGGTTCAATGGTGACTCGGCCGAGTTTTGCAAAGGACAAATTAACCCTTATTTTTCGGTTGATAAAATTTAGAGTGATGGGAGAGATTTTTATTATTACCTCAGAGGATGGTACATAGGAGAAGCACATTAAGATCTCATTTGATGAGACGTTAGTGAGTGTATTTTTATGTGATTTGCGTTATTACACACACACACATATATATATATATATATGAGAAAGCATTGTTAGAATGGAGGAGATGGCACAACCGAGTCGTCCCGGGTTCGGATCGGAAGAGGAGGCTGTGATTTCATGGCTATTTTCAAGCTGAGATATGAGTCTCTAACTATGGTAAAATGTAAAGTACTATGTGTATGTATGTATGTATTTGATTTGATGATTTCATGAATGGAAATGAAATTGTAGAGAAATTTCAAATTCAATTCAATTTCACCGTACCTAAAGTAGTGGTACTTTCTCTATTAATTACTATAATTGTGCCATCTTTAACAACTACTTTAATTAATTGACAACTATTTATGTAATGTTGGTTGGGTGCCTTGAAATTTCGTTATTGTTTTTTTTAAGAGTATTGTTGTAAAGATTTGTTTGTTTGTGTGGACGTTGCAATCACGGTAGCAGTTGTGGGAGTTATAATGACACCAACCCACGTGAAAGCAACGCAAAGTCTCTACCTTTCACTTGCTATGTTTTCACCTGATTCCGGTTTGGTTTAGTCTGGTCTGGTCCCAAGAACACTGTGATAGTGTGATGAGTGCGCGGGGTGGTCTATTCTTGGCGTTATTCTCCATCCTCTCTTTTTAATTAACTACTAGTACTAGTTCTTTTATTGTACTATTGTAATTTTACTTCAAATGGTTTGTTAAGGACTAATTTAACGATGTTAATTATGATTGAAAACGACAGAAGGAATTATTTTAAAGAGTATTAAGCATTTTCTCCGTTTTATATTATTTTTAGTTTGTTTAAAAATATTTGTCATTTTAAAAAATTAAGAAAATTTAATAAATAAGGGAATTTTTGTTAAAGAAAGTAAAAATTATAAAATAAAATTCCATTTTTTTTAAAAAAAAAAAAGAACTTCATTGACCAAAAGAAAGTGAACATGATCACAATCATGCAAATGAAGAGACTTTATTTTCAAGAGAGAGAGTCTTTATGCCAGCTACGTCCTCACCTAATTAATCAAGGTATTTATTCCTATAAAATAGTACTACAGTATGTAAGCTAATTAATATGCTGTAAATAATTCCAATTAACGTATCCCCTTAACAAGGGAGACTAGGTTTACAAATAGTATTATTGTAAAAGGCTATTAATTGGAGAAAGTTTCAAATAATTTTGTTAATAGTTCTGATGACTGTTAAGGGTTAATTATGTTTTTGATCCCCGAACTTTTTCGAGTTTTCATTTTTAGTCCCTAAACAAAATTTTGACTGGTCTTAGTCCCTGAACTTTTTTTTCTTCAATGTTTTTAGTCCCTCAACTTTTCTCAATTTTTGTTTTTAGTCCCTAAACAAATATTTGACTGATCTTAGTCCCTGAACTTTTTTTTCCTTCAATGTTTTTAGTCCCTAAACCTTTTTTCAATTTTTGTTTTTAGTCCCTAAACAAATATTTGACCGATCTTAGTCCCTGAACTTTTTTTTCTGTCAATGTTTTTAGTCCTTCAGGGACTAAAAACATTGAAGGAAAAAAAGTTCAGGGACTAAGACCAGTCAAATATTTGTTTATGGACTAAAAACAAAAATTGAAAAAAGTTTAGGGACTAAGAATATTGAAGGAAAAAAAGTTCAGGGAGTAAGACCGGTCAAAATTTTGTTTAGAGACTAAAAGTGAAAACTCGAAAAAGTTTAGGGACCAAAAACATAATTAACCCTAACTTTAATTAATACTTACCGAGAATGCAACAACAGGACTAAATCAATGGGCTTGATAACCTTCTTCTTCTTAGATCCTTGATCTAGGGCCTTTTTTATTTTATCTCCTTTAGAAAGGAGAAATATTTAAGTGGTTGCAATCAATAGATAAAGTAATAAAATTGCAAATTTAAATAAGCGTAATAAAATATTAAGGATAAAAGAAGGAAATAGCAAAGGAACGGTGTGACAGACGAACTTGATGCATGTATGACTATGACTAAGATTAAGCTTTTTATGTGTTATTTTCATTGAATGTATACAACCTGGAGAAAAAGAAATATCTTGTGACCAATGAAGTTGCATGGGTCTCCACCATGCATGTTCGAAGCATTGCGTTCATTGGAATCCTTTGACGAAATGTATGACGACCCAGCCCAAAGAATAATATTGGTGTCACAATCAATCATGGCTTCTTTCAACAAATATGTGTAGCCTTTAAGCCTAAGTGCTCAAGAGATACGGAAAGAACAGTTTCACGACTTTACACATTTTTCGTTTTCTGGTGGTGGGAGTGGAGACCCTTGTCAATTGTTTACCTTGGAAAACACTGGAGATAGAAAGAAAGCAAAGGACCAATTGACACGTAAACATTTTTGCTGTAGGAAAAAGCCTGAACCGTACCAATCATTTAGAATTTGGAAGGTGGTGGTGGTGACCCAATTGACATTCCAATTTACAACACACCACAATATCTGTTTCTGTAATCACAATTCAATTTAGAATCATTCTTAATCCATCACTTTATTTTTTGTTTGAGATGACAAAATTAAATTATAAAAGTATAGTAGTGTTTTATTTGTTTCTAACCCAACTAAAGTGGAACTTATTTTTCAATAATTCCTCTCATGTTTAATTGATTTGACCCAGTTGTTACTTTCCTATTTTCAATTGTCATTCTAGGTTTATCCTTCTAGCTTAGGCTTGAGAGACCACAAGGGTTGCTTTTATTTATTGTTTGGAATTGTTTTCCATTTTTATGAGTTTAGAGACCACACTTTTTTTTTCCATTGCCTTGGGCATAAAGGTTGTTATTCATGAAGTTTTGATTTTTAATCGAGACAAATGATGTTGTGTGATTATGTAACTGACTTTTTTTTAAAAAAATAAAACTTTGTTGTATGATTTATGTGACTAACTTTATGTAGTGAAAATAAGACTTTGTTGTTTATTGTTAGGTATAAAAGCTGTTATTCACTTATTAGGGGTTTTCTTTTGTTTTGCCCCCTTTTTTTTTAGATCTTTCAATCTTTTTACTAATTTTTTTTTGGGAGGCTTCGACTCTTTCCTTATATATGGACTATAATACTATATTAAAAATTATATAAAGCTATGCCCAAGAATATGAGAGTGGGTTAATGAGCTTTTAGCTTAAGTGGTTTATTTGTTAAAAAATGTCTTAACATTTAATTTGGACTTTTAACTCTCTTATTTATATACTCTTATATTGGTTTCAAACTCACCACTGAAATTTAAATCAATCTACATCAGCGGGATTTACATTAATCCTATGACTTATATAAAATTTCCATTTTAACCTATGTAGAATGTCCCCCTTGCATGTGTGTGTGTGTGTGGAGAGAGAGAGGGATCATGTTACTCCCCATCTTCATTATTATTTTATTAAATCTAATGATTTAAATTAGTTACTCATTACAATCATTAAATTTTAAAAAATGGAGAGTGACTTTTTTATATAAGCAAAGAGTCTAAAGAGAAAAAGGTGGTGCAAATAGAACGGGCCTTCAGTAAATCATAGCTTTTGTTGAAAAGAGCCCAGCAATATTGGCATTAAAGGTGGTGAGGTCCAAATTAAAAAGAAGAAAGAAAGCCTAAATCATAAAGAATGGTTCCAGAAAACTCATCCTATGTCCAATCTTTGTTTTTGGTCATAAAATAGATAAGGCTTAGGAGAATAAAAAAAAAATACTGTTTTGGTCCAACAGTACAAGACCCATCCCTCACCCTGTCTCAGAGTTAATGAACAATTGGCCCATAATACAATAGGTCGGGCTCTGCTACATGGATACATGGACAATTGGCCCACAATAGAATAACTAAAATTATTCTTCATTAGAATTCTTAAAACAAATATTAACTTTATAAATATCTTCCATTTGAATCAATAAAGAAATTGTTTCGGTCCCTTTTTGATGGATCTTGAGCTCCAAGCTCATAAGCACGTTGCCTCGAAATATAAGAGTTTTGGTCCCTCATCATGATTGAAACATGCACACTGCCAAAACTGTTATACAGGTAATGACAATCGTACTAAGAAAATGGACGTATCCCCACCCACGTAGCAATACCAAAAAGATTATAACCTCTCTATATATAAACGGAGAAGAATATTAAAATTTGTTTGTAGCTCCTTACTCTGGAGTATAAGAGAACGTGTTAATAGACTTTTAACCGACTTATGTGTATAATTTTTTTTGGACACGTAAATACATTATTTTCTGACTTATATATCTTTTAATTTATTAATGTGAGACTTATTCTCCAATAAAGAAGATGAAGTCAAGTTACTATGACAAATTAAAATCAAGAGATATGAAAAATTAATAATAGTTTTTTTTCTGGACAAATAATAAATTTTAATCTACGTATATTTAATCATTTGCTGAAAAGGGAGAAAATAGAGATATGGAAACTGGAAATATGACCCAGAAAGGGCAGAAAATATGATCCACTAATGATGAAGCAAGTAGATGAAGAAATGGTACGAAATAATTCATGGAGTGGGGTACGGTGTATTAATCACAATGCTGGTTGTTTCAGAACCAAAGCAGCAAGGTGCAGAAAATCCCAATGTTGCTTTCCTTGATTAGTCGTACAACAGCAGCTTTTTATCTTGATTTTCAAGGCCATGGCCATGGCCATGCATCCCCGGTAACATGAAAATCATTTTTTTAAAAGAAAATTATTCAATTATATGAAAAAAGGTTAAATACCTTTTTAGTCTTTATAATTTAGTATTTTTTTATTTTTTATTCTTGTAATTTTTTATTTATTTTAGTCCTTATAAATTATGTTTGTTTTATATTTCGTCCTTAAACTGGTTTAGATAGCACTTTTTTCACTGTTCAAAGCGCTATCTAAATTGCTTTAAAGACGAAAAACTAAACAAATATAATTTGCAAAGACTAAAAAAAAAAAATTTACAAAGACGAAAAATAAAAAAATATTAAATTACAAGAAGTAAAAAGGTATTTAAGTTTATAAAAAAATTATCCATCCAATATTATTCGATTTATTTATTTTTATGTAAATTTAAAGAATGTAACACGTGAAGTAAGTCCACAAGTCCAAATCCATAAAATCAAAAGGTAGACTTTTATGTTTTTCTCTTTTAAGTAATTTAGTCAAAAGTTTAACCTGAAAATGCATCAATGAGATTATTTATATAATCAATAAATGATATGATGACTGAATATATTGTTAAAATTCAACATTTTCTAGCTGTGTTGATTCAAGTGACAGAACCTTAGATTAGTCAACATTTAAGAACTAACTTTTTCAAGATATCGATATTCATTAATTTTTTTAATAGATATCTTTTCATATATAAATATTCAAGAATCAGAATTTTGATGACATATTTAAGTAACTAGATTATTTGTTAATCATGTGATAAAATATTTTCTATAGTATATTATTACTTGTGAGATGTGACATTACATGAGAGTCAAACATCTTGACTTTTTGGTAAGAATTAAGTAGGTGAGAAGAAGCATGAACAGTGGTAGTAATCGGTAAAACGTAGTAAATATAGTGAGGAGGGCAAGTGGAGAGAATCCAATGAGGTGGAAGATAGAAGTATGCATCATGCATGTGAGAGGGACATTTGGTGCAGAGAGTGGCTGGCATGTGAACCTTGAAAACGTACGCCTGCAGTGTCATGTCCAAGATTTTGCAGGACGGACGGACCACACAACAGAAACTAGTTGTGTTGTGGGCGTGACCTCACCTCACCTCAACTCATCAAGTCCAAGTCTCAACCCCTTCCCTTCCCTTCCCTTCTTCAACTCTACTACAGTACTACAATTCACATTCACATTCACATTCACATTCATTCATAGATCAGGTACACTTTCTGTCAATCTGCACCATCTCAATTCTCTCCACACATTCACACTATCACCTAATAATAGAATAAAAAAATGATTAAATTAAATTTTGAATTCTTATTTACATTTTAGGTTTCAATTTGATTTCTTATATTTAAAAATTTTAATTTATTTTAACCCCTTAAAGTTTCTTAATTTATCACGTTAGTTTGATCAACTTAATTAATAACACATAATAAACTGTGTGAAATGTTAATAATTTAAAATAGACACTGTTAATGAATCTCAAGATAGACACTAATTTCTCAAAATATTAATATTCATTTCATTTTAAGAAGGTGATGTATTTCACTAAATGGCCTTCCATACTTGAACTAAAAATTTACTAACTCACTCCTTTCAAATTGCCAAATGCTATAAAACGAAAATTAACCCGTCATGAGTATCCAAGGCCCAAGGGGATCATAATCTTCATGCATGTACAACCAAACCCCGAATAATGTTTTATAGATATGCATCAATTTAATTAAACACTACCAAATATCAATAAATTAGTAATCAAATGAAAAACTAAAAATTTAGCTCTGAAGATTGGCCTCGAAAAATGCTGGTGTCTGGGATTTAGGAAGGTGAATCAAGGGACTGAACAGCTTCTTGATAAGCATTCTTACGGCCAGGTGAGGAGTTTGATGGACCGTGATTGGGAGGTTATGCATTTCACGTGAGGCAAATAAACTTGCTGAAGATGGTGCACTCAGAGGAACGTTGAAGCCCAGGACTGGTCTTCACCTCCAATAGATTTAATATAATAAATATTTTCCTTTCATTTGTTTTCTTTATCACTTGTCTGAATACATTTTTCTAACAAATATTTTGTTGATCTTGCATAATTTCACTAAGGAATATCCACAAATAGAGATCGGAAGGTAGGGTGTCTGCAAGAATTCTGATGTTTACAATAATTATAAGCACAGAAGAATATGAGTTTAGAAAAATATATCTAAATTATACCTTGATGAACATTTACATAAAGAGAAAGTGTGTTCAGGTGTGATTAATGCGGCTTTTATGTGGGTTGGTCTAATTGGTTGAATAAATTAATATTTAATGACTTATTATGATTGAGATTCTCTTTTATAATGAGTGTTGTGATTTGAGAGAGTACCACATCTATTGGTTCGATTAGTAGTGATGGTAGGATGATCAGTTGTAAGATTACTAAGGAGGAAGTATGTTAACTAGGTAGACTGGATCTGGGAGGGTATATAACCCTATAAGTCACGAGTGTTGTAAGCCAAAGAGATTTAAAGAGGTTGATAGTGGACCCTGGGACCAGGAAGAGAAATAGCCTCACAAGCTTTAAGTCTGAAAAGGTGAAGAAACATGTTGGATATCATCTGAGTTACAATTCGATTAAGAGATTACATAGTCCTGCAAGTCGTGAGTGTTGTAAGCTGAAGAGACTTGATGAAGCTCACTGTGATCGGGAGGGTACACAGCCCTGCAAACTTCAAGTTTGAAAGGCAAAGTAGTTTTACAAAGTTATCTAAGGTCGTTTACCTGTCAATAAGTTAAAATTTTGACTTCATTTATGTGCCTCTTATCTTAATGTTGGTGTCTCAATTTTTAGTGCATGCATTAGGAGATCATGTCCATTATTTTTGGGTTTTTTCCTTAGATATTGGACATTAGTATACATTATCCAATATGAAAAAATATCTAGGATATTACTCTAAAGCATATAAACTTGTAATAATTTTGCATAAAAGTGTCGTGTTTGAATTCTCATTGGAAAACAAGATTAATTGATTTTGTCGCATGATTGTTATACCTTTGTTTTCATCCAAAAACAAAATTGTTATGGCACTATGCATAATTAAACAAAGACACTTATGAATATTGTCATAATTAGCCTTGATTAAAGTTGTTCTAAAATAGATTGAGATCTAGATCATTGGATACACAATACAGTACATTTAGCATTCAGAGGAAGATGGGAAAGAACACACAAAGCACAATGGAAAGTGCAGGCAGGAACTTTTTGCGCTAAAGAGATTGCTTGTACAACTACCAAAGGCAAATCGAATCCGAAGAAAGAAGGGAAGAAAAGGGTTGAAAAAAACAAGGAAAATAATATCTTTGGGGTAATATATACAGAATAGGAATTATTTTCACATTATATATTGATGGGTCCGCAGAGTGTATATATAATATGATAATATGATGCCACACCCATAATTATATTACCCGATTCAGCCACGCATTGTTAAAAATTCTTTCGTACCAAGAAAGCAAGGTTGAAATTTTGGACAACAAAAAGATCAAACGCATGGGTATACAATTATTAAAAATGTCGCGCTATGTTTGGTCATCATTATATCCCACCAAGTCTATATAACGTAGTTTCACCACCGCACTTATTCACAGACATGCCACGTTCTAGATACTAGGGAGCTATACTGAATTTAATTAATAGAAGTCACTTACTACTTATAAGTTTTATTTTATGTATATAAATGATAAATACAATAACTCTATGATTTTGGCTCAGCATTAATGTGAAGTGAATCACTCACCGAATTGACCTAATCTGCTTTAATTTGTTTTACTGATTATACGGGTGGAAAACGTTCAGTTTTTTTGTTTACCCTAGTTTATGAGAATTACAAGTTAGGACGCAGTTGGAGTGGTGTGCAAAAATAGATTAGTGGCAGCATTGTGATAAGTGTCTCACACCTTTACACATGAAGATGCACATAAATTATTGGCATCGTAGCTGGAATATTTTGTGAAGGAATAAATTTGATTTTACTTTTTGTACATGCATGTGGGTGCAACTAGAGAAAAACTATATATAAGCAGTGGCCAATGAGATGCTTCCTAGTGCTTTTGCTAAGTTTGCACATCTTTTCACATTTCATGAGGATTCGTATTTAAAAAAAAAAAAAACTAAATTGCAATTTTTGTTCCTATAATTTCTAATTCATGATTTTGGTCTTCTTATTTTTTTTCTCGCGATTTTAGTCTCCTGTTTTAAAAAAATTATAATTTTGATCAAATCCTCAATTTTGCATTTTTTTTCTTTTATTTTAGTTCAATTGAACATTAAACCTAACATATTCACTTAAGAAATCATAAAAAAAATTATTTAATTAAAATATAAAAAATAAAAAATAAATGTATGTAAAATTGAAGATTGAACCAAAATTGTGAATTTTTTAAAATAAGGGGACCAAAAACACGAGAAAAAAAATAGGAGAACCAAAATCGTGAATTAAGAATTTTAGGAGGATCAAAATTACAATTTAGCTTTAAAAAAATTACATTTGGGACTCAACAAATGAAAATAAGGTTTTGTATAAGTATCTACGTTTAAATAGTATATAAATATAAATCACTATATATAAAAAGTAAAAATATTTAATATTTTAAAAATTAAAAGTGTATATTTTTATATAATTAAAATAAGTAATTGATATTTTTTTTACCTGTACCTTAAAATTAACCAAATCTGAAATATATATATATATATATAACATAAAAATACATTTTTTTTAGAAGCAAAAGATTTCATTAATGTCTCAATTAAGCACAAGTTGAGCCTAACTCAGATCAATAACGTAAAAATATTTAATATTTAATATTAAGAAATTAAAAGTGAATATTTTTATAATTAAAATAAGTTATAATAAATAATAAAACTAACTCTTTAAATAAGTTTCTTTGAGATACATAATGTTCGAACTCGAACTCGAACATAGAATTTTGTTTGAGAATAACCAGAAACACTTGTATTTGTTAATAAAACATATCATACCAATTAAAAATAAAAATAAAGAACGAACTAATTAAACATACCTTATTTATTAATTATTAACTACACTTAACTAACTCTAAAGACTACTATTATGAAACCAACAATGATTAATGAGTATATGCAAGATACCTTAATTACATGGAATCAAGAAAAAAAAATACTACTATATTGTATCAGTGTCCACACATAGTACTAAACACTAATATTTGGGGACAAGTGTTTGGAGCTAGCACCAGTACGTGGGGCACTGAGCAGTGACCACAACCAAACCAACAATAAAGAGCAGAACGCCCACATTGTCGCTTGATTCGCATTTACAGACAAACCATATATATGCATATATTTGTTTCTTATTTTTATATATTCAAGGATGCTATTGTTCCAGCTGGTCAATTCATGGCAACAAAAACAGATGCAACAACGAAGCATCATATTCTTTACTTTGTATATTTTTTAATTCAAAATATTTCTCAGCTGCCACTCTTATATTAGTAGTGAGGTGGCAAAGTTATTCATGTAAATTTTTGAGATTGAAGACAAGGTTATATGTTTAATTAAGGGACTTGAATTTCTAACATATTAATTATTCCTTTTCCTTTTTAATAATTCAATTAAATCAAATTAAATTAATATTCTTTTTACCATCGCATTAGATATACAGGTAAACTAAGTACGAGGGGAAAAAAGATGGCAGAGAATGGAACCGTTGACATTAACATTACTGACTTTTTTGGTCTGCTGACATCAACATTACGAAGTCTAAAGTAGATGCCGATTCTGTTACAATCATGTAGCTATTAAATTTATTTTTGAGTTATAAAATATAACTAATTATTTTAGTAAATTTTCATATACAGTCTATTCATTTTGTATTTATGCTAGCAAAAAGATATTTATATGTTGTTTCATTATAATTTTACAACATTATTGTTCCTGTCTGGGAATAAGGGGAGACCTTCCGTCGTCTCTTTGTGGTCTGATATCTTTGTAACTTGTCCGAAAGGTGGGGTACCTGCAATAAACACTCCAACGTTCAAGTTAGGGTTCGGTGCAGAGCATTTAATGTGTGTAATAAATGCCAAATCAGAGAGTTTACCTTGGGGAGTGGATCCCCTATTTATAGATATTCTTATTGGGCTTGGGCCTTTATGGGCCTTTGGCCCTGAAGGGCCTTAACTCTTTTCTTAATCACAAACGTGGTAATTAAGAGTATTTAATTACTTAATGGTGTATATATTTCTACCAGTGTTCGGCCCATTTGCGCCGAATACTATCATTTAGGTCCGCGGTGAGGGGGTTTTAGGTGTCTTCGAATTTATAGATACCGAATACTCTGTCTGCCGAACGGATCATACAGCGTTGGGGTGTTCGGCTATTGTGGGGGGTATTCGGTTTGTATGTGTTGCCGAATACCCCAACTAGTACAATTATCTTATGGTCAAATTTAAGAAATCTTAAATTGGTACGCAAGAAAGTTTTCTATAATTAAATTAAATTAAATTATATAAGTTCAAAGATTCCTGCGGAAAGATAAGGACAACACATAAGAAGAAATAGAACATTTGTCTGTCATAAAATTTAGCAGCAGGAGGGATTAAACCCAAACCAGGACGGAATATCAAGATGGACTATATATATTGCAATATAGATCTATACTTTTTTTCCTATTATACAACAGTTACCGGAAAACAAATATAATTATTAGATTTAGAAAAAATGATCAACGGTACCCCCCTCCTGGTTTTTTATTTTTTCTTGCATCTTATTGTTATTAATTGAGTGTCACCATCTGGTCGATCATTATCCGAATCGCAATTCTAATGATTGTCAATACGTAATTATATTTTCATTAGGGTGTGTGGTTGACATGATGTTGATGTCTTGGAATTATCGTAGCCCTAGTGTGATAGTGTCCTGCAATTGTTTGCATGTATAATGAATAATGATGATGGTAAAAGACAAAGAGGACAAGTCTAAAGTAAAATGAGGATAAATAGTAATTTTTTTGACCCAAAATATGGAGTTTGTGACACCTTGGTTTGGGACTTGGGAGTTGGGACCAACCACCCATATATGGTGGATTTCTAATATGAAATTCATAGCAAATGTACAAACATGATAAGATTGATTCTGCTCCTTTCAGCACAAAAGTTTGGTGGATGTGTTTACGATATTGAAAATAATATCCATTAGCTTTGAATATTATTACAAGGACCCTTGATTAGGATTTGTGTTTGATTATTGGATAATAATACCCTTCTAATCTGGTTGTTGGCTTGTTTGTTTCACCAGTCATTTCTTAATATATGTGGTGATACCATTTCTAGTTAGCGTTAGCTTTCTCAATTAGTGTTTAGACTTCTGATCTATACATTCATTGTATATTGATAATAGGAATTAAGAATAGATATTTTTTTTAAGAAATCAAATTAGGAAGAGATATTTAATTTGCTAGGAATAAATAAAGTTTGAAGAGAAGAACGACTATATATAGCACATTAAATTAGCAGGGACGCGCCGACTTTTACAATATAAGTTGTTTAATTAGCACCAATAAGCTTAAGCAACATGCTATTCTAAAAAAGGCTAAAGGGAATGGCTGAAAAATTATACAAAGAAAAAAGCTACAAGAAAACAAGTCTCAAATATATCTAATAATACAAATGCATGCGTTACACCCAACTTTGGTGACACGTTAACAATTAAAAGATCCATTGATTTATTGCAGTTGATTTTGTAATAGGGTAGCATTAAGATCGTATTATCTCCGACCCCCAATAAACGTGCAATTGTATACTACCTTGTACTGTTGTATATAAGTTGTACTGCTTCTTTATGGCGAGAAACTGCAAAGTCTTTCTTCGACCATGACTATTTTGTGTTGTAATTGACTCTGTTTCATCATTTCAAGAGGAAAATAAATAAAGTGAATATGCTTCACCAATTTCTTGTCTCATAATGAGATGATACTTTTCTTTTTATTTTGCCTGCATATAACACTTTTATTCTTTTATTTTTTAAAAAAAAAATCATAATTCATCATTAGAATAGTATAATTTATCTTCTTATTTTTATATCATCTTGATCATACAGAGTCATAAATTTTGCTACTCTCACCATTTACTTGAATCAGCCCGTTAAATTATTGTACAGAAATTAAGAATTTTTTAGGAAATTAAGAAAATTATTAAACACCTTTAGTTGAAATTTTTTTTATTAAATATGAAAAAATTATCTTGTCTTTCAATTTTTTTGTCCGATATTTTTTCTTTCATTATGTGAATATTGTCTCTTTTCTTCTCTCACTCTACTAGACAAAAGGTACTTTTTGGAGTACTATTAAAATTAGACCAAATGTATTTATTGTATTTGCACATTGTTTGGTAAACAAGAATTGGGTAGAAAGAATGTGTGAACAGTGAGTTTGAAGAAATTTTGAGAATCTCATAGATTGGATTAGAGAGAAGGGGTGATCTACACAAAATTCTTTTTCCTTAAATTGAGAATAAGATAGTATATAAATTTGTCCCTTTTTTTAAAAAAAAAATTAACCACACCTACTACAAGAAAAAAACTTGATTTAGTTTTGGCTTTTGATTGGCACTATATCACAAAAAAATAATGTTAAGTGACAATTTAGCATTGGCTTTGTGATAACCTCATAGTGAATGCTATAAAGCTTGATCTCTGCCTCTTGATAAAACCTCTCAATCTCATCATCATGTGTGAGACCCCCAAAGTGAAATGGGAAGGTGCCTCTAATTAATTATCATATCAGTGGCAGGGACCTAGCTAGGATAAAACGTGGTTATTTTTCCAATCGATGAGGTATTCCACTTTCTTTCTTTTTCTCTCGTATCAAATAAAACAAAAACTTAATTACGTTCTCAATAAAATAATGCAAAATTAATAAACAAATTTTCAAAGTGATAAATCCTATTGTCTCAAAACAAGTAAAGGGCTGGGAAGGCATTCGAAGAATGGATGAGGGCGAAGTTTGTCAAAGTGATAAATAAATCCTACTAAGTTTTTCTATTGGAATAAAATAAAATAAAAGAAAGGTGAACAACATACTATTATTATTATTTGTAGTTGGTGGGGAATGGTGATGGCATCGCGGTTTGTATTTTTTTATGTTAGTTGTGGTAAAAATTTAGGTTTTGTTACTTGGGCACGCGAGACGGTGACACCTGCAGACACACAGGGTAATTTGATCAATCACGTTTATTTTATGTTTTTTTTTTTTTTATTTACCTCTTATGGTTGTTACCCACTTTAGTTTTATTTAATTTAGAATTATTAAAAATAATAAGTACAGTGTCTCTGCCGACGCAGTGAGTTTGAGGTTTCTAGAATTAGATTTAGAGGTCAGTGTCCCATGACGCGTGTGCTATGCTATGCTATCTTCTTCTCGATGACCATGTCCACGGACTGGTCCCCTATTTTCTGAAAGCGCCATCCGAAATCAATGAATACGTGTGACCGTGTGGCTCAACGGTACCTTCTCTCCTTCATAAATAACTCCTCGTGTCTTTTTCTTTTTATATAATTATCATTGGATCCTTCTTGGTTCTACTTCTTACTTCTCTCTCTTGCCTGTGTCAAAAGACTCTAAATAGAGTCAAATAAGTTTCTATATTAGATTTGGTGTCAGAAAATCAAGCATACGTTTTAATGAATGAGTATAAATTTATGATTAAAATTAATTTAAATATATTTTAGTTACTCTGAATAGTTAGAAAAGTAATTTTATTCATATTAAAACAAAACAACTCACAACTCTAAATTTATCGGAATGTGTTTTATTTTTAAATAATGTTACTTACAAATATTTTTTTAAAATATAAATAACTTTCATTATTATTAAGTTTAATTTGTACATTAGTATAATTAGTCTATAATTTTTCTATTAACTTATTAAAATATGTTTTATTTAATGTATTTACTTGTTATAATTAAATGCTTTCATTAGATTTACTTTACCTAAAATAATTTCTAAATCTTTATTTTTTTATTTAAAATTTCTACAAATTGAATTATTCCATATTTTAAATATTTTTTTACTCAAAATCTATTAATCTAAATATATATTTTGTCCAAAAAAAAAAACTAATATTTTCACTTCTTTTAAATCTTTGCCTCACCGACAATAAAGTATAAAGTCATTCTACTTTTATCAAGTTTCTAAATTAGGAGTCATTCAAATTATTTTCTATTTTGAGATTGACCCAAATTGCTATTTGAATAAAATAGATTGAATAATTTAGGTAGAAAAAAAAAACTAACGAAAGGATTTAAATCCAAGGAAGTAAAAAAAAAAAAAAAAAAAACAGTGATTCAATTTGAACAAAAATTATTGTGAGACAAAAATGGCATATTGATCACAGTTAGGATGGCAATACAATGTTTTTGACACACACACTTTTGCACTAAATTTCAAAGTCAACATATATGAAAGAAACAACTAACTAGGTGTACTTTGGATCAGAGATTAAAAAAAAAATCATTTATATATTAAAATTAGTTTAATTACACTTTTGATCCTTCAAGTTTTAATTACGTAAATTAGATCATATAGATATCACAATTATATGATTAACATAGTGTTTCAGTTTGTGCATTGCACGGACTTATTCAAATTTTCATTACCTTATTTATATAGTGAATAGAAAGAAATTTGAAAATTTCATAAAAAAAAGAAAGAAATTTGAAAAAAAACAAAGAATTATATAGTACATCGAAAGAAATTTTAAAAAAAAGACAATTATAAAAGAAATTAGAAACTATAAAATTAAAAAAAAAATAAGGAAAGATATAACAATGTAACTTTAATTTTTTTAATATTAACTTTGAAAATTGAAAAGTAAATTGAATTAAGAATTTGAAATTATTGATGAAAGAGATAAATCTTCGAAATTAAAAAACAGAGTTAGAAAAATTGATAAAAGAAATATTAAAAAAAAACCCAAAATATCAGAGACTATAAAATTTGACACAAAAAAAGGATTATATAAGAAATTTTGAAAAAGAGATAATTATAAAAGAAATTAGAAACTATATTTTTTTAAAAAAATAAGGGAAGATGTAACGATGTAATTTTAATTTTTTTAATATTAAATTTAAAAATTGAAAAGTAAATTGAATTAAGGATTTGAAATTATTGACGAAAGAGAAAAATCTTCGAAATTAAAAAATAGAGTTAGAAAAATTGATAAAAGAAATATTAAAAAAAGATAGCATAAAATAAAAAAAGTGAATGAAGGTAGTTATAAAAATATTGTGAATGTGAGTAGTTACATAAATTGATAAGAGAAATTTTAGAAAAAGTAGAAGAACTAGATGCACATTGGGAGGGTGAACTACACTACTTCATGACAGCAGATAATTCAAATGAGAGTGAATGTGAGAGAGAATGACGAGAGTGGAGCAATGAAAATACAAATAGACTTGCTCATTTATATATATAAGGAGATTAGGTCATCTAGATATTACAATTATACGATTTTAGTCTCCTTGTCAGTCTTGTATTAGATATTTAATAGCTTTTACTAATGTGACAAATGATATGTTGTCTGACAAAAAAGTAAGTAAATCAAGTCAGCATATCTATTAAGCAAAATGTTAACTATAATGTCAACATTCAATGTCACGTCACTAAAATTTATTAAATATTTAACAGAAGATTAACTAATGATCAAAATTGCATAATTACGATATTTAAAAGACTCAATTTATGTAATTGAAATCAGAATACTGAAATCGCACAATTTTAATAGATAGGGATTCAAAAATACAATTAAGTAAAATTAAAACTCCTTCTAATTATTAAAATATTTTTTTCTGTACCCACTTGCTTTAATATTAGTGTTTTTTCCCCCTTTTTATGAGTGTAACCAATACTTTTGTTTTATTTATTTGACACCCAACCTATATATACTTTTCAGCTCTCAACATACGGTATCTTAAGGTCACACAAGTGTAGAATCCAAAGAAGGGCAAGGTTTTCAATGTGGATTGTCTGGCTGCACTTGGAAAGTCTCGTAACATATTGTGTATAGATTTTCCAAAGGAAATATATGGACGGGGATACCCTTGTACTGGAATAGAGCACCCGTTTAAAAAAAGAAAAAAGAAAAAAAGAATTGAGCACCCCAATGCGTATCAAAATTTGCTCAAAGCAGTAAACAAATCTCCAAATCGCTTTCTCATTCATTCATGTAGATGCTCTTGTTCTGATGGCCATTTATCATTTGTAATTGTTCTGGGGCCATCCATTAAAAAATTATTTCTCTAGTCCTTGTCAAATAGTATATTCAAGAAAACTATTGGCTTGTATATTGGTACTCGTCGGAAAAGAAAAAAAAAACACTTAAAAATGGACGATAAATTGATAATAGGTTACTAAAATATAATTCAATTGGAAAAGGAATTTTATATTCGCAACCCATACTATGTTGTTTCTCATATGCATGTTTGTTAGACCTAATCTCCAACCGCTAATCACACGGTCGTTTCGGAAAGTTTTTAAATACTCATGTTATATGAAAGTGTTTGACCTAATCTCATACCGTCAACAGTTATTAATGTCATAAAAATGAATTATAATTTTAGACAAATTTCACCAAAAATATTATGAATTTAAATTTTAGAATCTTCAATTCACTCTAATAAATTTGTGGTAATATATTTAATGAAAGACCGAAATAAAAGGAAAAAAAAAAACTATTCTCATACCCATGGTTTTAAAAATCGGACCAACCCGGCCGGTCGAACCGTGACCCGGAAGTTAGACCAGGTCGAGCCGGCTATCGGACCGGCCATGCTTTCGACCCGGTCAAACCCGATGTGACCCGGTCAAATCCGGTACGACCCGAGGGTTAAACCGGTGACCCGACCCGGGTCACGAACTTTTTTTTTTAATTTTTTTTTAAATTGCTTGAAACTACGTCGTTTGGATAAAAAACCAAAAGAAAGAAAGGTTTTGTGGCTGTGAGCGTTTGCCAAAACATTGTTTGCTGTGTCGTGTTTGTGAGTCTGTGAATTTTCTTCTTCAAACTTCAAAGCGCACACAGATATACCCTAAGGCTCTCATCTCAACCACATCGATCCACACCAAATGATTCTATTTAATCCAACTTGAATGTTATTTTTAGTTGATTCTGTTTTATTATTTATGAGTAGTGATTCTTAGGTAATTGATACTGTGATTCTGTCACTGTGAATTTTGTTTGAAGAAGTGATGGTATAGTTGATAGTGTGATTCTATTATTTTGAATTCTGTTTAAACTTTAAAGAAGTGTAATAAGTAATTTATAATGTGTTTTTGTTACTGTGAATATCAATAGATTTGAACTTGAAAGATGAGCTTGTGGAATTATATTAATTTGTTATGTGATTTTTTTTTTTACTTTTTTAAGGGAGGTATAAAATTTTCAAATTTTTTAATACAGACCGGATCATGTGGATCAATTAGTGATCCACTGGTTCGACCACTGACCCAATGATCCAGTAGCTTGACCGGGTCGGTTTTTAAAACTATGCTCATACCTCTAATAAGTTTTCTTCGTTTTGGATTTTTTTTTAACAAAAAGGACATGCAATAGTTTAACGTGAATAGAGACGTATACATTATAATGCTTACCTAGAAAATAGATGTTAGAATGTCATTAATATATGTACATGTCAAAACATTATTTAAAAGAAAAATCATCCCACAGAATAATGCAAACTGTTTGGTAATCGCTACATTATCAACAAAATGTACTTAAAAAACGTATTCGTCGGCCTAAGATGATTGCCATTGGACCGACGAGCTATTTATTTACTTGAAATACTGCAAAAAATCAATGTCGCTGTATTTATTTTGTGACACAAAGCCGTTATAACATTATCTTAATGAATAAAACTTATGAGATTTGGTAAAGTCTCGTTTTCAATTTCAACATATATTAACGAAGAGGAAAAAACTATTCAGGAGGAGAGAAACATATAATACAGGTATAGATAAATTTTGTACTGACACCTACGTAACACCAAGTTCTTGAAATAGTTGCGAGCTCAACTGAAATTAGGCTTATTTATTGCAACCAAAATTTATATATGTGTGTGTAATCACAAGGTTAAGTTCAATTCAACTACTCCCAGGCTTGATGTAATTAGATAATACTTTAATTTTGATAAATTCACAGTGTACAGATTTTTACACTATTAATTAATTAAAAATTATTCTAAATTTGACTTTTAAAATAATTGTTACAAAAGTTAACAATCTTATCATACACAATTATGATTGGATGTCAATATAAAAAAAAAAAAACCTTTACACTAATTAAATTCATTAGTAAAATCCAATTTTGTCTATGAGTATATCGCATAGATTATGAAGCTAGTCTTTAGAGCACGGAAATTAAATTCACTATTGTCCATTCAATATTTTTTTGAAAAAAAATTTGCTTGCTCAATATTTGTTTTTTGTATACAAAGGTGAAATTTGTATTGCTTTGTTGCTAGCTAGTTAAGCTTTATGTGTATATGATTGTCAAGAAGAGAAGTGTTAACAGGCTAGTTTTGTACGTGAAATTAGTTGTTTCACCACGCAATTTTAAAGGTGTGTTCGATTTTGCATTGATATATTTAGATAAATGAATTAATTTTCATAATTGATGGCTCAATATTTAAATTTGAATTGTTGAGACAATAACACATTTTTTGATACTACTACATTCGTTCGTTAATTCTTGATGTTTTAGCTTATTGTTTTTATTCCAAAACTCTTGATGTTTTATATATTCTAAGTCTCATTAATTATTTTTTTTCCCACATGTATCCCTATTTAACATGGCCTAAATTTTCATAACTTATTTTATCATAGATATTAAATAAGGATATTTTAGATTAAATGTATTATTTATGAGTAGTATTAAATGTTTCTTAAGCTGTGTGCATTAACATTAAGTATCAAGAGTTTAAGAGCGGAGGTAGTAAGTAATAAGCAATTGAATTCAACTTTTTTCTTAATGACTAAAAGTCAACCTATAATCCTCTAGGGAAGATAGTACAAGCATAATCTACTCCCAAAGCATTACAAGTCAAATCTAGGGCAACATAAAAAATATGAAACTGACTTAAAGAATGCATTCCATGTTCAACTAACATATTTGCCACTCGATTCGCCTCTTAAAAGATATGCATCCAAACGACTCTCCCTTCATGCTTATGAATATCATGGATGCCTCAAACCAAATTGAAACAGGGATGGTACCGACTACAACTTTTGATCGACAAATTAATAGCATTTGGAGAATCAAAGGAAACCTTAATATTACGAAAACCTTTATTCCATGCAAGCTTAAAGTAGTAGTTTTTTGTTCCTAATTATAAGAAACATATGATCACTTTCAAATGTATTAAATGTTAATTTCTTTTTATATCCCTAGTTTATTTTGAAGTCTATTACTCATTTTTCATGAAAGTATATGCATTTATTGAGTTATTAACAATATAACTCATACTCATTGGTTGAAAAGATTATTCATTAGATTATGAGCAATATCATTATATCTATCTACCATTTAAACCAATTAATTTTATGGGTATTTATGGAATAAAATTTAAATTTATGACAATATTAATTAAGATGAACTAATTTAACTATTTTTTATTGATCTTGATGAATTATGTATTTGTTTCTTATATATAGGAACAAAGGTAATACCCCACAGCTCAACCATCAAAGATATTGCAAGAGTCAATCTTGGACGAAAAACCACAAATAAAACCCACAACGCTAGCATCAATATTAAGCAACACTTGATTAGGATTCAGAGGTTGCCAACAAATCACATCCACACTAGTCAAAACAATTGTAGACTCAGGTCGCAAGCTATAGCGAGTTAAACTAAAATGCTCATATTTAATTTGAGTTTCTAAAATGAGTTCAAGCATTGTGAAAAGTTCAATTTGTATGAGCCTTTTGTTGGCTAAGCCCAACTCAGACAAAAAATTGCTTAGATTTAATATGTATTCATAATACTATTAATTAAATGGGTTAGGTTAATCCAATAGAATGGTTAAAAGTTGAATAAGACTGCTCGAGTCTGAAAGTTTTCTCATCTTGAAATGAAGCATCATCCCCTACTCCTAAATTTTCTTGTAAACAAAAAATTGGGACTAGGTTGAAAAAAAAATTCAAACTAATTAAATAAGGTTAGATTTTTTTTTCTTTTGGAAGAAATTTTACATTTAACCTGATCAAAAGTAATCTATATAATTTGGATTGTTTGGGGTTAAGTTATACGCAAACATTAAACCCTTTTAATTTTTTTTGGAAGAATTTTAAAGCGTTAATTTAAAAAACCCCAAAATAATAAAAAAAAGGACTGAATAAATTTAAAGTTTATTGAAACAAGGGTCAACTCGACTTTTAATATTTGAATCAAGTCAAATTGATCAATTTGTTTCCAAAACTTGTGGCTGTCTTTGTCTTTAATTAATTCTTAGACATTTTTTTTATCCGTAATTAATTCTTAGACATGAAATTACTAATTTTAGGATATCATATAAGAATTAAAAATAACTTAGTTATTTGCTTATAAAAAAAGCTTAAACTAGTTATTTTATAATTCTATAAATTATCATGAGATATTTTAATTTTAAAGACTTTCCAAATAAGAAAAATAAAATAAATATTGCAATTTTATGTTTAATTCCAAACACCATTATATATATGTCTTATTATCCGAGTACAGCTAGTTTTATGTCAGTTTGTGCGTACTCAAAAATTTTTATTTAGCCATTTTACGTAAAGATAAGGTGATGTGATTGATAATGAAATCCATTAAGCATCATTTTAATTTAACCAAAATTTATAAGTGAACACAGCTCACTGTACCAAAAAAAAAAAGTGAACATAGCTCACACATTATTTCTTAAGCATTTAAAAGTATTATCTAATGTATCTAAAACTATTCTTAAAAACATCGTCGCTTCAATCCATTCGAACATTCGATAGGAATTGGTCAGTTCTCTGATTTATCGGGTCCTTCAATTTAAGATTAAAAAAATAAACATATGTGCATTTTTTAAAGTCCGTAATACATATGCTTTTATAGCAAAAAAAAAAAAAAGTAAATACATATGCTGTGAACCCTTGTTCTCACTCTTGGGGCTTTCCCAGACGCATTTTATTTTAATAGCATCTACCTTTTGAAAATTGGTCGTGCATAATTGACAACTGTCTCACCCGTTTAACCTTAGAAACTGAAGCCAGAATGTGTTACAAAAATAGTATGATATAACTACAAGTATTTTTCTTTTTTTTTAAAAAAAAAAACAGGTATCCTCCAGCTGAAATGATAGAAATTAATCCTCGAGACATAAAGATCTATTTCTAAAAATTTAGATTTGAACATAATTTAACTTCAAAAAATAACTTATGAGATAATAATTACCATCATTTATATACATTAGACATATCACTAGTTGAGATGAGATTTTAGCCACTTTTTCTCGTACTAAAAGATAAAACATCTTAATTCTTAAGCATAAAATCTACAAAACTAAATATATATCTGATAATAATTCGACAATAGATCTACAGATCAGTCAATTGTGAATGTAAGAAATTCAAACATTCAATGGACTAATATCTCCTAATAAATATTCTTTTTATACACATAAATCTAAACATGAAACTTCAGAACATAAACTCTGACTACAGACTAAAAAAAACAATGATTATTTGTCATGTTACATGTTACAAGTAACCTAAAAAAAAGAAAAAAAGAAAGTTACAAGCAAGTAAGCTGTAGGGGGGGTGGATTTTTGTATGTCCACGTTGATGTCATGTCAAGAAGTGGCAACACTAAACGCATTTAGAAAGCAGCCAACTCATACGTCTTCGCTGCGAGGGAGCTAGATACCAAACTCGTGAGCTGTACAGAGTAGAATGCCAGTCAGTGACTGACGGTGGTCCAAACTCAACTCTTCTCTTCCCAATTACGCCTTCTCTCTCTTCTCTTCTCTTCTCTACCATAATTAATAATTCCAATCTCTATTCCCCCCCCCCCCCCCCCTTTAAATTAAATAAACCCCCATTATTATTAACTACTCAAAAAGCAAAACACAAAAACAAACCCTTCCCATTATCGGATACAGCTCACCCTCACGATACGCCTCCTTCTGCCGCAAGCTTTCTTACCCCTCTCGCTATTTCCGCGCATTCACAGGGCCAATTGCGTCATTCAACAAAAGCTTAGACTTATTTATTGTTTTTTGTACATACGTAAAAATGTTGACAGAGGAGTATATTAATTAATATTTATTATTTATTGAATTCGAAGAGAACACACAGAGAGAGAGAGAGAGGTGTGAAAAGGTTATGGTTTTTGGAGCTTCTGCAACGTCTTGCTTTTTAAGAAGCACCTAATTCCGAATATCTTAGCACACCCAACCACCACCACCACTCCACCATTGCCACTGCCACCTTCACTTTCAGCCCTTTCTCCCAAAAACAGCACAAAATCCTAATCCGAATATCTTAGCATTCTCTCATTGCTGCATCAGCTACTCGCATTTTTTTTTT
Source organism: Pueraria montana var. lobata (assembly GCA_026413185.1). Classification (NCBI taxonomy): domain Eukaryota; kingdom Viridiplantae; phylum Streptophyta; class Magnoliopsida; order Fabales; family Fabaceae; genus Pueraria; species Pueraria montana. Next base: position 1,235,390 of record CM048646.1, on the reverse strand, counting down.
CCGGTAAGTCGATTTTGCCCTCGCCGGTGTTTCTTCTCACACTCAATCGTTGAATGCTGCTGTTAACTTCCTCGTTTTCTTTTTTCATTTTTTTTTTAAAATTTTCCATCCACTGATCATTCCTACTGCAATACGACTTCTATTGCTTAATTTCTCTTCGTGTTCGGTTTGTTTTGTTTCGATTACTCGCCATTGCGGCGATTTTTATTAATCTCTTTTATTCTCAATTTTTGTCGGTGACTCGAAGTTGTGTTCAGAGCGCTTCCAATTCAATGGTTGCGCTTAATATTACATCTTCCATGTTTCTAAATTAGGAAGAATGAAGTCGCAGAGCGTTTCAATTCGGCTATTCATTTCTGAAATATCGATACAATTTTTCCTCAGATTAATTAATTCTAGTATTATATATTTTCCATTTATAAAAAATCTTGATTAATTTGGATCTAATTTTGGGCCACGAATTCGTAATTGAGGCTTTACAATCGAGTGTGTGAATCAATTGACACCAGATTGTTTTAGCTTAATAAGTGGTCTCAAATTCGAGTACTGAATATGCAGTTGTTTTAAATACTGTGAAGAGTATTCCATCTTGTTGGAGCAAGATTGTCTTCTGTGAAAGATATCTTAAGCTCTTGTTGTTGCTGTTGTGTGTGTGTGTTTTTTTTTTTTTTTTTTTTAAATTATCTTTCATTTTCAATTTTCTGGAGAGAAAAAAACATTTTTATTCCGGTGTACGGTTGTATGATATCATGGAATGAGAATAAGGGAAGTGCGATGGTTAGATCTTGGAGATCGCAGTTAGCATCATTGGCTGATGTTTGCTACTGTGGGTCACTGTGTGAGTGAATGCATCAGCATCACAAAAAAAGTAACATGAGTCAACTAGGGACCCAAAATGGGTGCCAAATTATGAGCAATCTACAATTTGGCCTTGCCCTGTTGCACTGTTTGCTTTTGGTGTGCTTTCTATCGCCACCGACACTACCGACGAGTGCACATAGCCATTTACTTTTGAGTAGTGTTGAAAACGGAAGCCACTTCTGTGATGGTATCGTGATGGCCTTTTGTGAATCGGTGGGATGGTTGAGTATTCGGTTTGAATTACTATTTGTTGTGTAATAATATAGTTTGTGTGGGAATCTAGCAGTGCCCACTGGTTAAAAAAACAGAAAAGAAAAAGAAAAGAAAAGAGAACTTGCTTTTAATTTTAATAACTGTTTTGGATTATAGGGTGTCCGTACTTTTCAATGGACCGACGCTGGCCATGGAAGAAAAAATCGTCGGACAAGGCTGTGCTTGAGAAAGCAGCTGCGGAATTGGACTCTGCGGGTGCTGCCACTCAGGTATGTATTCACTGTCGTTTCACTAAAGCTAAGAACTGGTTTCATCTAAAACAGCTAAGAACTAGTTTTCTAATATTTGTGCTCGAGGAAATTATCCTATATTTTTTTTTTCTCACCTTCTTGACTTCCACGTGATAATTTTATGTTTTAACAAGAGGAAAATGTCCAAATTGGTCCCCCCCAAAAAATAGGGGACAATTTGATCCCTAGAAAAAATAAAATTCCATTTAATCCTTCAAGATTACAAACATGGGATGCTTTAGTCCTTTTGTCCATTTGAGTTAACTTTTTCAAGTACCAATTTGGGTCATTCATTATTTTGTCAAGGACTAAATTAGTACAAGATTAACTTCTTTAGGGACTAACCATAGACTTACAATGGGGGAGAAAATGACTGGAGAACTAATGTGTCCCACGTTTGTAATCTTGAAGGACTACATGATTATTATAATTTTTTTTTTCTCTAGGGACTAAATTGTCTACTGTAAATTTTTCAAGGCTCAATTAGGACCTTTAACCATTATTTGTGTCTTTAATTTTTTTGCACACTTTACATAAGATCATTTTTTTTGTTTTTGGGTTAACTAGAAGCCGAGCTACGTCCAAATCTCTGTAGAGTCATATTCCCATCTGACTAGTTTGGAGGATCAAGTGAAGACATATGAAGAAAAAGTTCAAACACTGGAGGATGAGATCAAGGAATTAAATGAAAAACTGTCAGCAGCTAATTCAGAGATAAATACCAAGGAAAGCTTGGTAAAACAGCATGCTAAAGTAGCAGAAGAGGCTGTCTCAGGTATACTGCTTTAATGGTTCCTATTTAAAGATATTCAATGCTCAAAGTCTTCCTTACTTTGAAGTGTTTCTTATTGTTCTTGGAATTAAAAATTCTATTAAAACTCCTCAGGCTGGGAAAAGGCTGAAGCAGAAGCTTTGGCATTGAAGAACCATCTGGAAACTGTCACTCTTGCAAAACTTACTGCTGAGGACCAGGCGTCACAGTTAGATGGTGCTCTTAAAGAGTGTATGCGACAGATAAGAAACCTGAAGGAAGAACATGAACAGAAAATACAGGAAGTTGCTCTCACAAAAACTAAGCAATTGGACAAGATTAAGGGTGAGTTTGAGGCTAAGATAGAGAAATTTGAACAGGAACTCCTCAGGTCTGCTGCCGACAATGCGGCTCTGTCAAGGTCCTTGCAAGAGCGCTCTAACATGATAATCAATTTAAGTGAAGAAAAAGCTCATGCTGAGGCTGAAATTGAGCTTCTCAAGGGCAACATTGAATCATGTGAAAGAGAAATCAATTCACTCAAATATGAGCTTCATGTTATTTCCAAAGAGCTTGAGATTCGCAATGAAGAAAAGAACATGAGTATGAGGTCTGCAGAAGCTGCTAACAAGCAGCACACGGAGGGTGTTAAAAAAATTGCTAAATTAGAGGCAGAGTGCCAAAGATTACGTGGTCTAGTGCGGAAAAAGTTACCTGGTCCTGCTGCACTTGCACAAATGAAGCTAGAAGTTGAAAGTCTTGGCCGAGAATATGGAGAAACTCGATTAAGGAGGTCTCCTGTCAAACCTGCTAGTTCTCACATGTCCACATTGCCTGGGTTCTCCCTAGATAATGCACAGAAATTCCACAAAGATAATGAATTTCTTACAGAGCGTTTATTGGCAATGGAGGAAGAGACAAAGATGCTGAAAGAAGCTTTGACAAAACGTAACAGTGAATTGCAGGCTTCAAGGAGTATGTTTGCTAAAACTTTGAGCAAACTTCAAATTTTGGAAGCACAAGTTCAGACAAGTAATCAGCAGAAGGGATCTCCTCATTCCATCATCCATATAAACCATGAAAGCATTTACAGTCAAAATGCAAGCAATGCACCAAGCTTGATCTCCTTGTCTGAAGATGGAAATGATGATGTGGCAAGTTGTGCCGAGTCTTGGTCTACAGCAATGCTCTCTGAGCTATCCCAATTCCCTAAAGAAAAGAATACTGAGGAATTGAGCAAATCTGATGCCACTAAGAAGTTGGAACTAATGGATGACTTTCTGGAGGTGGAGAAATTGGCTCGGTTATCAAATGATTCCAGTGGAGTTTCAATTACTTCAAACAATATAACAAATGAAACTGTGACCAATGATGTATCAGAAGTCAGTACTGGGAAAGATGTTCCCTCTAACACCCAAGAGAATAGTGAGCCAAATCCATTGCCAAGTGAGGTGTCTTCTGCTGAGGAATTGTCAGCACCTGATCCCCAATCTGATGTTCCTGGCTTGTCGCTAGCAGAGCTTCAATCTAGAATATCATCAGTTTTTGAGTCCATGGCTAAGGATGCTGATATGGAGAAGATCCTGAAGGATATTAAACACGTTCTTGAAGAGGCATGCGGCACTTCCATCCAGGACTCTGTATCTGCCATTCCCCATGATGTCAAACCTTCTGATACTACGTGTGATGAGCAGGGTAATACTGAAGATGCTGGCTTAAATGCAGAAAAAGAAATTATTTCGTCCCAGCAACCTACAGAATATGTGCAGATGACTTCGGATTTAGAAGCCGCAATTTCTCAAATTCATGACTTTGCCTTGTTCCTAGCCAAAGAAGCAATGACAGCTCATGATATATCTTCTGATGGAGATGGAATAAGTCAAAAGATGGAGGAGTTCTCTGTCACTTTTAATAAAGTTACATGCAATGAAGCAAGTTTGCTGCAGTTTGTTCTTGACCTGTCTAACGTTCTAGCCAAAGCAAGTAAATTCAGATTTAATATCCTTGGTTATAAGGGTACAGAAGCTGAAACTAACAGTCCTGATTGCATAGATAAGATTGCTCTGCCAGAAAATAAGTTAGTTCAAGACAATTCATCAGGAGAGAGATATCAAAATGGTCATTCACATATTCTTAATCCCTGTTCTGATCCTGAGGTTCCTGATGATGGAAATTTGGCCTCTGGCTATGAATCAAATTCCACGTCACAGAAGTTCTCAATGGAGGACTTTGAAGAATTGAAATTAGAGAAAGAGAAGGCAGTTGCTGATCTGACAAAGTGTGCTGAAAATCTTGAAATGACAAAGTCTCGATTACTAGAGACAGAGCAACATCTAGCTGAAGTTAAATCACAATTGGCTTCTGCTCAAAGATCAAACAGCCTGGCTGAGACGCAGCTAAAATGTATGACAGAATCGTACAGGTCAATTGAAGCACGTGCAAAGGAGTTTGAAACTGAGCTTAATCATCTGCGAATGAAGACAGAAATTCTGGAGAATGAACTTGAAGATGAAAAGATGGCTCATGAAGCAGCTTTGGCCAAGTACAAGGAGCTAGAAGAACAACTACAAAGGTTAGACACACATTCAATATTATAAGTGCTGAAATTACACATTCGGCATAGTCCTGCCCTACTTGCAAGTTTTTTATCGCAGCATTTGTGTTTTGTTTATGTTGGTTTAAGTAAGAAGATATAGGATAATGGTAGCATTGCATATATTTAATTTTCTTGCCAACATTAACTTGGGACACATGTTTTCAAATATTTTACGTGAATCTCTCGTGCTGGTTCCATTGCTAATTCCTAATTTCCCATGTTACTCTGTCTGTTAGGAATGAGAGCTCAGCTGCTGATAATGACATTAAGACTAAGCAGGTAAAGCTGTAATTCCATTCAAATAGACAGCCATATGCTGGATTTAATGTTGCATTGCTAAATACTTGAAAGTATTATTAATTTGGAAAACTTTTAAGATCTAATGATAATCTCATAATATGTATTTCAATCTGGAGTCTTTGTGATGAGTTGACAATCTAAGATTGATTTTTTTTTTTTTCTTTATCACAGGAGAGAGACTTGGCAGCTGCTGCTGAAAAGCTAGCTGAGTGTCAGGAAACCATATTTCTTCTTGGCAAGCAGTTAAAATCTCTGCATCCTCAAACAGAGCCAATGGGTTCTCCTTATTCAAAGGCTGAAGGCTTCACAGAGCGTGAACCTAATAGCCCAAATTTGCAAGATCAAGCAGAGATGGACAGTGCTAGTTCTGCATTTGTGCAAAGACTGGGTGGAGAGTCCCCCTTACACTTTTCTAACAGTTTATACAGTCCATCAGATAATGAGTCAAACTTTCCAGCCATATCTTCTTCTGTACAGAATCCAAACCACAGGCCTACAAAGTCAACCTCTTCGTCAGCTTCTTCCACTCCTACACCAGAGAAACACACCCGAGGTTTCAGTAGATTCTTTTCATCAAAAGGAAAAAACAGTCATTGAGCATGCATGACCGATGGGAATTCATGATTTACGGGGCCAAGCAGCAATGGCATTTGGAAAGCATCAAGGTTCAATCCCCTTCATGATTTAACAGAATTCAGTTTTTGGGAGGTTTGTGTAGTTATAAAGGACAGGATGCCATGAATATCGGGTGATTCTTGTATCTAATGGTTGTACATGGTAAACATATGTTTTTCTTCTTTTCCTTTCCATTGTTTTATTCTCTGTTCTGTAATTTAATTAGCAAACATTGACATAGCCTCTGAACTATTACAGGATATGTTGAATATGTTGTATTTCACAAATTTATGCAGCATACCTTGATTCTTTACCAACGACAATGGATAAGTGATTTTTCAAGTGATAACCAGTGTCAGAAATGACAAAGATTTCAGCAAATAAATTAGAACTTAAAATAACTTCTCTTTCCTTCAATATATCAAAGGCCATGTTTGACATTGACCCTCCAGGAGTAGTATGATATTACAAGCGAATGCAGTTTAGATTAGATAAATTTCTTAATCTCTCAATGTAAGAGAAGAAAATGATAAAATAAAGTAAGTAAAATTTCTTTCGTTCTAGAATTAAGTTATTTTTCATAACTTTTTTAAAAGCTCTTTTTGTTTAATTTCTCTTAAATTTAAGTTAAGGTATTACAAGCTAGTACAGTTCAGATTAGATAAATTTCTAAATCTCTAATGTAGGAGAAGAAAAAGATAAGATAAAATAAATTAAAATTTCTTTCATGCTAAAATAAAGTTATTTATCTCAATTTTTTTAAAAGCTCTTTTTGTTTGATTTCTTTATAAGTTAAGATACATAAATTTTAATTTAAAGGAAAAGTTTTATTTGTTTTAATTTTTTCCCTTTTTTTTTTGTAAGTATTTATTGAAAACTTTATCCAAATTAAGAAATGATACCAACTAATATTTGGCACAACTCATAACTAGTTAGCTTAAGTAAATCTAAACCAAATTGGCAATTTGCAATAGATTTAGATTTCACTAAATGTGCTCTTTGAATTAATCAATATATATATATTTTTACTTATAATCAATATTTTTCAGAAATAATAAGAAACGACTTTTTTTTTTCCGAAGCAAAAAGAAAAACGACTTTTTTCAAAAGTTAAAATAAATATACTAAATATTTTTAAAACATGTTTTTTTTTAAAAAAAAGTAATTTTTATGAAAAAAGATGAAACAAATGAACCCTAAGCAAATTTGAATAAATAGCCTATTTAAATACTTAATTAATAAAATCTTTATTAAATGGGTATTTATTTGTAAATTTGAATGTTAAATTTGTTGAAATAAATTAAAAAATGTTTTAAAATTTTCTTTATGAAATTTATTGAAATAAATTAAAAGGAATTTATAGAAAAACTATAATCAACTTTCATAAATTTATCATAAATCCCTTAATAATAATAATAATAAATTTAGAAATCAAATTTATCAGATATATCTTTCTCGTGTTTTGGCTAAGATCAAATGTAGTCCCTTAATAATAATAATCTATACCATTATATGAAGGAGATACCATTTTTTGTAACTGCTTTTTGGTCTTCACATTTTCAGGGACATCTTTGCCCCTCAGTTATAATAAGACCTCTTATTCTTTCTCAACTGCAATTACAATACGTGTGTTTTAATTAAAGGATAAAATGGAGAAAAAAAAGTGTAAACAAAAAGCAAAACTGACATGTAAAAAAAAGTGTGCGGTTAATTAAGGTAACAACACACTTTCAAATCGTGCTTCTCATTAGTAATTGACTCATCCTTTCTCTTTTTCTATTATTAATTTCTCATTGGTCTCATTTCTTTCCTGTAACTTCTCATTAGCAACGGCTCCCACTTTTTTTTATTTCCACACCACTCCCATTTTCAAATGCTATAATCGGATGCAGCCTGAAAGGTAAATCCATGACAAAACGTTGTTCCTCATAATGCCTCTATTCAGTTTTGTTTTGTTCTGTCACGGGGCTTTTACATTTTGAGGTTTCTCTTATTTGGTTGCTGAGGTTGTTTTCATGAATTTTTTCATAAGGCAGTGAAGAAGGGTTCATACCTCTACGCCTTGGCATGCAAGACTTTTTCATTAATTGCTATGGAGGCAGGGAAGACCACGCCTCTCAATATTCTTGAATTTGTATGATATATTTTTCATGTTTCCTTTTCCTCTGTCATTATCACCATTGTAAATTTGCAATTGCAAGTGTTCACTATAGGAAATATAATGTTTTTTTTTTTGTTTATACAGGGATAAGGATTTATTTTTGTGTCATTTTGCCATCTCTTTTATTCAATTTATTGTCTCTGCCACCAGATGCTTTTGAGTCAGGTACCTTCGTTTAGTTCCATAAATCTAGGTTTTTCTTTCACTTCGTAGCATCATGGCATATGTTTCTTTTATCAATGTTTTGGATTTAAAATATCTGTAGTATTCAATTTGACTTATGTGCAGATACCAAATACTGGCATGGTAGTGCTTCTCCTAATTCAACATAAGTATATTTTTTATTGAAGGATCGTGCTAAAGAATATACACAACCAGACATCCTTTTGTGACCTATCGGAGATCATAAGGTTATAAATTTTTATAAATTGTGACCTATGCAGTTGTTTTCTTTGTTTCTTTTGATGATTAATCTCCCACAGATTTTGGATTTGATTCATTTTTGTTTTTAGTTTCTGTTCTTCCAAATTAAATAATAGGTTGCGGAGAAAAATTTAGAACTGCCTTCTTAGACACCATGTAAAATTGCATTTGGCAGAAGAAGTTTTCTTAATTTGTTTGATAAGCGCATGTTCATTTGAAAAACCTTTGCTGTAAGAACTAAGTATCTATTTTTTTTTCCTCTTCTCAGTTTTCAAATCTACTTATAGTTCACTTTCAAATCTACATATAGTATCTTTAATATTAATCTGATTCCACTTTCATTTGATATAGGACATGGCTTGCCCCTTTTAAGCGAAGTAGGTAGCACCTTCTTGAATGAATTGAGTAACTAACCTTATCTCTTGAATGGATTGAGTAACTGATGTTATCGATGCTATTTTTGCAGAGGAAGCAGGTTGAGTCAAGGTTTAAGGGTAAAATGCTTGGTGTTTCCAAGTGCATTTTCTGTTGTTTTTGGTTCCTTTCTACCCTCTCCTTCTTTGAAAAGAACTTCACCGAAAACAGAAGTACATAACTTATTTTCTGCATTTGTACAAGTCCTGTTATAATCTGCTGCAAAACCTACTCCAAATTCTGAAAAAAGTTTGCTCTTCAATTTTTAATCCTCCCTATCCTGTCCCAAGAGAGAAGAGAATGTGAATAAACAAAGACAGGGGTGTTGGGATTTACGTACGTTTTTTTAGTTCATGTAACATAAACAAAGGTCATGTGTTGTGATTTGCATACGGCCTATGGGAGTAGGAGTAATTCCAGAAAATGTTACTTCGTTTAGTTGGTGAGATTCATAATAAACTATTTAGTCAATTAACTCCTTCGACTTCATTTCAAAATATTTGACACATCCAAAGTGACATCTCATCCACCTCATAAGAAATTTAAATTGGGATAGTTTTATTTCTCAATACTGCAAGCAGTGGTCATAAATTTCATTTCGGGTCCCTTTTCCTATACCTTTTTTATATAACAAACATGTTCAAAATAGAAAGGTGCCATCAACATAAGTTGTAGCAAGCTTCCAACACACTCATCTCTGCAAATGATTCCCTTTATAATCGTTTAAATTAAACAGATAGATTAATTTAAGACATTATAATCTTAACTTATTAAAAATTTAATAAGTTAAATCTTATTTTTTTTAAAAAAGTCTTTAAAAAGAGGTTTGGGTTTGTGAGTCTTTACAAAATGGAAATTCTTTGAAAAAAATAGTCTTTACAAATTATATAAAAGTGATAATTTTTTTTATCATATTGTGTCAAAATAACTTATTAATTTCTTTAGTAAAAGTTTTTAAAATTACAAAACACCAATTATAATTGTAAATAAGTATCTTTTCTTTAACTTTTAGGAATTTTTACACTTATGTATAACGTAATATTTCTAACAAATTTTTATGTTTGTGTATATATATACTAATCAAAGATCTTTATATTATTATAGTACAATTCCATGCAATGCAAAAAAAATAAAATAAAAAATTAACAAATAATTATAAACAATAGAAGCATAAAATTGAGAGAGCAGAATCAACATTTCTGTTTGCACACTCTCCCCACTCAGTCTTTTGAGAAAGTGCTGCAGCACCCAAGTGAAAGACATTCTAATTCTCCTTTGAGAAGGATAAAATTGTTATAACGTATCAAGTAAAAAAATGTGTATAGATAAACTTGTATTTTTTTGACAAAATAGATAAACATGTATTAAGAAATAAAATATTAAACTAAAATTAATATATATGTCAATTAAAATGTGGTATATTAATTTAGTCGAATAAAAATACTATAGCACCTGTTAAAAAATGTGATATTTAGAAAGCATATTAAACAAAAAATGTGATAGTGAAATAGAAATTGTTATAATATATAAATTTTAACACAATAAAATGTGATAGCGAAATAGAAATGCGGACACAGGCACGCTAATAATAATAATAATCACCTAGTAATTTAGAAATCAAAAGATAAAAAAACAACAGATTGAAGGAAACAAAAAAACAGACTCACGTAAACAAACTAAGATATACATGACTATCCTATGTTATCAAACCTTCCACTGAGCTATAATTCCAAGGCGATTAGATTCACATTAAAAAACTAATGATAGAATTAATATTTAATCATTATATTTATAGTAATAAATAATAATTTTTTTGCTAAGTAAGATAGTAATAACTAAACATTATACAGTTCATAGTATACATTTTGAATCAATAAATTTACTAACAAAATTTAAATTAAAGTCTCTCGAATAATAGTAGTTACTAGTATTATTTGCAATGTTTAAGCATAACATGGTAATAGTACTATTATTTCACTTTCACATTAAAAAAAAAATATTAATCTTAGGACACATCGACAGTAAAAATAAAATATCTGGCCGCGCTGAGCCCTTAAAAGTTAAACCTAGGAGGCTACTGCAATTGGACGACGATTAAAACCTAACCGATCCGTGCAATTCAGAAAGACATAAAAGCACTCTAAAATATCATCAAAATCTGAGACTCAGCGAAATTCGGAAAAGGGCAGTATCGTCCCTTCGATCCCATCTGTGCCCTAGCAATCCAACACGCGCGAGACCAGTATTATTAGCGCAAGTAAGGAATCGGGCCAGCGCAGTGGAAACTAGAAAGGAATCACTGTTTGCGTGTTTCGCATATTCTTCTCTGTTTAGATTTGAGAGAGAAGAAGAAGAGCAAAATTGGATAAGAGAGGTTTCGCTTTCAGTTTCGGTTTCGGCGAATTGAATCCGAGTTCGTGAGTGAACGATGGGAGTTCCAGCGTTCTATCGATGGCTGGCGGAGAAGTATCCAATGGTGATTGTGGACGCAATCGAAGAGGAACCGGTCGTAATCGACGGCGTTCAAATCCCGGTGGATACGAGCAAGAAGAACCCTAACAACATCGAATACGATAACCTCTATCTCGACATGAACGGCATCATTCATCCTTGCTTTCATCCCGAGGATAGGGTAACATTTCTTCTCATTCTTCAATTTTACCACAATTTCCTCTTCGTAACTTGATTTTGTTTATTATTTTTTGAATTTGGAGAATGTGAATGTGAACGGTTGTTGTTTGTTTCGTTGCAGCCGTCACCGACTTCGTTCGATGAGGTGTTTGAGTGCATGTTCGACTACATTGATAGGCTATTCGTTATGGTGCGGCCGCGGAAGCTGCTCTATATGGCTATTGGTGTGTGTTTGTTTCTTCGTTGTGATTATTTGTGATTTTTATTTGCGTTGTTTGTGTTACTGGTGACTGCTGAGGCTTATTTGTTTTGTTTTTGGTTCAACTTGTAGACGGTGTTGCGCCGAGGGCGAAAATGAACCAGCAACGGTCTAGGCGGTTTAGGGCTGCGAAAGACGCAGCTGATGCGGTATGTGTTGTGCTAAGTGTTTTTTATTTTTATTTTTTACGATTCATTATGTGTTTGTTTGTTTTGGATGCTTTGAGATGTGTTATAGACTTCAATCTTTCGTGTTCCTTAATATCTAGCAGAGAATTGTTATTTGTACCACAAATTTTGCAACTAAGAGACAGAAAGAAGTATGAGATGTAATAAATGATGTAATAGAGAGATAGAGACAAAAAGTTGTTTGAATAACACATCTCTATCTAGCACTTGTTGTGGAATTTGTATGAACTTACACTCTTAGGTTCTTATCAACAACTCAGTTAAATCAATGTCATGCCATACTAGTTGGTAATTGAAAGCTTGAGCTGTGCACTATTCTGATTACTGATATATATTGAAATAGTGAATACTCTGGTCTTGGTCTTGAGTATTTAACCATTTATCTACTACACTTTTTTTTTAATTTTATTTTTATATCAGTTTTGTGGCTTACATCTACTGGTAAAATATTTGTTGAAGTGGGAGATAGTCTTGTGATAAAATATAAGTTCTATTGTAACTGGTATTGTTTCTTGCTTTCATCCCTTCCTTTGTGGTTAATGTTTACGATACTGGTCTGTATGTGAGCAACTTTCATCTGTCAAGAAAATCGTGAAATATTTGAGAAGATGCCTAGATATGATTTTTGCCCATGTTTGCCTGCTTTTCTCTTGTGTGATAGGCTGCTGAAGAAGCAAGGTTAAGGGAGGAATTTGAGAAGGAGGGAAGAAAGCTTCCTCCTAAAGAAGAGTCACAGACTTTTGATTCAAATGTCATTACACCTGGAACTGATTTTATGGCTGTTTTATCAATTGCACTTCAGTACTATGTTCATCTTAGGTTGAACAACGACCCTGGATGGCAAAATATTAAGGTAGAGAGTTCATTTTATATAAACTGTGGCTGTGGCAAATGTGTCCCAGTCGAGAGGAGGGTCTTAATTAATGTTATGGTTTATGTTTGTGTCTGAAGGTTATTCTTTCTGATGCAAATGTTCCTGGTGAAGGGGAGCATAAGATTATGTCCTATATCCGCCTGCAGAGAAATCTTAAAGGTTATGATCCAAATACACGACATTGCCTATATGGTTTGGTATATATCTTACTTCCAACATCTTGTTACTCTTCAAAATTTAACTTTGATTTTGTTTATCATAAAAAGAAAAAAGATAATCCAACTTCTTTTTGACTTTCACTCAGTGTCTTCTTTGCTTTATTTATCATGGATGTAATTTACTTGTTCTTATCATTTGGTGTCTGATGACAGGATGCCGATTTGATTATGTTGGCATTGGCTACCCATGAAGTTCATTTTTCAATTCTTAGAGAGGTTTGTGTCTAATGAGTTGTTCGTTGTCTCTCAAATAGTGCTTATTAGAGTAGTAAAATAATTACATGATGTTGACAGAGAAGAATAATTGATATAAAGTTTATGCAATGTTTTTGGGTTCTTTCCAACAGACTTTGCAGTGATTGAATTGTTGGTAAATAATGGGTTATTGCAGGTTGTATTTACTCCTGGACAAGACAAATGCTTCCTCTGTGGTCAGATGGGTCATATGGCTGCAAACTGTGAAGGAAAGGCAAAAAGGAAGGCAGGAGAGTTTGATGAAAAAGGAGAGGCTATTGTGGCAAAAAAACCCTACCAGGTCAGGATTTGTGATCTGAAATTCATACGTGTCATAAAGTTATCTTATATTGAGTATGTCAACATATTTTTGTTACTTTAGTCCTTAATTCTCACTTCCCTTTTTTCTTTTGTAGTTCCTGAATATTTGGACTCTAAGAGAATATCTGGAGTATGAGATGAGAATACCTAATCCTCCTTTTGAGATTGATTTTGAATGCATTGTGGATGATTTTATCTTCATGTGTTTTTTTGTCGGCAATGATTTCCTACCACATATGCCTACACTAGAGATTCGTGAGGTCTGGTATTCTAGATCTCTTGTTCTCTTACTCCCTCTCTTTTCTATTTTCTATATATTTGGTGTGAATCAAATTTCAGGACTGGTCTTCTATTTTCTAATCATTAATTGTGGATTTTGTCCTTGACTTAACCTATAACTAGTTTTGGACATATATTGGAGCTGTTTTCCCCCCCTTTTCCCCTTGTTTGGATTTTGGTAGCTAATGTAAACAATTTGGGTCAATTTTGAAAATGATGGGTTTCTTCTTTTATCTAAATAATAACAAGGAACTAACTATCAAGAAAGCATAAATTGTTAGGTTGAATAAGGCTAAAGCACTTTGGGTTGATTCGTTGAAGCATGAATGAAGTATCAAACCCACTTTACCTTCTCTGAAATTTAACTTAATTTAAAGCATGTGAGTGGTTATGCAGGATTTCATAGTCTAGGATTAGGAACAACTATCCCAAAAGCTCAATCTTTTGGATGGAGGCAAAACAGATGTTGAAATATATCTGACATGAAAAAACTTTAAAAGTGAGCTTTTAGACTAGCATGCATTTCTGTGTGTCAGTGTCACTGAATCAAAACTTTTAAAATATATGGTATGGACTATGGATCAGTCTTCACTGTTTTCAAAAGTAGTAATGGCTTCGAAATAACATATCTGTTTTTTCACATATTTTGTTGGAAGATGTATGACAGTTTAGGTGGCGTTTAATTTGCAGTGACCTAGCATTTCATGAGGTCTGCTTTGTATTCAGTTTTGGCCAAGTTTGGAATTTGGTTTTTAGGTTTAACTCTGACATGTAATAATGAGACAAGCCATACGGTGTTATCATATCAAATTATCAATATGACCTTTCCAATGGGTTTACTGGAACAATCATAGAGAATGTAATCTGTGATTCAAACCTCAGTTGTTCTATTTGAGTTAATGACTAAGACAAAAAATATGGTGATTTTTTTTTAAAATTTTTGCATAGCATAATTTTAAGTGCTGAAAAATGGATCAGAATTTTCTTGCTCTCTAAATTTCAAGAATTGTCTCAATGTTGAGGCGGAAAGAAGTCCTAAACTTTATTATCCTATTCAATTCTTAATTTTTGACGTATGGCAGTAATTATGGTGTTATGATATTGGCCATGCATTATCTGACTTGATGTGTGAAATTTATATGCTGCATTAGGTTATGTAACTGATCTATTTGTTGGGAATTTCATTTTTTTTACATAGGGTGCAATTAACTTGCTGATAGCAGTATACAAGAAGGAATTTAGGGAATTCAGTGGTTATTTAACCAATGGAAGCACGGTACGTGATGGTAACGGGTGATTTGTGTGATATGCTGTGCCACTTTTCATCTAAATAATGTTCGTTTACAATTTGTCTTTTTCTTTCCTGCTTTTTTTTCAGATAAATTTGAGCAGGGTGGAGCACTTCATTCAGGCTGTTGGATCCTATGAAGATAAAATATTTCAGAAAAGAGCTCGATTGCATCAGGTCTGTTGAACTTGGAGTATTATATCATTTACTCATTTTAGCCTGCAGTTAGCTTTGATTGATTGCCAAGTACTGTAAATATTATTCTATTCTGATCTTGAGAGAATTAAAAAAAGAACCCTGAGGCTTTGTTATGCAAGCATCTACAATTGTCAAGTTTGTCTGGCTGCATGATAATGATGTTTAAATTATTCAGATTTTTTCATGCACATTGAATTGCAAGACTCTATGGTTTGCTGGTACTTAATTGTTTTTTAATATTTCCTTTAGACATCTTGTCTAGTTGCATCTCTTTCCCCTTTAAGGACTAGATAGAGAGAGATCATCCATTTGTGCCTATTGGCAGAGTGTGTATGTCACACTATTGAGGATGTGTGACTGTTCAATTTTTGTCATAACTTAGGATGTGTATATACAAAGGGAACATTTTTGAAAGAGTGAGAAATAATAAAAATTGCTACTCCTATATAGTTTTTCTTCATAGATATAGATGCTTGACTGTGTGTTCTGAAGGTGATTCTTTTGTATTTATTGTTCTGCCTTCAGCGACAAACAGAAAGAATAAAGCGCGAAAAGGCACAGGCAAGAAGGGGAGATGATGCTGAGCCTCAATTTCAACCACAGTCTTTAGTTGCAGTTTCACGATTCCATGGTTCTCGTCTTGCTTCAGCTGCAACGCCTTCACCATTTCAACAATCTGGGCATTATAATTCTGAAGTGTCCTCATCAGTTAGAAAAGGCAATAAAGAAGCCTTTGAGAGGCCTCATAAAGTTGCTAGGTTTTCTTCAGGAGCAACTGTTGCTGCTGCTATTGTTGAAGCTGAGAATAATCTTGAAATAGATGTATGTTTTCCTGCTTCAGGAGAGGCATTCTTTAGAACTAATATATGGGCTAACCTATTACTGGGTATGAGCCTGGCGAGGAATTAAATACTCTGTCATGTTCTCAAATCATTATTATTCTAACTTCTGAGGTTTTTACATTGAGCTGGTTATTTCCTTCGTGTCTTGTCTGAGTTTAGTATTCTTTTACCTTTCAGGCTCAAGATAATAAAGATGAATTGAAAACAAAATTGAAGGAGATACTTCGTGAGAAATCCGATGTATTCAACTCAAAAACTGCTGAAAAGGATAAGGTAAAACGTAGAGTTCTTACAGTTTTTTTTGTTTAGTATTTTAGTTTTCCTATGCATTTATTCTTGCGGTTTTATTTGTATTTAGTAAGTAATAAATAATGTGTAAATTATCCTGCCTGTGGATATTAGATTAAATCTTAGTGATTTAAATATATTGCATTACAAATTTTCCCATACCCACCTAGAGGTATTGGGCATCATGGTAGTTAGAATTGGATGAATTCGTACCCTGATTAAATTATATTTGCTTTTATTGAAACATTTTTAGGTGCTATGGAGCTGAATTTGAATAATTAGTTTTTTCCCCGTTATTTTGAAGTTTACGTCTCACTTTATGAGCTATGTAGTGAGCTATTTCACTTTAAAATACCAATATATTAATATTTTTAATGTATTTGTTTGCTAAAATATTTGTTATGGCACTTTTAATGTAGTGATCATGTTTTCCCTATTTTAAACATTTTTCCAATTGAGTCCTTCATGATTCATGAACCTTTCAATGTACAAAAAATATATACAAAAAATATAAAATAAAACTCAAGAAAATTAACTGAGCCTTTGAACTTTACAACTTGTCAAGTTATGGATCTGGAGTTATTCTTTACTGCCAAAGAATGCCTTTTGAATTTGAACTTATTCAGTTCATTTTGTCAAGTTATGGATCTGGAGTTATTCTTTACTTCCAAAGAATGCCTTTTGAATTTGAACTTATTCAGTTCATTTTGTCAAGTTATGGATCTGGAGTTATTCTTTACTTCCAAAGAATGCCTTTTGAATTTGAAGTTATTCAGTTCATTTTGTCAAGTTATGGATCTGGAGTTATTTCTCCTTTTCTTTTGAAGTTATTCAGTTCATTTTAGCTTATTATATTTCTGGTTGCAACAGATTAAGTTGGGAGAACCAGGTTGGAAAGAGAGGTATTATGAGGAAAAATTTTCTGCCAAAACTCCTGAGGAACTTGAAGCGATACGGAAAGATGTTGTAAGTTAACAAATTGAAGTGTTACTAATTTTAATTCATATGGAGATCTGGGTTTTCTTATTGCAGTTTATTGTTTAGGTCTTGAAATACACTGAAGGCCTATGTTGGGTGATGCACTATTATTATGAAGGTGTTTGTTCTTGGAATTGGTGAGTTCTTTTCTAGTTTTTTCTGGAGAACTGTATGAGTCTGAAATTATGTTGGCTTTCGTTTACCTTTAATATGGCACTTATGGTACTTTTCTCTTTCCTCACCTTGGTGATTAAATTTGTGATGACGTAATTTTAGGTGTTGAATGCTTAATTGTTTGGTTGAAACCGAAATTGTGTGATGCTTGCTCATGACCTGTTCCTGGCCCGTTCTTTCATTGTTCTGCTGCAGTTTCTTTACCAAACTCCTTATTTAATATTTTCGGTGAATTTGGGTATCAGTGTCTGAGGTCCCCTCATACCAATTCTTGATATTATGATAGCAACTGGTTCAGATGGAGTACATAAATTAATCTTTATTGGAAATTCTTCCCCCAGACCCAGCACCAGGGTGGTGGCAGAGTAGAGGAAAACATAAAAGAAAACAGTACAATTTTAATGGTATTTGAGAGACCAGTGCTCTCCTCAACAATTCCCTCCTACAATTTCTATGCCTCCCCTCCTTCCCTTTTCAGTCTATTTAATATTCTTTTTACCATATTTTGTAACTAACTACTGTTAGTCTGTTACATGATTATGATCTATTCTAAGGGAATGATCCCTTGTTGCGCCTCTATTCTTCCTCACATAAACCTTCTTAATAGGGGGTTGCGGTCTATCAGATTAAGATCGACAGTTTTAGTAGAAATGAAGAGGCTAAAATTTTATGGCAATGTGTGATCTATGTATTAGGTTAGAATTTGTGAAAGTACTTTGAAGTAAGCGTATGTTTGGTTGGGATTAATATTTGTGGAAATAAGCACTTTGTTTATTTAATCTCTGTTATCTACCTGGTTCTAAATATGGCTTCCCTTGATTTGTTAGAATGTTCAGATCCTTAAGGTATTGGTTGGTTTACAATTTAGCATCTTAGTTTCTTCTAAAATGTCAAGCACACACCTTTTTAGAGATATTGATGTCTGATTTTAATTGGAAAACTGTAACTCCTACCCTACAAACTACTTCAATTGGACAAAGTCCTTTGTTTGAATATGTTGGAACAAATGCTGTTTTAGGCCTTTAATACTTTCATCTCATAACCTGTGTTGACAATATTAACCACAGCACAAGCTAAATGCACTAGTGTTTGCTGTGTGACACTGGTAAGGCTACATGCATCTATCCTTCCTAGACCCCACTAGGTGGGGGGACCTTGTGCTATGGGTTGCTTTTTTAGAGATAAAAGTAAGGAAATCATGGCTAGGACAAGAATAAGAAAAATTATATACTTCTGTTGCCTGTGAATTTCATGTTTTCTTGATCCAGATTGCATCTACAAGAATTGCATGCCTTATTATATCAATTTTATTTGTTAACAAACAGGTTTTATCCTTATCACTATGCCCCCTTTGCGTCTGATCTCAAGGGCCTTGGTGAACTTGATATTAGCTTTAAGCTGGGTACCCCATTCAAACCATTTGACCAGCTTCTAGGGGTCTTTCCTGCTGCAAGGTTTGCTTGCTACACAACTTATTATTTTTATAAAGAATTGTAGCTTTCTAAACTTCAGTTAGTGTAACATTGGAACTATCATATGTCTGCAGCTCTCATGCACTTCCTGAGCCGTATAGGAGACTTATGACTGATCCAAACTCACCAATCATTGATTTTTATCCAATTGGTATGTATTTATTAAAGTGGGCTATTAATTTTAGTTTTAGAAGTTCCACTGTATTGTGATTCATGAGTATTGCTCCCTATTTAATATTAATGTTGTGTCTCAGACTTTGAAGTGGACATGAATGGTAAACGCTATGCTTGGCAGGTTCAATTCTAATTTACCTTTGCCTTTTCTTTAGTATATTCTAGACATGGCTGCATCATAGCTCATAATATCATCCTTTCTCTTTGCAGGGTATTGCTAAGTTGCCATTTATTGATGAAGTGCGTCTTCTTGCAGAAGTTCAAAAGATTGAAAACTTGTTAACAGTATGCCTCTGTCCTCCTTTGAGTTTGAATGCACATTTGGTTCAATTCACTGTTATCAACTCCCCCCCCCAAAAAAAAAAATTTGTTTACTTATTTTAGCTTATATTTTGTTCATATCCTATTTCTCTTAAAAAAAATAAAAGCCAGAGGAAAAGCGACGGAATGCTATAATGTTCGACTTGCTCTTTGTGAATTCTTGTCATCCTCTATCTGCGTGCATAAGTACACTTGACAACAAGTGTAAAACCATGTCAAACAGTGAACGGGCTGTGGTCAAGGAAAAAATCAATCCTGAAGAAAGGTCGGTGCATAATGCTTTGCAATTTTCTAAGAAAACATTTTGGATGATGATAATGTTTTAATCGAATTTCCTTCTGATCATAGTAGTGGATTTGTTGCATCTGATGGAGCATTATTTAGGATCATGAGTCACAATTTGTCTCAGGATTATGATGTGGCAAGCCATAAAAAATTGTGAGGCCTTTGTGTTTTCATCCTTTCATTTATAATGAAACAGGATTTTGAGAAATGAGTCAATTAATACACAATTGCTAGTTATTTATTAGTTTCTAATTTAAAGTTAAGCTTGGACATAATACATGCGAGTGCTAGGAACACACTCTCTCTAGTTAGTTAAAATTTATTGAAAACTATAAAATTGGGAGAGAAAATCATTAAATATGATGCAAGACCCACAAAATTTGTCAGTTTAAATAAATTTCAACCAATAAAGTTTGTGTTTAAAAGAGTGTGTTAGAAAATGTGTTCCTAGCATTTCTCTACATGCATAACTTTGTCACTTTAAAAGACATAGTAAAACAAAATAATCGCAACATAGCTGATCAACATGTGGGTTCAGGTAGTGGAGCATTTTATCACCAGTAAGCTAAATGCTGCTGAAATTCCAATTTAGTTCGTAGTTAATTTTTAAGTCCATGTATCGGTTTAGTCACTTGGTGGATAATTTTGAAGTAGCCATGTTTTACCCATTGCTGATGTTTTAAATGATACATGTCATTTGTGTATGCCACATTATTGTGTGAACATACAACATATTACTATATAGGGTAAAATATGTTTCTAGTCCCTGTACTTTTGGTCAAAATTTGGTTTTAGTCCCTGATCATCAACTTTTATCTATTTGGTCCATGAACTTTACAAAAGTAGTGGTTTTCGTCCCTATTTGGTGTTAACACCGTCTGTGAGGAGGGATGAAAACCATTGTTTTTGTAAAGTTCAGGGATCAAATTGATCAAAGTTGAAGTTTGGGAAGTAAAAACAAGTTTCATAGAAAGTATAGGGACTGAAAACATATTTTACTCTACTATATATGATAATGTGAGCGGGCCTTGTTGTTAAGTATTTAAGGAGGATAGTGTTTTTAGAGTAGCAAAGAAGCAATTGTTTGAAAAGTTGATAATGATTTTTTTCTCCAAAAGACGCACAATAGCTGCTACTGCAATAGAACTTCACTTTAGTTTTCAAATGCATGAAATTGTCAAGTTTGTTTATTTATATATTCAAATTCGAAATGACATTTTTAAGATCTTGCTGGACTATTTTCTGATGTTATTTAGGGATACATGCAGTGGTGGAATGAATGGTTACATATCCTTATGTGGTGGAGAACCTTGCCCTCCTATCTTTAGGTCTCCTGTTGCAAGCATGGAAGATATCATGGACAATCATGTTATGTAAGTCTGTCGATGCTGGGTATAATTTAATAAGAACATGATTTATGGTCATAGATCTGAAAGCTGCTGTGATTTATCTTATTTGTGTTTTCATACCTTGTTGCTCAGATGTGCAATATATAGACTCCCAGATGCACATAAACACATTGCCCGACCACCACAAGGAGTTAAATTTCCAAAAAAGGTATTAAATTTAGTAGCTTCTCCTTATTTGTACCCTCCAACTTCCAAGTCCCTTTCCCAGTTTAGTGTTCAATTTCAAATGTTTTTCATATTAAGACACTGGTCTGTTTATAGTATGCTTCCTTGTGTTTCGTCTACTTATACTGTAATGTAGGTGGAACAATAAATTTATGTGCTTTGTGTACAGATTGTTGGAATTGGGGATCTAAAACCTGAACCTGTTTTGTGGC
The DNA here is from genome assembly GCA_026413185.1 of Pueraria montana var. lobata. Classification (NCBI taxonomy): domain Eukaryota; kingdom Viridiplantae; phylum Streptophyta; class Magnoliopsida; order Fabales; family Fabaceae; genus Pueraria; species Pueraria montana. Next base: position 1,213,956 of record CM048646.1, on the reverse strand, counting down.
ATGAAGATTTTGGTAGGAGACACCATGCTGAAAATGGGAGGTAAGGCTTTGTTTTAGTTATATTGAGTTAAATTTATGATTTACTGCTGTATTGCATGCAGCATCTGGTCATCTAGTTGGCTAAAACTGACTGGGGCACCCTTTTTCTATATCAGGAAAAACCCTCCTGGATCTATTTCTGGTCGGGAGCTTGGAGATGCAGCACACAGACTCATCGTCAATTCCTTACAGGCAAAGGTTGACACTAATGGAGGATACCACCATCCGCATAATGGACCTCCTATATCTTATCCTGCACCACCAATGGGTCATCATCGACAACCAGTGCCTTCCTATGGTTACGAATCACGCCCAGGATACGTTGCAATGCCGCCTCCTATTTCAGCTCCCTCACTCCAAGGCAGACCACATTTTCCACCTTACAATGCTGTCCCTACTGCTCAGCAGTATGGTTACAATCAACCATACCCCCCGCCGGCGGCGGTGGCGTACAATCATCCTCGTCAGCAATCAAATTCTTACGAAAGTAATGACCATCAACACTCTAGATCACATCATTACGAAAGAAATCACCATCAGGGTAGTGGGGGTAGATATCACAATCCAAGGTTTATGAATTCACAAGGTGCATTTGGTAGTCACCATCATGAAGTTAGTCACCACAACCAAAACTTCCAACCTTCTAGAGCTCATCAGAATTGGACTCCACGAAACAACAGGGATTATGGTCATCATTCGTCCAATCAATATTCTTTATTAGATAGAGGAGGAAACAGGAATCCAATGCCCCCACCTGGTTACAATCGCAAATAAATTCATTTCGTCCAGGGAATATTCTTCCCTACGAATTAAAAATTGTTGTACCATATCTTCCTCTCTCTCAATTAGTTGAGGTTTGAGAGTTGTACTTGCATTTCTCCTATTATCTCTAGTCGAGACAATAATTAACCAATTTTCCATTGAATAGATCAGAGTGTCAAATTATAACCCTAGAACTCAGGTTTGATAACATTTTTCTACATCATAGGCTATTCAATTGATTGTGTATTGTGTCCCGAGGCTATTGTATTTCTCTGAAACTTATACTTTTATTTTCAGTCTATGACGCTTGTTTCTTATTTTTTACTGATTTGTTGAGGATGAGAAATGATAGGTAATTATGGATTTAGTCGAGTATGTAGCATATTAAATTGATTTAATTAATGAATAACTCAGTTAATCAGTTACTAAGGTCATATGCAGGCAATCGGTTAATCATCTGTTAAATGTATTTTTTTTTTTATAACTAACACTTAAAATGTCAGTAGTAATTCAGGTATATTTTATGTGCAATATTAATTACGTTAACAATTTATAAATCTTGCATATGTGAGGAGAGAGATTGTGCAAATATAGCATCTTTTGGTACAGATGGTTTTTTAATAAATTGTTTTCTTGTACATAAAAATAGAGATTAATTGATATGCATTCAGTGTAAAATCACTTTATACTGACATCTAATAGTAATATTGTTCAGGTATGTGTTTGGAAATATGTTTTCAAGGTAATAACACGTCAAAGAAGCAAAAGCTACATCTAGTAGCTTCGTTTTAAACGTGAAAAAACCACATCTCTGTTGTATGACCAAACACGGTTAGTTTAAAGGAACATGTGTTTTTAGAAATGTGTTACAGGTGGCTAAGTTAAAATTGTATTGTCTTGTGAAATTAGTGGGTCAAATTTTCCACTTGTTAGTTCGATGGGCCCGGCTCTTTGGGTGGGTAACAATGAACGAATTCCTATTGATTCTTATGTAAAAATGGTTTACCCGCATAGTACATATAAATTGGACCTTTTTAATAAACTAGTGTTTTAGTCGGTGCGTTACATGGGCTTATTAAAATTTTCATTACCTTATTTATATAGTCAATAGAAAGTAATTTGAAAAAAACTTAGAAATTATATAATTAAAAAAAAAAAGGAAAGATGTAACAATGTAACTTTAATTTTTTTTAAAATTAACTTTGAAAATTGAAAAGTAAATTGAATTAAGGATTTAGAATTATTGACTAAAGAGAAAAATCTTCGGAATTAAAAAATAGAGTTAGAAAATATGATAAAAGAAATATTAAAAAAAAACAATAGATTAGAGAGTATAAAATTTGAAAAAAAATATTATATAGTACATCAAAAGAAATTTTGAAAAATAGATAATTATAAAAGAAATTAGAAACTATAATTTTTTTAAAAGAAAAAAATAAGAGAAGATATAATGATGTAACTTTAATTTTTTAATATTAAATTTGAAAATTGAAAAGTAAATTGAATGAAGGATTTGAAATTATTGATGAAAGAGAGAAATCTTCGGAATTAAAAAATAGAGTTAGAAAATCATATAAAAGAAATATTAAAAAAAAAGCCCAAAAAATTAGAGAGAATAAAATTTGAAAAAAAAAAAGAATTATATAACACATCGAAAGAAATTTTGAAAAATAAATAATTATAAAAGAAATTAGAAACTATAATTTTTTTTAAAGAAAAAAAGATAAGGGAAGATGTAATGATGTAACTTTAATTTTTTAAATTAAATTTGAAAATTTAATTAAGAATTTGAAATTATTTATGAAAGAGAGAAATCTTCGGAATTAAAAAACAGAGTTAAAAAAATTGATAAAAATATTTTAAAAAATATAGCATCAGATAAAGAAGTGAATGATGGTAGTTATAGAAATATTGGGAATGTGGGGGTAGTTACAAAAATTGATAAGAATTTTTTTAGGAAAAGTAGAAATTTTAGGAAAAGTAGAATAACAACATGCATATTAGGAAAGTGAACTACACCACTCCACGAGAGAAAATAGTATTCAAATAAGAGTGAAAATGAGAGAGAGTGGGAGGAGTGAAGCAAGGAGAGGAGAGAATCTCTTAGTCATTTATATATATACTAGTGTTTTAGCTTGTGCAATGCACGGGCTTATTAAAATTTTCGCTACCTTATTTATATAGTCAATAGAAAGAAATTAAAAAAAAAGAATTATATAGCACATTGAAAGAAATTTTAAAAATATATAATTATAAAAGAAATTAGAAACTGTAAAATAAAAAAAGATAAGGAAAGATGTAAAAATGTAACTTTAATTTTTTTAATATTAACTTTGAAAATTGAAAAGTAAATTGAATTAAGGATTTAGAATTATTGACTAAAGAGAAAAATCTTCGAAATTAAAAAATAGAGTTAGAAAATTCAATAAAATAAATATTAAAAAAAATAGATTAGAGAGTATAAAATTTGAAAAAAAAATTATATAGTACATCGAAAGAAAGTTTGAAAAAGAGATTACTATAAAAGAAATTAGAAACTATAATTTTTTTAAAAGAAAAAAAGGGAAGATGTAATGATGTAACTTTAATTTTTTAATATTAAATTTGAAAATTGAAAAGTAAATTGAATCAAGCATTTGGAATTATTGATGAAAGAAAGAAATATTTGGAATTAAAAAATAGAGTTTGAAAATCAGATAAAAAAAATATTAAAAAAAAAGTCCAAAAGATTAGAGAGTATAAAATTTGAAAAAAATATATATAGCACATCGAAAGAAATTTTGTAAAAGAGAGAAATCTTCGGAATTAAAAAATTGAGTTAGAAAATCAGATAAAAGAAATATTAAAATAAGTCCAAAAGATTAGAGAGTATAAACTTTGAAGAAGAAAAAAAGAATTATATAGCACATCGAAAGATTTTTTGAAAAAGATATAATTATAAAAGAAATTAGAAACTATAATTTTTTTAGAGAAAAAAAAGATAAGCGAAGATCTAACTTTAATTTTTTAAATTAACTTTGAAAATTGAAAAGTAAATTGATTAAGGATTTAAAATTATTTATGAAAGAGATAAATCTTCGGAAATAAAAAATAGAGTTAAAAAAACTGATAAAAATATTTTAAAAAAATTATAGCATCAGATAAAGAAGTAAATGGAGGTAGTTATAGAAATATTGTGAATGTGGGGTAGTTACAAAAATTGATAAGAGAAATTTTAGGAAAAATAGAAAAATCATATGTATGTTAGGAGAGTAAACTACACCATTCCGTAAGAGGAGAATATTAAAATAAGAGTGAATGTGAGAGAGAGTGGGGAGAGTGAAGCAATAAGAGAAAATAATCTCTTAATCATTTATATATATGGAGATTAGTTAAGAAAATCTAGAATCAGGTAACATTGTTAAACACTCAAGTGTGCGGTCAAGATATAGAGCAGTTGTGATTTTTGCTTTGGATTTTTAACATGTTTGTTTTATTATTAAAAGAAAAAATCGTGAACATATACGAGCACGAGGATTCCATAGAAACACATCCACGAGTTTGACAACTTTATAACCCAACAATTATTGGATAAGCATAACTTTTCTCTTGTGAGCCCCGCTTTCAAGTGGTTTTATTTATAAAAAAACAAAAAACAAAAAAAAAAGTTCGTCCACGCCTATCGGGTTATATTTTTTGGGGGGTTCCATAGCTCTACTTTTAAAATTATTTTAAATTAAAATAAGAGTTTTTCAGGAAAAAAAAACAAACGTTTAGTTACGTAATATTTAATATTATTTTCTAAACATTTTTATTTATTTTTTACATTGAAAAAGAAAGCAAGAGAGTATGTTAAAAAAATAATGATCATATTTTATTACCTAATAAAATGTTGAATAAATAATACATACATATTGATAGTATAAATTTTTTATATTGTCCTCTAATAATAAATTGTCATATATGATAAATTTGTTGACTTTTATAATAATTATTTAAAAAATTAAATTAAAAATGATTTCTAATTGATTGATAGTGCAACAACTTTTAAACTAACAATATATGTCTATTAAAATCTAAGATGATATGTAAATTTTTTTTTAACAAAAGGCTCATAAGCCAAAGTAGACTTTTATATAGGTGATATTAGGCCTTTAAAAAAAAGCCAGCAATAGATAAAAAGATTAGACTTGGGCCATACATTTTTAATCAAGGTTAAGCTCATGTCTAGTAAAGCCTAGTCTAACCTATTTTTATCCCTAGTCCTACCCTAACCCAAAAGAATAAAACAAAACATAGGTTTGTAATTAGTGCACACATAAAATAAGTTAAGAACTAAATATTCCATTTGAAGGCATAGTATTTATCCATTTCAGATATATGTTTAGGGGAATGAATTGTTGGAATTTTTCATTATAATTATTCAAATCATTGAATAAAATTTTCCTTATTGTTTATCATTCAATTTCAGAGTCAATGGTAGGATTTTTATTTCAAATCTAATACTTAATTTAATTCTTCTAGAGTCGGAAGACCTGTCGACATTGTTCTTTAACAAAAGCACAAAACAATCAGTAAAAATTAAATCTAAGAGTCTAAACTAAAACCTTTTTGTCCTAATTAACCAAACCATTATTTACTAAAGCTGTAGTATAGTTAATATGATGTAATGATGTCATTCCTTTACGAAAAAGCATGAGCATATATCATACATGTTTCCCGAAAGAATGCATCCGATCATGGATTCCAAATATCTGGATGCAAGATGCGATCGAGTAGTGGTTTTCAATGATGATTGCCTGTTATTTTTAAAGGATCACTATCCGATCACTTCAAACTAAGATAGGAAGAGAAGATAATGGAAGGCACATTCGACATGCATCTTATTGGCCAATGCCATGGCCTTTCACAATCGCCTTTTAATATTTATTTAGTATTAAGAATAGTTTTCCCCCCCACCTGATTAAAAGATGAGATATAATGTTTTTCAGTCAAATTCAATCAATCAGATAAAAATTAAGAAAATCGATTTTTTGTTTTTTTTTTATTGTTGGAATTGCAATCTATCATGTCACAAATACCATGAATTCTTATCATTTTTTTACTATCATGACATGAAATTTTAAATTTATGATTTCTTATCGCCTACTCAAATCATTCACTAATCAATCAATATTATATCACTATTAATATATAGTTTCATGAAATTGATTTTTGCAACATGATTCTTGGCTCTTCCAAACATGTCACCACGATACCAGGCTCTACTTTCTTAATTACCAATTAAAAGAATGGTGTATTAGTAATATGCCAAGTGGCTATTTCTTCTGCCAGAGCCATTCGAGTAGATATATAGGTGATAGGACGTAACCAACCCAAGAAAAGCCATGCGAAAGAATAATAAATTATAAGAATAAAATTTATATTTGTGTTAGCTACCATGACTATACACCCCGAATTCTTTCTTGCCCAATAAACTTCAAACAAATTAACAAATATAAGTCCCCTCATTCTGTGCTACTGAGAGAGACTTGGCTTTGTTTCTTCTCCAACCTTCTAAAGGATCATCAAATTAAACATGGAACGGCTTCTACCCTAATTGTCTAATTTCTTTTGTGAAACCACGTTATCATCATTATTAATTTAATTTAAATAAACCTCAATCAAACACCACCTAATTGAAGCACCCTTTCATGGTGAATATGTTCAATGTTCAAAGTTCAAACCGACTCTAATATTGTACAGTCAATAATCTTCCTTGAATTAAATATATGTAATTAAGTAATCAACTAGCTAGTGTCTAGGATTATGCAAGGAATGCGTGAGGTGCTAGACAAACATCACGTTTATGGCCAGTATTGCGTGGTTTATATTTTATAATATTAATAATATGGCCGTGCCTTTTGGAAACAGCAGGCTCACTAATTAAGATTAAGAAACAGAGTTTTAGTTGAATAAATTATGAATGTAAAAAATGTGTTCTATTATTTAGTAAGCTTGATATTTCAAATATCATCAAATCTATTAAATATTAATAATAAGGATAATATAATATTATTATATATTAATGATACACTAAAATTAAACTCTAAAAAAAGTATCATATTCATTTGAAAGAATTACGTACTGCACCAAAGGAAAGAAACAGATTCACAAATAAAAAATTCACAGCTGTGGAGTAGGATTTTTAAAATCATATATATATAGAAAGCAAAAAGAAAAGAGATGATATAAACACAAGAAAAAGAGTGTGTCTACAACGAAGCACGAGGGAACCACCACCTGAATTAGATAAGATTGTGGGGAAAGCTCTGCTCTGAATTGGATAAGTTTGAATGGAGGCGTGGAAGATTCATTATTCCTATTGCCATAATAGGTATAGCACTCACAAGTCCAAATACAAGTTTAGGGATCCTTTTTTTATTATAATTTCATTGAAAAAAGTATCAAATAAACAAAGTTGCGTCGTGAATACAGCTAGCACTGACACCGAGAGAGGGTGATTCACACATGGCCATGAGAATTAACGAGTGGCAATACATTTCTCTCATATATGTGAGCTAAATCCATTGGGGTTGTTATAGTGATGAATGGTTTGAGTAGTATGTATGAAATTTTAGGTTTAAATTTTATTGTTATTATTATAAAAAATAAAAGATAAAAAAAACAAAAAGGCAGAATAATTTTAACGTGATAGAGTTATATTGAATTTTTTGTTTTCTAGTAAATATTTATTAAAATAAAAGTAGACACAAAATTTGATCATAAGTTATCGTGTACATGGAAGAAATTTTTGTCCATGAAAAAGCAACAAACAGATTAAAGAACTGAGAACCCCGAAGATCCACCTTTTTGCATTGTGTGTGGGACAGGGATTCCATCAGTATTTTGGTTCCACCCATTATTTCTCACGTGGCATTATGAGTTAGGAAAGTGGAATTTATCATGAATGTTTTATTATTATTATTATTATTATTATTATTATTATTATTATTTATCAGATGCTTTCATGAAAATAATCATGAGATTGATCTTTAAATTAAAGATGATAGTTAAATACAATCCTTTCAAAATGGGTGATGGACATTTTATAATTAATAAGAATGAGGTTGATTATATTATTATAATGATAACAAATTATTGAGTCCACTTTATGCATTACATCATATAAAATAGGTATATATCAAGATATTATAGCTTGGAAATTGAAACTTATCGTGAATATGAGTGTCTTTCTTTCTTTCTTTTGGTTTTGAGAAGGTGTTTTTATGAAAAAAAATTAAATTAAGTTGACAGTGAAATAAAACCCTTTCTAAATAATGAATTATTAGTATTTTAATATTAATAAAAATGAGTTTGATTATAAAAATAAAGTATTGATCTTACTTTATGATTTGCATTTTATTATTAGGCAACTCTTAATTCTTTTTGCATATATAAAGACATATCTAAATTAAAAGTTAAAGATTAATTTCTTCGAAATATAGAAATTATTGAAGTGAAAATGATTTCTTTAAATAAGTCTTTTCCATACATATAATAAAAGATATTAATGATTATGCACTGACAGTGTAAATATAATATCAATCAATTAGAAATCACTATTAGTATAACTTTTGAGTTAGTTATTGTAAAAGTTAACAAACTTACTATACATGATAATTTGTAATTGAATAATGGTATAAAATTATTTTACACTATTAGTATATAGCCTATTTTTTCATAATAAAAAATCAAACCATTATATCAATATATTTAAGAGATTTATTAACTGTATCAGATTTTGTTAGTAAGTTACTTTTGATTCATGCCTTACAATTTGGAGAAAGCAAATTTGACTTTATTTTCTTGTTTAACAATATTTTTAATTATTTTCTAGATTAACTAATTCATTTAGAACTTTTTTTTTTCAGTTTCTAGAAATAATTTAAAAATGATTATTTTCTTGATTAAATAATTTTTTTGTTGCAAAATCTATACTTTTTCATAAACCTAGGAGAAATAATCACATTATTAAATAAAAAGCTAGCTTTGTATCAAATAATTATTACATAAGCCACCACTTCTATCCTATCGACTATCGTAGACTATGGTGTTGTGTGAATGTAAAATATATAAAGTCTAAGGAAATGGAAACTGCGTCTGAGGCCTACTTGTGAGAAGAATGTTTTTGAAAAGGTTTAAATAGGTGGAAGGCTATGAATGAAATTGAAAGCGAAATTTTATTATTAGATCAGTGCATCTTTTTCTTTTTTGTACAAAATATTAATATTAAAACAAGGATCCAATCCCTAACTCATTTGGAATAAATCATACCTCAGAGAATGAAAATAGAGGACCACAAGTCCACAATATTGAAAGCATTTAACTTGGCAAGAAAATTGGAAAGAGTGATCCACACTCCTTAGCAACTGTGAAAAGATGGACTTTTATCCATTCAGCTAAATGGATCATTTTTTCTTCTTTTTCTTTTAAGTATGCATGAGTTTTAATATCATTTCCATAGAATTGTTAAGGACAAGATGCGAGACTGATTTTTCAAAATGCAATTAAAAGTTTAACAGAAGCTCGAATCAACACATGTTGATAAATTAAATGTGCTTGCATAGCATGGAAATTGTTTTAAAACAATATTAACTACGTGCTTTACAGAAGAAGAAAAAAAATCGATGCTTCTGTATACTATTGCATGTGAAGTTTGTCCATTGCATAGCCTTTCGACGCCTCAAAGGAAAACTTCTTAATATATTGAAAATTATATGGTTTATTTATTGGTAGTTTATGTTTGATATTTTTCACTCATCTAATTATTTGACCATATCTAAGTTCATTTTTCATTTAACAAATCTGACCAGCTACAAGTTAAGATGAGTTTGTGAGAAAAAAAAACTAAGTTAAGATGAGAAGCGACTTTTTATTTTTTATTTTCTTATCTATGACTACCATGAAATTTTATAAACGAAAAACAGAAAGAAAAATAATTGATAGACAGACATTTTTATTTTTTATTTTTTTGGCATTGATAGGAATAAAATTATTTGAGTATTAAATCAAATAAAACTAATCAGAGAAAATTGAATTTGACAGAGAACGAGAAAATGAACTTTTATTGTTGATGTTAGAGATCGATTTGATAGCTAAATCCCTGCTTTTTTTATTTCAGTGATTGATTACAGACCAGTTTTAGAGACATATTTAAAAACCGATTTTAGAGACAATTTAAACATTGATTTTAGAGATTCATTTTAGAAAAGACTTAGAGACCGATTTTAAATATTGATTTAGGGATCAATTTTAGAGATCAATTTAATGATTTTTATTTGGTATTTAAAAATATCAATAGCTAAATTGGTTGCATTTATGTGATCTAGAATACAAAAGTAATTTTTTTTTATCAGCAAAGAAGTAATTTAAAAAGATATACATTTTTTTTAAACTTGATAGACACACGTAATAACATTTCAAAGTACATTAGAGTATATGGACCTTAAAAACATATATAACAAAATACATTTGACAATGGCTAATATATGAATACATTACAGTAGTACATTAGATATATTGATGGTAAATAGGTATCAATAAGTCATTGTGGTTGACTTGGTGACTGCGTCTTATCTATAGCTAGATTTGAACGTCATATATCTGAGGAACTTTCCAATTTTTCCAAGGTTTGAAAACGAGTCCAATTTGGTGAAGGACCAACTTTTTATCACCTCATCCAATTCTATAGGAAAATCAACTTGATCAATTTGTTATTCCAGTTCAATTTTCAAAACCATGTGATAGAAGGATAGTCATCAAGTGAAAGAGATCGGAAGTATTGATAGATTTCACTTTCCTCATTGACAAATAAAATGTGTAGTTGAATAACGTTAACAAGTTTGATTTATTTGCAATGCATATTTTCAGTTACTATTATTTATATAGATAAATGTGTTATTATTATTTATATAGATAAGAAAAATGTTATTTTACATTTTCCAAGCTCAATTAGGTATACCAAATTAAATGTGTTACTACCAAAGAAATAAATAAATATTTGGATCAACGTTAGCAAACTTAATTTTGGAATAACTTAATTTTGTATATTTAATTTTAGTCAAAAGTGAGTTTAAACTAAAGTATTTTATGTTTAAAAACTTTTATCTTAAGGCTAAATATTTATAATCAAACTTACTATAAAAAAATTCTCAACATAACACAAAACTATGTTTTTTTCCCCTAACACACACAGAGACAAACAAACAAATTTAAAATGCATCACTTTTGATCCTTCAATATAGAGAGATGAAAAGTTGTTTAGATAGCACTTGGGATGAAAAATAGACATTTCAAAATTAGAGGAACAAAAAATGAATAATTTTTTTTAGAGAAACTAAAATTGAACTTTAGAAATTTAAAAGGATTTGAAAATATATTTTACCTTATATATACACACACAAATTTATTATAAAATTTTATACTCTCTTTTACATTTTTTTATTTAAAAAGTTCATAGAGAATCACAATAAAATGGCATATATATGATAACATATAATTTCAAAGTTTTTTTTGGTACAGATATAATTTAATTATAATTTCAAAGTTTAGATGTAAATAACACAATTCTTAATTGTTATTTTTTTTTTTTGAAAAAATTGCAAATACAAACAAATCTAAATATATGCAAACAACAGTATTTTTTTATTAGATATTTCGCAAGGATAATTGTAAGATTTTATAATTCTTTAGTACGAAGTAAAAAATCATGATTCAAAATTTAATTAGAATGTAATTTTTTATATTGTTATCTAATTATAAATTGTTATTGTTTTTACAAACTTCCCAAATATCTTAGCTTAGTGTTATAATTCTAATAGAGGAGGATACACAACTGCTCAAGTTGTGAGCAGACACGCATTGTTGCATATAACAAGATTATTAATCTTTATAATAATTACTATAAAAACCATATATAAGTAATTTTTAATTGACTGATAATAAAAAAAAAGTTGTTACATTAACAGGACATGAAAAAGAAAATCTTAAAGAAATAACAACTCCAATGTTTACATTTTTAAAACTAGAAGAAAAATGCAAAAGTTAAAATGAAAAGAAAAATAAAATAAAATGATAGGAACCGAAATCAGATTCTTAAATGAAGAATATGTCACGAGTGGAGATGTGAGAAGACGATAAATTGAGATAATGATGTAAGATATGATGCATTGCAGACATTGATATGCGATATTATTATCGTGTGTGTGGGAGGGGGGCATAGAAGATGGATCTGATTCTCAGATTATTTAAGAGATTATCTGCCACCAATTCTCAAACCACTTTTGGGCATTTGTGTTTCAAAAAGATTGCTCCCTAGCCTGTTGGATCCTTCAATTCTTCTGCTTAATTTCCTTTACTTTACTCTTCTCTTCTCTTCTCTTCTCTTCTCTTAGTTAGCATAGCATAACAAAACAAAACAAACACGTTTGCAACGCAGTCTATTCTATATTCTATCCTTCCCCCACCCTTCATTATACATATTCATTCATTCACCTTCTAGCTAGCTACCAATTGAAGAAAATAAATTGTTCTTCACTAGTTTTATTAATTCCTAATATGGAAATTGAACATGAACAGCAATTACCACCCATGAAGTCGTCTAGGTTCAGACGTATCTGTGTCTTCTGTGGCACCAGCCCTGGCAAGAACCCCAGCTACCAACTCGCTGCCATCCAACTCGGCAAACAACTTGTAATGTCAACACTTCTCCATCATTCTCAATTATTAATTAATTCTTCTTCTGTCTCCAATCACTTCTTCATTTTTAATTATTAGAATATGCATGTACTCACAAATTAAACCATATATATAACACAACTTATTTTGTCACCACTCAATTAATTTTCTTTAATATTAATTCGATCTCTCAACCAAATCAGAGGTTCCCTCGACTATTTGAAATCTTTATGAGTTGAAATAGCTAGTAATCAGGGAATTGTGAATAGGGATAATTGAAGTTAGTATTTATTAATTAGATTGATGAGGAGGTAATTAAGATGAAGAAATGAGAATTGAATGGTTATGCTTGCATATGCAGGTGGAGAGGAACATCGACTTGGTTTATGGAGGAGGGAGCATTGGGTTGATGGGTTTAATCTCACAAGTTGTGTTTGATGGTGGACGCCACGTGTTAGGGTAATTCTTGTCTGTGTGCATGTCCCACCCTAATTTCCCTATCTGTTTCTGTTCCTGTACTTGTGATGTTGAAGAAGCTTCCTATTATTAATTGCAGGGTCATTCCAACCACTCTGATGCCAAGAGAGGTATTTTATTTTATTTTTCATAACTTTAATTAATTAATTAAAAGTTATAGAAATATGTTAATTGATGAGTGTTTGGTTTGGGTTAAATAAAAATAAGATAACTGGGGAGACTGTAGGAGAAGTGAGAGCAGTGTCGGGCATGCACCAACGCAAGGCAGAAATGGCTCGACAAGCCGATGCATTTATTGCGCTGCCAGGTTTCTTTCTTCTTCTTCTCTTAGCTTGTCCCACTTGTTATCTCAATGAATCAATTATGCATACACATGTAAGATGTGATGCCACAGATTCTCACCTTTTCTGCGATAACAATTTTACCTATTTTTAACAATTTTATTATCTATTTGAACAAATTATATCAACATCCTCTAAATTTTTATCAAATCACATAACCTTACTATTTTTTATTTTCCTGCATTTGAAAACATTACACTAATACATTTTATATGTTTAAAAAAATTACATTGACACCTTCTCAAACTTTACACTAACACTCCTACAAGGAATACAAAAGTAATGGTTCAAAAAACAGAAAGTACTTGTGTAATTATACGAAACCTCAGGAAGTGATGCTGTAATTTGCTCTATCTTATGTTATGTACTCACAATTTTAAATATGTATTATTTTCACCACTGATTGTAATAAAAGAAATAAAATAGCTGCCTCCGTAGTGTTTGTTTCAACTTTTTTTAGGGTTTTCTTCTTTGAAAAGAAAAATTAGATCAAATATATTTTTTCAAAAACTCTTAAAAAAAAACTAAGTAGATTAACTTTTATAAAAAAAATAAGTAATTTATATAAAAGAAAAAAATAGGCGAACTTAAAAAATTGAATTTTCTTCATTCTCTATCTTTTCTCGTTCTTCACTCTCTCTTTTCTCTTTCTTCACTTTCTGTCTGTCATCTGCACTTTTTTTTTTCCTAATAATCTCTTTTCAAGCAAAAATGATAAAAATCGTCAAACAATTTATATTTTATTTTTGAAGTTCTCGTTTAAAATTTTAATTTTAAAATAATTTGTTTAATAAAAAATTGGGGGCAAATATATCTTTAGTTGTCCCGTGTTCCACGCAGAGAAAATAGCTTCTCAATATATCTTTATCAATAACGGATCATAACTGTCAACTGTATGCTCCTGCAATTAATAAGATTCCTGCAGCGGTTTTGAAGTTTCTATTTATGCATCATTGCATGTGCATAGTTATAGAAAAAGCAAAACTGCACTTTAATGTACAAAAAAGAAAGAATATACTGATTTATTGGAAATTTTTATTCTTTTAGGTGGATATGGCACCCTGGAAGAACTACTTGAAGTGATCACCTGGGCTCAACTAGGAATCCACGATAAACCCGTAAGATATCGAAAATCAAATCCCTTCTGCGTTTGAATTTTTAATATTAATATTTAAGGAATTAGTGCTAGAAATTCCTTAGTGGAAGTGTACCTAAAGTGACTGTACAGTAAAAACTTATATATTATTACAAGTCCGTATCAAAGAAACATTACTGTTGGGCACGCATCGAAAAGACTAAAACCCATTACAAATGTGACACACACTAGAGCCACTTTAATATATAATTAAGCCTCTTTTCCTTCTTGTGATGGAATATTTTGATTTCTATCATCACATGCAAAATACAATCAATTAGTTTTGAAATTAAGTTTTAACTAATATGGAATAATAATAATATTATAATGGGTTGATGATGATAAAGAAACTAAAGACAGAATGAGGGTCATAATCATTGGAAAGCGATAAGTGTGTAAATGAATAATTAACGGAAAAAATGGTAGCAGGTGGGGTTGTTGAACGTGGATGGGTACTACAACTCGTTGCTGTCATTCATGGACAATGCTGTAGACGAAGGTTTCATTACACCAGCTGCCCGTCACATTATTGTGTCTGCCCAAACTGCCCAAGAACTCATGTGCAAGCTTGAGGTACCTACATAATACAATGCAATTCCCAATTTTCCATTTTCAATCTCACATGCATGGGATAATATATATATATATATATCCAATTTGATTTGATTTGATTTGATGTGAGGTTGTTCATTTGATTTTACCAGGAATATGTCCCGAAGCACTGTGGCGTGGCACCAAAGCAAAGTTGGGAGATGGACCAACAACAGTTATAAACAGTTAACACTGCAAATTCAGACACTTCTTCTCGTTAACCAAGTCGATCGATTCTACATGCATATTTTCTCTCCCCATTAGAAAATAGCTAGCTTTCTCAATACAAATCAAGCCTTTCGGCTGACATTCTGTATTTTCTTAATTACAAACAAACAAATTGCGGGTCAGAATCTGATCTGCATGATCAAAGACGTAACACTAGAAATTTCCCATGATTAATTGTCGGCATGCTTATAGATTCTGTTCTATATAGTAAGTAAACCTGGCTTCAGTGCACTGATTGATGGGAAGTACTTTCTAAATAGCTATTTCAAACAATTATTCAGTTCTTAATTAAATCAATTAGCTTTTTAAATTTTTGCCTATTATTTTTTTGTCCAAACTACATGTATCCTTCACCGAAGATAATTCTATTTGAGTCAGATAGAACTACTATGAACTAGATATTACATCATCAAAAGTGAATTGCAAAAATATTTTAATTAAGATACTTAATCAATAATTTTTGTCACACAAAGATTTATATCATAAAATTAGATCCACGAACAAGTTATCTGATCTCGGTCCAATATAGATAAATTGTTTAGTTTTTTATATATAGAAATGCTAGCAACATATTGTAACATATTTTTATGGATATACTCTTTATTTTTAATTAAAATTTATTGAAAACATAAAATTTGGTGAATTTTATCCTTATTTAATGAGTTTTTTTACTCATAAATTTTAATTTTTAATAAATTTTAAACTAATAAAAAAAATACATTAGAGAATATGTTGTGAACA
The DNA here is from genome assembly GCA_026413185.1 of Pueraria montana var. lobata. NCBI lineage: Eukaryota > Viridiplantae > Streptophyta > Magnoliopsida > Fabales > Fabaceae > Pueraria > Pueraria montana. Next base: position 1,197,945 of record CM048646.1, on the reverse strand, counting down.
TTCTTTGAATAGAATATTCTCAATGACTTCATCAAAGAGGATCGAATGTTTCTGAAACAGTTGGTGCGCATATATAACTGGATGGTCTAACTTGGTTCACATGGTTCTAATTCTCATCTTCGTGGGAACACTTAATTATTATTCTACTGGGTTAGTTGTTGACTTTAGGCATGAAACTATTTTTGTAATTACCCACCCCTTTTCACTCATCCGTGGTCAACCACTGCAAAAGAAAGAATAGTTTTCCATCGTTAATTAGAATAGAGTCGGATCAGCATCTGAATGTGAATGTCGACTCGTACGTATATCAATTATCTTACGTAGGTTGCAACGATTAGTAATGGGTTGTTGAAGACAACTTTCAATTAAAAGATTGATATGGAAAGGCAACGATGGTGACACATTGAAATAAAGAAAAATTGAATTAGAGGGGGAAGCTGAGGTGCATGCAATGTTGACATGATGAACTTCCATCGGCATTTATGAGCACGGAATTCTGGATAAAATGAATAGACATTGCTAGTATTATTAAGTTTATGATATTATCTTATAATTATTTAAGCCACTTCCATCATCATCCTTGTTTGTTTTCATCTTTTTTTTTTTTTTTTTTTAAATTATTCAAATACAGAGTGAAAACTACATTTTGTGTGTCTTATTCTAATCAACTCATGGTGACCATCGAATGATCGAAACCACTTGCAATTTGTCGGATTATTCAGAGTAACTTACCTAATTCCAGGTTTCCCAATTTTGTTTCCTGTCCCATTGGTTCAAAATGTTCAGAATTCATTTCAGACTGGTTGTGATTGGATCGATAAAAGCTAGATCTGATTTCATTTGATTTATAAATTTTTCATCTCTAGTCTAAGGATGAAATATTCAAATAGAATTTATTCCAATTCATACAATCTGAACTCCAGTAATATATCTGTAAAAACTCTGACATTAATTAAGTGTGTAAAAATTAGAGAAAGCATATCTAAGGTTTCAAAGCTCTATTTATATGACTCATAATAATATTTCTTATGTTATGAGGTGTGAAATGCATCTCTGAAATAAATCCTGCGATTTATGCTACTGTCAATTGTATGGGTCTTGATACATGGTTTGAAGGTTTTCGATTCTTATAGAATGTTAGATTTGTAATCTTGTGATTGAATGCAGTAGTATTGAATCAATGTATCCATACTTATCTTTTTATTCCCGGATTTATTTTCTTTTAAAAAAATCATTTTTATGAGAATAATGATTGAACAAAACACCTGATGGCCACGGTATCCAGTGGACAAATAAACAAGGTGCCACGTGTATAAAAGAAAACAAAAGGAAAGGACAAAGTAAGTGACCGACAAGGGCTGGTGAATGGCCCCTGCCCCTGCCCCTGCCCCTGTTAAAACTTTAGTTGGCGTTCTTCAAGAGAAATAGGTTTCAGAGAATTCTAATTCTAATTATGCAATGGATACAGTAGATTTTTCTTACTTGCACAACACAACAACACACTTCAGAATTTCTTTATCATGAGCTATATTGATGTTGGTAGATAAAGGCCTAAGGACTATGAACCGGTAGGTGCTCACGTGGGCATGGCGTTTCACTTTTAGAATGAGAACGGGATGCACCAATTATTATTCTTAGACTAATTTTTTTTTTAACAAGCAAGTATTTGTAGTTTTTTTATTTAAGATCCAACTACCCGGTCGGTCCATTTTGGGATAAACTAGTACCTCCAGTTGCAATTCTATGAACCCCAGACCTTGGTTAATGGATCCAAATATCAAACCATTTGTGCCAACAACTTTTGGTATTATTCGATACTCTTTGAGGTATCTTTAAATTTCTCTTGATACTCACTTTTTTTTTATATTCTTATACTAATTTTTTAATTGTTTAAAATATTATATTAACACCTCTTAATTATTTAAAAATATTACACCATATCAATGTAATTTACTCTACAAAAAAGATTATTGTAAACATTAAAAATTATGTACAATCTAAAAAAATATCAATGTAATTTACTCTTCTTCTCTTCTTCTTATTATTTTTGGAATTGACCCTTAAGATAGGTCCTAAAATATCTTAAATACGAATTCTTGTAAGACTCTTACACTCTGATTAGAATGCAGAGAAATAATAGAAAAGAGAGAGATACACATTTATCAAAAAAATTCTCCATTCTTTGGTATGCAAGAAAACAAGGGAGTAAAGAAAAAAAATGGTGGGGACTCCCTTAAATACTCTTTCTTCTCAATTTGGAAAGAAAATAAATAAGACAAAATAAAATGAGTGATAGCATATTAAGCACCAAAAAGCTATGCTACACTATTCCTAAATATCTATCATTAAAAAAGCTACTAAAAAGATAAAAGATAAACATTCTAATTTTTCATTGATGATAATAGATAAAAATTAATACACTTATATAGTTTAAGTGATGTTCATCAATGGATAATAATTATCCAAATGTCAACATCATATTATTTTAATAGAAATAAAATAAAAACAATAATTTATAGATATATAACTTCATTCTATATAATCTTTAAGTCACTTAATCATCTTTCTTTTGGACCTCTTTAGATCCATCCTATCATTACAGTTATCTTTTAATCACAATTAAAAAATAATTCCTCCTTGTAAATATCTAAATACTATACTTGAGTATAACACTTGTTTTTTTTGCCACCTTGAATCATTATTATGTATTAAACAAGTGGTACGTAGCAGTAATCTTTAGATTTAGAAGGAGCAATTGAGCAAATGAGGAAAGTTGATGAAAAACATTCAAAAGAAATAATAATAATAATAATAATAATAATAATAATAATAAATAAATAAATAAATAAAAAAAAACCTTTTCAATTTCTGGTTTTGCATAAGCATGAGCATGCTTGATAAAGTATATCCCGTGGAAATGGGAATCACACGCTTTTTGTGAGTATCGGTCTTCAATTTTTCCTTTTTCTCCTAGTCAAAAGATTAAAAGAAAGGCAAAAGAAACTAATAACTGAGTTAAGCTTTGGTAATAGCGACCTTTGATGATGTAATTAGTAATTGGTCGATGTCCCACCAAAAGTTTGTTTGCAATTGAACCATTGCATAGCTTTTTCCTTATGTACACATGTGTTAATGAACTTTGATTCCAATCTTCTCCGCTTAGTTTCACATCAATTTCTTGTCGAAAACTTTAGTCGAACTTTGAAAATACATAGCCATCGAAATAGAGATAGAAATTCATACGTGCACTGTGAGTTGTGATAAATGAGACAAACGGATTGACGTTTTGGAAGTTCAGGGATCGAATTTCATGAACGCACTCAAATTCAATAAAATAAAATAAAATGGGACCTTCACGCAAATTTTACACAAAATTCAACAATTATTCTGCTCAAAGTAAACATTCCCGTCGGCTTCTCCCATTGTGCTTTTGAATCACTCACGTATCTTATTCTCTGGTTTGAAGGAAGTAGAGAGATGAGGAGAGGAGAAGAATTAATATTTTGAACTTTGTTTAATTTAGTATTAAAATTTAGATGGAAGTAAAAATAAAGGATTAAAATCTCTCTTTTATTTTTACCAGCGAAAAGACATTTATTGTCATGCTTGTTTATATATATATATATATATATATATATATATATATATATATATATATATATATATATATATATTCGTAAGGTGTAAAATTTGATATTTTATTTGAGTTTCTTTTCTTATTTTCTTTGTTTTATGTACAATGATAATAATAAAATTTGAGTTTTTGGTGAATGAATGAGGTTAATTTAAGATTTCGTACAAATTATCCAAATTCTATACTATAGGTCAACCTTATATTCATTTTTTTTTTATTCGGTAACCTTATATTCATTTAATATGTACCACTGCATTTTTTTAATCTATTAAAAATAGTAACTTATTTGTGGGAAGGAACAATATATTTTATAGAGAGGGCTAGTGAGAGGGAAGTAGACCTATGGGAGTAGACATATAAAATATATGGGAGTAGATATATAAAATATGTTGTTCCAAAGTGTATCATCCTATGTATCATCCTTTGTCCTAGAAGTCTCAGATTATTAGAGATCATAATGCAATCACTCTTCCACGTTTACAAAGTAGCATAGAATTGGTGATGAGTTAATAATGCCAAATCAAATTTCACTCCAAATTATTAGATTTGAATATCTAGACATCACAGTTTGCACTTTACAGGAAAAGAAAACAAGTGGTTGTTGATCATACACTCAAACAATTGCAAACTTCTTTTACAATGGATGGAAGTGGGACATTAGACAGATAAGGAATGAAGTCAAGTTGAAGATTAGGTAAAGAAGACAACATCATCCTTGATATACTTGCTTGGGTCTGCTAACGTGGAATATATCCTGGAATTGGAAAATTGTTTTGCTATAGCTATACAATTTTTATGCACACTTCAACACTAAAAGTATAAATATATAATATGGTACTTCTGAAGGAATCATAATGACATATAATATTTAATACAATTTAAAGAAATTACTAATTTTTTTAACAAATTTTTGGAAACACTCATTAGCATTATCATGGAAGTACAATACTTGAAGTATACATCAACCATAGAGGAATTGAAAAAAGAGAGAGTTGAATCTAATGAAAATGACTAATTTCTCACAACGTGTCAAATCAAAGTTTGAATCTCAATTAGAAGATATATTTATATTTAATTTTTTTAAAACAAAAGAATATTATTAAAAATGGTATTTTTGAGCACAATGTGTAACATAAAAATAATAATTTCAAAGTGTTTATATTTAATGTCCCACCGAATATCTCGAACAAAGGATGATACACGTGGGGAATTAAAAAAAAAATAGAACCATTGAGGTAATAAAAAAAATAAAATAGCAGATCTTTCGTTCTGATCCAAAAAGAATAGATCAAAATTTTAAGGAAATTGCTATTCTCACCCCCATTTTGCTATTCTCACCAGATACGTGGGTATTTTTTCTTGATTTCCCAAAATACCCTTGTACAACTGAATCGTGATTCCGCTGTACAAGTGTACAACGGAATCACGATTTCGTTGTACACTATACAGCGGAATCAAGATTCCGTTGACAAATGTACAACGGAATCACGATTTCGTTGAACAAGAGGTGAAAAAAAGTGTACAACAGAATTGCGATTCCATTGTACAAATTTGTTTCATCCCCTTGTACAACGGAACCATGAATCCGTTGTACAAGGGTACAATCCTGGTTAAATTTTGTAGTAGTGCATAATATATGTTTAAAATACTATCAATCAGTCATAATACAATATAGTTTTGTAAAAAATATTCAACAACCAAAACATTACACAAATAAAGTCTTCTAATGAAAATTCTTAATAGAGGATTAATTAACTAAAATGAACCCCTAGTAATGTCTACTACATATTGAGATCCTCTAGTTGAATGAAATGGTATTGAGTTGAATTCTTGCATGCGTTGCATGTACGATTTTGGCCATGATCGAGCTTCAACAGTGCAGTATGTTCTCCATTGAGGTGCAATAGGAGGCAGGGGACAATCATCTTGTAAAAATATCTAATCAATGAAAATTAAACTGGTAAGCTTAACTTAGTAAACAAATTTGCATAGTTAATAGTTTAGTATATTATGTGTACCTGTACAAAGTGATTTCTGTTAACAAATCCAATAGCTATAAGACGTTGTTATGCAGCAGATGGAGGCCGACTCCTAAGCGGAAAGAAAGTCCAACTTTGAAGCATAGATAAGTGAACCAACACCATATTATACCGACTAGCAATCACATACCCCATGTCGGGAATGGTCATCCACTTGTCAATGGTTGTTAGTCCACCTTCGAGATACAACGAGCTGATTAGTTCAACCAATCTTTCTTTTGTGCCAAAGAGCTGAAGATAAAAAGAGTGTCATGTTTGAAGTTCCCGAATCAAGTCTTGACGAATGAGAGCCTAGGATTCCTCACCCATACCTAACAAAGCTGCAATTGCTCTATAACCGCAATTTCCATCTGCTTTAACATCAATAATTTTTTGGATGAATGGTTTCAATTCATCAGGAAACTCATTAACATAAGGCATCATTTTGCTCCGCTTATTGTCACTGACAACTTTGGGAGGCACAGTAGGAGTTCCTGAACTACCTACCATTGTGTGCATTGCATCAACTTGCTCCCACATTGAAGGTGCATGCCTAGTAGATTTCACAGACTTCGGGGCACCCTTTGTTTTCACCTTCTCTGGAGATGGACACATTGAAGTGGTATCTGGAAAAGCAAGTTCACGGACTTTAGTCTTCATTGTGATTTTCCCGAAGACATCAAGTTGGGAAAACCTTTTTAACAATGCATCAACCTCGTGTGTCAAATTGAAGTCCCCCCAAGAATCACCGGTGTCATCTTGATTGATGGATAACATCTTCCAATGCACATGAATTGACCTCAAGGGTATTGAGCCAAACATATTGCTGAATCTAGCAAGTTCACACGCACACGGTAGACCGTGAGTAGTTCTAAGTGTGCATCCACAAGCATAACTGTCAATACCAACGCTGTCAACCCATTTGTACTCGTTGTATATCAGTTCTTGTGCTTGGTTTGATACAAAGCCTTGTATCTTCTTGTAAAACATGTTATTAAACCCGTGACCCACAACATTGATTCTTTTTTGGAATAAAGCAAAAATCTCAGTATGTTGCAATATAAGCATGTTATTCATGGCATCCCAATAACTGCACAAGTCTCCTATACTATCTCGAAGCAACCTCTTCAATTGTGCGTGTGCGCCTTCAACCCTATCATGCAACCAAAAGTAATGTCAAGCAAAGTATATAATTAAAATCAACGAATATAATTATATGGAAAAGTACCTATTAGTTGTTATGTTTCCAAGATGCATAACTTGATCCGTCCATGCTTGTACAAACTTCTCCTTGTGAGGTATCAACCATGTACAATGGACATACTCAAGGAAAAGTGGATAATGTGAGCATAGGTTTGTGAAGTTTTTCAAGTTAACCTCATACAATTGTTCATTAGCAGATTGCATTAACCCTTCCTAAGCGTCCAATACTTTGTCCCATTCTTCCGCGTTGCCCACATGCATCTTGCATGTTGCCCTGACATTCTTAGAAATGTGGAATTGACATAACAAGTTGGTTGAAGAAGGAAAGACATTCTCTAACGCATTCATGAATGCAAGATCTCTATCAGTGACAATAACCTGAGGCAATACATCATCTTTGACAAATATTTCTTTCACCCTATTTAATGTCCATTCAAAATTGTCTATCCTCTCAGATTGTAAATAAGCAAAGGCAACTGAGAAAGTCATGTCTATTGAAGTCACCCCAACAATCTTTAATAACGGAAGACGATATTTGTTCGTCTTGTAAGTAGTATCACATATCAACATTGTTGGAAATGAATTTAGGAGCTTGATAGAATCTGGATGTGCCCACAAGATATCTCTTATAACATCTTCAGTGTCGACCCTTCTATACCAATAAACATATTGATCACGTTCTATCAACTTCATCAGATGTTGTATTTCAGTTCTTGGACCCCTTTATTGTCGTCGATATTTTTGTCACTAATTGTATACGATTTTGATGGTGGTGACGACATTTGCAGCATCTTGATCTTTGATTGTCAACAAAATTTGCCTAGGCTTCACCATATTTTTGGTCATTTGATTTAGCAGACTTTTTTCTTCACTGCTTAAACGACCAGCATATGCATGACCCACCAATGTTTCACTGACTTCATGGTTATGAAAATCGCAAACAATATAAAGTTTCCAACCAATGCCTTTCACAAGCCTCCCTTTTAATTTAAACGGGCACTGGCATTTTTTGCTTCCAGTAGTCTTGCGGACTAACTTATCTCTATATTGTTTGTACTTTCCTCCCTTTTCATAAGCCAGTAGGACAAAAGTTTTCTTCCTAGCTTCTGACCTTTCTATGACAACAACAAATCCAAGCTCCTTTGCGACAAATCGAACCCACGTCAACAAGTGATCTCGCTCTTCAAAAGCCTAAAAACAAAATGCATTCCTTCACTAACAAAACACACATACAAAAAATATCATGTAGATAAAAACAATAATTAATCAATCAATCTCGTCAGTCATGAAATTATTGGAGAAGTCAAGATAATTGTGCTGAGGTTCAATGTCCATCACATAATCATCTGCTTGCATTGCATTTTGTTCATCGGGTTGGTCTAAAGCATTTTCACTTGCATCTATTATATTTCCTCAACTACTTGGCATCGTAACTTCATCAGAAATAAAAATTGAAAGTTCACTAAATGAGTACCAGTAAAAAAAATAAATCAAATACTATCTGCATGCACAACGGAATCGTGATTCCGCTGTGTATGCAAAAAACAAAAAATAATGGAATCACGATTCTGCTGTGCATTCAAAACAGCGGAACCATGATTCCGTTGATCTACACAACTTACGGGTATGAGTGTGAGTGTGAGTGTGAGTGAGTAACTGAAGGAGGAGAGTGATACGAGTTTCAGAGTGGGGGTGGAGACTGTGAGGAGAAGGGAGTGGGGTGGGGTGTAAGGAATGGAGAGGGACAGGAGAGTAATTTTACAAGATTAGGGGGTGAGAATAGCAATTTGTGGGGGTGAGAATAGCAAAGCCCAACTTTTAAAGTCCAACGGATGGGTGGCCTCTTGAGTTGGTCCATGTCCCGGTTACTCAAGATTTGGTGACTGTCCAGTCCAATTACATGGACATTTTCATTTTGGGAAGTTGCTATTCTCACCGCACTAATTGCTATTCTTACTCCTTATTGTTTCAAAATTCTTTGAAAAGACATTTTTACCCCTATCAGCATTTCTCCACACCCCTCCCTTTCTTCCTCCTTTTTCCATTTAATAATGTACAACGGAATCATGTTTCCGTTGTACATTATTAAATGGAATAATATTTTCGTTGCAGTATAGGTGTGGCGAAAAAAATCCAAAACAGAAATGTGATTCCGCGTACAAAATCACAATGGAGTCACGATTTTGTTTTGTATTTTATATGCGGAATCACGATTCCGTTGTGGATTTTGCACACGCGTACAAAATCCACAACGAAATCACGATTCCCCGTACAAAATCAAAAATGGAATCGTGATTCCGTTGCGTTATATGGGGGTGAAAAAATTCTAAAGCGGAATCATGATTCTGCTGTATATGTTGCACAATAGAATCATGATTCCGTGAGAATGGCAATTTCGGAATAAAAAAAACCACCCACGTGAGTGGTGAGAATAACAATTTTGAGGGTTAGAATAGAAACCCCCTTCATTTTGGATTCTTGGCAAACCACCCAAAAATATTTATTTCACTTAAACTTTAAAATAATTATTATATTTTCAAAATATTAAAAAAAAATTATAAATCCGCAAATATACTGAAAACATTGTTTTGAATCAAGTGATTTTACAATCAATCTCCCTTCGTTATTAAAATGCATATAATACTATTTTATTATATAAAATAAAAATTTTGTGACATTCCTCTTGTAACACCTATATTTTCTTAATTTCTGATTTTGACATGATTGAAAATAATTTTAAGAGAAATTTTAAATTTTATTTGTATTTTTGTGTGCAAGTTTTAGTAGCAAATTTTATTGAAATTTGGATTGTGTTGTAAGCTAACAATGTAAAATTTGTCGTGAAAGCAAGCAAACCGTCAACAAATTTATGAAATTAATTATAATTAAGTCTTTGTTAAAATTTTAATTAATTATAATATTGTTGATTAAAATAATTTTATTTTGATATGATATCTGATATTCAATTCAAGGAAGCTTAAAAAAAAGAAGTAAAATGCAAGAAAGATATTTTGGGGGACCTGGTAATGTCCCCACGGTGTGTAAGTTATGTTAGTCGTTGGATATGTGAATTTTTCAAGATTGATGTGGGACTATCATATAACTGCTTACACTAGATTATTTTTTTTTAAAAAAAAAAGCTACACTTCTTCTCCGTTGTTGCTTTGCTTCTAAATTAAATTACAAACATTATCATAAAAAAATGAAATATATAAAAACTAAACTAAAATAAAAAAAAAAGAAAAAATACATATGTATTTTTTTTATTCCATTTTCAATCTTGAAAAAAAGAAAAAATACATATGTATTTTTTCTTTTATTTATTTATTTCAATTTAGTTTTTTATATATTTCACTTTTTTATGATAATGTTTGTAATTTAATTCATAAGCAAAGCAACAACGGAGAAGAAGAGGTGTTTTTTTTTTAAAAAAAAAATCTAGCGTAAGCAGTTGTATAATACTCCCACATCAGTATCAAAAAATGCACATATCCAACTGCCAACATAAAAAAAATACATATGTATTTTTGCTTTTTTATTTCAGTTTAGTTTTTATATATTTAACTTTTTTTATGATAATGTTTGTAATTTAATTCAGAAGCAAAGCAATAACAGAAAAAAAGAATCACTTTTTTTAAATTAAAAAAATCTAATATAAAAAATTGTATGATAGTCTCATATCAATATGAACAAATTCACATATCTAACTATCAACATAACTTACGCACCGTGGGACATTGCCAGGTCCCAAAATAGCCAGCGTCGAAGATCATATAAAAAGGAGGGGAGAAAAGGTAAGATATTATTGATTGAAGGAAGAAAAAGGATCAGGCTAAAGTGAAGTTTGTTTTGCTGAGGCATCGGTGAGAAAGCCTTGTTTACCTGCTGCAGCAGGTTAACCAATGTTTTTTACCTGCTGTAGCAGGTAAACACTGGAGAAAAAAAAATAAAATAAAATAATTTAAAAAATAAAATTATATAAAATTATTATAATAAAAATTAGAATAAAAATTCTCTTTTTTTAAAAAAGTGGGAACCACTGGTGATGCTTGAACAAATTACTTATTATAATAAGTTGGTTAACCAGGAGAAAAAAAATCATTTTTTTATTAAATGAAATTATATAAAAAAATTTGAGCAAAATTATTTCTCTTATGCTCCCATCGGGAGAAAAAAAATATTTTTTAATAATTTTTTATGATTTTATTTAATAAAAAATGATTTTTTTTAGTAGGTAATTTGTTCAAGCATCATCTGTGGTTGAAAATTTTCTCTTTTTTTAAAAAAGTAGGAACCACTTCTCCTGGTTAACCAACCTATTATTATAGTAGGTAATTTGTTCAAGCACCACCGATGATTCCCACTTTTTAAAAAAAGAAAAAAAATTTATTCTAATTTTTATTATAATAATTTTATTTTTTAAATAATTTTTTTTTCTCCCATGTTTACCTGTTACAGCAGATAAAAAACACATTGGTTAACCTGCTGTAGCAGGTAAACAGGGCTTTCTCACCGGTGCCTCAGCAAAACAAAGTTCACTTTAGCCTAACCCGAAGAAAAAAGGTGTTGATCTTACCCATACTGATGACGATATTAATTATCGACGGAGGCTAGGGTGGGAAAGCTAACAAGTTTCCCACCATGGGAAAGTTTTTTTTTCACCGTTAGATCTATTATATTTTAAACAGAGGGTTCAGATTTTTTCTTTTTACTTTTTCTTTTCTTTTTCTTTTTCTTTGTCTTCCCCGATATGTCCCTGCAACTTCGCTGCGACCTTAACCCTCCACCTACTCCTGCACCGTATTCACATGACAAACCTTCATTTTCTGAAGTACTACCAGTTATATGTTTTCGATTTCAAGACAACTAAACCTGAGATGTGAAATTAAGTAAATATATAGACATGCATAAGATCCTTTCGTTTCAATTTGTTACACACAGGCACAATTGCTTACATTTTTTTTCTTGATCCCTTTCAAAATAATAAAAATAAAAAAATGAAAAGCAACATCTAAACTTGGTGCCAATAGCACAAGTCACCAACACTCCACCATGTGTTTTCCTTTTATCGTGTTCTGGATCTGGTATAAGGGCTTAGGATTAGTGGTTTTTTTCTTGGCGATTCAGATCTCTCGGAGGAGCGCACCGTGCACAGTGGTGGAGTTCAACTCGTCGAGCGCGTCGACTCCTCCGCCGCCGCGTAGCAACCCCTATGTTACGCTCGTCGTTGTGAATCGCGACTCCATCGACGCCCAATGCAGGAAACCCCTCCCTTCTCTCTCCCCTTCTTGCAACTCTCACTCTCTCTCTTGGATGTTGTGACCACCCGGTGGTTGCTTTGATATCACGTTGCCCGTGGACTGTGTGGATTGGAGAAAGGAAATCAGTCGATGAAAGTCGTCAGAGATGTGATCGGTCGCCGGAAAGGAGGTGGAAAGGAAGAAGGTGGGTCGTTGAGGATGAAGGTAGATCGACGAAGAGAAAGGGGTTGTTGAACAGTTGAAGGGACAAATTGGGAAAAATGAAAGAAAAAGAGAAAAAAAATGAAAAAGAAAAATTCATTTCAACCGTAGGTTTAAAAGTAGTGGAATCTAACGGTGTAGAAAAAACTTTCCCATGGTGAGAAACTTGTTAGCCTTCCCACCCTAGCCTTCGTCATTAATTATCTTAAATAGCGTGGAAAACTCGCACAAAACGACACACGATAGAGGGAACTGTGAAACCACCCAATGGCATCGTGACACGTTTCCTTCCGCATATTACAAATTATAAATATTCCATTCCTGTTTTGAAAATTTAAATAGAAAAAAGTTAAAATTGAAAATGCACTTTGTTCGGGGATTCGATTGAGTACGTTTTTGTGTGTGTGTGTGTGTAGAGATACAGAGTTGAATTGGGGAAATTGGGAAAGAGGATTCACCATTTCAATTCTCTCTCTCTCTCGCTTACGAAATTTCAATTCGCAGGTGAGTTACCACTGTTACCGCGCTTCTTTCATTCCGATATATATATGCAATTACAATCATCGATCCCCATTGTTCCTTCATCAAAATTTTCACCCTCTTAGGGTTATAATTTTTTTTTTTTCGATTTTCACCCTTTTACTAAGGCGAGTATCAGTAATTTTGCTGATAGGCATTGTCATTTTACTTAATCACTGACCACGGGCTTGAAAAGGGTTTATGTTCCATTTCATGTTTGCATGCAGTGCTGTTTCATTCGTACTTGTATTTTGGATTGGTTTTAGCTTTGCAGTTTTTTTATGGGATCACTATTATAAAGTTCCCATTTCAATTTTTATTTCGTGTTTTGCCTTGAGACATTAGAAATCTGGATAAAATGCTTATTTTGATTCAATTTTTGGTGTTGCTATTCACATTGTCTTTGTACTGTAAAAACATGCAGAGGGGTTCAGTTTGTGTCATGTGCATACAGCAATCGGATTGTTTGGATCGGAAGTCAATTCAAGGTGAAAATTAGCAAGCTTTTGTTGTGTTTGTTATGTACCCATCTTTTGTCCCTCTTTTTTCTGTGAAAGGAAATTACATGATTTTTTTAGGTTTAATTAATCATTTGTCTATATATCTGCGCTAAAAACTCTATCTTAGTCCCTATATGAGCATTTTTTTTTTTTTTATGGTTTAGTCCTTGTTGTTCGTCTTCTGGCTGTGTAAAGCTGCCATAAAATGGAGGCATAAGGACTAAAACGTAAAAGAATTGCTCGTACAAGGACTAAAATGTAGAGTTTTTAGGTACAAGAACTAAAAAAGAAGTTGACGCAGGTATAGTGACCAAATGATTAATTAAACCATTTTTTTACTATACCTGTTATAGAATAGATTAGTAGAATAACACATGACTGTCTGACAAGATTTTTTATATGGGATTTTATATGGGAGTATCTGATAGTTGCTTATTGCGAATCGAACTGTCATATCATGAATCTTAAGATTCGTGATCAATAATAAAACATGTCATATACAACTAATAAAGACACATAAAAGCACAAATTCATGTTCAATAACTAAAAAAAATAACTCTAGGAGCATTTTAACATAAAGAAACGTACCCAAAATCAAAACACACACACAAACACACACACACACACACACACACACACACATATATATATATATATATATATATATATATTAGCATTTTGAAGTCAAATAGCTAACAAAGTGACGTATAATCTTTGAAACAAACAAAGATCCAAATCATAACAGCCACAATGCCAAAAAAACAGTGGTTGCTGCTGCACAAATTCAGCAGTATAGCCTCCCAAAAAAACAGTGGTCGTTGTTGCACAAATTCAGCTCACAGTGGCTGCTGCTGCACAAATTAATAAGTGTAAAATACACTTATTTATTCAGCAAAGGGAACCAACAAGCTTGCACGGCACGTGTAATGGCAGAACAATGAAATACAAAGAAAAGGAGAAAAGAAGAGTGGGTCACTCTGTTTTGTCAGGACTCGGGAGGAACAAAGAACAGGTGAATAAATGAAGAGGAGACAACAACGAGTGAAAACGTGAAAAGAGACAGTGGGCCTCCTTGCGTCAGATTGGTTTGTGCCAGAATCGCACGATTCTTGTGTGGGATACAATTCATGTATGATTCGAGCACAAAGACTATTCGACGCATGATTTGTATCGCCAAGGCCATGAATCGTGTCATATTGCATGTATCATACCGTGAATCGTACGATACTGATAACAATGCCTAGGATCCATGAACTCTAGGCTATGAGAGATCTGTTGTCTGCATGGTCCTTTCATTGGTCCATGCAAGAATCTCTTGTTGATCATAGGCCATGAATAATGTGGTTGTGTGATGAACATTTGACTGGATCTGGGACTTCAGAATCTGTGAATATCATTTTTTTTTTCTTCCTTTTCCCAATTAAGATCTAAATTTCTAACATATTTAGTCAGCTGCTAGTTAAATAGTTATCCATAGTGTTTTTCTGAGCTCAAGCCTTGAAATGTGGAGGGATTGGAAATCCTTGTTGTAAAGGAGGATGCTCAACATGAATTTAGTTGATAATTGTGTAGTATTGGAATGGGTTCCTTTCCCTTTCACCCCTTGGTTTAATGTTTATTGGTTTGTATACGTTGTTCTTTTGAAAATTAATACATTTATTTCTATTTACATAACATATCAGATGTTGGAGGTCTTTCTATGTTATTGTATGTGTGTCATTTTCTTTCCTTTTTCTCTTCATATAATATAATATGGTGATTCATAATATGAAAAAGAAAGCTAGAAATAAAAGGCAAAAGGAAAAAAAAAATTTGATGGCAAAAGGATGTGAAATATGAGGCTTTTTTTTCTTTCCTCTTTTTCTTGCTCAATTAGCTTTAGTGTAACCATTGTTAAACTGATGCTAGTGGGGTTTAAGTCCTCACTACCTCCCACACATAGTTAGACTCTAGAATCCTCCATGGCTGACTTATTAATCTCTACTATTTTCCTTTTAAAAAACAGAGATTTTCCCAATTTTTCCTTTTTTCAACAAAATTTGTTGGCAAGTTTTGTTTGTTTACTTTTGACACCTCTTTTGTCATGGTGCCCTACCGGATATTATGACACTTTTGTGAAAATGAAATTGTTGATCTGTGACTTGGGTTTGGTAAGTATAAGCTTCTGAGCCAAGAGGCCCGTTTACTTTTTCTTAAATTTTAGTGGGATCAGTGCAAGAGGTGCTTTTATGAGAATGTTATTGAGTAAATTATTGAATTATAAGCATTTGTGCAGGTGTAGATGGAACTTGAAGCCGGTAATCAACCCAAGCAAGAGCGTTCAAGGACAAGATGGACAGCATCTCTTGACAAGATATTTGCAGACTTGGTTGTCAAGCAGATTCAACTGGGGAACAGACCAAACAATGTTTTTGACAAGAAAACATGGAATCACATTCGTGATGAGTTTAATAGGCAAACAGACCTTAATTTCAATAATAATCAATTGAGGAAGCATCTAGATGTTCTTCGGACTCGCTTCTATAATTTGAAATCTGCTTATGATCAAAATAATGACTTTGTAATGGATGATTCCTGTTGCATTGGCTTTGAACAATGGGAAGATATAGGGGTAAATTCCTTTCATTATAGCAATCTTTTCCTTTTCTTTATTTTTAATCTGAACTTTGCTAGGTTTTGTGTACAGGTGCAGCCTAGGAATGAAACAGTTAAAGTGAAAGATTGTCCAATATATGAGCAACTCTGCACAATATTCATAGATTCAGCCGCTGATGGCAAATATGCCCAATCTAGTCATTACGAGGAGTTGGACAAATCTATTGGAGCAGATGCAGCTGGCTTTACTCCATGTCCAGAAGCTAAGGTCTCACATTATGAAAACCCATCAACATCAAAATCTGTTCCAGGGAATATCTCAACTGCTGAGAAGGTGACCAAGAATTCTCTCGACAGGAAAAGGAAACGTTCATGTGAGACGCAAACTACTAGTCTGGATCAAGACACCTGCAATGCTATGGCAGAAGCCTTGTTAGGTATGGTTGCTGTTTCAAGGTTAAGGGAAGTTGTTTCAAGTGTAAGTGATGATAAATTCTCCATAACAAACTGCATTAAGGCTCTAGATGAGATAGAAGGCATTGATCAACAGCTCTACTTTTCTGCCCTGGATCTCTTTGAGAACCCTAGCTTAAGGGAGACATTCATTTCCTTAAAGAGCGTCAAGATACGGTTGACATGGTTACAAGGAAAGTGCAGTAAAACTCCCTTCCATTAGAACAGATTTAAGCCATTTTGAAACCAACTGTAATTACTTAGTGACAAATACTTCGTTTAGTATACCCTCCTTTTTGTTTGACTGTAAGTAATCCTGTTTGAAGTTTTAACTCTTACAACATGCCGTAGTTGTTTATAAATGTAGCTCGCAGATGCCATTATTCTAGATCCATGTTTTGTGATAGTACCGTATGTATATTAGTGTGATTTATGGACCTTTTGGTTTGATCCGGAATAGATATGCAGATTTAAAACATCAAATGTTTCACTAAGCATGTCCTATTTAATTGGGCATGAACAAATATAGCGTTTCTATGACCGTGTGTGAAGTTCTTTGAAAGACAGAACAACTTTTTTAGAATGATATTATTTTAAGAATTCAATCCATTTTGAAAATTATTTTATACAATATTTATGATTTATAAATCGAACCACTTTAGATCGAATTTGTAATTCATTTTATTTCAAGTATATTTTCTTCAATTTTAAAGCGTTACAATCATAGGGCGAAGGTACTAGTAGTTACGAGAAAAAATTTCTTTAGGAAATATTTAACTTGAAATTACAGGGGTTGTGGCATAATTCAGAATACATCTGTTGTTTCACTGGCTTCGCTCAGCTGATTAAAAAAAATAAAATCAATTGTTTATGACTTGTATAATTTAAGGGTTAAAAAAAACACCGACACTTTTGAGGTTTGGTGGAATTGCACAAAATACCCCTGCATTTTTGTAAGGGTAGGTCAATGTGATTTATTTTGTTAATCTTTTTTTTATATATTAATTGATTACGAAAATATAAAAGAATATAATACGTGCAAAATAAGTTTTACAAATTAGACTTCAATACTTTAACTATTTTAGACAAAATTATTAATTTATTCATTTAAAGATTCACTTAACTCGAATTTAGTAGTATTTCTTTTCTTAAGTAAATTATAATAATTTATTTATTAACTTATATACTAATATAAGTAAAAAAAATGCATTATTAATAAATTGTAAACAGTTATTAATATAAAAATAAAACATTACATATTATATAGTGTTTAATTTTGATTCATTATTAGCGTAAACAATTTTACATTATTGACTAATTAAAAATCATCTAAATATAACTTTAAAATAATTATTATAAAATTTAATTTTAAATCCTTCAATAGCAATCTAAAAATATATTTCAATTAAATTCTACTTTATACACCCAAGCATCCAACAAAGAAAAAAATTTAGTAAATCCACTAAAGTTGGCCTAGTGGTGAGGGTGAGGTAGATGTATAAGGACTTAGGTTTGATACTGAATGTCGTTATTATATTGAAAAAAGAAAAGAAAAAATTAGTCTTAATAAACGTGTAATTACTTTCAAACGTGTGATAATACCCTATTAATTCAAGCTTGAAGCTACTTGCTTCATGTGGTACTTTCAGTCACTGCGCAGCCAAGGCCATTGCCTTCTTGCCGATATAATAGGTATAATTCAAACCCATGCATCTTAACAGGCCTTTAAAAATGTAATTTAAACTTAATAAATTATAACGATTTTTTTATAGAATGTGTTGATAGTTCAATGTTTAAATTAACATAGAATTATAAGATAATAAAAAATAACATCACTCCCGAGTTTTTTATAAAAGCATAGTTTAGCCAATCCACAGACAAAAGACTAGACCCTTAATTATCTGTGCAACTTTACCAGACCTGTCCAAATTCTTACAACAGGACATTGAACAATTGAATAAACTAATGCCTAGAAAACGTCAAAATTTTACACACATAGGCAACGAAAGTGAGTGGCCTAATATCACCGATTAAAATGTAAACCAAATGAAAGCATCAACATGATTTTGACAGTTGTATTTGTATTAGGTGTGTACACAGATCAAAGAAATTAAATGAGTACAATAACCTCATAATTAGATCCAAAATCGGCACCATTTATTCTTAGCTTGCCTCAGTCATCATCTTTGAATTCTCTGATTAATATGAAACACAAAACAGTGGTTAACAATACAATAGAGAATACTTCAACACTCTTCTATAATTATCATCAGTTTATTGCCAGATGTGATTTTACTAGTCTAGAAGATACACACTAACCTAAGCAATGCTAAAGTTTTTGTTGACGAAACTTACATGATGCAGTAATTTAAGGTTTCTGAAAATCATTGATCCTTTTAGTCTCTTATATGCTGAATCATTCCTTATAGACTTATTGTTATTGCAAAATGAGTGCTGATTGACAAAATTGTCATGGTATGCATAATGACTAAGAAGGTGGTGTTTGGATAAACTTTCAATAAGCACTTGTGGGAAAAGAAAATAAGAAGATAAAATAAACAAAATTTTCCAATAAGTTGAAATTAGCTTATGTATGTATGAGTTAATTTTAACTTATGGGAGACACTTATTTCATTTGACCTTATTTTCTTCTCTTGTAAGTATGTACTTAATGAGAAAATTTATCCAAACATGATCTAAATTTGTTCAATTGGTAAATTACAAAGGGGGAAAAATGTAGAACTCCATACCTGCGGTCAAGGTAACGAGGTTGAATTCCAGATCCTTGACAAGTTGTGCATGTCAGTGAACCATCACCATCACAATTTATGCATCGAGACACCTCCTTCTCACCCCCACCAAGTTCAACTGTAACATTGCCACTTCCCAAACAAAATCTGCATTTCTCTGGTGAAAGTGTAACAATTTCAAACAAGATTGGTCAAAAAACCATCAACAATTATCAGTTTTAAAGAAATTGTGAATATATGAAATAGCAGATCCTTGGTTTGCTGTAGTGCTGAGACAATCAAATTGTCATAATTAGTGTTTTCTTCTCTTCTTCATTCTTATTAATTCAGTGCAGTTGAATTGTTTCCCTTTTCCATTCTTATGTTGTACCGTATAATTGATTGTAAATTTTCACTCACTCACTCACTCATGGGGAAGACAAAGTGCCTGTGAGAGTTAATCCTCATACCATAGCACAAAAAAAAGACATACTTCATTGTCTGGCACAAATTAAACAGGTTCAATTTGACATCCTCATACCAAAGCACAAAAAAAAGACATACTGATTGATAACATGGAAAATAATGTTGTCCTGTTTAGCAATTTAATGGGCAGGAACTGGGGACATGCAAGGAGAGTGGTGAGGCTCAATCCCCACAGATGCTATCCATTCCAATTCCCCTATCCCCCACTGATAAGAACCTTGGAAGAACTACAACACAAAAGCTAATTGTTATAGTTGGAGAGGCCAAGACTTTATAAATCTCATACTTTCAATATGGGACTCAATGTCGGGCATCACCACCCACATGGCTCGTTTGTAACCGAGAGACATGGTGAAATGCTTTGATACCGATACCAATTGATAAGAATCTTGCCAAAACCATACCACAAAAAGCTAGTTGTTGTAGTTGGAGAGCCTTATACACCCCACACTAATACAATTTGAGACTCGAGTCTCGTACCTTGGAATTCAATTCTAACACCCACCCCCATCCCCAGACCACATTTGGGGGGTCTCATAAGAGCTGCAATTAAGAAGTGTTTGGACCTCAGCAAGTGAACGCCTCCACCTCCTAAGACCCAGGAGGCATTTGGAAGAACTTCTATGGAGCTTATGAAGCAGCATACGACTCCTGTAAGCCCTTTTTAGCTCATTTTAGTAAGTTTCATTATTTAGCCGAACACATCCTCATTCTAATACAATTACAATCTGTGACCTGCTTTAATAGTGCTCCACATAGAAAATTTTCCCTATAGAGTCCAAGCATCAAGTACGATGAAGAGAAAAATAAAAGATAATACTTACGAGCGCCAGATCCATTGCATGGGAAACAGGGCTGCGTGTTTTCTCGCTTAGCCTGCATGCAACAAAGAGAAGCTGTAATCAAAACCCAACTAAAAATACCAAAAGGTAAAATCAATGGTATATATAGTGTAAAGTAAAAACACTTCACAGCATTATCGATTTGGGTTTCATAGAACACTGGAATGCCAATCCCGACAGCCACACTCACAAGACCTACGCTTATAGCCACTACCTGAAATTTATAATGTAATAAATAATTCAATCTGATTAAAACAAAAAGAAAGATTATGACTATAATGTTAATTTCTAAAGTTATACAGATAAAAGAACTAAAGAATAATTGAAATGGAAGGAGGAACCGTGTTTTGATCAAGCTCCAAAGCTCTAATGCGTGGATAAGAAGTGGGTTTTGATTGAATTCTATTTCTAGCTGATGGCTTGGATTTTAGAGGGCAGCAAAGAAAGGAGGAATGCAACTTAGGCAGAGAAAGAGAAGGAGACAGTGTCATCTCTATCTCACTCCCTTCACTTCAATTTTCTGGTATCTGAACTCAACTGAAAAGGAATCGTTAAGAATGAGAAGTGAGGCAATGAAATGAAACTCCCAGGCAGCAACATCATCCAACCAAAACTAGTGGCAGTAACGACCACATAGTCATTGTCCCATCTTCCACGTGGATCTATTATCATTATCATCACCATGCATTTCAATTCCTTAGCGGAACTCAACTTGGCTTATCAAATTTTATAACCCCCAAAGCCCATCATATATGGATCACCAAAAAAAGGCCCATCATTTTCTAATCTAATATTAAACTTGTAGTATAACGTCTTCTCCCAACTTAAAAACTTATGGTATATCATCTCTCATTTTTACTTCCGAGTCATATTCCTCTTACTTTTTACTAATAAAATTACAATGCTAATATATGGAGTATTTTGCTACAATATAATAAGAATATTTTATTAAATTAACGGATAATACATTTTTTATTATATAACTTTAATAAGATAATTCTATTAAAGAATTGGTGTCTTTAGTCGGATTAGAGGGAGGTTCGAGTGGTCTCATACGTTGCGAGAGGCTAACCAAATTGCTGATTTGCTACCCAACTTTGGTTATTCTATAGAAGATTTTTGAGTTTGTTTCTTTTTTTCTGTCTTTTGCTATTTTGACGGATGTTTCTTCTACTGTGTTTTCACACTGTTTTATCAGATCCTGTCTTTCATTTATTTGAAAGACCGATTTTACAAAAACAAAAGGTTTTTTTTAATTATTTTCCTTAATTAATAATTTGTAGCGACTCCATCGATTTTTATCAAATTTTGTTTTGCCTTATATGGCGATGCCCTCCGAATACATTGTCACATGCACATAATTCTTCTAACACAATAATAGCCCTCTGTGCTTTTTGCATTTTATTCTCAATAATAGCACTGCAAACAAGTTGGGTTTATGACCGTCATTGTTTTGTATTATTTGAAGTCCAAAATTGAATATTCCACACTATTTAAGTGAGAGATTAATCTAATTTGGAGAAATGAAATTGCTTAATTTAAAATTGGGTTAATGTAGGTTGAACCTTAACATTTATTCAGGCTCTCAGTCACATGATTTAAGCTCACTACTAAAAGCCTGTTTAGAACAGTTTAATTTTAAGAGAAATAATAACTTATTTTTTAAAAATTCTCTGAAAAATGTGATAAAAATAAGTATTTTTTTTTTTAAAACGAGTTGAGCTAAATATATATACACTAAATTAGTGTGATGTATCCATGAAAGAAAGATGAAACATGTTTCTTTTCTGAGATTCTATATAAGGTAAAGGAAGAAAAACTACAAACGAGTTATGCGTATAAATTAGTGTGATGTATCCATGAAAGAAAGAAGATGAGACATGTTTCTTTTCTGAGATTCTATATAAGGTAAAGGAAGAAAAACTACAAACGAGTTATGCATACAATAAAACGAAAAAGGTAGAAAGAGAGGATAGGCATTATATATATAAAAATGAGAGCGACAGGCTAACAAATAGACATAATTAGGTGGCACATGAGGGAATAACCAACATTGAACACTGATGTTGAACTTTGGCAATTGGTATCATGGTACATGATATCTATATTGAACATTCGCATGTCCCATATAACATGCAATGGAATGGTCACTCATACCTTTGAGAAACGTAGAATCCAAGGCTTTCCTTCTTTATCTTTTTTTCACCCCCACTTTTTTTTTTTTTTCCTCTTGATGAGGAAACATCAACTTCTCCAATGCCCACATGGCTCCCTTTTTATAATGTATATATTATTAATGATACCCTTATAGTCATATCATGTTATAGGGTCCCTTTGCCTTTCTGAAATATACTTGAGCCTTTTATTACATTAGAGTCTTTTTCTTCTAACCTTTTACTTTTGATGCCAATAATCTACCATGGTTTGTTCTCTTAGCTTTCTTGTGGTTGACAAAAACTGCCAAGACCCGTGCCCTCCACTCCACCGCTAAAAAATAATAATGATCCCAATCCAATCCAATTGCTTCTCTGTGCAACTTCTTTATGAAGGGACAATGCCAAAGCATGCCCCATCAAGGGCATAGATTTAGATGGATGACTATGACTATTAGGTGTAACTAAATGTCAACGGATTTTTAATTTAGCGTACCATATGTATTCAAATGGTACCAGGAAGTAAAGAGATGCAAATTGTGGATAAAAATATTGGTTGAAAATGAGTGTCCTAGTTCTAGCGCATTGTACTAGTGTATAGTGAAACAGTTTAAATTCCCAAGTGGGGATTTTTGAAGGGTTTGTTAAACTATTTATTATTCTATTACTACAGTTAATGTTTTTTAATGTATCACATCATTTTGTGTTGGAACATATCGCCACGCATCCTAGCACAAACAAGACGCCAAAGCCGTATACCAATCCCACGTGACTATGGGGCTTCACAAATGACTTTATTTAAAGCAATGCGCACGATTCATCTTGAAACTCTAGTTGCTTATTTGTTCACAAATGAATGTGTTAAACTTAATTAATGAAGTTAGAGAAAGAGAGAATTGAACTAAGTAAGCAGTGGTCCAAACTCCAAATGTTTTCGAGCTTGCACTATTTTACCTTTTTATAGTCAGATCAAGAGCAGTCATCTATCACTACATGTTGCACAAAGAGAAACATTAATAGCATTCGTTTTAATATAATCTTTTTTTTTTATTCTGATTTTAATATAATCTTTTAAATACACACCTTTTATTATTAGTTAAAATTTATTTTAAAATTATAAAATTGTGAATTTTTTTTATTTTTTTTTAGAGAAAGTAAATCTCAACTAAAATCCACGAGAGTATTTGATGCTACAACAGTCAGTTAACAACAGAAAAGAAATCAAGCAAGAAACATGATAAACAAATTCTATCACTACCAGTCATTTCTAAGCTATATTTAACTAATCTATCAACAATCTGGTTAACTTCCCTGAAGATAAGTTTTCACTACCAGACATTTCTAAATTATATTTAACTAATTTATTCGCAAGCTGATTAGCAAAAATTTTAATTTAATTAGTTTTATTCATGATTCTATTATTTTTAATAAACTAGTGTTTTGCACGGACTTATTAAAATTTTCACTATCTTATTTATATAGTCAATAGAAAGAAATCTGAAAAAATAAAAATAAAGAATTATATAACACAATGAAATAAATTTTAAAAAAAGAAATAATTATAAAAGAAATTAGAAGCTATAAAATTAAAAAAAAAAAAAGATAAGGGAAGATGTAACATTGTAACTTTAATTTTTTTAATATTAATTTTGAAAATTGAAAAGTAAATTGAATTAAAGATTTAGAATTATTGACTAAAGAGATAAATCTTCGGAATTAAAAAATAGAGTTAGAAAATCTGATAAAAGAAAAATTTTAAAAAAATAATAGATTAGAGAGTATAAAATTTTAAAAAAAAAATTATATAGTACATCCAAAAGAAATTTTGAAAAAGAGATAAAAGATAATTATAAAAAAAATTAGAAACCATAATTTTTTTAAAAGAAAAAAAATAAGGGAAAATGTAATGATGTAACTTTAATTTTTTTAATATTAAATTTAAAAATTGAAAAGTAAATTGAACCAAAGATTTGGAATTATTGATGAAAGAGAGAAATCATCGAAATTAAAAAATAGAGTTAGAAAATTAGATAAAAAAAATATTAAAAAAAAGTCCAAAAGATTAGAGAGTATAAAATTTGAAGAAAAAAAAAAGAATTATATAGTACATCGAAAGAAATTTTGAAAAAGAGATAATTATAAAAAAAAATTAGAAACCATAATTTTTAAAGAAAAAAAAAAAGACAACGAAAGATGTAATGATCTAACTTTAATTTTTTAAATTAACTTTGAAAATTGAAAAGTAAATTGAATTAAGGATTTAAAATTATTTATGAAAGAGAGAAATATTCGGAATTAAAAAATAAAGTTAAAAAAAATGATAAAACGTATTTAAAAAAATATAGCATCAGATAAAGAAGTGAGTGAAGGTAGTTATAGAAATATTGTGAATGTGGGGTAATTATGATAAGAGAAATTTTAGGAAAAATAGAAAAACCAAATGCATGTCAGGAGAGTGAACTGCACCACTCTATGAGAATAGAGTATTCAAATAAGAGTGAATGTGAGAGACAGTGGGAAGAGTGAAGCAAGGAGATGAGAGGATGTCTTAATCATTTATATATGGGCATTACTTCAGTATAGGTTGTAAATAACCCACTTCGGAGTAGGTTGGTAGTTCATCCATTTAATTATTGACACGTGGCTCATTTGCCATGTCAGATAATAAACTTCAAATATTATCAGATATTATCTAATCAATTTTAAATTAATTTAAACAAATATAATAAATATTATCTAATCAATTTTGAATTAATCAGATTTAAAAACGATGTTATCTAATTGATTTTGTATTAATCTAATCAAATTTAATAAGATATTATATAATCAATTTTGAATTAATTAAATAAAATATTACGACCTAGTTATATTTAATGAATAATTAAATTACTTACGTTAATATATTAATTTATAATTTCAAAAAAAGAACAACATAGTCGTTGATTAGACTTAATCAAATTTAACATACCTACTTACATTTAATGAGGAATTTAATTACTCACATATTTATTATACAATTTAAAAAATATTCCTAACATAAATTTGAGAAAATATTTTATAAAAACATTCATAAAGAATATTTAAAACCTAAACATGGTTAAAAAATTTATGAACATTATTAAATAAAATTAATTATTCCTAAATTTAATAAATATAACTAACTATATAAAAAAAATCCTTTATCTTTATACGCAGAGAAGAAAGGTTGCTAGATTAATTTTTCCGTCTAAACTAAAGATACATAAGTCATTTCTAATTTTTGTATTTAGTAGATTTATATTATTCTTTCAAACTATGTATTAAATTAAAATTATAAAAAAAACACTTTTTGTCAATGTTTATTAATGATTACAAATGAATTGTGATGTAAAAAATAATTAATTATTTTTATAAAATAAAATTGTCTAATAATTATATTTAACAAAGAATTAAATTGTTATATTAATGTTATTTATTATACAATTTTGATAATTATTATTTTTGTGTATTATTAAGAGTCAATTTTAATACTTTCTCCGTCCTTTTTTATAAGATTTTTTTTTAAAAAAAATTGTTTGTCCATTTTTATAAGAGTTTTTCTAATTGTCTTTTGCATTAATATTATTTTTTCTAAAGTACCCTTAACTTATTAGCAAATTTTTTATCCAAAAATAATAAATGTTGGAAATTAATGAGATAAACTATTTCTTTCTCTTATTAGAGAAGGTGAGTAACAATTAGGTGAGAAACAATCAAGTGAAAAGAGAGATGATTAATTTAAAAAAAAAATTGAGGGTAAATTTGGAAGAACATTATGAGTTACTAACAAATTTAAGGTTATTAACTAAATTACTATCTAATATTTTAAAGGTTATGAATTAGTTGGAAGGGTCTAATAAAGAGAGAGATGGGCTATTACAAATTGCTCCATTTGTTCCATAATAAATGTCTTGTAAGAAGAAAAAGTAAATTTGAAAATAAGTGTCGTCCTAAGTATTTTACACAAACCAAGAAAAATTAATAAATAGATGAAAAAGAGTACCCCTCTGGTCCTTATTATAAGACATAGTTTTGAAGAAATTGGTGGTCCTTAATATAAGGCATTTCACAATTTCTATAAAACTAATTTATTTTTTCGCTTATGTGCCCCTATTAAAGATTATGAGTATATGTGTTGTTATTGAATAACGAGAAGAGAATTTGAAAATTTATTAATAACTATTCTCTCTCACGTTTTGATCCTCCATCTTCCATTATGTCATTAATCAATAGATTCATTAATAACTATTCTCTCTCATATAATTTAATGATGATTAATGAGGGTAAAACTGGGAGATTAGTAAAAAAAATTAAAAATCAATTGAATTAATTATTTTTATTGGTCTGTGTAATTGTTGTCCAAAGTGCCTTATAATAGGGACCAGAGGAAGTAATAATTTTACAAAATTAACCTTATTATTAATATTGCATTGAAAAACTAAATTGATACTTACTAGGGGTATTAATGGAAAAAGTAATTAATATTACATTGAATAACTAAAATGACACTTATTTTCATACTTATTTTTTCCTATTACATGACACTTATTATGAGATTGAGGGAGTATAATACTCTTTCCATCCCTTTTATAGAACCACTTCAACTAATTCATACCCTTTTAAGAAAATTAGTTAATTTGGTTAGTAACTTTAAATTTGTCAACAATTTGTAATATTTTTTCAAAATTACCCTTTTTTTAAAAAAAAATTAATCATCTCTCTCTTTCCACTTAATTGTTTCTCACCTATTTGTTATTCATCTTCTTCAATCCTAATAAGAGAGAAACATTTATTAACTCCAAAAACACCAGTCCACTGTCTGTCTATGGTTAATTTTTCATAACGATAATTAGATGGGAGAATCCAATTAAAAAATAAATTAAAGTTCGGGATTCAATTAAAAGAAAAAAAAAGTTCAAGAATCTAATTGAAAATTTGGTAAAAGTATGAGGACCAGCAAAATAATTAAACCTTAAATATAATTATTAGACAATTTTATTTTACAAACATAATTAATTATTAATTATTTTTTACATCACAATTCATTGTAATCATTAATAAACATTAACAAAAAGTTTTCTTTTACAATTTTAATTTAATACAAAGTTTAAATGAATAATATAACTTTACTAAATACAAAAAATAGAAATGACTTACGCACCCTTAGTTTAGGCAGAAAAATTGATCTAACAACCTTTCTTCTCAACATATAAAGATAAAGATTATAGTAATACTAATGCTCTAAAAAAATTAAAATTAACAATTTAGTTTATAATAATTTGTTTTAATTAATAATTATGGATAGATATTAAATTTTTTTTGAGAGGATAGATATTAAATATTAATATATTACATGAGTCTTTTTTTTTTTTTTAATTTGGTTGCTTTATAATATGCTTTGTATTCAATAATAATAATTAAAAAAGGATTTTTTAATATAGTTAGTTAAATTTATTAAATTTAGAAATAATTAACTTTATTTAATAACGTTCATAAATTTTTTTAATCATGTTTAGGTTTTAAATATTGTTTATGAACATTTTTTATGAAATATTTTAAATATATAAATATTTTTTCAAATTTATATTAGGAATATTCTTTAAATTGTATAATAAATATTTGAGTAATTAAATTCATCATTAATTGTAAGTAGGTCTGTTAAATTTGATTAAGTCTAATCATCGACTATGTATGAACTTGATTTCGTAATATATATTATTATAAGCTTAATTTTTATTTTTGAAATTATAAAATTAATATATTAATGCAAGCAATTTAATTATTTATTAAATATAATTAGCTCATAATATTTTATTAAATTAATTCAAAACTAATTAGATAATATCTTATTAAATTTGATTAGATTAATACAAAACCAATTAAATAACATCTTTTTAAATTTGATTAATTCAAAACTGATTAGATAATATCTTATTAGATTTTTTTAAATTAATTCAAAATTGATTAGATAATATCTAATTAGATTTGAAGTTTATTATATGACATGGCGAATGAGTCACGTGTCAACAACTGAATGAATGAATTACCAACCTACTCCGAAGTGGGTTATTTATAACCTATACCGAAGTAATGCCCTTTATATATATAAGGAGATTTTAACTCACAATAAAAAAATTATATTAGAAAATATATTACAATACTCCTTTCTGCTAATACGAGTATCAATTACTAACTCGATGACCATTTTAACATATAATATTCACAATTTAATGGATTATCAGTATTATCACTATATTATTTATGCACTATGCTTTTTCTTACAATGCACTGTTAGAGTACATCTTAATCGATCCACAAGTTTACCGATTAATTTAGATAATTTAATTTATGCTGATTACCCACACTGATAAGATTCTCTGCTCAGATTGGACACCCCAATTGGCTACCTCTCCTCTGAATTGAAATTTGAAGTGGTTAGGGTTACTTCGTCATTTTTCATTCTCGCACCTCGCACCTCGCACCATCCCATAAAGTTATTTTTAAAACAAATAAAACATTCTATCACCAATTTATTTCTATAACAATCACAAAAAGTTCTAATTTTCTGCAGTTGCTTTTGTTGAGGTATCACTTCATATCCCTGTTCTTCCTGGTTATAATAGCATTAATCCAAAAATTAAGGCAAAACAGATGCTGCTAATTGTTGACAGTTTTTTTTTAAATGTTTTTATTTTTTTTACAAAATTTAAATTCGGCATTATAAATTTTTTTAATATTATTCTTTAACTAAAATTGGAATTTTACTTTCTTACTCAATAGTGACGGATTAAGGTGGATTTGATTACGGTCACCAATATAAAGAATAAACAATTAAATTTAAAATTCATAATTTTTTCTAAAAAAATATTACATCTATTTAACATTTTTCTTAAAGAAATAAAATATGTAGTTGGACAAGTATGTAGTGCCTATGTTTTGAGAAATTATTAAGTGATTTAGAATTATCACAATTCCATTTAATTTTTATATGATATATAATAAAGTATTATAAATAATTTCTTGTAAATTGAAAAACTTAAATAGATTTCATGTAAAGATGGATTTTCTGATAATTTTTTGTATAAAATAAAGAAAGTTTGAAAATGGAGAATCAACTTTGTAATTAGTGAAATTTCAATGTTGATTTTTATTTATAATGGTCAAACGGATTAATCTGACTTACTTGATGGGTCAAATGATTAAAGCTACGTTTGGATATCTGATGGCAGGTAGCAAAACGTAGGTTGGGAGAAGTAACAAAGGTGTTACTTTTACTTCAAACGTAGATTGGAGGCTGTTTCATCGGATTTCCAAATAGGCAATAAAGTGACATGGCCAGACCAAATTGGATCAATTACTTTTTTTTTTCTTAAGTTAGTATTAATTTTAAAAATAAAAAATAGTACTAGGATAAATAGACTTGGTAGTGTTTGGCCCAACAATTTACAGGCTTGATCTAACTCAACGAACTAGGTCAATTTTGACTACTCTACTTTTATTACTAACTTATCAAAGTGAACTTTTTTAATGGTGGATTTTAGATAGTATGCATGAAATTTTAGATTCTTCATTGTTATCACTGTACTTAGAAAAAAAGAAGTGAAATTTTAATTTTAATTGGAGAGTAATATTAATAATAGTTATATTTTGGTATTCCCTCTGAACTTAAATATAAGAAAAAAATGTCTAAGTTTGATGGATGGAAATATAAAAAAAAGATCAACTAATTTAACCCTATTTAACATTATTTTAAAAATAAATATGATTAAGGTTAGTTTAGGAAATATAATTTGTTTACATGAAACTAAGAAAATGAAATGAATTTAATTATCAATGTATACTCTATTTGAGTACGGAGGGATTAAAATATTGATAACAGTTTATGATAATATATTATAAGTTTTGTGATGATTTTTTGAATCTTAGAATGTAAGTGAAGGGTAATCAATGAGCGAGGATCACGCCACACAAAAAGGTTACAAGACCTCGACGCACAGAATCGTTCCCCCGTAGGCTGTAGCCACTAGAGTGAGTGAGTGGTATCTATAGACTATAGTATTAGTCTATACTCCACTACACTCACTCACTCACTCCAACCCAACCCATGTATCCATTCCTTCCATCGCTATGAAGCAAATTGCAAACAAAAACCATTTCATTTAAAACGGCTCTTCTCTTCTCTTCTAACTCCCACTCCTAATCCTAATCCTAATCCTCTTTCTTTACTCACTCATTCACTGTTTCTTTTTCCGCCGACAACGTAACGGTTCGCGGTGGCCATTTCCGCCGCCGATCTTTCTCAGCCTCCACCGCCAGATTTACCTCAACTCCTCTACTCTTCTCCTTTCGGATTCCCACTATACTTTCCTTCTTTCTCCATCGCTACAAACTCACCTCCAGGTATTTCTTCTCTTTTCTTTTAAATGTTAGTTTTATTGTTGATTTGCGATTTGTAAATCAAATCAAAAGGTTTCACTGCATTAGATGGTTCTATTAATTGTGCTAGTGTTGTGGAGTTTTGATCTTACGCGCTGATCTTTTCTTTACTTTTTACTCCTCATTGCTTCGACCTAGTTCTTCGATTCACGTGTTTCTGCCTCTACTCTTTTCTCTGCATTCCACGGTTAGTTACTGTGATGACTGACTGATGAGCATTGTTTCTTGTTCTCCACTACTTACGACAACTCACTCAGAACACTGCACTTGCTATTGTTCAAGTTTCGAGAGATAACCGAGAGGAATTGTAAAGAAAAAATAGGCTATAGGGATAATGAGCGTGGAATTGGAGGATTTTTGGCCTTTAATTGTAGAAAGTTTTGAAATACATGAATTATTATGGCAATCGAATCGTTGTTATTCAGTTTCAGTTGCTTCAATGTTATTATGTTATGCTCTTTGGAGTAACCGTTTTTTTTTTTTCCAATGTCAGGGATACAAAATGATAGGATCCTTTCTTACCTGGGCGCTTGTGTATGTATTTTGCTGTTCCAAATTTCCACTTTTTCTGATATGAATGGTTTGTGTTGTAATATTTGAAATTAATCGTTTTATTTGGTATTTTGATGTATTTGCAGGATGGTCTTTGGCTATGCTTATCCAGCTTATGAATGTTATAAAGCAGTTGAAAAGAATAAGCCAGAAATTGAACAACTTCGCTTTTGGTGCCAGTATTGGTATACATTTTGGTTCAGCTGTTTGCTAGGGAGATAATTGTTTTTTGTTTTCAAAAGCTTTTTCAAGAGGTTGCTGAAAAAAAAAGAAGCTATTTTTTCCTCAAAATAGAGCTAGTTCAAACACACATTATAGATTGGTTGTTTGTGCTTAACTTAACATGATAACTTCTAGTGACAAATACTCATACCAACTTTCTTCTTCACTGTGTTGCAGGATTTTGGTGGCTGTTTTGACAGTATGTGAGAGGGTTGGTGATACTTTTATATCATGGTAGAGGATTCTATCTTGGATGTGTTCAGAGAATGTTATATCTGCTTATTCAAAAAAACAGTTTTATTGACTTCTTATTTTTTTGAATTGATTTCTTCATGAAGGGTCCCAATGTACAGTGAAGCTAAGTTGGCATTTTTCATATTTCTCTGGTACCCTAAAACTAAGGTATAAAATTACTACTATGGTAGAAAATCTGATGTTACTTTTTATTTGCTTCTCTTCAATATGACAGTACAATTTAATATTTCTGTATTAGGGAACAACGTATGTGTATGACTCCTTCTTTAGACCATATGTTGCGAAACATGAGACAGAAATTGATCGCAACCTGTTGGAACTGAGGACAAGGGCAGGGGATATTGCAATTTTGTATTGGCAAAGAGCTTTCAGTTATGGTCAGACTAGAATATATGACATTTTGCAATTTGTTGCTGCACAATCAACTCCAGCACCTCGACCTGCTCAGGTAGTTGATTATGATTATGCATTGGTTGTGTCTGCTATTATGTTTGAGTGTGACTTAAGTATGCTAGAATATTAATTACGAGCTTTCTTATATGTGGCATTGGATTGTGCCACTTACCCTTATGTATTCTGTTTTTTAATGCCAAGATATGTTTTTTATAAGTATGCCATGATACTGTTGAAGATACCTCTATTTCGTTTGATGTTTGTATGTTGTTAAAACTTATATACAGTTGATATTGATTTGAAACTTTTAATTGGTAGATTAATTAATTGTTGATTGATCATTGAGTTGTTCTTTGCTATGCTACCTTTGAGAGCTTTATCTCATTTCCTTCTCATTCTTCGTTATGCATACTCTCATGAACAAACAAATTGTCTCTTGAAACCACAGCAACGACCAGGTGTGAGGGCACGTCAACCAGCACCTGCAAAACCAGCTGCTGCAACAGAACCACAAGTTGAGGAACCTCCATCTCCTACCTCTAGCACATCTTCGAGTCAGCTCCAGAGGGAAGTAGCAGAGGAATTGGATTCTCCACAAGTGCCTAAAGCAGCCACATCTGTAGCAGGTTTAAGTACTCAGAAGTCTGCTGGAGCAACTTTGAGTACTCAGAAGTCTGCTGGAGCAACTTTGAGTACTCAGAAGTCTACTGGAGCAACTTTGAGTACTCAGAAGTCTAATGTTGCACCTGAAACAACCAACCAATCTGCACCAGCAGAGGCAGAGCCAAAACAGATTGAAGCAACAACATCTTCATCCTCTTCAGCAAAAGAAAATGGGAACCCTCCTACTCCCACTAAAGAGACCTTAATGGAAGAAAGTATTCGGGTTACACGTGGTAGACTAAGAAAAACCCGATCAGCAGGAACTCGCTAGTACATGAATATTGTCAATTTTTAGCCTGAAATAGGGGTAGGTGGACAATGATGAGCATTGAATTTGTGGTAAAACTTGATGTAAATCTGTTTGCCTAAGTTTCCATTCCATTTGTTGCTTCATTTTATATTTTTTTTTTTACAAATTTTGTCTTGGCATGGAAGCATTTGCAACCTGATGCCACTTTCAATGGGCTTAGATTTCAACGGGATGTTTGTATCGGCTGCTTTGTATAGCTGGTCTTCATGTTAGTGTAACAGTATAAAAAATCACATAAAATTTTAATCATTTTGAATAAATCGTGCTTAATACCCAAACAAGTCATTTGATTTTTTATAGTAAAATGAAGGGATTTTAATTAGTATTTGCAATGAAAGAATTTAAAATTTCTTTTCTTTTAGTCTTTTTGGTACATTTACACAGATTTTTTTAAGTAAAATGAAGGGAATTCTTTTTGAGTTTTCTTATTTTGAAGCTTTTGTGCACACTATTATATTATACTTCTCTCTACCCCTCTTCCACTTTTTGTGCACTTATTTGATATTTCTCTTCCTTCCTCTCTCTCTCTCTTGTGCCTATTTCTCTCCCTTGCTTTGCTCTTCTCTCTTTTTGCATTTCTCTTTACTCCTTGCCTTCTCTATCTTTTTTCTACACCTACCTCACTCCTTCCCTCTCCCTCTTCCTCCCCTCACTCTCTTTCACAACTCTCTTACTCGCCTCTCTTCCACACCTCTCCCAACACTTAATCATTAGCAAATATATACTTTTGTAGTGATATGATACATTTACACTTATCTAAATTAGAATATACAACTTAGAAAGTGATTACTCTTTACTATCTTAATTAGACATTTTCAATATTCTCTCTTCTCTATGTACATTTTACACACTAGTTAATTATATAAAAACAAATGTTTATCACGTGCAAGGCTAAAATACTAGTTAATAAAAAATATCAATGTTTAACTCTTTTGTTAATGATTATGAAATTATATTGAAATTAGAATATCAAATACTTAATATTGGATTTTTATAGTTTTTATCATTTATGAAAAAAATGAAAGTTTTTATTATTTAAAAATTAGCTCATTTTTGTTTTTGGTAAAACTTTACATTTAAATATAAAATTTTAAAACATATTTAAAAGATGAAATTTTACATAGGAAATGAAGTATTTTATGCAAATAGAGAATTTGAAATATATAAAATTTGAATTGTTTTATCTAAATAAAATAATTTAAAAATGAAATAATTTTATTGAAATAATGAAATTTCTATATATTTCAAATTCCTTAAAATTTTGAATTTTTTTTCTAAATACTTCCTTGATGGATTTTCTTTTTCCCATCATGTGAATATTTTGATAAGCTTTTAGGTGCATGACAGGAAATATGAGTAAGTAGAAAGTTGAATTACTTGGTTTCAATTTTCAAACGGGAAGTGTCAAGAGTATGTAGAATTTGACGTTAAAGCAAGGCAGACGTGTTCAATATATTATTTAACTTCAGTTTGACTTGGGATTTTAGAACAAATTCTACCGTTACAACAAAGATCTGGTTGTTTTTTAATGGACTTGATTTTATATAATTTTAATTAAATGTGCATTTGCATTTTGCAATGGAATAATTTTTATTGTGATACTTAATTTTGGTTATAAATGTTTCAGACGTAATATTAAAACAACTAATTTGATTGTTCGTCCGTTTCTTTGTTCATTTGGGATTCTTGTCCTGAGGATATTTCTTCCCTCCTCTTGGCTGATGCCATGGGAATTAATTTTGTTAGGTGTTAGTCCTTTTATTTCTTTCTGAATGATAAAAAAAAACAACTACTTTTTACGCATGCATCAAAAAACTACTTTCTACGCAACATAAATCATGATTTGATGCTAAAAAAATTTAGACACACCACTAATTTTTTTTCAAACATTAGTTTGTGGATAAAGCTCAGTTTGCATTATCTATATCACGAAGGTAAAGGATATAATCCAAACATTATATGCCATATCTTAGATTTTTATAATCTTGATTTTTTTTTTAATGTTCAATGAAAGTACAATCACAAAATATAGGAACTACAGATAAATAAGTTGGAATCTAGTTTGCCAAAAATTCTAGTAGAACAAGAAATTCGTTGAAAGATTTTTACATATTTGGACTTTGGAATGGAGAATGTACGAGTGTTTAATATCCTCACATTTTAGTCTGACAATTGAAAACAACCTTGCAATCTTGGCCAATACAATGCACTAAAATTGAAAATTCGTGCAAAATTTATAGGGTTTCTTAATATTGTGCAATAACAATAACAAAACAGACTGTACCATCAATCATTTCTAGCGTTTTCCCACTCCAAATGGATAGCACGTGCAAATGGATAAAAGTAAAATTAACATCTGCAAGTGATTCACAAGGGTTAGAAAAGAGTTTTCAACCCATGATATGGGTTGGGCAGGAAATTTCCGCTAGCCGTTAGCATTAGCCTTGACTTTTGACAATCTTATCCAAGTCCCAAAAATCCATCATTGTCGATAATTTAATTAATTTGTATTATATCTTTGATTTGATGAGAAAGGGGGCATTGTCTTCCCATATGATCGTCGATGCCATTATTTCTGAGGATAAACTGCAAGTTTTTCGCACATGTTGAATTAAAAATCTCAACCAAACACATTCACGACTTGCCTCGTGTAATGCTAAAATTGCTACATGATTAGATGATGTTGCTATTATGATTTGTTTCACAGACCGCCATGAAATAGTTGTACCACCGCATGTAAACAAATATCATGTTTGTGATCTACCATTGTGGGGATCTAATAAATAACCTGCATCTGCATAACCCATTCGATCTAACTTTGAAACATTTGAATAAAACAAGCTAATGTCCATAGTGCCCCTAAGGTAATGAAGTATGTGCTTCACTCCATTTCAATGTCTTCGTGTAGGTAAAGAATTATATCTTGCTAATAAATTAACTGCAAATGATATATCGGGTTGTGTATAATTAGCAAGATACATTAATGCTCCTATAGCACTTAAGATATGGTACTTCAGGACCAAGTAGTTCTTCATCCTTTTCTTTAGGTCTGAAAGAGTCATTGTTCACATCTAAAGACCTTACAACCATTAGAGTACACGATGGATGTGATTTGTCCATATAGAACCTTTTAAGCACCTTCGTTATATAAGTTTCTTGATGCACAAAAATTCCGCCTTTTGAATATTCAATTTGTAATCCCAAGCAAAATTTTGTCATTCCTAGGTCCTTCATTTCAAACTCTTTCTTTAAGCAATCTATGGCTTTTGGAAGCTCTTCAGGAGTTCCAATGATATTTATGTCATCTACATAAACAACAATTATAGCAAATCCATTTTCAGATTTTTTTCATGAAAATACATGGACAAATAGGATCATTTTTATATTCTTCCTTAAGCAAATACTCACTAAGACAATTGTACCACATGCGTCCTGATTGCTTTAATCCATAAAGATACTTATTCAATTTGATTGAGTAATCTTCTCTAAAACTTGCACTACTGGGCAAATTAAATCCTTCGGGGAGTTTCATATAAATGTCATTTTCCAGAGAGCCATACAAATTGGATATAACAACATCCATTAGATGTAAATTGAGTCCTTCATGAGCAACCATTAAATATAAAAATACTTACATCCACTACAGGTGAATATGTCTCTTTAAATTCAATATTGGGTCTTTGTGAAAATCCTTAAGCAACTAGTCGTGTTTTGTATCTCACAATTTCACCATTCTCATTTTGCTTTTGCACAAAAACCAATTTGTATCCAATTAGTTTTACACCTTCAAGGTGTATGGACTACAGGTCCAAAAATGATTCGCTTAGCAAGCGAGTCTAATTCAGCTTTAATAACATCTTTCCATTTTGGCTAATCATTTCTTTGTTGACAATCACTAATGAACTTTGGTACTTGATCATCAATATCATTTATTTCATTTAGCGCTATATTATATGCAAACACTTCGTCAATGTTGACTTCATTTTGGTTTCATCGTACCATTCATGACATAATTTGATATCTCTTTATTTTCACTAATTTCAGGTACCTGAGTTCTTCTGGAACTAAAATATTAATTATGTCAAAGAAATTTTTTAAAGTTTTCATAACCTCAATTTAGCCATCTTACTTTTCAGCTCCTTTTCTTGAGGATTTTTCATCTTTGGAACCAATGGGTCTACCACACTTCATGCGTGTCTGAGACTCGTTTTGCAATATTATATTGTCCGACAGGGACATCAAATTTTATTGGAGTATTAGCAGTTGATACATATGATTAAGCCACTCTTTTGGCTAAACTTTGTAAATGAATTATCTTTTGAACTTCTGGTTCAAAATGTTTTTGTACGAGGATCAAGATAATGATAATTCATTCAAACTAATCTCCTTTTTTCAACTGCTTATTATCTCCCCCTCATGTTGGGAAAACTAATTCAAAATAACAATCGACGCATCAAGTCATCTATTGTTGATGATTCAACATATTTTATTACATATGGAGATTCATACCCAACATATATTTCCAACCTTCTTTTAGGACTCATCTTAGTGTGTTGTGGTATAACAATTGGAATATACATCGCATCCACAAATTTTCAAATGGGAAATATTAATAGGTTGCTCAATAAATTTCAATGGGGAGAGCTAATTATAACTTGTTGGCGTGATGCGAATCAATACTACAACATGCAAGATTGCATGTCCCCAATAAACCATTGGAAGTTTTGATCACATGAATAATGGTCTTGCAATCAACTTTAGATGTTTACTAAGTGATTCTGCAAGTCCATCTTGTGTATGAACATGTGCTACAGGATGTTCAATATCAATTCCAATAGACATACAATACTCATTAAAAACATGAGATGTAAATTCACCAGCATTATCAAGACAAATTTTCTTAATTGGATAATCAGGAAAATGAGCTCTTAATCGAATTAATTGAGTTAACAATCTCGCAAACGTCTGGTTGCGAGTTGACAAAAAACAAACATGTGACCATCTAGTTGATGCATCAATTAAAATCATAAAATATATAAATGGTCCACATGGTGGGTGTATTGGTCCACAAATATCACCCTGTATCCCTTCTAAAAAATGAAATGGATTCATTCCCAATTTTCCTGGTGATGGTCTAATTATCAACTTTCCTTGGGAACATGTAGTATATAATAAATCATTGAAGAATCTTCTGGCTCTTCAATGGGTGTCCACATGAATTTTACAATATTTTTCGCATCATAATAGACCCGGGATGGCTCAACCGGTCATGCCAAACAACAAATTTATTTTGATTTGTAAACTTCTGGTTTACAACATTATGCTTTTCCATTGTACTAATATTCGCGTAGTACAAACTATAAGAAAATGCATGTAATTTTTTTTTTCAATACACAATTAAGTCTCATGATATAAAGATATTTCACATTTCCTTCATTATTTGTTTTAATATGGTATCCATTTAGACTGATATCCTTGAAACTTAATGTGCAACCTTGTTCCTCCAGGTAACAATATATTAGCTCTTCTGGAGCTTTCAATTATATTTGTAGTACCATAAATAGTACTATCATTAACTTCTCGCATTACTAAACAAGAGAAAAATTTATTATTCTTGATAGAAACTATCATAGTACTATCATTAACTTCTTTCATGACCATGTACACGACCATGATCACGATATGGCCCTGACCACAAGATTATCCATAACCATAAGCATAATAATAAGATATTACTGCATTCACTTCTGAAAATAGAGTAGAATCGATCAGGCGGGCCTCATGATTTTTCATTGAAAACTCATTGTTTTGCTTAGTCGCAAGGAGGGAAGAAATTAAAAAAAAAAATAAAAAAAAAAAAAATATATATATATATATATATATATATATATATATATATATATATATATATCGAGAAGGGGAGCACATGGCTAAAGTGTAAAGGTCCACTTCATTAACAATAAAATTTTTCAATTATATTCTAAACAAAATATATAAACCATGGCCATATCGAAAAATCTCTCAAATGAAAGCCTCACATACAGTATATGGAAAAAACTTGTGTCTACTTTCTTTATTGGAACTTACAAAAACAACAAATAAAACTTTTACACATAATATGTAATTTATGTATTAAAAACATATTCAAGACCCATTGCAGTTAAATGTATTTTCGCATATAATAGAGTTTTGATTAGATGTTTTATTTCCATTTTTTTTTTAATAAAGTCTTCAAGACCCATTGCAGCTAAATGCTTCTGCATCTAATATCCAAGATAAATAATTCTTTCCCGTAATATCAAGAGCCACAAATTCAAGTTTTACAAGGTTTGACATGTTTAAAGACTATCATAAAAATTAAAATAAACATATAGTAGCTTGCAATTTTCTAGAATAAACATCTAATCAATACCAGTAATTTCTTTAAATTAATATAAAACGATGTAATATATATCCCTGACATTGATCTGACTGTATTGTTCATAACGTATAAAATACTGTATATAGATTCACGATCCTCTCTAAATCACCGCATAGCATATATGTGTTTATAAAGCAATATTTTCATATAAACCTGAAAATCAATTATAAACCACCGAATGCACTTGTAAACATTGTAACACACATTTACTTCTTAAAAAAAATATAAAAAGCAATAAAAAAATGCAGTTGCTGAATTCTTTAGATAAATGCAACGTACATAAAACGTATATAATAGATCAAAATTTTAATCCATTATTTATTAAAGGAATGTACGAAGCTGAATCCATTATTTATAATGGTTGTAAAACGTATTGGGTATACATATACAAAATTTTAAAGAGGCGCCCATATCAATAATAATAATAAATAGATTAATTTTTAAAGTAAAAGATAAAATAGATAGATAAATTAGTTTCAAAATATCTTGACTAAATGTCAAGTAGTACACCTAAACTTCAGGAGGTGCAACATCAAGGGACAAATAATCAAGAAAAATTATTTGCACTACCTTCTCACTTTTAGTGAGAGAAATTATTTCCACTTTTGCATTATTTTCTCACTTCTGGTGAGAGAAATTATTTTAACTTTTGTATTATTTTCTCACTTCTGGTTAGAAATTATTTTTATAGAGAAATATAACCAGTTCAGAGTCTTCAGGACTCTCAAATAATTTTCTTTTTTTTTGCTAGAGTCTTCAGGACTCTGAAATAATTTTCTTCTTTGATTGAGTCTTCAGGACTCTCAAATAATTAATTTGTAAATAGAACACAAATTTTATCAAACACATAATATGAATAAGGAAATTGGAGAAAGAGAAAATCTGACCTTGAAATATGAATTTGAAAGAACGACTTTCTCCAATCAAATTATTTACAAGACCTTTTCTTGCAGGTTGCAATACCAATTGTGGATGCCCCGTGGAAGAAAGACAATCGTGCTGATAACGTGTTAAATAAAATATAACTCGGAGCAGGAAAAGTAGAGAGAAAAGTAGAGAAGAAGAAGAGACTAGAGTTTAGAGATAATGATAATTGTGTGTATTCTTTTCAGGAGGAGTAGCCTATTTATATATACAAGAGATAATTGGAAAGTTACAAAAGATAAATAGAAATAAGGAAATATCATAAAAGATAATACAAAAAGATATGAACAGCCACAAATAGATTATTCATAACAGTCATATCTTAGATTTTTATAATCTTGATTTTTTTTTTTTAATGTTCAATGAAAGTACAATCACAAAATATAGGAACTACAGATAAATAAGTTGGAATCTAGTTTGCCAAAAATTCTAGTAGAACAAGAAATTCGTTGAAAGATTTTTACATATTTGGACTTTGGAATGGAGAATGTACGAGTGTTTAATATCCTCACATTTTAGTCTGACAATTGAAAACAACCTTGCAATCTTGGCCAATACAATGCACTAAAATTGAAAAATCGTGCAAAATTTATAGGGTTTCTTAATATTGTGCAATAACAATAACAAAACAGACTGTACCATCAATCATTTCTAGCGTTTTCCCACTCCAAATGGATAGCACGTGCAAATGGATAAAAGTAAAATTAACATCTGCAAGTGATTCACAAGGGTTAGAAAAGAGTTTTCAACCCATGATATGGGTTGGGGCAGGAAATTTCCGCTAGCCGTTAGCATTAGCCTTGACTTTTGACAATCTTATCCAAGTCCCAGAAATCCATCATTGTCGAGAATTTAATTAATTTGTATTATATCTTTGATTTGATGAGAAAGGGGGCACCAAAATGTAAGTAATAATAATTTTGACGACGATTTGGTGGTGCGGGAAAATGGGAAATACTATAGCAGTATTTATATACGTGGCATCAACTATCCTATATTCCAATTGGTTTGACTCATATTTGGCAACGCCTATTCAAAGTTGACAATTTTTTTTTTTTATTTGTCACTATGATGATTGCAAAATATTTATTGATTTTGTCCATGATTAATGTCAATCAAAAAATTTTGTTGACCACCTTTAATAAAATCTTTTCTCTCAATTATATATATTTTTTCTTTTACAAGATTTAAATTTGAAATCTTACTTAAAAGATTCAAATTCAATTTCACTTTGATCAATAACATGTTGGTAAGCTGATTATGTTACCAAATTCTCAATCAATATCAAGAATGAGATTATCTTCTTCTGTTGGTCTTTAGAATGAGATTAGCTTTGAGTCCTTGCAAATTTATATGATGTCATAACCGAAGTGGGCCTATAAATGCAGTTCCTTCGCTATGCAACTCCCCTTGAACGTGACAGCCCAACCAATCCTGCAAAAGTAGCAAAACCTCAATCCACTCTGCCATTCCATATACTTGGGATAAATATCTGGAGTATTAAAAATATATTTTTTGACATATTTCTTTTAATAATATTTTAAAATTGATTAAAATTTGTTAAAAATAATAAAATTAGAAGAGAGACTCATTAAATAAAGAGTAAGATCCATAAAAATTTGTGATTTTTAATAAATTTCAATCAATAAAAAAAATTGTATTAAAAAAAGTGTGTTAACAATTCTAAGATATCAGTAACCAACTGTTTCACATCAGTGTCATCAACATTCATTGCACTCAGTTTAGGAGCCACGATAATACCCCCACTACTTATCTCTTTCACTATAATGGAATGCTATACTTTATATTTATGTGAGTGCCACTACATATCTCTTTCATCTGTTTACTAACAAGAGAAATGCTAATAATATATAGGGTTAATTATGTTTTTGGTGCCTGAATTTTTTCGAGTTTTCACTTTTAGTTTTTAAATAAAATTTTGACTGAACTAGAGAGCGGTCTTAGTCCTTGAACTTTTTTTCTTCAATATTTTTAGTCCCTCAACTTTTCTCAATTTTTGTTTTTAGTTCCTCAACTTTTCTCAATTTTTGTTTTTAGTTCCTCAACTTTTCTCAATTTTTGTTTCTAGTTCCTAAACAAATATTTGATCGGTCTTAGTTCCTTAGTTCCTGAACTTTTTTTACTTCAATGTTTTTAGTCCCTAAACTTTTTTTCCGTCAATGTTTTTAGTCCCTAAACAAATATTTGACCGGTCTTAGTCCCTGAATTTTGTTTCCGT
The DNA here is from genome assembly GCA_026413185.1 of Pueraria montana var. lobata. Lineage (NCBI taxonomy): Eukaryota > Viridiplantae > Streptophyta > Magnoliopsida > Fabales > Fabaceae > Pueraria > Pueraria montana. The sequence continues at coordinate 1,154,918 of CM048646.1, read as the reverse complement.
CAATGTTTTTAGTCCCTACCATAAAAAGTCCCTGAAGAACTAAAAACATTGACGGAAAAAAAGTTCAGGAACTAAAAGCGGTCAAATATTTGTTTAGGGACTAAAAACATTGACGAAAAAAAAGTTTAAGGACTAAAAACATTGAAGAAAAAAAGCTCAGGGACTAAGACCGGTCAAATATTTGTTTAGGGACTAAAAACAAAAATTAAGAAAAGTTGAGGGACTAAAAACATTGAAAAAAAAAAGTTCAGGGACTATGACTAGTCAAAATTTTGTTTAGAGACTAAAATTGAAAACTCAAAAAAGTTTAGGGACTAAAAACATAATTAATCCTAATATATAATGGATGTTCTTGGAAGAGCAAGTTCACGCCATATACCTCTATTACTATGAACTCAGACCAACTTTAACAGGAAGAGCAAGTCCATCACCAAAGGCGGTTCTTGGAAAAAAAAAGAGCAAATTAAATAGTAATTAGAGACCACTAGAGAGCGATCCATCACCAGCATTGTAGAGTATCCATTGCTAGTGGAAGCATCTGTTGCTCTTCATACATAATGGATGCCATTACAATCAACAATAATTATTTAACTGTATCTTTCCCCCTTTTTTTTTAATCTCACAGCAATTGAAAAGTATAAATAAATAATAAAATGTAAAAATATGAGGTAAATTGTGAGGCTCATTTAAGAAATTTTTTAGAGTTATAGGATTAGAGTAAAAAGTTGATTGAATTGTTTAAAGTAGTAAAAATGATGTAATATTGTGGAGAAGTGTGAAAAATTATATAGAATATTTTTTAACATGTTGGAGTTGTTTAGTTGGATTTTCCCTAATTACCATTAAAAAACAACTTTAAAAGTAACTCCTAATCTCATTTTTGTTATATCTCACATATAACTTATTGGTAGGTCCCACAGTTGCTTTTAAATTTTAAAACTCCTTACCAACTTTTTTAATTGTATCTTATAGTATCATTAAAAAAAATTGTATCTTATAGTAACACAAATTTGTTGTGGTGCCTATTTGGTAAACTACAACAACTAATTCATCTGGTTGTGGTGTTTGGTATTGGTTTAGACATACATTGTAATTGCTTTCAACAATTTAAAATTAATTCTATCAAAATCCATCCTACCAAACCCTAAAACAGTTGGTATAGGTTTGAATTAAAGGTTGTGGGTCAATTTAAAAAAACCTTTTAAAATTATTGGGATGGAATAAAAAGTTGGTTGTGTTATTTAAAATGGTTTAAAAAAATGTGATACTATGAAGAAAGTGTGGATGAACAATGATTGCTTGAATGAAGTTGCTCAAAATCCAAATTTGCAAACTGGTTTATCGAATCGGTTCGGAACCGAATTGTTTTTAAAGAACTAGTTCTGAATTGAACTGGTTTTGAACCTATTTTGAACTGGTTTAAGAACCGAACCGGTTCCGAACCGATTTCAAATTAGTTTTAAAACATATATAAGTAAGAAAGAAAAATAATTCGATTATTAAGTGAACCGAATTGGTTTACAAAAACAATTCGGTTAGAACCAAACTTGTTTTGAAAACCAATTCAGTTCGTTTTAAGAAAATCGGTTCGACTCCAAACCGGTTCAGTTCGAACCGATTTTTTTGCACACCCCTACATACACACTAAAAAGTATTTCGAGTACTGTATGGATATTTTTAATATAAGTAAAATTTTAAGTATAAATAAAAATATTTAAAATTATAAGTGAAATATACGTAAGTAATTCAAATAAGTAAAAAAAAAAATATTAGTATTTTTTTAAAATAACATTAATATCAAACCTTATATAGAATTTCAATTTTAGCCTATAAGAAATCAAATTACAGCTTAGGACCATACGGCAGGTTGTGGACTTAGGACGATGGTCTGTTGGCTTTACTAGGAACCTTGGATCCTGTTCAATTACAGCTGCAGAAATTTTAAAGGATATAGGAAAGTTTGGTTGGAATGTGATTGCGAAGTGGCTATAGACCTAACTATATCTTGTCTCCTCTCGTATCCACTCATTGGTAGACAGTGGCATGGCATGTTAGACTATCCCACTGTTACAGGGAAGCTGCACATTATTTAGCTAACATCTCTCATTCTTTAACTTTAGGATTACACATTCATAAAAAAAAAAAAATCAAATTATTGTTACAGAGAAGTGAGTGTTTACGCAGTGCAATTGTGTTTGTTTTTAATTAAATAGAAAATGAAAGAGCTTAAAATTAATGCCAAGGATCAGATTTTCTACCAGCCTCCTACTGTCTTTCTATACTCAGGTGCTTGTGACAATGGTGACAGTGGCACAGTGCCAGCTGCATTGATAGCTTTTAAGCGGAAATGTTTGGTTGATTAAAAATTTGTTAGGCAAAACGTCACCCAAAGTTAGATACAACAAAGTACCATCAGGGTAACAAAATTAAAATCGTCAGAGACTTCATAAACGGATTGCTAAAACAGAATTTAAGCTATTTGGGATGTTTAGTATTTTTTTTTTAATGGGATCTTTAGTTATTCGAAAAAATTACTTATTTGGTCTTTAAAGTTGTACAAACTTTATCTTTTAGTCCTTATACTTAAAAATCATCAATTTTAATCCCTGTACAAATACTTACAGATTTCTTTTGGTCATTATCGTTATACAAACTCTACCTTTTAGTCCTTGCATTTTGTAATGACAGTAACTAAAAGGAATCCAAAAGTACATGGACTGAAAAAGACTATTTTTAAATGAAGGGACTAAAAGGTAAAATTTGTACAACTATAGGGACCAAATAAGTAATTTTTTTCCAGTTATTCTACTACAAAACCTACTCCAAGATTTCAAAAAAAGAAAATAAAACAATGAAATAAAAAAAATTACTGAGCTTTTGTTTAGTTGGGGAGGTAGGTGAAAAAGGCTTAAATTGTGTTTGGGTCTCCGTTTACAAAACCCTGAACATACGTTGCAGGAATAACTCTTTTGTAACTTTGGAACTCAATTATTAGAAGCTGAGAACGGAGATCCAAAGATAGGCTTCATGATTTGATTTAGCATTGAGAGCGGAATTAGATAAAATTCATTTGGAAAAGACGAGAAATTACTTTGAAAAGCGTTATAAGTGAATTTCTTGTGATAAAACAAAATAGAAATTGACTACTATTGAGATTTTAGGAGGAAAAAACAAATCAACTAAAATACAAAATCTATAAGAATATCATATTACAGCCCACAATAAAATTTATGCGCCAGTTAAAAGGCTTGCAGGCAGTAAACATGAAAATAATAAATAACTAGTGTACATTGGCCATATTTTGCCTTTGGCCGACCAAAAACTTGACTTGTCAGAAACTAAAAAATGTTGAATTGGTACATTATGCAGCCGAAAAGATGACACAAATTAGTCATTGGGATTCATGTGCTTATGCATCACCTGGAAATTGGAGTGAGGTTGCAAATGGAGAAAGTGAGTAATCAAAGCAAAACTGTTCTGCTAGAGCTGGAATTAGGTGCTGCATATCTTAGTCCCAGTGAGAATGTAGCCCCCAAATGCGCTCATTTGCATGCATGGGTGAGTTCTAGATGGAAGTACCTGCATGCATATAATATATGAATAAGTTGTTAAAGGGGGTCTGTATTTTGTACCATAAAAAAAATTGATATGAATAACATAAATAACTTGTGTAACCAAAGGACTTCATAAAACTTGTCTAATTTCATAATGTTGAAATAAATAATATAAATAACTTATACCTGGTATTCACGCAGCCAAGGCTCTGTTATTTGCAATCCAATAGCCATTTTCCCAAGCTGTAAATTGTGCATGCAATTTGCAAGAGGCTGCATTTTATACAGTGAACAAACAAGAAGATTCTGTTAACAACCTGAAGGGCAATTGATCCACATATATAGAAAAGGAAGCAAACAGAAAAATGGGCCCAACAATAGTAAAGGCCCATTGGTCTATGAGAGAAAAAAAAAGGACAAGGAAGGAAATTCGATGAAACAACTGACCCTAATCCTAAAACTACAAAGCATAACTGTCATATGCAATAACTGCCATTCACTACAAAGCATAACTTCCCACTCACAGTGCTCCTAAATTAAATACCGCAATGCATAATAACTGTCATTCATTACAAGTATCCTCTTCTGGAATAAACATTCCGAATAGGAGGTCTTTGAGCATTGTTTTCATCATAATTTATTTAGTATTTAGTGGAGTGGCAAATATAAAGTATTTCAACTTTAAACAGCCCAACCTCTAGTCCCCTTCTGTCGAAAAAAAAAAACCTCTAGTCCCCTATCCACACCCATAATTTTCATTTTCTACTGTCTCCATGTGTACTGCGTAGTGGGTACTTAACGATTTGATTAACGTCAATCAGAAAACAATTGACTTCTTAAAATTGCTAGTATTTATAATCTATCTTTGATATGTTCCCAAGGTTATATAACCAAAGCTACCCAGAAAAAACAGTATTTGATCCCCAACATTAAAAATTAAAAAGAAACTAAATCAATTAATTGAAAATATTATCTTGCATGGATGCCTTTAAATCATATCACAATTCATTGAGCTTGAAATGTGAAATAAATTACCTGAAGATATTGGTGATAAATAGCAAATGGAGCAGAGTTTGCCAAAAGGGGCAAGAGATCTCTAACCAATGTCCAAGTATCCAACTCTGGTGCAGCAACAATTAGACTGTACAAATGGAAAAGAAAAATGCTCAATTCAATGATTCTTTGAACAGTAAGGCAAACATTTAAACTTACGTACCTAGAAAAACCATTTTCCTTCCACAAGTCAATGATTTCTTTCTGTGCCCTTTCTCCAGCCTTTGGAGCCTTCCGAACTTCTATAACAGGTTCAGTATTCTCGGCCCCAAGATCAGAAATTCCATTTTCCAATGAATGAGAGATTTCCTCCATGCTGGCCGATGCAGATATTTGATCCTGCACACATCATAACTTATGATAGTGAGCAAACAAGATAGAACTGATCAGGAGATCAAGGAGGTCCTACTTACATTTGACTGGCTTTCCACGTTGCATGCATCACCATGTTGCAGAATTTGTTCAGGTGATTCTTTTTCTGATAACAAGTCAGAAATGGGAGACCGTACAATTCTGCAACAAATTAGAGATGATAATGAAGCGAGGGGCAAGAACCAAACATACACATTCAAACTGACCACCTAATGTGGCTGTAAACAAACAAGTGATTTGAAGTCACTTTCTTTGGTTCTCAGATAGTAACAAGAAATAAATTATATCCATCAATATGTCTGAAGAAACTTCCATAAATTTATCTCTTTTTTCTTGGGCTTCGTAAATTATTAAATTACAAGAAAAATGTGTCTAAAACTACTCATTTGAAAGAAAAAAAATAATTTATTAATATTGTAAAAAATATCCAGTTCAAAACAAAGAACATCCAAAACTATCTTTGAAAAATTAAAGCTTCAAAAATACTAATCGTTAATCAGTACTGCAAAAAGAGCGATAAAAAATGTTAAGATGATTCTAACAAGAAAAAATGTTTGATGAATGCAATAAAACACATCGTCTGACCTCTTGCAGATTTCATCACTTAAGTTAAATATCCTCACAATATCCATGGAATATGGCGCCTTCCCAAAATATGAGTTGCATACAAAACCGGTACCTGTAAAATATTTAACATTAACATGTTCAATACTTCACATATAATGCATGTAATAGCTGCTTAACTAGGAAAATTCGCAATAGCACTTGCTCAGTCAGAAGACTGTGTAGAACAAAAGTGAATATATCTATATATCAACAGTAAAGTGCTATTTTCTTTATATCACGATTGTTTACTTGTGATCATTCGCAGTTAATTACACATTTTATTGGGGGGAAAATAGCAATATCTAAATGATCAACTTAGTTTAATTTATAACATACCTCCTAAACGTTCTGCCACAGCACCAGTAAGAAGGCCACCAACCATATCAACTACGAGAATGTCAGAATTTGAAGAAACATTACCCATGGAAAGTAGAAGGGACAACGTGTCCACCCGCAAAAATCTGAATGATTAATAGTTAGTTAGAAACAATATCATGGATAAATGCATCACTTCATCTAGAGAAAATGAACCCACTATTTTAATTCTATAAACAGCCAAAGATGTATTTTTGTATGTATGTATGGCAAACAGGATACACAAGTCCAAAACAAAGAAAAATAAACTCAGAATATTTACATCCTGACACTGATAATAAATTCAGAAGTCTGGCTTCTTCTCAAACCCATATTTCAACACAAAATAAAGTTTGGGGGGATGGGTGGAGATTAAAATTAAAGAATAAGTTATGTTGACTCAAGTTTTTGGTTTACAAAAAAACCACAAAATAGCAATTGTACAGCATGTCTATCTAGTCAAACCTTTAATCCAATGTTGAAATTTGCTCTCTTCTATTTTTTTTCTTTTTCATTTTCCTCTTCTTTGATTTAAAACCACATACATTAAAGATATTATAATGCCTGCTGTTCATAGTTTGCAGCATGCTCGAAAAGAATAACTTAAATCTAATAGAAAATAAATGCAAATGGTAAACATGTAAGGAAAAATTGCATTCATATGCCCAAGATAAAGACTCACCCAATTTTAGATGGATACTTCTTAAAATAGGCCTCACATATACTGGAGAAAAACAGATAATAGCAACCATAAGTACGAGTGTAGAGACTCAAAATATCAAAAACTGATACAGTGTAAGTATACATCTACAGATATGTCAGACAAAATATAGGTCACAAACAGCTTCATAGGAGAAAGATATTATATTTCTTGATATTTTCAGGAAAAATTTCTTTCCAGTGTTCAAAGAGCATGCTATATCTGCTTGACATGATTATTTGTTTATTGTTTGTTGAATCAATATAATGCCCCTGTTCCTACCGCCATCAGACAGTTTGTAGTACAGTGACAGAAGGCATAACAGCATAATGTCATTTCCATCAACAGAACAAAACCCAGAAGGTCCAAATAGGCTAGATCTTTCAGGTAAATCTTTTATATTCAAGGCACAGTTATCGGTTGCATAGAGAGAAAAATGTGAACCATTATCAATACGTAAAAATCTAATAATAAAAACAGCAGAGAAAAATAATCAAGGTCACCTTCGAGCACCAGGACGCCTCATAAGTACTTTTGGTGCATATTTCTTCTGCTTCTTAAGTCTATATTTCTCCTGCAAAAATAGCATAAGATTCACTTCAATTTCATTTCTAAAATAAAAATAAAAAATAAATATACAATTTGGTCCCAAAAAGATAATACTATGATATTTTGGTCTCCAAAAGTTTCCATCTATTACAAAGTAGTCTCCAAAGTTGCCAACATGCTAACAAGTTCAAACTTCCATCATTTGGTATTACTTTACTTATTAGTGAGCCCTAACAGAGTAACTGATGTAAAATGTTTAATGAACATATATAATGCTATTTGTCTGTTAGAATGCTTACACAGAATGACACTCCCACCTACAACCATATTTGGTCTTGTCATCAGTTGATGCAGTACCCTAATCAGCTTATGTAAGCCCAAATATTAGTTAGGCATGTAGTGCCCTAGTCATCCCATGTAAGTATTCTAATAGACAAATAGCATTACACATGTGCATTAATTTAACATTTTGCATCAGCATCTCTGTTAGGCTCCTCTCACTAGTACTAAGTGACGAAAGTGTTAGCAAGTTGGTAATTTGAGCAAATACATTGTGCAGACAGAAACTTTTTGGAACCAAAACAATACAAATAAACAAGCAATATTTTTAGGTAACCAAATAGTATATTTACTCCAAAGTAAACAATCTAAGCTTTTCATGCGTCAAAATACCTGTGAGAATGATGTTTTCTTCTCAAATGTTGCACTATTGGCAATGAGAGCTTCAATTATTTCATTACCTCTCGCACCCTGCCTGCATAAAATACAGGATATTCTTTCACTACTAAATCCCACAGGATTGGCAAAGACATAATAGCTTGACAGTTCATTTCAGAAACGCAAGTAGAATTCACACGAACAAAGAATGGCACTAATACTGCATTTGAATTACATGTAAAATCAAAGTCACAGAACCAAAACATCCCAAAATAACACATAAAATTCTTCACCATTCATTTCATTTAAGCCCCAAAAGCTAATACAAAGCACCAAAATTCAGACAAGGAAGAAGACACACTCACCTTCGCATGGCTTCTATATCTTCACCAGTCAGGCTTTGGGCCGTATTATTATCAACCAATGCACGATTGTCTCTCGAATCAACATTTTCTCGACCATTTTCAGGATTATTATCATTAAATTTGTCCCTCGACTCAAGACTTACTTGACCATCTCTTGCTTCTTCAGCATTATTAACATTAACTAAATCGCAAAGAGAGAGACATTGTACATGTTAGAGAGCGAGAGAAAAAACGGTAGAGTGCAGGGAAGTAACTCAATTAACCATAAAGAAACAGAATTAAATCACAGATAGCCTCCCTCACTCAATCAAAGATAAACATATGACAAACAATGATCACAAGTGAATGGCATGGCAACAACAAATAATGCTCCACTGTTAGGCAATGCAACGCGATTGTTATCGAATATGAATGGCAAAAAAGTAAATAAATGAAAAGGGAACATGCGTGCCTTGTGCAGGAGAGAGATAAGGTCCATTGGATGCTGTTTCGACTTGAAAAACAGTACCGAAGGGACGACCGATTAACGGTTGCAGAGAGCAGTTCTTATTCCCAATCTTCAATTTCCTGCAAGAAAAAACATTTTTTTTATTATTTAGAAATAAATAAATAAATAAATAATAGTAAATGAAAAAACAAAAAAAGAGAAGAAAGAAGAAAACTGACGCAGCGGGGGAGAGACGAGCGAAAACAAGACGGTCTCCGTCGTTGATGTCGAGAAGGACGCTGCAACCTTCCCAGGTGACTCTGCTACTACTTTCACACATCTTCTCAATTTTATTTAAATAGATAGATAACTGAGTGTTTGAGAGAGAAAGAGAGATCTAATAATAATAATATATCAGTATATGTATCTTTGTTGCTGCTGCTGCTGCGATTTAACTGTTTTCGTGGCTAACTGGGTGGTTTGTGTTGTGCAACTGCAACTGCAAACATAAACCCCTGACAGACACTTCAACATAAACTAGGGTATTAGTCTTAGGATTTTAACTAACTGTTCTGTTGCGTTTTATTTTACACACTTGGGCTCACCACTGCCTGCATAATCTATCCTTATCCTTTCCCGGGGCCTCAACTGCAACTATTATTGGGCCTTCCCTTTCCTATATTGGGCTTTAACTTTCCAACAAATTTTCCCTAATGACATGCATTTGATATATCCAAAAAATATATTTTATCTTCAAGATTCAAATACACTCTATATGATATATCATCTTATATTTTTAATATCAACTAAAAAATTTAACTTAATTTCTTATCTCTTTCAATCTACCGTTTTCAATATCTTTAGTTCTAACTTGAATTTGAATCATTTTTTTAAATTTTTTTATCAATAACTAATATAAATATTTATTTTATACAACTAAAATTTATAATAAATAAATATTTTTAAATATATAAATTATATTATAACTAAAATTTGTAATAAATAAATATTTTTGTACTTTTAATAAATTATATTTTATATTTATGATAAATAATTTATATCGTGATATATTATTATTTTTAATTATTGATCATTTCTTTCAAAAAGTATTAAAATTCAAGTTAGAACCAAAGATATTAAAAATGATAAATTGAAAATAAAGATAGAATATTTAACTAAATCATTCAGTTGATATTAAAAGTATAAGGGCTCGTTTGTGGTCAAGATATGATAGAATATGATAAGATATGAGAGCAGAATAAGCTTTAATCTTATCTAATGTTTGGTGCGCATCAGATAACAAACTATATAAGATAGGATATAATATGAATTATGTTAAAATGAAAAAAAAATAGTTTCATTAAAATTACATATGATTTTCTAAAAAATAACTTTTATTTTATTTTTTATAATTAAAGAGAATTATAAATAAAATATAATTTTGTAATTTAACTAAATTATACAAAATTACTATATTTTATTTATGTTATTACTTTTTTTTAAATTATAAACAAATTATATAAGTTTTTTTAAAATTAAATAATTATTATTCAAATATTTTTCTTTAAAATATTTGAAAATAATTACTTGATTTTTAATATTTTAATTAATAATATAATTTAAATTTATGTGTCAAAATTGTTATATATATATATATATATATATATATATATATATATGAGAAAGATGACTATGCACTGACAGTGTAAAATAGTTTTACATTGTCATCCAATCATAAACCATCATTTGTAATAAATTTGTTGACTTTTACAAAATTATCTTAAAAGTTATATAAACCGTGATTATCTTAAAATACTGTAAGTGCATCATCATTAAACTCTTAATTAATTCATAGTGGGTGTTTGTTTCACAAATAATTTTTTTAGTCCCAGGAATACAGGGATGGAAAAATTTATCTCACGTTTGTGATGAAGTAATAAAATAATGGGTAAAATATGTTTTTTATCCCTGTACTTTTAGAAAATCTTGGTTTTAGTTCCTATACTTCCGAATTAACCATTTTAGTCTTCAAACTTTGAAAAACACTTGCTTTTAGTCTCTCCCCTCTAACGGTGTTAATACTGTTAACAAAAATACAATTTCCGGCAGCTATAAACCGCCACAAAACACACATCTTTGTGGCGGTTATAGCTGCCAATAAATGTTGAATTCAAATACATTACACATGTGTGTTTTGTGGTGGTTTATAGTCGCTAGAAACTGTATTTTCATTAATAGTTTTAACACCATTAGAGGAGAGGGACTAAAAGCAAATGCTTTTCAAAGTTTGAGGACTAAAATAGTTTATTTAAAAATACAGGGACTAAAACCAAGTTTTTTTTTTCTGAAAATATAGGGACCAAAAATATATTTGACCCTAAAATAATTTATCTCGGATATATTTTGTTCCTGAGAAAGTTATAATCCCATATTCAACCAATATTTAATTTTGGCGAATGAGACATGAAAAATTTATTTCTATGGAATAAGAATCCCTCTTCATGGATAAAAATCATATATACCCTCAAACACATTTGTAAAAATTTTTAACATTTTTTAACAATAAAGATATTTCAATAATTATAATATATATTCATAGGAAAAAATAATGTCAACCAAATACATGTTTTAATTATTCCTAGGCATATAAAAAATATTTTCAATCATTTTTAATAGTTAACAAACACAATTTTTTTCTCCATAAAAAACACATTTTTTATAAAATACCCAAAAATAATATTCTCATATTATATTTTCAAAAAAAATATTTTCAAGACAAAAAAATTATCCGTGAAATAAACATCTCCATAGTATTAAAATCTAAAACAAAGAAAACAAATAACTTTATTCAATAACAATTGGATAATAAGTGATTCTAAACTGATTTCCTAAGCCACGAATAATTGGGTAATTGTCAATTAAATAACGATATATACTTAGATTAGATAGGTGACCGACCCATACTACAGTAGGGTGCATGACGTCTTTTCGTTGTAGTTGTTAAATGATTTTATTTTAAATATTTTGTATGGAAAGATACGGCTTGCAATGATGATCTAGTTTATACTTTTCCTTTTTGCTAACGTTGCTAATTGAATGGGTGGCCAAATCTCTGTCTGACTTAATAACTACTCTAATACTAATTCCATATGGTCATGTCCCCATTTACTAAATATTAAAATTGATTTCTCATCCTTTTATGCGCTGTACGTTGAATCTCACAGAAATTCATGAAATATGACATCTATATCATTATATAAAAGAGATGTCATTTTAAATAACTATTTTTTTATCTTCATTTTTTTGGACAATTTTAACTTTAAATAATATATAAATATAATAATAATTTCTAATTTTTCTTCACTTTTTTTATATCTTTTTTCCTCTCAGATTACATATCAGAGAAGTTAACTTTTACTCTCATACAATCACCCATTATTATAACTTCCTTTATTTTTTTTTAAATAAAATAAAATAAAATACAGAGAAACAGTGAGGTACGAAGTGCCTCTTTTCTCCTAGAATGCAATAAGATGAACTCCATGCTACTACCTTAAATTTTATACTTACCTTTCGTTAATCACATTATGTATGCTATTTTCCCTTATTTTGATACCACACTTATGTTTGAGTGAATCAAGTCCATATGCACACGTAGGCTGGATCAGAATAATAGTTCACTTTTTTTTCCCCTGTGCATGGTTACAAAGAAATTAAATTATTGATGGAACATATAGTTGGACCAAATGCTATATATAACTGGTATAAATTTTTCAGTTTTTCACTTCTTTTTTTTTCTGATCATGATATTGGTATAAAGTATTCATCGACAAAAGCAGTGATTAATCTCCGTCGAGGACCGTAAACACACACAAGGTGGGTATTCTCCCAACATGGTCTATTTCATATCCAAAGCCAGGATTTGAACCCTGAATAACTTAATTAAGGAATACAAGTCGTTACCACTTGTGTCAACTAGTGTTGGACGACCGAATGCATTCTCCACCATCAAAACCATAACCAAACCGGCACCATACATAACAAACTGCGCCACCGGTGCATCATTCGTTTATGTATTCTTTAGTTTCGAGTATGCATATTGGTTCTGCAACCTATACTGATATTTCTTCTGTAATTACAAATTTTATCAAAAGCAATTGTTATTTTGTTTAAAGATGGAAATATATAAACTTTTTACCAATGCTAACATCACGAGGAGCCTTTAAATTGATCTCATTGTATGTTACATATCTACAATCCAGTGTTAGAAACATGTCAAGACAGAGAAAGAAAATTGAGAGAGAAGAATAGTGAAAGCAAACTGAAGTTGACTGACAAGAGCTTTTTATTTTTTAATTTTTTTACTGGATACAAATATACAATGATGAAATTATATAATATATAGAAAGAAACTCTCACTTTTTCGTGACTAAATTAATAACAAACTTTAATTTTTATTATTAAGAAACGGGCTTTAAGAGGCTAAACACAAACATATATAACAAAGGGATATGGTCGGAAACGGGGGAGGGAAATAATCATAAAGTACAGCTAAAACAAATTAAGACCAGTAACTAACTGTCAAATTAGCAAACTAATGTCTTCCATAAATAGTACAGCCAAGACCTAAATTAAGACCAATAACTAACTCTCAAATTAGCTAACTAACGTCTTCTAGCTAAGTCAACTATACTAACATTATTACTTGAAACAAAGAGTGCATGTGATTCTTTTCTAGCTTGATTACCTTTTTAGTTTTACATGAAATTAAGAATGAATAGAGTCTAAGCATGCAATTTTTTTAATTTTAAGCATGCAACTTTTAAAATCAATGCTATGATTTAAAGAATTTTTTAAAATCAATATAATTTAATTATTTATGTTTTTTTAAAAAATTAAGTATGTATTTTTTTTATTTTAGGAATTTGTGGCATGGATTAATGACTTTCATGCTATATTTACTTTTTAAAATTTTTAACATGATATTAAGTGACATTCCAGCTAGGAGTCGTTAGGCCACATGATGGCTTGGAAGTTATCAAGTGACTTAGCGATTTTTTTATGACATGTCACGTAAGATTAGATCAATATTAAAATTAAAAAATAAAAAGCTACATAACAGTGGAACTCACCACATGGCTTAGCAATTTATGAGTGATGTGATAAAATAGCCTCATGTTAGTAAATAATTTCAAAAGATCTTCATTGTAGTAATTAATTTCTAAAAGTACCCCACTTTAGTCAATCACTTACTGAGTTAGCCAAGTGAACTCGAGGGTCATGACTCATATTGATACATCTAATTATCTAATCCGCCTAAAAGTGAATATTAAAATTTTTAATGTAAACATTAAATACTTATTTTTCTTAACAAGACACATGCAAAAAAGTATGTCTTTTGAACATAAAGAGAATGTGAAATATGAACACTTATACTTTTCAAATAATTCGTTAATACCTATAATTTTAGAGTCAGTTTAACAATGAGTGAGACCTAAAGTAAATTTTGAGAGAGACTATTTTATTTAAAATGAGAAAGTTATATATTAGATCATTTTGTTTACATATGTAGCCTTTTTATTTTATAAAAATTAATAACAAATAATTTTTGTTAGTAAACTTAAAGCTTAAGCCTTACTAACCTTACCCTTAGACTAACTTTGCATAACTTTTTTTTCATTTTTTTTATCACATTATATCACCTATATTATACCTATATTTTCTCCCTTCTCTTTCTTTCGCTCCCTAATTGTGACATGAATGCTCTATTTGAAACCATTGAAAACAAAGTGATAGATTCATAAAAAGAAAAAAAAGTCATTTTAATTGTTCAGTCCCTTGGAACTAATGACAGTGGAAAGAATGAACCAAAAAGCTCATGAAACCCACACTCAACAATTCTTCCATTTTGGGAAGAAAAGAAGGAAAAGTGTTTTAGTACAAAAACTTAAATATTCATACTTTCATTTTTTTTTTATTAGAGACTTTTATGTTATTATATATATAATAACATAAAAGTCTCTAATAATATATATATATATATATATGTGAAAGTAAGAATATTTACATGATGCGTATGAGCTAGGAGTACTTATTTACAAACATGGAAAAAAGAAAAGAAAAGAAAAGGAATAGGGAATGAGATTGGAAGGTGCAAATTGGCATATGGCTGCTTATTCTTTCTCCGTGTTTTACATGATGCCTTCTTGGCTCATATGCTTTTAACTTTTGCTGGCTTTCCGAATCTTGGGCCCATCAGATATGATCGTTTCACCGTATCAAGAGTAAAGAATCGAAATGCCCAAGCTTCACTACTCAAACCAAATCTCACAAGTTGCTTCAGTCCTCTCCTCTATTCTCTTTCTCGGATCTATTTGACAGTATTCTTATTGGTTTATTCTGACGTTCAGGAACTTTCCAAAAGGAAAAAGAAAAATAAATAATATATTTCTTGGACATCTATTTTTAACAAAAAAAAAAAAGGAGAAAAAGTTGATAAGTTAATTAAAACTTGAAAGTTAAAGATGTCATCTTATTGGATTATAAATGTTTGATAAATTTAATGATTAAATTAGTTAGTAAATGTAAAATGCCATAAAAATATGTATTAATATTTTTTTTATATAGAAATGCTGTTTTTTTTTATAGACAAAAACAATTTTCACGTAATTATAGACTCAATTAAGTTTTTTTAATTAATTTTGAACTCTTATAATTTTTTGCTTAAAGATTAAATATTTTTAAAAATAAAAGAAAGAGTTTACACAGTGCAATATTTAAAATAAATAATGTAATATTAACAAAGGATTTTTTAAAAATAAATAATATAATATTGAAGGAGAGATTAAATGAGAAATTATATTAAAATAATGAGATTTAAATGAAAAAAAATATTAATTACTTATAAGTTCAAATACTTCAAGTAACATATAAAAACTCTATACCATCTAGCACGTGGATCAATGGTATAAGATTGTTTTAACTTAACTAATGATTTTGAATTCAAGCCCTGCATATGCAATTGTGTTAGATACTCAAAAAAAGAATTTTGTAATCTATAATGATCTTATTTAACTCAAACAAAATTGTCTTTTATAAAGGATACATGTGACCTTTACTAGAAAAATATTATAAACAAAGAATTTAATTAAAATATATTGTCAATGTACATAAATGTTTTTTATATTGTCATTTAGTTATGAATTGTTGTATATAATAAAATTATTGACTTTTATAATAATTATCTAAATTGATTTCTAATTAATTAATAATATAAAATATTTTCACCAATAATATGTTAAAATTAAACTCATAAACTAATATGCAATTCAAACAAATTATAAGTTATTTAAAATGTACACTTGTAATCCTGATCTTTTAATGTTTGGTGAGTGGAATATGTGGGAAACTTACAAATGTTGCCGTACGTAGATATACAATCAAGAAGTCGTTTTTTATCCCCTATATGTGGCACGATTCTTAGGAACTACACATCCTGATCCTGGTCAAGTGCCTATTTCTGCGCTAGCTTTTATTCATCAAGTTATTGATGAGGTTTCACATTTTGTCAAAGGTTCCTGTTAGCTATTCATTGTTAAGAGATAACTTGTCTACTTGACCTTGCCTTTTCAATATATTTTTGGTAAACATATGCAGAAGAAGCAGACAATCTTATTCAAACATTTTCAATATGTAAAATTTCTATAACTTATAATTGATTGTTTTCATCTAGGTTCCTGCTGCTGTATACTCATAATAATAATTATAATATTGGTTAAGTACATATAGTAGTTATTATGATAGTTGCCCACTTGTCCTAGCTTTTCTTCCCCGGCCCGTTTTTGAGAAATCAAAAGAAATTAAAGTGAAGAGAAACGGAAATCTGCAACAACGATTGGATAGCACATGCTTCGATGGATGTTCAAACATACAATGATATAAACAGCCTCCAAACAGTTAACGTCTTGGTTTTTTCCGCACCGTCGAAGCAGTAGTAGGCCACACCCTTCCTAACGAAACAGCTCAGGAACCATATGATCAGTCCTAATATTATGTTGCTTCGGGTAAAATTCAGTTCGATTTTTCTAAATAAAATCTCAATTAATTTAAGTCTTATAAATAAAAAAACAAACATACTAGTAATAATTAAAAAATAGTCAAGTTTCTCTTGTTGACAAGCTAGGAAATATTCTGCATATATAATATGATAATGAATTTAAAAAAATAAAAAAATAAAAACACAAGATGAATGAGTGTTTTAGTTGAAGGACAAGCACCCCACACTCCGTTAAAAACTTTAATCCGAAGTAGAGAGAGAAAATATGAAGGAATTGTACAGTACTTTCTCAGTTTTTTTTTATGTTGTTTAAAGTTTATTTGTAAAAATAAAAGAATGTATTAAATTTTTTTTGATTCTAATAAAGTAATTATGAGATTTTCTATTTTACCATCTTTTCATTTCTATCCTATAATAAATATATATGTAAATTTATTAAAGATTAAGAAAAAAGTAAGGATATAATTGATAAAAAGAGTAATTAATATGATATTGAACTTTATAAATAATAAATAAATAAAAACAAAAATTTTCTAAAAAATCCAACACTTAAAAAAAAAAAAAAAAACGGAGGGAGTAACAAATACCGTAAAAAGTACTACCAGTAATTGAACACGTCCAAAATTTAGTGTAACATTTATTTATTACATTCCCAATTGCGTACCAGAGGTGAGTCCATTTTAATTTCACGCGTTTGTAGGTCCAAAGCACTGAAAGCAGGAAACTGATTTTTTTTTTTTTGCTGACCCACCGTAATTAGCCCCTTTGGGGTCCAGTGGGAGCACTCGGTGTCCGCATCACCGCTACATTGGACGGGCTATGCGACTACTCCGAGTTCGGAGTCGTACGGGCGGTGTTACCCCTCCCGACAAGGATTTTTTATACTCCAAGACAGGATCGAATCCGAGACCTTGAACATGACTTACTAACCAACAACTGTTTGTACCAACTCTCGTTCGTAAAGCAGGAAACTGATAATTACTAGTAGTAGTACATTTTACTAACATTTAATCAATAAATAAAGAATTGAGTCCCTGTCCCACCACACACAGCACCCTCTGCACCCTCCTTTATTACACATCTGGGATCCTCTATTCTATTGTCTCTCATTTACACAAACTACTTAAAAAAAAAGTTGTTCAAAATAGAACACTCACCCTCCCTTGTATGAAAAAGAGAGAGAACGTTTTGCTTTACAAAACTCTCTTTCATGGCTCTCCTAACTTCCTTGCCTGAACAGTCCAGTACCCCCAAACGCCACAAGCGTAAGCCACAACAACAACAGAAACAAAAGCAAAAACAGAAACCACCCTCTTCATGGGACCAAATCAAGAACCTCTTAACCTGCAAACAGATCGAAGGGTCGAGAGTGCATGACCCTTCAAAGGTAACTGGGTACTCCAAGTTAGGTTCTTCTTGCAGCTCCATATGCAGCTTCAGAGATGTGGTTCATGGGAACACACGTGTTGTGCACAGGTCTGATAACTCCTCACCAGAGAGTAGTTCTCTGGGTCAGGAAACTGGGTTACTCACTAGAAAACCTGTTACTACCACTCGCTCCGCAACATCAGGTTCGGGAAAATCAAACGGTGGAGCAACCTACACGTCATCATCATCTTCCAGAGGCATGCAATTCAGGAAGCTATCTGGGTGTTATGAATGTCACATGATCATTGACCCTAGCAGGTATGCTATATATTGTTATATACTTCAAATTAATTCATTAATTTAGCTTCAATTTTTTTCCAACTTTAATTCCGTTTATAATCAAACACTTGAATTAATGAAAATGACTGCAAATTAATTCAGGTTACCAATTGCGAGGAGCACTGTGTGTGCTTGCTCTCACTGTGGTGAGGTCTTCCCTAAAATGGAAAGTTTGGAGCTTCATCAAGCTGTTCGTCATGCCGGTACTCTTTAATTTCCCTCTATTTTTTATTTTTTTTTTCTTTTCAGAAGAATACATGCATCATTAACTCCTTTATAAATAGCAAAGGCTGATGATGTTTACATCTTTTGTCAAAGGCAAATAGTAATCAAGTCCTTCCAACATTGATTAGAAGAATAAAAGTATATTTTTTTTCATTAAAAAAGAACATATTTATTATATAAAAAATGTAAAAGTATTAAACACTTACTATTTTTTTTAAGTAATTAAAGATATTTTATAGAATGGAGTTAATGTTCTTTAACTAATTCATTTAAGGCATTCATTGACGAAATTCTTTATCAAATTTTTTTTCCATGAAGAGAACAATATTTAAAGTATTATAATTTTTTTTTCTTTTCCATTCTCTAATAGTAATATCATGAGTATTTTCACTTAGTTGAGCAAATGAAAACTTTAGCTCCGATGTACTATAGTCCGATATAGATCTGATGGTTTGTTCAAGAGAATGATAACAATTCTGTCTATATCAATGTTAATTGATTGAATTGCCTTGTGCTTTAGGGAACGTGCTTGTGGGGTTAAAACGTAAAAGTAAGCTTCGAAATTTGAAACATGGAACAAAATGGACTCCACCATCCATGCATGTCATGATGCTGATTGCTTTGGAACTGTTTCTCCAATAATCTTGCTCTTGAATTTTCCTTCCTTGCCCTTCCACACTCAGCAAATTTTCTTTTAACATTTGAAGGTTATTTTTTTTAATAGATTTTACTTCTCCTAATAAATTACCATTGCTTAATACATTATCAAGAATTAAATTCCTCTTAACATGTTTGAAAAACTTAAATTATTTTTCAACAGTGTTAAAAGTTTGACTATTAATTACTGACTTAAAAAAATACTATTAATTACTGACTACACAATTAATATTGCACTGTCAACACTTTAATTTATTCATTCTTTAATAGTATAGCATAATACTACTAACATGTTTGAAAAACTTAATTATTTTTCAACTGTGCTAAGTTTGACTATAACTGGTTACTGACTACACAATTAATATTGCACTATCAACACTTTAATTTATTGGGTATTGTTAATTAGTGTCCTAAGAACACTGGTTAAGAAATTAAAATGAGAAAGTATTTACAGTAGAATTCATAGAAGAGTACAAAAAAAATCATAGACAATATAATTTTTTGCTTTCCAATAAAAAAAAATTCTTTTAATTTTTTAACCAGTATTCTAATGGCACTAGTTAGTATTTGCCTAATTTATTTGCATTCTTAAAAATATAATAACATCTCGTGTGGACCTCTCCCCCGTAAATTTAAAACAAAAACATTGAATAAGCTCTTCAGCATTCACAAGATGCACCCCACCAAAAATTCAGTGCATTAGTTGTGGGGGCAACCGTATCTGTAGATAACTTGTTCTGTAGGAGACTATACGTACCATATCACAGCTGTCCGCTGTAAGGGAGATAAATGATCTGCCTCCTCGACGTGCCACCTCTTTATTCCTCCACACCCCACCACCCAAGTACTATTACAATTTACAAACTCAATTATCATTATCATTATCATAGTAATAAAATCAGATAGCAAAAAATAATTGCTCATAACCATAATCAATGATATCAATATTATCTGTTGCAGACCGTCTAGCTAGGACTGCTTTTAGCACTTTGGACCCCTCACAGTTCCTTTCTTATGTAAACAATGAAAAGACGGCCACCACAACCTCTTCTGTTTCTTAATTTATATCATGGTTCTCTTTCAAAAAAAAAAAATGATATCAATATTATCTGTCTCCCCATTTAATTATATGTTTTAGTAGTAGTATATTCTATTTTATTTGCGGTAGCATACTTAAAGAACAGACGAAGGATATTATTTAATAATTTCTTCGAATAATATTAATTTACTTTTTTTTTTTACCCTAATTTAATTTTTTTTATTTGGGAAACAGTTTCGGAGCTAGGTCCGGAGGATTCGGGTCGGAACATAGTGGAAATAATCTTCAAATCGAGCTGGTTGAAGAAGGACAACCCGATGTGCAAGATCGAACGGATACTAAAAGTGCACAACACCCCACGCACCATCCAACGGTTCGAGGAGTGCAGGGACACGGTAAAGAACCGTGCGCTGAGCAGCACCAAGAAAAACCCCAGGTGCGCAGCCGACGGCAACGAACTCTTGCGCTTCCACTGCACCACCTTAACGTGCGCACTGGGCGCACGTGGGTCTTCCTCCCTCTGCGCCTCCGTACCCGGCTGCGGTGTCTGCACCATCATCAGGCACGGTTTCCAAGGTGGAAGCGGCGGCGGTGGTGACCACGCGAAGGTCAAGGGCGTGAGAACCACCGCCAGCAGCGGTAGGGCCCACGACTCTGTGGTGGGCGGTGACGCCACGCGCAGGGCCATACTGGTGTGCCGCGTGATCGCGGGGAGAGTGAAGCGCGTGGCGGAGGACGCGCCGTCGGAGGAGGAACACGTGTCGGTTGCGTCGTATGATTCCGTAGCAGGGTACGCTGGAATCTACTCGAATCTCGAGGAGTTGGTTGTTTTCAATCCAAAGGCTATCCTTCCTTGTTTCGTGGTCATTTATAAAGTCCTTTCGTGTTAGCTAGCAAAATGTTACTAGTAGTAGTACAATATATATTTCAATTTTCGCAACTCAACCAAATAACAATGAATAAGTTACTAGTTATTAGTAATCTGTATATTTCAGTTACAACTTAATAATGACTAGTAATTTATTGATCGTTAATTATATGGGGTGTGGAACACTGAAATGTGAAAGTGTAACAATATCATGGTATCTGAATATTGGTTCTAGATCAGTGATGGAATTGGAATGTTGTAATGTACTTTCTATGCTTCGGTGTCTGGTAGTTCTGCCTGCCATGCACACGCATGAGGCATGACCCAACAATGGTGGAAGGTGTTTGTGGAACCCAGTTTGATGTCAGCCTTGTGAATATCCCAGTTACTTTTAATTCGCACACTTTGTTTAGTGAACCAATGGTTTTTTTCGCTCAACTGCTAAACTGAACAATCATGCGTGTTTTTGTTCAATTTGCCGGTGATCCATTTTAGTATCTTTCTGCTAATTTTTTAAGAATTTGACACATTTCCAAACAAGTGTTATTTTAAATATATGAAGCTAAAGATCAAATCTTTTATCTCATAGGATATGATTATTTCTCATACCATGCTAGTATCTGAGAACTTTTACTATAACAAGAATTAAAAGTGATTTGTTTTTTTATAAATATTTTAAAGGGTTTATAAAATATGTTATTTTTATGGAATTGGATGATCTCCTACAGTTGATAATTGAACTGCATGGGTGCAGTTCTAAATCTAACAGTGATTAAATTTTAAAAGCAACTTTCATGCTTGAATTTAATACGAAAATAAATCTTTTGAAAGGTTAACATTTGTGCAGTTACAATTTGAACCGTATAGAGGATCTTAAATCTCAAACCATGGTTTTCTTAATGTCCTGAACTTTTTGGTTACGGACTAATAATTAAATGAAGATATCGATTGCTCATGTGACGAAGACAGCATGCCATAAATGAGTGAGTGTACAGCTCAAGCATTAAAACATTGACCTGTCATCTTCAAAGCACACTACCAGGTCCCGTAATAATTAGTAAGTCCACGTTTCTTTTTCCCTTTCAAATTTGTATATATATAAATAAACAAGAGGAAAAAGTCTTTGCCAAAAACAAAACGATAATATTAAGGATGGAAATTGAAAAAAGTTATTACTTCCAAGTTTCAAACAATTGTGTATTTCCTATTCAACGAGTTTTTATATAAGCACAAACTTATCAATATCATTATAATTTAAAATATAACAAAACTACCAAAGTCTTTGTCAACTTTTTTATCATCTTAAACTTTAATTTGGTTGTGGTTACAAAAAAAATGTCATGATGCAGGAATTTCTTCTTCCAATTAAATATATCTACTATTTCGACCATCGAGTGTATAGATCAACATATAAAAGATTGTTCTAACTTAACTAGATGTTTTGAGTTTAAGTACGTTAAATATTTGAAGACAGAACTTTGTTGCACACAATAATCTTATTAGACATGAGCATGATTGTTTTTCGTAAAAGATAATTGAGGTTTATAAAAAAAAACCTATTATCTCGATAATTAATAATTTATGGAGACATAATGATGGTGGTCAACAAATTGAGGAGGTATTGTGCAATAATTGAAAGAAGAATAGGAATAGGAATAAGAAAAGAAAGGCGAGAGAGCAGGTTGGGACGTGATCGGTTTCGGTTGTCCTCGACTAAACAACACTTTAGCAAGCAAGGCATAATGAAGAAGGTAGCTTTGTATTCCTTTTTTGAAGGCATCTAGGCTTTGAGCATTGGAGAACACAAGATGATAATTGCTAACACATGCGCGAGCACATGGATATTCTTCACTGTTTTTTCTCTCTGTCTGGTGCAATTGTATTTTGGGAGAAAGTCATACATTCCAAAACAATAGTTTTCCCACCGAATCTAACATCCCACAAGGCCATGCTAGAGGAGTAAGTAATGCCTGATTGATGCTTTCATTTTCTTAATCATAAATTAAGGCTTAGCCTTTAAGTTGTACTACTTTTCCACAGCAAAAACGACAAATTTAGGTTTCATGGTTTTCTTATCGTTAAGACTTCTAATCATTCTCAAAAGCTAATAGCGACTTAGATAATGACCCTATCAATGAACTTTTCATCATTTTTTTTTTTTTTAATTTTAGATCTATATATCTACTATCAGAGAATTTTTGGCTTTTCTCTTTACTTTTTTCCATTAATTTTTCTCGCATATTTTTTAATTAAAATATTACTTTGTATTGTAAATATAAATTTATTTTATATTGTCGGTAAGTTGTGACTTATGAATGAGTAACGTTAGATTTTTTTTCTTTCACAAATCTCTCTAACACTATAAAAAAATGAAAAAGTAAGTGCATAATGTATGATAAAATACTTTTGGTGTAATAAATGTTTTAATATTTTTGAGAAAGTAGTGTAGAATAATGGAAATAAAATGTTCTTATTTTTAATAAAAGAGAATAAATATATTTTTCGAACATAAAAAGTTTCTAAGAATGTTAATTTGTGAACGAGTAAGAATATGAATTTCTCATCTTTATATTTGAGAATAATTTTTTCTTACGGTTATAAGGCGAATAAATTTATTCACGGTAATTGATCGTAAATAACTAAATAAATTATTTCCAGCAAAGTTAATTAAATAATAAATAAACATATTTGATAAACTTTTCAAGAATTCTATTTCTAACATATATACTTTGAGGAAAGCGATTTAGTAATGAAAGATGTTCTACATATATCAAACGCCAGCTTAGTCATAGCTATATATACCCAAAATAAATAATTGTGGTTATAATTATAGGTATAATGGTTTTCCTATTAATAAATTATAATAGGATTAACTAAGTTTTTAGTCCCTAAACTTTTTTAAAAATAGATTTTTAGTTCCTAAACTTTAGTTTGACTGGTCAAGGTCCCTAAGTTTTTTAAAAATTCAGTTTTTAGTTCCTGAATAAAATTTTAACAGGTCAAAGTCCCTAAACTTTTTAAAAATTAGGTTTTTAATTCCTAAACTTTTTTAAAATTTAGTTTTTAGTTCCTGGATTAATGAGATTTCAGGGACTACAAATTGAATTTCTAAAAAGTTTAAGGACTAAAAACCGAATATTTAAAAAGTTTAGAGACCTTGACCGGTCAAACTAAAGTTCAGGGACTAAAAATCAAATTTTTAAAAAGTTTAGGGACATTGACCAGTCAAACTAAAGTTTAGGGACTAAAAATCGAATTTTGAAAAAGTTTAGGGACTAAAAACTTAGTTAACCCATTATAATATAAAAGGCTAAATAATTTTTTTAAAAATATAATCTCATTTATATTAAGGAGGCGTTTGTTTCATGGAATTTTATTGGATTTCCAGGAATGTGAAGATGGAAATATATATTCTCATGTTTGTTAGAAGGTAATAAAAAAATATTCCCAGACATAATTCATTCCCAAGAATTCATATTACACATGTTTCTCCATCTTCTTATTTCCATGTAAAAAGGTGGGAATCTTATATTCCCATGGAAATGTTTAAAATAATTTCTCACTTCTTTCTTATTCTACCTCATTTATTTATTTATTTAATATTTTTATTTTTAAATTAAAATGAATTTAAAAACATTTCCAGGATTAGAAATATTTACCTAACACCTTTGATGTGAATAACATTTCCAGTAATAACATTCCCAGAAATATTATTCCCAAAAATATAATCAAATCCATGAAACAAAAATCCCCCTAATAATATAACATATGTTAATTAAACCGTGTAAAATTCTTGAGAATATTTGCTCTCTCTCTCTCCTTTTACCATCCTGGCATTCACCTATAAAGCGTGTAAAAGAGCATTCACCTATATCACCATCCTGGCTTATTTCTTGGCAGACCAACTTCCAGAAGTCGTAGAAAATCGTAGAAAATTAATATAGACAAGAAATTTTATATACAAGCACTAGATATAATATACAGAATACACTCCCCAAAATTTTGAGAGCCAAAACCCATCAGGTTTTCAGATATAAATTCTTGAATTATGCATGCAGTCCATCATACAATTTGAATAACAATCAATCTCAATCAAATTTTCCAATTCAACGGCCATCAATTATAGAATTATATACGAGCAAACTAACATTCACAAGTTCAGTATATACACATACACAAATTTAAATTCAGCCAGGATATTTTTATATATCCTCATTACATATGAAAATTCCTATCAATTGTTGTGAAAACCGGATCGATTATCGACCTGGTCGAAGCACTGGGTTGATGGATCAGTGGTCGAACTGGTGGATCACTAATTGACCCGGTTTGATCCGATATATATTAAAAAAAATTAAAAATATATATATAATATATCTAACAAAATGTGACCAATTCATAATTCATATTCTAAAATTAAAATCAATAATGATCTAACTATAAATTTTACATAATCATTTATTGCTATAAATTATTTTGTTGGATATTATCATTAAATTACTAAGGAAACTCTTGTTATTTTTCACGATTAAGTATAAAAGTTGTCGAAGGACCATGAGCAAGTACGGTAAAGATGAATAAAGCACATAAATATTAAATCATATCAAGATTAAAATAATAATAATTAGCTATTATATATTATTGTCAACATCAAAATAATATTATAGGAGCATATTATTATATATTATTCAGTAATTAACTATTAACAATTTAATTAAAATGCTATAGGAGTATATTATTATATACTATTTAGAAATTAGCTTTTGTTATGGTTTCAAATTTTAAATGGTACTATAAAAAGAATACCAAATAACAACATTGTTACAAGAATTGAAAAAAAAAAAAAAAACGGGTCAACCAGGTAACCGATTTTGACCAAAATCGGCCAGGTCAAATTGGGTTGATCCGGGTCAAACCGGGTCTATGGCATATCTGGTCTGATAGCTAAATCGAACCAGACAGGACACCGGTTCCTGGTCAAACCGGCCGGTCTAGTCAAATTTTTACAACTATGTTCCTACCTCCCACTTTGGTGGTCTCGGTCTTGAAGAGGAGATTCAACAAGTCCGTATTTGTAGTCCCAAACTTGACGAATTCTACCGTGCGAAAGGCAAACAATTTTCGCACGGTACAAAAGTAAGCTAGATCGTTAGATTTTTTTTAGTTTTCATCTAATGGTTTAAATTTTTTTCTTTTTTTCTTTTATTTTTTCTCTTTCTCTGCTTAACTTTCCTTCTTTGCCCCTTTTCTTTACCTTTCTCTTCTCTCTCCCCCAATCTTCTTCCCCTCTCCTTCTATTTGCCACCACCGTGCACCACCATCTCTCCATCGAGGCCACCACACCACACCACTCAAATCAACCAAAGAACACCCCTTGTCCCAGTGAACCTCGTGCTTGATATCGGTGGGCAATTCCTTTGTGTTTGTTTTTTCCTGCAGATCTGAGAAAGGGGTTGTGTGTTTTTTTTTCCTAATTTGAGAATGAGACCAGTTTGTGCCAAATCTGAGAGAGGGAGAGTCGTTGTCGTTGCTGTCGACGCTGCGATTGTTATGCTAGGTTCACGATAGTGGTTCGTGGTGGGTTGGTGGTGGGTGTGGTTAACGGTGGTTTTGAGATGGGGGTGGTTTGCGGAGGTTCACGGTGGAGGTAGTTCGTAGAAACAAGACGAAGAAGAAGTAAACAAAACGGTGGTGTCGTCGTTGCCGTAGTTGGCTTCCTTCGGCGACGTCGCCGTGGTGGTTGCGGTGGTGTTGTTGCCGTTGGCTCTTGGTGGGGATGTAATTTGGTTGCTGATGGTGGGCGGGGGAGATGGGGATAGACAGAAGGACAAAGTGGGAAAGGGAAAAAAATAGAAAAAAGAAAAAATCTTAATCTTTGAATATAAAAATAATATATCTAATGACTGAGAAAAACTTTCATACCATGCGAAAAACGTTTCACTTTCACACGGTAGAATTCGTCCCCAAACCTTTAGCTTCGTCTTTTGCCAACACAAATACATTCAAGGTATCCAATCAACATAAATTCTATAGAAACTAACATGCATGAGATCGCAGAGAAACCAAGGTTAGATGGCACCAATGTGTTTACTGGTTGTGGGCTCAAAGTTTGATTGGCCCAGCAAAAGGAATGCCACACTTGAGAGGGAAAAAACTTTAGTGGATCAATGGGCCAAATTGTAGCAGCCCAGCTAGACCAACAAAGACACAAAGTCAACTACACAACTAATTGGACTTCAAGAAAATGAAATGTCACACAAATCCAAATTAATTATACTGATTACCGATTAGTTCAGATAATTGGGTTAATCACCTTCTAATTACTTATAACACTTCATAAACATTCAAGTTTTTTCCCAAATAGTTTATGATAATAATACTAATAATAAGAATATAAATCCTATTTATCACAATAGGAAATTTGGGAAAGAAAAAAATAGAGGAGAGGATGTTACAATAAGCGTCTAAAAATGATTGATGAATGGACTTTGATGTTTTGTTTAAAAAAAATATAAATATAAGAAAATTGAGCCAAAACATCTGTCAAAAGGTGTAATATATACGTATTTCATATTAAGATGTGCTTTACATTTTGAACATTATTAGATTGATATACGTTTCTTGATTAGTTCATTTTAAGAAAAATTGCGAGTATATAAGCTAATCAGATAATGCAATTACATGCATAATTTCTTTTGAGATGGCAACAAGGACATTCCTCATATGTCAAGTGGTTTTTTTACAACTATTTGCCTGTTGTCAACCAGCAATTATTATTTACCAATTGGACTTGAACCCTTCAGATTTAGCCCTTTTTGTTTCCCTTAGGTCAATAAATAGGGATGGCAATGGGTAGGGTATGGGTAGGGTCCTATAGTACCCGTTCTCATACCCGCGTTTAAAAAAAATACCCGTATCCGGCCCCATATCCGCGCGGGTAGCAACTTTAATCCCTATCCCCGTACCCGCTGGGTACCTATATACCCATACCCGCACCCGTTACCCGCACTTTACTTATGTATGAAGTTAATAAATCAATAAAAAAAATAGGCTTAAATGTAATTTTGGTCCCCCTATTTTGCACAATCCGTAATTTTAGTCATCCTATTTTAAAATAGAGACATTTAGTCCTCCTATTTTGCACAATCAGCAATCTTGGTCCTCTATAAAGACATTTAGTCCCCCAATTTTGTAAAATCCGTAATTTTGGTCATTTCATCAAATTGAAAGCATTAACAGTTAAGAGATTAACGTTGACCTTGATGTGACCCAAATATAGTGATGTGACAAGAGATTATTTATTTATTTTTTAATTATTTTAAATACTGAGTAATAATTATTTGTTTATCTACGTCACTAAAGCATATGTCAGGTCGATTTTAATGGTTGGGGTAGTCGTGAGTCCTAAAATAGAAATCACAAGTCTTAATCATTTATTTTAAACTAGTTATACATTGTTGAAGTATATGGCACGTCGTAGTCAAATAAATGATATTACCTTTTTTTAAAATATACTTTTCATCAATTATTCTACTCAGTATTTAAAATAATTAAAAACTAAATAAATAATCTTGTGTCACGTCACTATATTTGGACCACGTTAAGGTTAACATTAATCTCTTAACCGTCAACGCTTTCAATTTGATGGAAGGACAAAATTACATATTTTACAAAATTGAGAGACTAAATGTCTCTATTTTAAAATAGGGGGACCAAAATTAAGGATTGTGCAAAATAGATGAACCAAAATTGCATTTAAGCTATAAAAATATTAATTAAAAAAATTATTACAAATAAATTGAAAATTCACACTTAAATAATTCACACTTAACATTAAAAACATCCACACATAATATTAAAAATGTAAAATATAAAATTATTGTAAGTTATAACATAAATCTTTTACTATTAGTGTTAGTTTATGAAAAATATAAATTTTTTTTTTTTTTTTACAGAAAAGTGTATATATAACATAATTATTTATTTAAGTTATTTTAATTATATATATATATGGTAGGTGCGGGACGGGGCGGGTACTATAGTACCTATACCCGTACCCGCACCCGCAAAAAATTGCGGGTAAATACCCAGCCCCGGCCCCAGCCCCAGCCCCAATAAACGGGTATTTACCCGACCCGCTTACGGATATTTTTGCGGATACCCGTAGGATCCGGGTACACTTTGCCATCCCTATCAATAAATTAGATTCAGCGTTGTTTCCCTTACCGTTCATTAGTTCTGACATTACAACTATCTTAATGGCCCACGAGCGAGGCTAAGACTGAGGGTCCCTTAAATGCCATTGGTAATGGCATGGTGGAAAAATAAAGTAGGACTATTAAAGACCGAGGGAAAAGTGATTTTGATTTTGCATCTAATCAAAAAAACAAAATCACTTTTCCCTAATCACCTGCCACAATCAAACATAACCTTGTAATTGCATGACAAAGGCCTTACTACTTAAATTACTCCCTCCATTCTAATTTATATGACGTTTAAGGTTTTGACACAGATATTAAGGAATGCAATTAATTTATTGAATTTCCTAGAAAACATTAAGTAGCTTTCTAATATACCCTTTATCTCTCGAATTAATTACTCATAGTACACTATTCTTACTAAGTATTAATTAAGGATAGTCCTGGAAAAAGATATTTAACACAACATTAATTTTGTAAAATAATATCTATTTTGGAACAATTCTTTTCCTAAAACGTCATATAATTTGGAACAGAGGGAGTAGTAACAATCTCGTACAATTTACAAATTTAAATATTTTTTTTTGAAAAGAAATTTAAATATATAAGATATCATTAGTGTTAAATATATAAGATAATATATTACTCCCTCCGGTCATTTTTATAAGAAACAAATTGATGTTTTTTTATCCTAGTTATAAGAAACATAGACTCACTTTAAGATATATTAATTGTTAGTTTTTTTTTTTACCCTTCATCTTGTGAAATCCATTAATGAGACACCTACTCATTTCTCATGCATTTATTGGTCTATTAACAATACAAGTTACACTTATTGGTGGAGGTGTAATGCTATTAATGTAACCACTACTTAAACCAATCAATTTAAGGGGTACTTTTGGAATAAAATTAAAATTTATGACATTATTAATTATAACTAACTAACTTAACTATTTTTATTGGTCTTGATGATTTAGTTATTTGTTTCTTATAAAAAGGACTGGAGGGAGTATTAGTGTTAAATATGATAAAATTATATATTATTTTTAAAAAGATTATTATTCTAGAATGTTGTTAAGTCCAAGAATAGCTGAATAACCCATTCTAATTGACAAACAGAGGATAAAAACTTTAAAACCTCAAGGTATGGATTTCATTTATTTGATTTTGATATATATTGACTTTTTTTTTATCGGTAGGAATCGAATATAGTATTAGGGAATTTACAACACTCATGCATCTTGTTCAACTAACTGAGTTAGACCCCTCGGTTGATATATATGGACTTAAATATTAAAGTCTGCATATATATTCCCTCCAACGTGAAGCACAGAAGATTTCCATTGAAAGTCCTATTCAACTATTCTTGAAGGTCCAATTTATTCTCCTAGAATTGTTAAGGTACATGATCACTTCTCTCCTTTTCAGCCAACAACTGAACAATTATTATAAGAATTTAAAATTACAAAAAAAAAATGAAAATAAATTATTTAAATTAAAGATACTATACCTATCAATGTAATAAAATGTTTTAACATTATCATATACAGATTACTCATTAAAAAATGCCTTGTTTTTTATTTGTTTCTTCTTCCTCTTTAAACAGCATGGAGAGAGCAGCAAATTTTGGAGATTAGAATATCCCAAAAAGGATTTGAATTGTTAACGAAGAGGACAAAGCAGAGATGTCAGGTTTGCATTGTAATGTCCGCCCCTATCCCAACCTAGCCAGCCCAAAATGTAATTAGACACGTAATGCATTACACAAAATAGATCTAGCTCAACTTAGGTCCCGTACCTAACGGTTAGGTCGTTGCATAAAATATTTTAATTTAAATTTATTTCCTTTCCCTCATTCGTGAGTTTTTTGTATTAAAAAATTAATTCATCATAAAGTGTTTTAACTAACTTAAACTTAAAAGTTAGTAAAACGTAACCGTTGTGTGACTATTACTGAAAACGGTCCATGATGAAAAGAGATAAAAAAAAAAAAAAAAAAGTGACACTGTAGTGTACTCTGTCTCGTGTTCTCACTTCTCATCACTCACCACAAGAACAACACCTTTTCATAAAAACGTGTTGGATCAGCTGAAAAGAGATCACAGATAGAGGCAAAATATGATGTCTGTTACTGTTGCTGCCGCCACTTCCTCCGCCGCAGGGTCCTATCTCTCACGATCGCCACGGCGGCGGTTAACGGTGGCTCTCCGATCCGACGTGTCAGTCGCCCCAACCAGAATATTGACCAAACTCAAAGACGAGTGTGCCACTCCTCTGCCCCTTCTTCACCAAGTGGCCAAAAACATGTCTGCTGATATGCGAGCTGGGCTTGCTGCCGAGGCTGGGCCTGGGCCTGGGCTTGGGCTTCCCATGATACCCAGCTATGTTGAAAATCTTCCCACTGGGTATGTTATGTTATGTTCCCTTATTATTTTGGCTTCATGTTCCAGTTCCACAATGCTAATGCTTTAATGTTGTGCATGTCAGGAATGAGAAAGGGTTGTTTTATGCCTTGGATCTCGGAGGAACCAACTTCCGTGTGCTGAGGGTGCAGTTGGGTGGCAAAGATGAGCGTGTCATTGCCACTGAGTTTGATCAAGTTTCCATACCTCAGGAACTCATGTTTGCTACATCTCAGGTAACTAATTTTTTTTTATTTTAATTAATTTTTATTACTGTTTTCAAATCTAATATTTGTTTGTCCCTACATTATATAGCATATAACATATTTCTGTTTTCTATAAATTTGCCCCTGATCACTTAACCAAAACATTTGAAGAAGAGGATGAGAAAACATCTGGACAAGAAATAATTTAATTTATATTGTCAACCAATCAGAGATTAAAAATCAAAATAAATATGATCAAAGTAGTTATTATAAAAGTTATGATAGGTATGACTTTCAACCTAGTTATTGTAAACATCAATAACTTATCATGCATGTTATTATGTTATTTTGTGTTATGATGACTGTGTAAAAATCATTTACATTTTCACTAGAACTATTTTCTCATCAAACAAATCCTAAGTTTGTTTTCAATTTCAATTGCAGGAGCTGTTTGATTTCATTGCTTCGGGGCTAGCAAAATTTGCGTCCAAGGAGGATAGCAGATTCCATATCTCACCCGGAAGAAAGGGAGAGATTGGGTTCACGTTTTCATTTCCTGTGAAGCAGACATCTATTGATTCTGGCATACTAATCAAGTGGACCAAGGGTTTTGCGGTCTCTGGAACAGTATGTATTTATCTACCTATCATAAGTGCTACTCACTATTTTAACTTAGTGTGCATTCACACAAAAAGTTAAAACTTAAACAATAGAGATCGATCCTAATTGCCACTATTTTTTAACATAAAAGATAATTTTTAATACAAGGGCACCGTGCATTAGTGAGGGAAATGTAAGTTGTGTCGTTTAATCAGTGTCATTAAATAGAGTTTTATATTTTGTTATAGTTAAATAGTAGCAGAATTATATTGACTTAATACTAGCTTGACTTGGAACTTCAAACTCTTCACATAGGCAGGAAGAGATGTGGTTGCTTGTCTGAACGAGGCAATGGAAAGACAAGGAATAGACATGCGAGTTTCTGCTCTGGTATGTTGTTTTAATGTCAATAGTTTTATATGAGTTTAAGAATTTGATGAAAATACACTTATCCAATCATGAATTGCCATATAATATAATTGTGGTATAATTTTAGTAAATTCCTACTAACAGGTGAATGATACTGTGGCAACATTAGCCGGAGCAGAATACTGGGACAATGATGTCGTGGTTGCTGTCATTTTGGGTACTGGAACCAATGCTTGCTATGTTGAGCAGATCAGTGCCATTCCTAAGTTACAGGGCCATGCCTCTTCTTCTGGGAAAATGGTTAATAAACACTTACTCTCCTTCATCTCTTCATATATTGTTCTAATGCTATAGATGAACTAGATCATCTTAATCTGAGAAAAGCATTCCTTGATTCAGATCATTAGCACTGAGTGGGGGGCTTTCTCAAATGGTCTCCCTTTAACCGAGTTTGATAGGGAAATGGATGCTGCTAGCATCAATCCTGGGGAGCAGGTAAATTTTGGTACCATCTTCTCTGTAATTTAGTTGTTCTGACATAGTAGCAAGTAGAAGAGTCATTCTCTTCATATTTCTTGGCAGATCTTTGAAAAGACAATCTCAGGAATGTATCTAGGCGAAATTGTTAGACGAGTGCTACTGAAAATGGCTGAAGATGGTGGTTTGTTTGGAAAATCTATCCCGCAGAAACTATCTACACCTTTCATACTCGGGTAAATTTTTTTATTTTCAGTTAAAATCTAAGCTCAAATCATATACATTAATGGATCACATTGCTAGTAAAATTTGGTAATATGACAGTCACTCTATAGTCTATACATGTAGTTCTAATTTCATTTTACCATTTCTAATCTTCTCCAAATTATTCCTTCTCCAAATCATATACATTGATAGATCCCAATTTTCATATTTATCTCTATACATGTAGTCACTGTCACTCTACACCTTGTTATCATATACATGTTACGTTCGTTAGGGTATATCTTCAGCTTAACACTCTTGAGCTATATTCATACTGAAATATGCGTTTATATAACTTTAATAGGACCCCAGATCTATGTGCCATGCAGCAGGACTGTTCTGGCGATTTACATGCAGTTGGGTCCCTCCTCTATGATAAAGCAGGGGTAAATTTCTTATCCTAAACTATACTGATGGCAATGCAGTAGCATTAAACTCTAGCACCTGTTCAATACTCACATTACCAAGTTGCTAACGGATAGTTTCTTTCATGGCCAAAGAAAGAAGATAGTGATTCCCAAGAGAGCTATTTTTTTTTATTTTTTTTTTTGAGTAACCCAAGAGAGAGCTATTAATCTATATAAACAAGTACCATTTGGTCATTTTATATCCCAAATATTAATATAAAACTCATTCTTTAAACAGTATTTTCTGAAATTAATTCTTCAAAATATATTTTCTTTAAAAGTTCAAGTAAAAGGGAAAAATGATGATTGTTGTGGATCAGATTTTCAAGATGATTATGAGTTATGATGATATTAATATGTGATACTGTCAAATATGAGCCATGCGTTTTATCGTATCCTGCTTAAAGAATTGCATATATTAATCTGTCATTAATTTTCATTTTCTGTTTTTCTTGCCATTGGTTTGTTCTCTTCAGGTTGAATCCAATTTAAGTGAAAGAAAAACAGTTTTGGAGGTTTGTGAGACAATTGTAAAGCGAGGTGGGAGCTTAGCTGGTGCAGGAATTGTGGGGATTCTACAAAAAATGGAAGAGGATCAGAGAGGTCTCATCTTTGGGAATGGGAACAGAAGTGTTGTTGCTATCGATGGGGGCTTATACGAAAATTATCCTCAATACAGGGCTTATTTGCAAGATTCAGTCAAAGAGCTGCTAGGAACAGAAAAGTCAAACAATGTGGTGATAGAGCATACAAAAGATGGATCTGGCATAGGGGCTGCTCTATTGGCTGCTTCAAACTCCATGTACAAGCAAGACTTATAGGGCATTTACTATTATATATCATGGAAGTAAAAATTCTTAGTTCTTGTAGCACGTATGTAATTATTGAAACCCCTCCCCCTTGATGGAGCATTGGGGTAAGAATAAGAAATTGAAGGAATAATCCATTTTTCCTTTTGTATATGGGAGAGGAAAAGGTGACTTAATGGAAGTTGAAGATTTCTTTTAATCAATGAAGTATTGAAATTTGAACTTTACGTAAATTATTCAAGTCTCCCTGCTAGATCTTTAGTTTATATACTCTTTAGTTGTACGGTCCATATATTATAATTATTTAGGGAATAGATCTTTAGTGGATTTGTACTGTATATAACTATTTTTTAGGGTAATGTAATTTCTGTAATTAAATTTCACAACAATTTTTATACAAAAGAAAGAAAAATGTGTAATAAAATTGAAGGTGTGATAAAGAGAGAAATAAAAGAAAATATATATATAAAATTTATTATATAAGTAACATTATTCATTTCTTTTTGGTAAAATTAAAATAAAATCAATAAATTAACTGTAGAAATAAAATATAACGGAATTGTTTGTTTCTTTCTTTCCCACTAAATATTTATTATGAAAATGAAATATATATTTGTAATAATTTAGTTCATTACCAATTATACATATATAAAGTAAAAATTGTTAGTATTAGAAATTAATTGTGAGGGAATAATTATTTTTTAAGTTCTATTAAGGAGTAATTTTATTTTTTTAAATATTGAACTTAACATGCATAATAATAATAATAAAAAAGGGTGTTATTTTTGAAAGGCATGGTAATTTGAATGTTGAAACTTGAATCAAAGTCTAAGTAAGGGCAAAACTCGTCTGCGTGCGTCATTGCACGCTAGCTGCAGCGCAAAAAAGAAAATAAAAGAGAGAGATGTTGAAAGTAAAGTCGTTGGTATGATGATCTGTTGCAGTTGGCATTGAAGAAGCTGAGATCGGAAAATTCACCTCTCCAACTCCAATCCATCGTTGCAAATGGTCATCAATCTATTCCCTCTCCCTTCATAATAATAATAATAATAATCTCTTTCATTTTAAAAATTGTTTTCCCCTTTTCGCATTCGCAGATCCGATTCATTCTTTTGCAGAACAGGCAGGGCAAGACCCGTCTTGCCAAATACTACGTTCCTCTCGAGGATTCCGAGAAGCACAAGGTTGAATACGAGGTAACAATTACATCTTCTCTCCCGCAATTCCAATTCTTCTTCATGCACAACACCACCTTAACCTAATTTTCCTCAATTTCGCAGGTTCATCGCCTCGTCGTAAACAGAGACCCTAAATACACAAATTTCGTCGAGGTCAATACTCTCTCCACGATTTTCACTTTCTTCCTTTGCTTTCACTAAGATGTAATTGCATTATTTCTGTCATGAATGTTCTAGAACTGCAACGAGGTTCTGCTTCTGTTGATCTTAGGTTGTCTAAATTGCTAAGACATTTATTCCTTCGTGTTCTTACCGTTTGATGGTAACGTGTCTTGCAGTTTCGTACGCACAAGATAATATACAGGCGATATGCTGGCTTGTTTTTCTCACTCTGTGTCGATATCACCGATAATGAACTGGCATATTTAGAGTGCATCCATTTATTTGTGGAAATATTGGATCACTTCTTCAGCAATGTCTGTGAACTCGATTTGGTTTTTAACTTCCATAAGGTTTGTTGTTTATCTCATCTTTCCTGTACAATTGTCTTCTAACTCCTATCCTGTGTTTGCTTGATATATTTTTTCAATAAAATAATCGTCTGATTGTTGATGTAGATGTCTATGTGCCATAGTATTGCTCTTAATTTTTTTTTTCTGCTGCATTTAGTCATGAGATTATAGTAGAATGTTGACAAACCATAGCCTGAACTAATCAATATGCTAGATTGTTTATTTAGCTGCACTGATCAATATGAACCCCATCCACTGTATATGTTAACATCCTCTGGTGGATGTATGTGTGTCTAATCTATAACATAAGTTTTCCCATTTTCTCCATATGTTTTGTTTTTCTTTCTTAGAGAAGTTCGTGATGGCTTAGGGTTAGGATTGGAGTGGTTATTGACCACCATATTGATCGTATGCTCTTCCTTTAGATTATTATTACTATTTTTTTTTAATGATTCCTTACTCATATAGTTTACCTATATGTCTTGAAGGTCTATCTTATACTTGATGAATTCATTCTAGCGGGTGAACTGCAAGAAACAAGCAAGAAGGTATGCATTATTTTGTTGTTACTAAGCACTTTACATGTTGCTACTTGCTAGTGTAAGATTTAAGCTGTGTAGTTATACTATGATTCCAGGCATAGTTGCCTACTTTGGTAGCTTCTTCCAGCATATTTCTCTGCTTCTGACAATTGTGTCCTCGGTGTAAATTTATTTATGGAGCTAAATTTTAGGGCATAGAAAACCTCAAATGACCAATCTGTTTTTGTGCTTGCAGGCTATCATTGAGAGAATGGGAGAACTGGAAAAACTAGAATGAAACATTACTTTTCAGCAGTCATATCAATTTGGAGATTTCGATGATTTGCTCATGCCCTTGGCTTAATTCTTGTATTTCAATTGTGATACAGAATTTTGAAAATCTTTTCCATTGAGCCATGTATTCAGTGCCCTTTACCTACGCTTCTTATTCGGCTTATGTTTATATTTGTAAGACATTTATAAAATCAGGGTTTTCAGTAGCCTTTCTGTTATTGTCTCTGTTTTGTTTCACTTTTTTTATAATTTTCTTTGCTCTTCTTGGTAGTTAGTAAAACACTTAATGGAAATATAACCGGATGATTGTAGTATATAAGCAATGCAAAACGATTAATTTTGATGGTACAAGAAGTACCAGTGAACAAGTGTTGTATATGTTTTATTTTCAGTTAGATGAGATTTGAGAGCTAGGTGTCCTGGGAAATGAGAAGATTTTAGCGTGATCCTTTCAAGTTTCAGATCTTGCTACACTGTTAACATTTGTCTTTCCTCGGAATTTCACTAGATCAGTCTCCTATAGCTGCTTGCAAGTTCTGTGCTACTTTTAACGTGATAGACGTAGCTCTAAAAGCTGCGCATGTATATATTATAAATATAAAACAATGAACGTATTCAGGTTGCTCAGCACTTTACAATCGCATTTGCAGCGATATTGTACCACTACTTGGGAGTCTGTCTCTAATTTCTTCACATAATGAAGGGAGATGATGAAGGTCTAGTCCATTTGTCTTGGAAGGATGCAAGGAGCTGCTTCTGTTGCCCAGAGATTGAAGTGATCTTGGATCCAAGTATTTCTTGTGATGCTGGGGAACAGGGAAGAATGGCTTGGGCACATGGACTCAATGCAGAAGAGTCATGCCTTCCACTCTGCCAATTAGGATATTGAGTCCTCATAATATTGAAATTTACTGTAGACCTACCTTGTTCTGCTTGTTGCACCCCCCAGAAGCTTTGGTGCTCTTGTTTTTGTGAGACCGTTGAACTATAATGAGTTCCATATATCGGGTTACCAAAATAATGAGGTTGCTGCAACCGAACCTGCAGTCAATTAAAGCATTGCAGAATGATATTAGTATGACAATAAGGGTAGCATATTTATGAGGATATTAAATTGCACGTTAGTTGGTTCAATTCATTATTAGCAATAAACTATAGCCACCTCATTTCATATGGTTAAAAAGATACTACTAATCACATTAAGCTATTTTTACCAAAGTTGGACCCTAGATTTCGGAGCCCATTTTATTTGATTAATACTTAATAATAGTGCTCTTGCAACAAAGAGAGATTTAATACCTGTGGTCCTGCAACAGAAAGCTGATCAAGGTAAGAAGTTGAGGCATACTGTCTCTGAGCCGCAGGAATTGGTATGACCCCATGCTGCTGTGCTAGTGACTGTAAATAAGGCACTTGCAATTTTGATAATGGTTCCAACCTACTTCCAATTTTATTATAATTATTGTCGAGCTTTAATCCATTACTTCCTGCTGACAAGGACAAGAAGTTGAAATTCTGCATAACAAGGATAGTCATTAGTGTTGAGGAAGAGGGGGCAAGGAGTGGCATCTTTACCAAAATTAAGTAATTAACCTTAAGCTTACTTGCTTTTGAGGGCCATACACCACAGGTGTTGGAGCAGCCTGTGATATGTCTCGATAATGGAATTGCTGCTGAAGAATAATATTCTTACTTTCATGGGGATTCCTTACAGCAGAAGAAGTAATTCCATTTTTCATTCCGTTTAAGCTGTGTACGTCTAAAAGAACTCCACGCTTTGATCCTTCATGTGCTCTAATTTGATGACATTCAAAAAGCTCAGTTTCTTTGATAACCTGTGTTTTTGGCACCTCTAGACTCTTGATTATATGACTGATGTGAACATGAGCTGCACACCTCTTCCACGATCTTTTAGGAATTAAAATCTGCACGGTTATTTATTGACAATAATAAATAGCTGTTTGAGTAAGTCCAAGTCACACAAAAACAGCAGTAATAATAAATTTGTTAGTCCTTACCCTCCCACTGGAAGAACAAGTTGAAGTTTCCATCGAATCCCGTTTGGAGGCACGGATTGCAGCTTCCAGCCAATCAGGAGCTTTAGTAGCAGAAGACCTTGGAGAGAAAAATTGATCAGGTTTGGACAAACAGAACAAGAAGGATTGAAATCAAGCCACTAACAGGGTGAAAATGTAAAGTGAAATGAATTTACTGTAGATAAGCCTGGCCAGCTGGTGCCATTGGAGACAAGCCTGGCCATAATGCAAGGCCTTCTGGTAAAAGAAGTTAAGAATCAGCCAAATTGATGTAAAAGCCTTTAGGCTATACTTGATTCACGGAAATGAGAAATAAACACTATAGAAAAGGACATTTTGATCTTTGAGGGGAGTATACCATTTCCTTTTTGTTCCTTGATCATATGCTGTTGTTGCTTACAATCAACGTCTCTTACCTGAAATGCAATCCAATAACACCAATAAGACCAGCACTAGCTCACAAGAAGTTTTGGTAGAACCACACTACAATCTGTAAAATTTGAAATGCTCACCGCCTCAAATGCCACATCTGGTTTCCTCTCAACTTGAGAAATCCGTGATTGCCTGGACATATTTAATCTGCAATGTCAGGAGAAAACATGTAAAATATATACAAAGGACTTGAAAAGTACAGATATTTCAGAATGCAACAAAAAAAATTACCCACCCCATTGCTAGACATAACTCAGAGTCCTGCAATGCAACTTTGTTGCTATTTTCACGCTTAACCACCACAGGCATGGTCTGAAGATTTATTGTTAGAGAAGTGCTATGAGATGGCATCAAGAGCGTTGCACTCTCAGGCAAATCAGGCTGTTTTTGACCAACAGCTTCATTCAACCAACTGATTTTTGAAGCTTCTCCAGCTGAACTTTCATGAAAACAAGGACTTGCACCAGGAGCAGTTGCTGAGGCTAGAATAGAATCTATGGCAAAAAAAAAAAAAAAAAAAAAAGAGAAAAGAAAAAGAATGAGTTAATAGCTAAGACAACTTTGTCACACATAGTAATCCTACTCGGATAGAGTAGAATTGTTTGCTGTAAAAGGTACATGTGACCTCGTACTAAAAAATAATAGCTAAGACAAGTATCCCAGATAAGGGTGAGAATGAATATATAATAACCTTCAAGAGCAGCACTTGCATTATCCTCCAAGTCTTGCAAAACTGATGATTTATCTGGCAAAGATTTCCCATCTAAATCCGTACTACTATGATTGGAGCCATTTTCAGGGAACATTCCAGCCAAGGCATAGAGAGTCTCCGCAACCTCTTCCTCATCTTTTGTGATGGGCCCAGAAGCTCCTTCTCTTGGGGACCAGTCACGCCTCATTCCTTGTTTCTACAAAGCATAAAATTCCAAGCAAAAGGTGAAGATACAGAAAATGCTTAGAAAACCAACCAAGCATAAGGGTCAAGTTTTGAAACTGGCAAACACAGCCCACAGATGTCTTACTTACAACACTCACTTTGGACTTCTTTACACTATCCTTTTTGATAGATTCTATTCCATCCATCTTATGCTTCACCTTTTCTGAATCAAGTAACATGGATTCGCGACCCCGTTTCTTCGTGGCTATGTAATTTAAAAATAGATAAACAAAATCATAATATTTTCAGCAAACAATATTTTTTTCCACTTCATACACAAGATTGGACCCAGATGAAGAAAACTACTTGGTCCATCAAAAGCTTATAGTAAATTAATATTTCAGTGAAAGTCAAATATATTGCAATAATTAAAAAAAAAAAAAAACCAAAACGGAATCCGTAGTCCAACAATTACAACAAAGAAAGAAAAAGCTTCTCAGAGATTGCTTCAACTCTAATCCAAATTCAACACCAAAAGAGAAATTCAAAGGCAAGAGCATATTATATTATGCATAACAATTAAACGCTTGGATTTGGAATTTGAAACACGCACACGCACCTGAACGTAGCTTCCGTGGAACAGAGGCACCGTTGCAGTCATTCAGAAACTGCGAAATCATTCAAAGGACAGAAAGAGAAGAAAACAAACACAACAAACTCATAAACGTGAGAAAAAACTCCATTAATTAAAAATAATCAAATGAATAAAAGATCCAGTTCCTTAAGTATTTTAGTGTTGTTCTCCTTTCAGAATTGGAATTTCAGTTGGATAATAAAGCTTTTCATTAAAAGTAACGAAGTAAAACTTCAATTCTGATAGAAGAAGGGAGGTAAGTTTTGTCCACGAATAAAATATAAAATATTAAGCACATAATAAGAAGAAGAACATACATTCTTATGAAGCTTGAATCTCTTGGTGGTGGCAATGACGGTTGAAGAAGGGTCATGTGTTTGTTGTTCAGAGACATGAGAAGCCATTTGGAAGGTGGACGACGCCGTTCCGACCGCACTCAAGCTTCTCACCTTTTCCTTCTTGGATTTCTCCGAGAATCGAAGGTCCACACGGCTCAAAACTATCGCTCACAAAAGAAAAAAGAAAAAAAATGAAGACAGTTAACTAACAAGGGAAGGGAGAAGCATAGCATAGCATAGCGTTATCTGCAAAAAAGTCTCTTCGTTATCGGAAAGAGCTTAAGAAAAAGAAAAGACAGGAATAAGGACAAGCATAAAATAGGTATTTGTCTTCTAGCACAGAAAAAGGTTGGTGTTGTGTAATTTACCACCGAAGAGTTTGTGTCGTCGCTTGTTGGCGTTGGCGTTTGAGAACGCACTGCTTCCACGCCTCACTTTTGGAGCCTTGTCCATTTCTCTCTCATAACAAGCAAAAGAGAAGGTTCAACTTCAACGTATAGTGTTGCTTTGTTTGTCTCCGGTGAAGTTGAAGTGGTGTTTGAGAGAGAGACAAAAAGCGAGTGAGATTGTACGGTTACTACAACACAGTGGTTCTTCTTCTGTGGAAAGGAAAAGAAAAAAAACAAGGCAGGAGGGAAAGTAATTGGTGCCTCGTGTTCAGAGAATCAGGTTCTTTTTTTAAGTAAAGGGTTTAGTGGAGCAAATAGACCCAAAAGTGAGCACGAGAGTGCCAAATATCTAACCAGCAATAAAAAGGAGATTGAGAATTGTGGTACCACTATTTATTGCCACTCACAAATATTTTCATGCACTTACTATGCTTTTATGAGATTGGAAATTATAAGCCAAGAGAACATTAATCATTTACTTAAAGAAGAAGAAAAAACCGTGTCTTTATTTTAATTCAAGTCTTTGAATAAAAGGATGGAATGGAGAAAAGGGAAATGGAAGATTCAGAATGCTTGTTTGTAAGTTTTTTGTAATTAAATATTGAATATTGAAGTGTGACTGTGTAAGAAATGATTCCCTGCAAAAGTAAGGAGGCTTTGGGTTAAGTTGAAGAAGTGGCGCATAAATCAATTGCTTGATGCATAGCGATTCTTCCTCTTTATTTCGCTACGTAGTTACCCAAGTCCTCCCCAATTACTTCCTATTATCTGTAATGATGCAAGGCTTTTGCCTGTTCTTTCGTAATGAAATATGCCTTTCATCAAAAAAAAAAAAAAAAAGTCCTCTCAACATTGTCTTATTAGGATTTGAAATTTGCTTCTTTCTTTTCTTTTTTCATAGTGCATTTTGCCTTTTCTTTTTAATAATTATAAAAAAAATTAATTACCAAAATACTCCTTGTAACATTATTTACTAAAAGCTTAATTATATATTTTTTTCAAATTTCACTTTTTCCTTAAATAAAACTTTTAGTGTGTTTAGTCCATATACTTTTCTTTTATTAACCTTTTTTAGTCCTTATCGTTAAGTAATAATAGATGGTGTGATAGTCACACTTGCAACGTCATCAAGGACTTTGATGGGATATTCATGTATAATTTTTGTTGGTAAACTATGTTTTTAATCTGTCATTTGTGGACATCAAATTAGTTAATGAATGATTAAAAATACAATTTTTAAAAAAATTATATGTGGTTGTCTTGCCAAACTCCTTAATGATGTAATAAGTCAATAGGTTACCAACATAATTGTGTCACTGTCATGTTGTTACTTGACAATAGGGACTAAAACTATTAACAAAAAAAAATTATAGGGACCAAAATGCTAAAAAAAATTATTAGAGACTAAAAGTAACATTAACAAAAAAAATTAGAGATTAAAAACATAATTAATCATTTTCTAAAAATACTCACTTTTTTTTCAATCAAGAGAGCCCATGCCCACAAAGCCTATTCCCTATTTGCGTCAATTTTTTTTCGTTTAATAGTGTTGAGAAGTTGACTTTAGCGATGCTGACTTCCTAATATCGATAATTTCTGATAAATTTTCAATTTTTCTGATAGTTTAGAAACATCACAAATTTTCTAGTAGTGAAAAACTATAAGAAATAGTCAATATTGAAAAGTTTGCATATCAATCGATTTCTCAGCATTGTTAAACAAAAAAAGAATTTTGATGCAAGAGGAAAGTCGACTTTGGTGGTGCAACTTCTCTTATGACATGTATAGAACAACGGAAAGAAAATAAGAAAGGGAAAAAAAAATTGAAATTTAAATTAAGAAAAAAGTGGAAGGATAGGAAAAAAAATTGTCTTTAGAATTTTTTTTTTCACTTTCTTTTCAACCTAACAAAAGAAAATACTTCTTTATTTGTGTTTTCTTTCCTTCCATCCAAACATTACATTAATGAAAAAAGTGAGTAT
The DNA here is from genome assembly GCA_026413185.1 of Pueraria montana var. lobata. Taxonomy (NCBI): domain Eukaryota; kingdom Viridiplantae; phylum Streptophyta; class Magnoliopsida; order Fabales; family Fabaceae; genus Pueraria; species Pueraria montana. The sequence goes on along the minus strand of CM048646.1, from coordinate 1,110,804 downwards.
TTTAATAATAATGTGGTGCAAAGAATTTTTTGATAATTAATTTTTATGATTATTAAAATTAAAAAAAAAAACATTTTCCTTTTTTTGCTATTGCATTCAATTCTTGCTAGTATATAATATTCTTAAAATAATACTTTTAAAAGGCGCTTTAACAATAAAACACTGTTTATAAAAAACAATTACACTAATTATATATAAAAAAACTTAAATTTTAAAACTGTTAGTCTGTACAAAAATATATATCAAAGAAATATCTTATCTAAAATAGACATATCAAAAATATTTTTAATTTACTTCCTGTTGCTATTATTACTCCCTCCATTTAAAAATAACTGATATTTAAGATTTTTTCAAATAGATTGAAAACAATGATAAATAAGTTGTATTTATTGAAATAATTTTATTAAAATATCCTCCTCTTCATAAATGTATTACTTGTAACTATTTGGTGATTAATGGTAATAGTTAAAAAATTGATAGATATAATATTAAAAATATTAGATTGATATAAAATTTTCGAGATAAATTTAGAATAAAAAATTTAATATTTCATTAAAAACTAAAAATATCAGTCAATATAATATTTTTTAAGAAAAATGCTAATCAGTACTTTTAAAAGTAGAAAATTTTTATTAAAAATATAATAATGTACTCTAGCATAATTTTTAATATAACTTTTTTAATATTTTTTTATATATTTTAATTCCTTAGCTACTATCCTAAAATACTATCACCGGTTAACAAAAAAAAATTTCTTCAAAAAAAAGTTCACAATTTTTTTTTAATGCTAAAACAATAATTATTTTAGAATAGAGAAAGTATTCATATTCTTTTGTTCTAGATAACTCAAACCATTTACCAAAAAAAAATAAAAATAGATAACTCAAACCACACACAACGAAGTCAGGGAGATCCTCTAGCCTAGCCAATTACCTATGCCTATAAGAAATAGCACAGATAGCCTCTGCCGGCGTATTACAATCATGTGCAATATAATTGCCAAAGTTAATAAATCAAGAAGCACACCAAAACATATAATTTTAATAATAAAAAGAGAAACTTATATTTTTACTCCCACACTATTTTATTTTCTAAATAACTAATATTTTTTGCGTTCGATTTTATCCTCAAATAAATTCACTCAATTTCGTCGAATTAATCAAATTTGAAAATAACTTTTGAGTATTAAAGCTCCATTAGCAACTGTTTTTACTAAACTGAGATAATTTAGAAAAAGAAAGTGTGGAAAAAATAGTATGGAACCAACCACGAATTTTCCTTTATTGTTTTGTACCAAAGAAATGAACGGTCCTCCTCGTTTAGTTATAGCCGTTGGATCACTGCCCAAAGTGGACACCTAAAGTACACAGTCAAACACAAGTGTCCTCCACATCATAGGAAACTCCGTTTAGTTCACAACATCGGAAAGGTTATAAAATAATTAATTATAATCATTTTATTTTAAATATAATAGTATTATTTTTCAATAATATTATAATCTTACAATCTTTAAATTATTTTTATAATAAACTCAAACTTTTAGATAGTTATACATTTGATTTTAATTACTATTATATATCTAAACATATTTTATTATTAAAATTATTGTTAACTAAAAATTTAAACAAAAAATATTTATGTTAAATTTATCTTTAATTGAAATTAAAATTATAAAATTAAATTCATTTAAAACCAAACTGTAACCCCTTCTTTCTTCAACGATGAATTTATTTTACGTAAAATTTAAAACTCTTTTTATTTCTTTTTTTAATATTTCATCGATACTAAACAACTTGAGTTTTAACCATTTATTCTATTTTCTCGCCTTCTTCTCTATTTCTATAGTATTTTAGCTATACCGAATAGAGTATAAATGTCTATATTTATTGTTTGATGATTATTGTCCCCCGAAGAAGAATATATGTGTGAGGAAAAAAAAAAACAAATTCATCCATGTACATATTTATGGTCTGATGAGTCAAAAGGCGTTGATTTTTCTTTTCTTTTGAAAGTTTTCTTATCAAAATAAAATAGATGAGGCATGGCAGATGGCATCTATGCATTGCATGCAACATGAAAAGTTTCTTATTATCATAGTTTCACGTTCTTGGCTTTCTTCCTTTCGTGTCTGTCTGCAACTGCCAACTGCAACCCCTGCGCTTATTTTCAGTGAAAGTGTGTACCCAACAACACACTGCATTTCTAGTCAGTGAGATCGATAGTAGTAATAAGCTACGGACCCAATCACTCATGGTGTCACTCCCAATGCGTCACAACCACGTGCAACTCTGATTTTTTTTACGAGAGAAAAAAATTACAATTATTTTTATACAAAGTTACAAACCACAAATATTTTTTTACCTCCAAAGTTAAAGAGGTGGTAAAATTTTGAAATTTAAATTGAAAAAAATAAAATTTATGAAGCACTAATTAAATAATGTGAGTTTTACTCGAATTTAATATATCTTATTTTTATTTAATAAGTCACGTATATATAGAAGTTCCCTTAGAGAATGTATTGGTTGTCAAATCCTTTAATATGGGCCGCATTTACTTTGAAACTTCTTAAGTTGGCTATTTGGATCAACTACTTGGAAAATGTTGAACAAAAATTGGGAGGGACCCGCTATTCTCACCTCCATTCAATTGCTATTCTCACCCTAAAATTTTGAAAAAAAGTTGAAAATACCATCTTACCTCCCAGCTACCTCCCACACCACATCTCCCTCTTCCCCCCACCCCCTGACCTTCCTCGCCCCACACTCACCTCTTCTTCTCACCCCTTCCCCATTCTCCTCACATTCTCTCCCTCACATTGTCTCTCTCCCCAACGTGTCTCCCTCACAATCTCTCTCCCTCACATTATCTCCCTCACAGGTTCGTCCCCTCCCCCCTTTTTTTTTTCATTTGAACGAAGTACAATGAAATCGTGATTCCATTGTGTTTTTTTTAAGCAACATAATGAAAAGGGAATCACGACTTCGTTGTGTTGTACAATTTTTTTTAAAAAAAAGTTATTTTTTATTTTTCTTTTTTAAAGTAAATTTTTATTTTTTAGTTTAGTTAGTTATAAAGAAAATTTTGTTTTTTTTATTTTATTTAGTTATAATTTTTATTTTTTCGGTGCATCAAAAAGTTATAATTTTTATTTTTTAGTAAATTTTTAATTAAAGTATTTTTTTTTAAAAAATACTTATTTTTTATTTTTAATTTTTTTTAAAAACTTATTTTTTTTGTTTATTTAGTTATATAGTATTTTAGTTTATTTTTTGTTTATCCAGTTCTAATTATTTTAGTTAATTTGTTGCAGATTTATTATGGCTTGGACAAAGTATGTTCCGTAAGATCGCCGACATGAGCCCTCCACATTGGAGGAAGATGTTGCTGCAGACGTTGCTTAGCCTCAGCCTGCCTAGCCATCCAGGGCAGATCAACAATGTGTGACAGCATCTGCTCGTCGTCATTGGGCAGATGACACTCGTGCTGTTGGAGGACTACAACAGCATGAGCCAGAGGATATAAAGGGTGTACATGCTGAGGCAGACATGCCACAGCCTGGTCCAGACGTGTCGCTGCCTGAGCCAGAGCTTCCTCAGCCTGATCCAGAGGTAGCGAAGGTACCACAGCTAGCCGCATAGATCCTGTTTGCTGACCGGATCATTGGACTGCCATTTCTTGGTGGTCCTGTAGTTGATACACTGCTGGGGTCTTATAAGGACCACGTCGCTGGACATATATGGATCGGCGAGTCTCGAGAGGAGGTGAAGGTGGTCAGCCACAGTGGGAAGTTGATTCCCTACCCTACCCAGCCACAGGTCCGGGCATACATGGATCAGTCTGGCTTGACGGGCCTTTATCATGCGCGGTAAACCGCGAATAAAGGTTTCGTTAATGCCTTTATTGAGAGGTGGCATCAGGAGACATGCACCTTCCACCTACCCGTCGAAGAGATGACCATCACTCTGGATGATGTGTCATGTCTGCTGTAGTTGCCTATTATAGGCTTGCAGATTGCCGGCCCAGCAACCATGTTCACGAAGACTGACATTCAGATGTTGCTGAGGACCATGCTAGGCCTAGTGTCTGACGATGAGGCAGATGCAGCTATGATGGAAGGAGCCAAGGTACGCCTCACATGGCTGAGGGAACTATATGAGAGGTATGTGCAGTCTGGTTTATATGTGTGGGTCGTACGGGCGTACTTGTTGCACTTGCTCGGCTGTACCATCTTCGTCGACAAGAGCTCCACACATGTGAACATTTTCTACCTCTGCTACCTCAGCGATCTGTCCACCTGCCCCCAGTACGCTTGGGGAGTATCTGCACTGGTGTATCTTTATGACCATTTCTCCTTTGCGAGCTTGCATGAGAGCAAGCAGTGTGGAGGTTCTATGATGTTATTGATGGTAAGGAATTATTTATTTGTTGTTTACATATTTGTTTGTGTAATTTTTAATACAAATGTTAACATAATTTACTTTCTTTATTTTACAGGTATGGGCGTTTGCACATCTGCCATCAATTGGCAGATGGGAACATGTCGCTTATGACCCCAGGCTTCCCTTTGTTGCCAGATGGAAGACGACGAGGGGTACCGGCAAGGCTTGGGGGACCAGCCGGTTGTTGGATCTGTTGCAGATGGAGGACGTCATCTGATCCCCATATGATGATAGATACAGGACTGTCGTTGAGAGACCCTTCTTGGAGCAGACATATTATTCTGGCCACATCAGGTGTGGCACAGACATGCGACCCTATCTGCCAGAGAGGGTTTTGAGGTAGTTTGGCTACTTACAGGGGATCCCTCCACCACCACCTCCTCGTCCTCCATTTGAGACATCCATTCAGACGTGGGCCGAGTGGGAGCAGCATACAGTGCAGCTGGGCGAGCATGTGCCAGACGATGCTCCATAGACCTGCACCTCTGACTACTTGACATGATATTATGAGCATTCACATCCATATGTGATTCCGCTAGAGAAAAGAGAGGCAACACGGAGCCCAATACATATGCCCGACCTCATACCTCAGCCTCAGCCTGGTGACCCTCTGCCAGAGTTTGTAGATGGTGTAGATTACTCGTGCGAGATAATGTAATGCAAACACTTTATCCATAATTGTTTACATTTTTTCGATAAATAATTACTAATTTTAGTTTTTGTTTATGTAGGTTCAGTACCGGATGATGTCTGAGATTGCCGAGAGGTTGTTGCATACCAGAGCCATTTCTGAGGGCACGCATGACCATGAGTTGGTGCAGTGGCTATTGCGCATAGCACAGGGCAGCTACATTTTATTATATTTTACAGTTGATGTTTTGAGTTTATTACATTTTTTCTTTATAAAGTCTATAAACAACACGCGCGCGCCTAGTAGTATAATGAAAGAAGGAATGATTTATCCATTAAAACCATACAACAACAAACAACAACAACAACAATGTGCAACATAATAGCACTTCTACACATATTTCATAGAAAATAACAACAACAACAACAACAACCAACATAATAAAACTTAAACATAGTTGTTGGTTTACTACATAGACTTCTTTTCATTAGAGCTACTTGTTGTTGAGTCATAAGACGAATCAAGACCCTCAATTATTTTGATTTTATGCAAAATAAATATTAAGTAAAAAGACTACGTCTTATAAATGTCAACAGACTAAAACGTTGTATCTGCGTTTGTAAGATACAGATGATACGCAGACTGAAGAAGCATTTAAAGGCATAGTAAATGCACTATCGTTCTGTAATTTGTTTTGTAAAGAATTTTTATAGAACATCCTCCTAGAATCTGTTGAAGTGCATAAAAGGGAACAGAAAGAAGAGTCAAAGTTTCAGAAGTTTCTCTCGCCTCAAAAGACGTGCTATAGCTAGCAATAAGTACTTGTCTGCAGGGGCGGAACCAAGGGGGGACCCACAGGGGCCATGGCCCCCCCGGCCCACTCCCAAATATTTGAAATATATTTATATTTTTTTACAAAAGATTTACATGGCCCCCCCACCCTATTTCCTGTCAATTTGTTTTCCTCTCTACTCACATAAGCTATGAATCCATGGTCTCGACTTTCCTTCTTGTTGTAAGATTTTTATCATGTTTATTAATGCTCTTCACTCCATGTTTCCACAGATTTAATATTTGTCTTCTTTCTTAATGTGTAATTTCCTTAGATTTATGTAATTTATTCCCTCATGACACAGTCTCGAGCTTCCTAACCAGGTTTGGGCCTGTTGTTTACATGTTGATGTGTTCTTCATTTGTCTCTCTTGCATCTTTCATTTATTATAGTATCATCCTTATGTTTATATGCCATTTATTTTTCTGTTCTTTTTTTTTTTTTTTTGAAAGGATACTATTTATTCTAGTTTCTTTTGATTTGTTTTTTTGCTACTTCTCAATAGAGGCTTGTATGCTAGTTACACTTTGTTGGTACGTAAGTATCTTTTATATTCAATACAACTATATATTTCCTTTACTCATAAGAAAATATTTGCTATATATTTCTTTTCTAGCATAACATGGAATTTTATTTTTTTTACTCTGTTATATTTTTGTTCTTGGCCCCCCTTAACTCAAAATCCTGGCTCCGCCCCTGCTTGTCTGAGTAAGCGATGTGACCACTGCAACAGAAGAATATGGAGTACATCTCAAGAAAGATAAGCAGAATGTTTTATCAACTAAGAATGACTAGTTGGTGACAAGCATTTAATGTTCGCATTAAATGCCCCTCAACCACCTTCCTTCAGACGTTGGTCAAACGCAAGCAAGAATACCGTTTAGAGACAACAGTTACTTCCTCAGCAAGTCTATATATAGAAGAAGATTTGAACTGCTGAAAATATAACACGCGAACTGAATTCAAAATTCAAGTATTCTTTCAAGCCTTCATTCTTTCTCTTGTAAAAAATTCTATTTGTTAAAAGCTCTCAAACCACTTTGTATATCCTGAGAGAAAAAGACTTTGTTATTAACTTTGTATATCCGTTTGTAAGACGATAGTTGAAAAGTCTTTGCGCCCTTACAAAAACAAATCTTGTGATTTGTTTTAGAGCCAGAAGTGACTTGGTAGTAAAGAATACTTGGATTTTTAGCTTGGAGAGGTTAAGTGTGAAAAACTACTTGGGTAAGCCAGAAATGGCAGTGAACAATACTTGTAACTTATGAAAGTTATTGGAACTTGGTGGTTTGCCAAGAACTGGATGTAGTCTCGGGGTGAGACGAACCAATATAAATTCTTATGTTGTCTTTCTTGATCCTATATCTTTTATAATTGCTTGAACTGACTTTGTCTTGTGATTTAAACCTGTTTTTATTAAAAGGCTTTCATCTGTGAAGTTATCGTCTGTTAAAACGCTTTCTTGAAAAATCATATATTTTGTTTTACAGACTCTACACTCTGTTTATAAAAAGTTTGCGAAAATTGTTATAAATCACAATTCAACCCCCCTTCTTGTGACTTTTGCCTTTACACTTGTCGCCATTGTCTCATGCATAAGAACAATAGTATGTTCGGTAGATCTGGGTTTACGCATCAGGGCAAGGATTTCTTCAGGAGATCCGTCAAATGTTGTATATAACTCAATCGGTCCTTTTGAACGAAATTCACAATAGTTGAAAAACATCTTACCCACATCATTGTCATCTTTAAGCTCCATATAGTCGTACTCAACACAACCATCACCTACATATACAGGTTGACAGTAATAGATGTCAAGTAGCATTTTGCTACCTCCGATGGCATCCTTTACTGTTTTTTTCAAAGCAACAAGCGACATGTCCTCACTTATTCTAATGAATTTAGGACCATGGGGACATTCAAACTTTACCCCCTCAGAAGTTGAAATCAAGTCACCATCATAATACAAAACAGCAAGAGATCCCTCCATCTTTCAACTAATATACCCAATATAAACACACTGGAATGAGCTGCCTTATACCTACAACACTGATGCTTTATACTACAATATTTATTGTTCATCCGTGACTCACTCTGTGATTCAATTATCACATACTCTGCACTTTGTTTAACAAAAGGCAACGACCAAGATTGCACCGACAAAATATAGGGTTTAGATATCATTAATACTTCAATTATCACATACTTACTATTTGCCTGTCAAATGGACATTAACAACTTTGTCTTTTTGTTGCAGAAAAAGCAACGGTTTATATTAATCCTATAAGATACATCGATCAATGTGCATTAAATTTGTATGTTTGTTTCTGCCCAATATTTAAAACCTAAAATTATACATTTCAAAAAATATTACTCAATATTAAAAAAAAAAACCTTAGAAAAATTTAAAATAAATTAAAAAAACATGTGCAACGGAATCTTGATTCTGTTGCATATATTTTTTTTTCACCACCACACTACACAACCGAATCGTGATTCCGTTGTATAGTGTGGTGGTGAAAAAAAATATATGCAACGGAATCACGATTCCATTGTACAATAAACACAACGGAATCATGATTCCTTGGAAAGGGTAATTTTGGAATAACAAAAAAGCCACTCACGTGGGTGGTGAGAATAGCAAAATTTGGGGTGAGAATAGCAATTCCCAAATTGGGATCTTTTTGGTCCAAAGTACACATCCATCAACCTACAAGCCCAGCCCAATTTGAATCTGCACCTGTTTCGCTCACATTTTGGACTTCAACTTTCTTTTCCACGCTTCACTTTGTTAGTTTGGGTTATCATCAACGGGAGCATCTGCAAATCAAGTAACACTTTTGTTCCAGGGTAGAACTCCTCAAATTTTCAAGTGGATGTTTTTTATTTTTTTATTTTTCGCAGCACATTTGGTGCAAGCACTCTGAAACAAAATTATTGAGAAGTTTACTTTAAATGATAAAGTATACTAATAATTGTTGATTAGAAAATTAACAACTAAAATTATATCTAACTTGAAAGTTTATTATATATGTATTTGATTTTTATCACAATTTTAACTATTGATTTGCTAATCAACAATTGTAAGTGTATTTTAAAGTTTACTTTCTCACTTTAGAAAAGTAGAATCTTTAATAAAAATATGTTAAATGCCATCTAGCTAGTTATTACATCTAAAATAAATGTAATCAACATGTCATTAGTTAGAGTAGAACTGAACTTAAATTTCTTAAGTAAGAGTTTGAGTTTGAACATCGTAGATGAAAAAATGTTATTGAAAAAGGAAAATTCGCTAAAGGTGACCAATCGAATTTTCTGGCAGAAATTAATTATTGGTAAAGTTGGTAGATATTTTGCACTAATAACATAGTCAAAAAAATCTAAATGAATGTAATAAATAATGTTTGTGTGAAAACATCACTAACACAATTCAGTCAATTGTGTTTTAAATAGGTTTAATTCAGTCAAAAAAATCTAAATGAATGTAATAAATAATGCAATAATGTTTGCTCGTTTCCTTTCCGTTTTAAATAGGTTTAATTATTTTGTAGGTCCCTATACTTTTACCAAATTTTCAATTAGGTTCCTGAACTTTTTTTTCTTTTAATTGGGTCCCTGAACTTTTGTTTTTTTTTTTCAATTGGATCATTGAATTTTTATTTGTTTTTCAATTAGGTTCTTTCGTCTAATTGTCGTTATGAAAATTAACCGTAGATACCTAATTAGAGGTGCAGACAGTGAACTAACGTTTCTGGAGTGTATTGTAAGCACAACTGAGTCAATTGTTAGACTTTTCTGCAAAGTTTCAACCTCTACAGGTCAATTTAACCCAAGTATTCTTTCACAATTATTTGACTTTGCAGAAGGTTGAAACTTTGCAGAAATATCTCAGAATTGACTAAGTTGTGCTTAAAACACATTTCAGAAGCTTCAGTTCACTGTCTGCACCTCTAATTAAGTGTCTGCGGTTGATTTTTCATAATGACAAGTAGACGAGAGACCCAATTGAAAAATAAATAAAAATTCAGGGATCCAATTAAAAGAAAAAAAAATTAGGAACCTAATTGAAAATTTGGTAAAAGTATAAGGACCTGCGGATTAATTTAATCATTTAAATATTAACAGGATATCACAGATATTAGAGAATTTCTTATATATTTCCGGAGTTTTATTTGAGCAATTTTATAACCATCAATATGTAATTTTAATTCAATGATTTGTATAATGCGGTATCCCTAGAGTATTAAGTTATTACTGGAGTAAATAATATTCAAGACCCAACATTGGTGGTGGCTGGGAATAGTCAAAGTGAAAGTCGCCCAGCTGAATAATCAATTTTGTTTTGTCCCATAGGTGTATCTTTAGAATTATCCTATCAAATATAATATTTACTCAATAATGCCTATACGCGTAAGAATTGGCCATCTTCATCAATTCAACAATGGTTACGCCTTATCCCAGGGAATTTGGAAGGCGTTAGGGGAAAAGTGTATGCCTCATTTGAAACTTTAGAGTATGGTAAGAATATGCGTGTAATTAACCCTCTTTTTTCTACTAAGGTTTATGTTTCATAACGTTTATCCCGCTCAAAACTTTCCTTGGTGGCTTGACAGAGTTTGCTTACTTTTCAGTCATGCACAACAAAGAGAAGTAGAGAACGAACTTTATTAAGCTTCTCTCATTCTGTCTCTCCCACCAAAAACCAAAAGAAAATCCTACAAGAACACTATATTCTTGAGTCTTAATCTTATATATGATGTATCCATCTTAGGTGTACGAGGTTAACTATCAATAAATTGTTAAAATATTTGTTATGGATTAATATCATTCAATAATTATTATATTATCTTTTAGTATCATCAATCGATAACTAAAAATAAGATAATTATCATATGTATATTACGGATATTTTGGATGGGATTATGATAAGATTGACCTTGTGATGGATTGGGTCAATCATTTAGTAGATAGTCTATTGAGAGGTTCCTACCTACTGCTAGGGGATTATAAATTTACTATCCCATTAAGCAGATTTACACTCTCTGACGCTCAAATTCTCTTAAAACAATCCCTTAGAAAAGTGGGAAGAAATCCTCTCAAGAGTATTTTAAGGGTTTCTTCCGGCAAACAATTCAGGTTAATATTTGATAACCTTCTTAAGTTTTATCGCTATATCACATGCTATAATTTGTATCTATATGTATTCTTTTATAATTTTTCATCAATTGGTATCAAAGCCAACTTAGATACATTTTATAGCTGTTTGTTGTGTGAACCTTATAATTTTGATTTCTTCGTTCTTATTCTTGAAATTGAAATTAGTGATTCTATTAATTTAATTATTTTTAAAATTAATTATTTTAAATCAAGAATGTGATAAAACAATTTGTGCCCTTTTTCTCTTCGAACTTTTTTGTCAAAAAGTATTTATATTTTATGCGTGAAATTCGAAATCGCTTGAGGGCTTTTGTTTCTTTTTATCACTAGAGTAACATATCAAAAATTTGTATAATTTCGTGAACCAATTTAAGAGAATTGAGAAAATTTATTTTCTCGCGAAACCTCCAAAGCCCGAGATCTTTCGGATCAAATTACTTTCATTTGGAAAATCCTTTTTCAAAATTGATTGAGGGTTTTTGTAGATCGGAGGATTTTGAGTACAATTCATGCTTAAACATGTTTTTTGTTCAAAAACAAGGGATAATTTATAAAATTACCGAATTTGAAACTACTGCACTAAACGCGACATGTCCCTTTTCGTTTTCTTTCGATTTCTCCCTCTTTGCTCAACGAATTTCAAAATTAGTTGAGGGCTTTTGTAGAGCAATCAATTTCGAGCAAAACCCATGTTGGTTGGTATTTTTTCGTTCAAAAAAAAGAGAGAGAGAGAATTTCAAAATAATTGTTTTCGGACGAATTCCTTTTCGCGTGAAAACTGTTCATCTTTTTCGTTCATGCTTTTGGACCAATTTCATGGAATTGGTTGAGGGGTTCTGTTCCCCTTCCATGGACGAACCAGCCGCGAGCCTCCATCCATTTCGTCGTCGAAAATGGCAGATCCGGCTGGGTCTCCGTCGCGGGTTAGAATGACCCGTTTGACGCTATTGGGCGAAGAAGATGACCCTTTCGTGAAGCCCAATCACGGGCCCAGCGCGTGGGGGCGCGTGGGCCCAATCCCAAGGCCCAAAATTTTTTGTATTTTTTCCAAACATTATTTATTTAATATTTTGAAACTATCGGTAATTTTTCTGGAATTTTTTGAGTATCAGAAAATATTTATTTGATTAATTTGAGACTTAATTTGATATTTTAAATATCGTATTCTCGGATTTTGGACTTCAAATTTTTTGTGACAATTCCCTACTATTTTAGTGATTTTCTAGTATTGGATACTCTCTCTAATATTGTGTCACTATTAAGGAATTAATTTGAGGTCATTTTATAATTATGCATGATAAAATTATTATTCTCCCACTATATGGATAATTTTTTTTCCTCTTATATTACATTACTATAACTCGCCTATCGTGAGTATAGTGATGTGAATTTATATGTTTGTTATACAATTATGCATGATATAAATTACCAATTTTGTGATAGGCATAATTTTCTCTTAATTTTCATTACTATAACTCTAACTCGCCTATCGTGGGTATAGTGATGTGAATTTATATGTTTGTTATACAATTATTCATGGTATAAATTACCAACTTTGTGATAAGAATAATTTTCTCTTAATTTACATGATTGTAATCTCACCTATCGTGGGTGCATTTATGTGAGTTTTGTGTTGATTCTATCACATTAATAATAATTATACTCTATCGGTATGTTGTTGTTAGTGTGATTTGTTGTTGCACAATGTGCTTTTCTTTGCTTATGTTAATCAATTTCTTGGTACCCTATCGGTATTAGGATCTTGGTAATATAAGTTATAGTACATTGTATTGTTGCACTTTTGTTTAGGGACTCTCTTTTAACTGAACTTTTCTTTAGAATCACATAATGTTTTGTGATGTTTAGTTTTCCTCCCTAACTCTATCAAAACTTTGAATGGGACAAACTGTGAGACGTGAATTTTTTTTTCAGGCACTCTCTATAATTATTAGTGTTAGTCACTTTTTTTTTCTTCCTTATAATTACTTGGGTTGGAGATTATCTTTTTTTTTTTAAAATTAAATAAATATATGTAGTGAAGTGTATATTACTTTATGCCATTTCTCTATATTAAGTAAATCTAAAATTGGCATAATTTAATGTTTTAATATACATTGTATTTTTCACTACTATACTGTTCAAATCTAGACCCATTTATCATTCTTAATTTGTGACAAATATGTGTCAAGTATATATTTTCTCTAATCATGTGCCTTAGTCAAAGAAATTTTGGATTATAATAAAATTTAATTTGTTTCATGTTAATGGTGCAATTGGGCATTATTTCAAATCATTTTATGTCAAGTTGATCCAAAGTTTGGATTAAATTCTCTGTTGCCTTATTATTGTTAAAATGTTCACTTGTGAAATTATTGAAAATATTTTGTTGAACAACTCTTTAAGGCAATCACAAAATATATAATTCATGTATTTTATATGAATCGTATTGATTTATACTTGGAGCTTTTCTCTTGAGATGACATTATGTACTCTTATTAAGTCATCATAGCTCATTTGGTCTTATATAAAACGATGAGTCATAATGATTTATATTTGGAGCTTTTCTCTTCAGATGACATTTTATATACTCTTTAAGTCATCAAAGCTCATTGGTCTTATAGTGACACTTTGAACCTTTTAACTTGATTATGATTGCATATATGGATAAATTTGTAAATAAATTATTCTTATCCTTTTGAGATTATAAATATGCAATTATATACAAGAGTGTCACTATTTCTCAAAATTTTCTAGCAGAACTCTACAATCATTTCTTTCTTTTGATTGCTTGTTATAATACTCCATTTCGTAATCATATTCTAATTCTGATTTTTAGTGCGAGTATTTTGCATCTTACTAGTTCTAGAGTTCTATTTTGAGATAAATATAAAATTGCTTTGTGTACTTTTGTAATCTTGACTCAATTAAGTAAAACCAACAACTTTGTTATTGTACTCTCTCCAGTATAGAGATCATGAAATTAATATCATGGTTCTTACGATGATAAAGTCGTGTTTATTACATGCTAAGTCAAAGTGTTGTTAAGCATATTTTGGTTTTCTTTGAATATGATTGTTGTTGAATATCATATTCTTTTTGGCATAATTTTTTGATAATTTGCATAATTCTATTATATTGATGATAATTATACCCTATCGGTGTGTTATTATTGATATAATTTGTTAAGATACAATGCATTATTTGTCCCACACTTATCAGATTTTTGTTTGAGTAACCTATCAACGTTGGAGTTTTCTCTTGTGCATTATAGTATTATATTTCTTATTTATTGTGTTTTTTGAGATTCTTGAGAGAGATCTCAACAAATAAGAAATTCTCTCTAAAAAGGCATGTTTTGGTTGTATTTGTATGGAACCATTTAACTCTCTGAGTATGTGACAATTTACACACATGTTTCCTTGTTGTTTTATACTAGCCTCGTTGTCTAACCAATTAATTGGGCATTATTTTTTATGCAATCCAATATTCTGAATTTTTTTCATTTACCTACCGCAATGCAAATTTGTTTAATGAAATATTTTATAGAAACAGATTACTATCATGTGGGTAGTGGACATACCCTATCGGTATGATATTACTCGATATGGTTATAGTGTGGTAAAGATAATAGTTGAATTTTTTGTTTAGCTCTTTGGATATTTTCCTTAAAATTAAGTCAACTAATTTTCTTTATCAAGTGGGAGAATCTAGCAATTTGAAAGTAATGTCCTATAAATGGATTATGTTGATACAAGATCTCTACCTCAAATGCCCAATTAATCATATATGAGCAACCAAATTTGTCTTGATAAAATGATTTTCTTGTCACATACTATTTGTATTCACTTTGTTGTTATGACCTACATTAAGGATTTTGTGATAGTCTCTTATAGAATATTGTTGTATTATAACTCTCTATTGTCATATATTTTTTAGTAGACAATTCTTGATAGGGCAATATAGGAATCCCAAATTTGAAGAAATTAATTTTCTCTATACCATTTTTATGCTTGCTTATGGTATTTCATATCGTAATTTTGTTAAAGTTACATGCTTTAATTTGGGATATATAGTTAAACCTATGTCTATCATAGTTTGTGATGAGAGTTAGAGACTATTTGTTGTTATATCCTTAATATTTGTTACGTATAGCTCCAATATATTTCCGCTGCGTGTAACCAAGTCTTACACTCAAGTGTGTGTAGATATTGTTTATAATTGTAGCACTTGAGTTTATGTTTTGAGTGAGTAATTGAAAACTTGCAAGTAATCCCATATTCTACTTCTAAATATTAGGGATTTTCTATGTCACTCATGTTTGTAAAATAAAGGTTACCTTGTTTAGGTGATGCTTTTGAGGGCCAATATTCTTGTAGGATTAACATGCGGTTAGCTATGAAACCCCCTTGTAAAGCTCTGTAATTAATAGATGGATTGTATGTTGGGTTCATATTCTCGTTTCTAACTACTTCCCTCATTAATCCTACTACTCTACTTCTCTCTAATACGTATTTCTTTAAGAGAGAAAATAGTGAATTTTTATTCACCTTATTTTACATAGCTATAATCTCACTATCATTAGAGTATTTTAATTCTAGTGGGCTCTAATGGGAATCCTAATCTTATTTTGGTATATAAAGGATTAGTGGGAGCATATAACCTTTTATTATGTCTCGAGACTTATCAAATTTGTATTGTCATATATTTTTGTGCACATTTAATGATCATATGACATACTCTAGAAGGACCTTGTTATTTATTCTTGTCCTTTTGTGTTGAGATACATAAAATCCATTGTATCTTAGTAGGCATCTTTAGCGAATGTCAAGGCCATTTTGTTGGGAATTGCACAATTAGTCTTTTGGCATGCAATTATCTTGTGCATCTCTTTTACCCAAAATTTCACATTTTGTTTGGTCGAAATTTATAAGTATATTGTAAATACAATACTCCTATCGAGTACAATTTTGCATTATTGAGGTACTTATAAATTTTTATGTTTAGACCATTGATCTCTAAGTGCTTGCTCAATATTGACATTTTATGGCCACATTAATCTAGAGTATCGTTTCATTTAAGCTAGGTGTCTATGTCATCCCAGTAGGAAATTAATGGATTTCCTAATTGTCTTCGGGTTTACGTAGTCACTTATTTCGTGAAACTCAGATTAATTGAATGTCAAATATTCTAAGAGCATTTGTTGGTTCAACCCATATGTGATCACTCTTGTTACTGGGCTATCATGAGCACTTAGATGCATGTGAATTATGTTCTGACTTTTGCAGCTTTTCAGACTTAAATTGATTATGGTGTTGAAAGAAAACACTTGTAGATTCACTAACCAAAGACTTAACTGTTGGAGCTTTTGAGAATTTTACAGCTCACATGTGTTTGGTTAAGTCTTCTGATGTTTTGGGTTAGTGGGAGTCGGAAAACACTCTATCATGAGATATGTATATAGTAATATTATTTTAGTAACATATCTCTTATAGCATTTTTAGATGCTTGGGCCGTTGTTATGTAGCATATTTTGACTATTAAGCTATGCTATTTTGTATACTCTTTTCTTGTGAGAAATAGGACTATTTGATGTGCAAGATATATATCCCTATCGGATATTATTTTGTAGCGTTAGAGATTTTAGATTTCTTGCATTGTTGACATATGATTGAAATTGTCGTTCTAGTCTTGATGATTCCTATTTTGATTATTGGTTAATACTATCCAAGTGGGAGAATGTTAAAATATTTGTTGTGGATTAGTATCAATCAATAATTATTATATTATCTTTTAGTATCATCAATCGATAATTAAAGATAAGATAATTATCATATGTATATTACGGATATTTTGGATGAGATTATGATAAGATTGACCATGTGATGAGTTGGGTCAATCATTTAGTAGATAGTCCATTGAGATGTCCCTACCTACTGCTAGAGGATTATAAATTTGCTATCCCATTAAGCAGATTTACACTCTCTGACGCTCAAATTCTCTTAAAACAATCTCCTAGAAAAGTGGACAGAAATCCTCTCAAGAGTATTTTAAGGGTTTCTTCCTGCAAGCAATTCTCATGGAGATGAATGCGAATTCAGGTTAGTATTTGATAACCTTCTTAAGTTTTATCGCTATAATCACATGCTATAATTTGTATCTATATGTATTCTTTTATAATTTTCCATCATAAATGTGAAATTCCTCACCTTTCTTGAAAAATATTTTTCACATATTTCATTTGAGATTTGTTTGTAAAAACAACTTAACTAAAGATTAATTAAATAAGTGCTTATCATATTAGCACCATGTATATGTAGGAATCAAAGATAGGTACCAAGGGATTTACAATAACTCACACACTTATTCAACCAATTAAACTAGACTATTTTCTTATAAGTTTTAAGTTGGTTTATAGGCCATCTTTGAAAACTTATAATATGTTAAAACGACTTATGGACATATCATTATCTCCAGAAGTTTTTCTCCAAACACCTGTACAAATACTTAAACCATAAAGTCTAATATATAAATACAATAAATTACAATTTACACATCCTTTTCAGTAAATGAAAAATCGGCCCCTATCTGAATTTACATCAGCACAATCTCCCATCTACGGTTATGTTTGAGTAACTCTTGGGAGACCTCAAAATTACATGATCTCAACTCTTACTTATACGTTAGACGTGCATTGGAACGAGTGCATAAGCAATTTAGATACACAAAACATGCAATACATTTAGATCAAAAGTGTGTCATTTATATGTCATTTTTTTGTTTGTTTATTGAAAATGTAAATATGAGCCAATGACGAAATTCCACATCGATGTGTATGGTCGATCAAGAGTGGGAGAGTATATATTCTTCATGAAATGAAGTTGTGTCAAATTAATAGAATTCTCTAGAATTTGCACTTTGCTTGATGGTGAGCAAGCACTCTTTTCCTTTCCTTTTGCGTTAGGGTTGACTCTTGAGTCTTGTATATTGACTATATTCTCTTTTGGTCAGCTGTTGGTATTTCTTTACTTTAAAATTAAGCACCGCAAAGAAATACCAACAGCTGGACAATGAGGTTGAGGGTGGTGAAGTAACCATCATCATCACATTCCTGCGTAGAGCCGGCAAGTAATGTTGAAAACCATTAAACAATAACATGTGCAGATTTTTGTCACCTTCACGGCTTCTCCCTAGCTAAATGCTTTTTCAGAATAAATATCTTTAAAAACGATCTTTGTTTATTCGGAATTTTTTTTTTTTTGAAATTTAATGTGATCTTCTTGGACATAATAAAAAATCGTAGCTCTTTTTTTCTCTCTTAAAAAAAATTGTAAATGATGATTTTCTTAGCTAGCTATGATGGAAAATTTTGGAATTTATTGCTGCTACATTGCCTTACGAGTTACAGTACCTTGGCAACTTATTAGTATTATGCAAGCAATTTATATATATCAGAATAAAATAGGCTTAAATAAATTATTACTGTAAAATATTTTGTTGTTTGATTAATTTCATGTTTTTATTAGTGTATAATGTAGAATTCAAAAGCATATGTATATGTGTGTGTGTTAATTTCTATATATGTTTAAACTTTAAATGTTATTCTAATATAATGAACTTTTATAAAATTTAAATATATATTTAAAATAGTTTTTTGTTTTATTTTTTATAAAAAATACTTTTAAATAATAAAAGTGCGTTTTGGACTCAACTTAACCTTTACAAAAATAATTTGTAAGATAAGGTTTGTACCTCATTTATATATATTATTTTGACCATATTACTAGTCAATGTGTAATCTCCAACACACTCTCTTCACACTAAGCATGGGATATCTCAAATAAGAAATTTAGAATAACTCATACAATCCTCAACTAAATCTTACTTATAATAAAGCGAAGAAGTTCTCCAATTTTATTTCCCGCCCAAAACTGCCGCCCAATTTGCATGCAATTTACGTTTGCAGCAGCACTTTCCCGCCTAATGATGCAATTAATTCTTAAGCATTACTTAGGCGTCTTTTCTTATTCTTCTGCTTTGCTGAACCGTTAGCTACAGCCTCAAATTTATGTTCTCTCACCTTTTAAGATTCCCTCATCCCTCCTATTCACATTAATCTGCCAACATTTAATGGTTCAAACTCCTCATATTTTTCGAGAATCCCTTTAACAAGCGTGATGGAAAATAAATCAATACAACCATTAGTATTCTGGGCCTTTCATGGTTGGGAAATTAAATCAGAGGCAGTAATACATATGGCTCCGAGTACAACCGTTAGTATTCTGGGCCGTTGGAAAAATAAATCAGAGGCAGTAATAACTTTAATGAATAGTGAACGTTATCTCAAAATGAATTTCAATTATATAGTAATAGGCCTTTGAATGAAATATATACTATATAATTATACGCGCTCAGGCCTTTGATAAGGATTATAAACAATTCTTAAATTACTTTAAATAAGTAAAACAAAAAAATATTTTAGATCATGTGAGACAAAGGATAAATTAATAAGTTTCTATTAGAACCTTAGAAACCAGGTAATTTAAGAAAAAAATATTTTAGATCATGTCTCCTTAGATCAAGTAATCTTTTTAAGATTTGGTCTTTGCCACTCACCCGAAATGCACATGAATAGTTGTGTTTTTTCTGTTATCCGTGGAAGTTTAAATGGCAGAGATTATCTGTCTTGGAGACACTCAAGAATCTTCTACCAAGGACTCAAAGAAAGTGTGTGTCAAAATTGAGCCACTCACCCGAAATGCACATGAATAGTTGTGTTTTTTCTTGAATAGGTTTCAAGTGCAAGTGTATATTAAAATTATTAAAAACATTATTGGTCCCACATTTAAATTCTGTCAAATTGGCTCACGTAATTTAGTGAAGACCTTTAGTGTGGATATCCTTAGCTGCTGGTCTCTCCATAATTTTTCAGTAACAAAGTTTCTGATTTGTTACTTTCCACTTAAAAATAAGTATAAAAAACATACTAATCTTACTTATAGATACTAAAAATCAGACGCTGCAGTAAGATACGTGTACTGGTTCACATCTAACTAAATATATTTCTTTATTAAGTACCGAGATGCAAAAGGAGTGGATACGTGTATGGAGTTAATGTAGCCATTATTGTGAACCCTTTAGTTTCCTTATGCCGTTATTCTTCTGCAAAGAATATTACCTAGGCATTTATTAGTCAAAACAATCATTCCAAATACCTAACTACACCAATTCTTATCAGTCTTCATGTTTAATCCCAAGTACTTCAGGTTAGGCATGTTTCAATGCATCTTATATCTTCTTCTCTTAATGTTCTAGCGTTTACACCTATTCTCCATTAATTATTTGTGTTTACAAATTAATGAGCATTGTTTTCTTCATTTGATGCAAACGTGGACGAAGAGAATTCTTTCAAAATAAATAGTCATAGTCAAGTTACTTTAAATTCTGAGATTACAGTTCATCTATCTTCTGCTAATGTTAGCAATCCAAATTCTAAAGAATCTTCTCAGCCCAGGTCTCCTCTTGCGGATATTTCAAATGGTAAGATTAAGTTTTTAACAAATATAGAACATAGTAGCTATAATATTCTGAATTCAGAGTTTAAAGTATTAATATTTTTCAGGTTTGAGACTTTATGGTTCTACTAATGCTGGGAAAAAAAACTTCAGTAAGCATTCTAACATAATCCGTCCAGGAAGGTTTATTCTGAAGAGAAATAGTAATGGGGAGGGTGCTTCTAATGTTTCCCCATGTGACACAGTGCAACAATCTGCACAAAATTCAGACACTACAGTTCATCTTTCTTCTGCTAATTTCAGCAATCCAAATTTAGAAGAATTTTCTCAGCCCAGGTTGCCTCTTGCGGATATTTCAAATGGTAATATTAAGTTTTTTATAAATATAGAACATAGTAGCTATAATATTCTAAATTAAGAGTTTAAAGTATTCTTGGATTTATAAGAAAAAGAAAATATTATTACTTTTTCATTTTTGAGACTTTATGGTTCTACTAATGCTGGGAAAGAAATCGTCAGTAAGCATTCTAACAGAATCCCTCCAGGAAAGTTTATCCTGAAAAGAAATAGTTATAGGGAGGGTGCTTCTAATGTTTCCACATGTGACAGAGTGCAACAGTCTTCACAAAATTTAGACATTATAATTTTGTCAGGTAATTCAAATGTAAACTATTAATCAAAAGTATTAGTATTTTTTTCTAATTAATCTTACTTATAATAAAAGTAGGCAAGGCAGTGTGCCTCCATCTAATTAATTATTGTATAAGTTGTGACTCTGATAACATATCTATGTCATAAACCCACAAGAATACAAAGCTTTTAATGCTTCATAAAATGATTAAAAGCATAAGGTATCAAATTAAGTCAAGTGACAAAAGGGTGGGACTAATACTTCCAAATTATGTGTAGATAACAAAAAATTCTTAGTGAAAGAAAGCAAGAAAAAGTAAGAATTAGTAATGATATTGGTTTGATAGTTATGGCTCGGCATCGGCTTATATTTTCCTGCTGTCCTTAGTTCTTTCTGATGACCACACATAGTGTAAGTGAGCATATATAAGACAGGCTGCCAATGTTGGATCTATGAAGTGCTGAAGGATATCTGCATGGCCTCCCCTGCCATTTATTTTTAAATGTGAGAAGCAACTTCCTGCAAATATGGGACCCGACCTAGAGGCCATTTCACCTATAGGATAGGTAGGTGCAATATGGCAGAGATATTTTCCAGCAACCCAGCAACTAAAATTTTTTTAGCCCCTCTGTCTATGGCAGAGATATTTTCCAACACTCCAGCATCTAAAATTTTCTTAGCCCCTCTACCTCCTTCTTCTGCTGGTTGAAAAACAAGAACGATAGTTCCCTATAGAGATAAATTAAGGAATGATATCAAGTATCCATAAGAGGACAAAAACAATAGAACAACACAATTCAGGAATAAAAAAACTCCTTTTCCATTTATTTTCCAGTCTTCTTCTAGATTATTTTTTGGTTACAATTTCACACAGATGCATAATGTTTTTAAGTCTAAAGTTGCATGCCAGATGATAAGATTATTGAAAGTTTGTCAATCTTTGGGATAATGAGCAGTCATAATTGGCAGTAGTTTGCCAATGTCAGAAACTGAATTCATGTTTACAACAAAACATTTAAAAATAGTAAAACAACATATTCTCTATTAGTATTTTTTTTCTAATTAATATTTTTATATTTATTTTGAGTATAGATGATGAAGATATTATAGTTCAGAACCATCACGCTAAGAAAAGGAAGCTGCATCAATCTTCAGGTTCTTTGAAAAATGGTAACCATCCAAATGTGACGCAATTACTATCATGTTCTAGCCAAAATAAGTTGCCTTCTGGAAGATTTATTCTCAGAAATAACAGACAAGCAAAATGTACTTCATCAGTCAATAGAGGACCACATTTCCATGAAGCTTCACAGGATCCAGACCCTCAAAATTTGTCAGGTACAAAGAATTTTTTATATTCACTATATTATTTGGTTAGTAGAATGTTGTCGATTAATTTTTATTTATTTTCCCTTTGTCGTCAGATGATGAGAACATAATAGAACATAATCATCAAGCTGAGAAAATTTTACTTCAACAGTCATCAGGTAATTTTAAAAAACCTAATTTTTTTATACCAAATATTGAATAAAAAATTTAATCCATGTCAATTTTTAATGCAGATTCTTCAAAATGTGTTGTTACAATAGATGATGATGAAGTTGATCATATCCAATTAGAGTCAATCCATTCCATAGATTCCCAAGATCATTTAAATGGTATTTTTTTATTTATTAACTTTATATAACACATTTCCGATATTATATTTACTCTAGAGTATAATCATTTATTTTAATTTGTGAAAATTAGGGAAAACGACATACTAGGACATTGGAGAACCATCTTGCATCTGTCAAAATTGTGGAGCAATTATGTGGTTTGAAGAAAGAATTCAAAAACAATTCAAAGCAAAGCACCCAAAATTTGCTATGTGCTGTATGCAAGGAAGGATTGTCCTTCCTCATTACATAAGTCCTCCGCAGCCATTGAAAGATTTATTTCACAAAAATGACGGTAGAAGCAAGTATTTCTTGAATAACATTAGATCATTTAACAGTATGTTTTCTTTTACATCCATGGGAGGGAAAATAAACAAAGAAATTAATGATGGCAACTGTCCTCCAATGTTTGTACTGAATGGGGAGAATTATCATCATATTGGAAGTTTGCTTCCAAACCTAGGATATCAACCCAAGTTTGCCCAATTATACATCTACGACACTGAAAATGAAATTAAAAACAGAATTTCAGTTGTCAGGTATGACTTATTAATTTTTTCAATTCCCATTTAAATATATATTATCTTTTGGATATATATTTTTTTCAACTATTAAAAATGTTTCGATAAATATTGCAGATTGGAAGATGGTCAATCTATGATGACAGCTAATATTGTCAATGATATCCGAAAAGCTCTTGATTTGTACAATCCCTATGTTCAAATATACAGGATCATCCGAGACATTTCACGTGTAAATAATAGTCCACCTATGAAGTTGAAGATTTTAGGCAAAAGAGGACGGGATGGTAGAAGATACAATCTTCCAGCTGCGTCTGAAGTTGCAGCTATAATCCCAGGAGATTTTGATGTAGCTAATGTTGAAAGAGATGTCATTGTTGAAACTCGAACAGGGTTATTGAAGCGTATCTCAGTATTTGATCCCTCATATCTTCCTTTGCAATATCCGCTCCTATTTCCTCGAGGAGAAGATGGATACAGAGATGATATCAAATTCAGCGATAATCCAAATGGCAACAATATAAAGAGGGAAAATGTTACTCTCAGAGAATGGTATGCATATAGAATCCAGCAAAGAGAAACTGAAAAGTCAACATTGTTGTTTGGCAGGCGTTTATTCCAACAGTTTTTGGTCGATGCTTATAGTACAATAGAATCATCAAGACTGAAATGGGTTAGAACACATCAAAAAGAATTAAGGGCAGATATGTATAAGGGATTAACAGAGGCATTTTTAAGAGGGGAGACTAATCCAGCAAGTGCAGGCAAGCGAATTGTGTTGCCATCATCCTTTGTCGGAGGAGCACGTTATATGTTCCAAAATTACTAGGATGCTATGGCAATATGTAGATGGACTGGGTATCCAAGTTTGTTCATAACATTTACCTGCAATCATAAGTGGCCTGAAATTGTGAAATATTTGGCTAAATTCAATCTTAAGCCTCAAGATCGCCCAGATTTAGTGAGCCGATTGTTCAAAATCAAACTTGATGAACTCATTAGAGAGTTAAAGAAAGGACACATTTTTGGAAAAGTTAGAGCAGGTAACATTTCATTACGTTGCTATATCAAATTTATAATATATGTTATTCTTATTATTATTTTATAGTATTCAGTTCTACTTTTTTTTAAAAAAAATTGTTAATGGACATCTATTTTTAATTTTTTGCAGTCATTTATACCATTGAGTTCCAAAAGCGTGGTCTGCCACACGCTCACATTTTGCTATTTATGCATCCTGAATGTAGGTATGTTAATCCTGAGGATATAGATAGAATTATATCAGCAGAAATTTCAGATCCAGACAGTGACCCAGAGTTATTTCAAGTGGTTACATCTTTAATGATCCACGGACCATGTGGGGCGCAAAATGAAAAATCCCCATGCATGCAAAATGGCAAGTGTTCTAAGTATTTCCCAAAGAAATTTGTTGACTGCACTTCAATTGACCAAGAAGGATATCCAATATATAGAAGACGGGATAATGGGGTGGTTTTAAAAAAGGGGGAATCTTTTATAGATAATAGATTTGTGGTACCTTATAATAGGTATTTGCTGTTGAAGTTCAAAGCTCATATAAATGTGGAATGGTGCAATCAGTCTCGGTCCATCAAATATCTCTTTAAATATGTAAATAAGGGCCATGATCGTGTTACTGTTACTTTTTTTAGCAATGACTCTGATCTTATTGATGAGATTAATATGTATTATGATTGTAGATATCTTTCTGCCTGTGAAGCTTCATGGAGAATTTTTAGTTTTGATATTAACCACGGAGAGCCTTCTGTTGAAAGACTAACATTTCATCTTCCCAATGAGCAAGTTGTTGTTTTTTATGATGCTGATCCTATTGATAACGTTCTAAATAAGCCATTTATTCACAAAACAAAATTATTGGCTTGGATGGATGCTAACCGAAAGTACCCTAAAGCAAGGGAGTTGTGTTACAATCAATTTCCTCAGCATTTTGTTTGGAAGGAGACTGAACATGAGTGGAGTCCCCGTAAGAAAGGATTTTCAATTGGGAGATTACATTTTGTTCCTCCGGGCACTGGTGAGATATATTATTTGAGAACACTACTAAATTATGTAAAAGGTCCTTTTTCATATACTCAAATCAGGACTGTGAACAATGTTGAGTATCCTTCTTTTAAAGAAGCTTGCTATGCGATGGGTTTGTTAGACGATGATAAAGAGTACATTGATGCTATTGTGGAGACAAGCAATTGGGGTTCAGGATATTATTTGCGAAAGTTGTTTGCAACTTTATTGTTGTCCAATCAATTATCAAGACCAGAACACGTGTGGAACAATACATGGCAATACTTGACAGATGATATATTGCATAGACAGAGAGAACTTCTCCAATCTCTTGGTATATTTTTTTAAACTATTTAATAAAATATATTTTACTATAAAGTTATGAATTTGAATGTTAAATTTGAAGAGTTTTGCTTATCAAATATTGATAAAATTTTGCTATAGGATTAACGCATTATACAAAAAGGAAATATATTATAGGCAATTTTTTTGTTTTATATCAGACTTTTCAATTCTGTGGTTATCTTTAGTACTGGCTGGATTTTTTTAAGCTACATATTTTGTCTTAATAGGTCATTCTGATATAAAATTTCTTAACAGGTGTTTTGTAAGCTGCATATTTTATATCAAACTTTTCATATTTTGTGTCTTTTTTTTTTAATGTTAACAGGTCATTCTGATACAAAAATTCTTATTTGATTTACTTTAATTATTTCAGATCTTGAATTATCTACAGAAGAGTTGAAGAGTTTTGCCTTATCAGAAATTGACACAATTCTGCAGAGTAATAACCACAGTTTGCTAGATTTTCCATCTATGCCTAAACCTGACATTTCCTTAGTTAACGAAAGGGGAAATAGACTTATATATGATGAGTTGAATTATGACCGTGAATCCTTGGCAGAACAACATATTCAACTGTTGGCAAGCATGACTGCTGAACAAAAGAAAGTATATGAAACCATAACTCAGAGAGTAAATGACAAGAAACCAGGATTATTTTTTATCTATGGCTATGGAGGAACAGGTAAGACATATATTTGGAGGGCTTTATCAGCAGCATTTCGATCTAAAGGGGATATAGTTTTGACAGTTGCATCTAGCGGGATTGCCGCTTTGCTTATTCCTGGAGGAAGAACCGCGCATTCTAGGTTTGCAATTCCTATCAATGTTGATGAGGATTCAACTTGCAATATTAAACAAGGAAGCCAATTAGCTGAGTTAATTGCAAAGACTAAGGTAATCATATGGGATGAGGCTCCAATGACTCATAAACACTGTTTCGAAGCTGTAGATAGAACATTTCGTGATATACTTCGATTTGGGGACAGCAGAAACATAAACTTTCCATTTGGAGGAAAAGTAGTTGTTCTAGGAGGAGATTTCCGTCAAATTCTACCTGTCATTCCAAAAGGATCAAGGCAAGAAGTTGTTCATGCCACAATAAACTCCTCCTACCTTTGGGATTTTTGTGAAGTCATGACATTGAGTCAAAATATGAGGCTTCTAACTGGAAGTTCTGACTGTGATGTTCAAGAAAGAAAAGACTTTTCTGATTGGGTCTTAGCAGTTGGAGATGGGACAATTGGAGAACATTCTGATTTTGATATTGATCTTCCTATACCAGATGATCTGCTACTTCAAAGCGGCACTGACTCTCTTGCATCCATTGTTAGTAATACTTATCCATCTTTTTTAGAAAATCTTCACGATTCATCTTTTTTTAGAGACAGGGTTGTTTTAGCACCAAAAAATGAAATTGTTGACAAGATAAATGATTACATGTTGTCATTGATTCTTGGGGAGGAAAGAGAATATCTAAGTTTAGATACTCCTATCTCAAAAAATGAAGACATCAATAGCCCAGATGATGTGCACACTCCAGAGTTCTTAAATACTATTAGTGCCTCTGGTATGCCAAATCACATTTTAAAGATAAAAGTTGGAGTTCCTGTTATGTTGTTAAGAAACATTGATCAATCATCAGGATTGTGTAATGGTACTAGACTAATTATCACAAGAATGGGAAAATATGTTCTAGAAGGGAAAGTTATATCTGGAAGCAAAATTGGTCTAAAGGTGTTTATTCCAAGACTTTCATTAACTCCTTCTGATGCAAGAATTCCTTTCAAGTTTCAACGTAGGCAGTTTCCTTTGGCTATTTCATTTGCAATGACTATCAACAAGAGTCAAGGGCAATCTTTAAAACATGTTGGAGTATTTCTAACTCAAAAAGTTTTTTCACATGGGCAACTATATGTTGCTATATCAAGAGTCACATCAAGAAAAGGATTGAAGATTTTGGTAAAAGATAGTGAAGATAATGATACTCATATTACTTCTAATGTGGTTTACAAAGAAGTTTATCGCAATATCTAAGCAAAGGTAATTCTATACTTAAATCAATACTATTTTTACCTTATAGTTTTTCATTCTATTTATCAATTTTCTTTCCAATCTATTAGTTGCTGACAGTATTGAATATACTTTTTAACACCATATTCTGCAGATTATAATTATAGATTTTGATTATGTTTATCACTTTTCTTTCCAATCTTTTAGTTGCAGACAGTATTGAAGATACTTTTTAACACCATATTCTGCAAATTATAATCTGTGAATGATATCTAGATTATGTGATCCAGTATTAAAAATATTAGATGTTATCACAGAATGTGCAGCAAAAT
This sequence comes from Pueraria montana var. lobata, assembly GCA_026413185.1. NCBI lineage: Eukaryota > Viridiplantae > Streptophyta > Magnoliopsida > Fabales > Fabaceae > Pueraria > Pueraria montana. The sequence goes on along the minus strand of CM048646.1, from coordinate 1,082,696 downwards.
AATGGATACACCAAGCTTATGATAAAAGGCCACATCTTACATTCTGCAGCGAAGAGGTTTACACATTTTGACATAGGGCTACAGTTGTCTTCAAAAGATCAAAACTATCAAATTTATCCGTAACAATTTATGCCAATTTGTTTCTTTCCCGCCTTTCATTTCTCCTCCCTGAACATTGGATAAGACTATTACTTTGGGGGATAATCTATGTATGTTTTATTCATTCTGCCTATAAGTTTAGCAACTTAAAAAAATTATTTTATAATTCCAATAGAATTCTCGCCTATGCACATGCCTTCCATTGGAATACAAATTTTGCTGTGCTGATTTCCATTGTTATATTGTAGTTGAAAAATGAGTGGTTCAAAAGGGACACACGATGAATTTATAGGGCGTTTGACTATGCCCAATGCACATTGGATGCGTATGAAATCCTATCAATTTTTACAACTTAAACAATAGAATTAGGTACATCAATCTGTAACTATCATTTAACATTCCATGTATTGATCAAGTGGCTACACAGTGAGAATTGAATTTCTCACAGCTTATTGGTTACACAATGATAAAAAAAACTCTTATTAAAATGTTTTATATTATATCACTTCATATATCAGTTTATAATCACTTAATCACCTATTTATATTTTATTTCCACATATATGACAAAAAAAAAATACATACATAAAATTTCCCATGCATCGCACGGATAAAAATACTAGTTGAACTATAATTCATGATATTTTCCATAAAGGGACCCACTTTAATTGAATAGAATTCTTCCACGCGGGCCATAAATGCAACGACATTTGTCTCATTAAATTCTTCCATGCAATTGTGGGCTATAAATACAACAATTTATTTCTCTCCTCATTCATACAAGTCACAGAGTCTTTTGATCCGGTGAAAGAAACAAAACTCTCATCTTCAAGTCATGGCCATCTTTAAGGCTTTCCTTGCTTCAATCCTCATTTCTCTAGTCATTGTGAATCTCGTGGAATCAGATACAATGGTAAGTCCTAATTATATGTTAAAACTGTGTTGCCCTCTATCTTTTTTTCCCAATCAACCTTCAAAATGAATTGTTGGTGTTTTTTTTTTTTTTTTGTTTAATATCAGGTAATCGAGAACATGGTAGAGGGACCAAGTCCTAGCCCTTCCCCGCCAACGATCGGTACAAATTCTTTTAGTAAACCATCAAGTTAATCTTTGATGCTGTATAGATTATTGCATATTTTAATAAATATTTTTTTAATTTCGATCTCAGTTTATAAAAAAGATTCATTTCAAACCCTTTTACTTTATTCTTCCCCGTCACTTAATACTAAAAAGGATAAAGTAAATATTATTTTATTTTATAAAGTTACAGTTTAATAAAGAACTTTTAAAATGTCAAGAAGTAAAATATCTTACTCATATAATCTGAAGGATTAATCTAAGATTTATTTAATTCCTTCGTGTCTCAACAACGATCATTTTCTTGAACAGCCGAGTGTTTATATATATATATATATATATATATATATATATATATATATATATATATATATATTTTTTTTTTTTTTAATTTGAAATTATTAATTGAAGTGGGTGCATTATTTTAATGTAATGTAGATTGTGGTGCTGAATGCAATCGAAGGTGCCAATTATCGTCAAGGCCAAATTTGTGCCATAGAGCATGTGGGACATGCTGTGAGCGATGCAATTGTGTGCCTTCATGTACCTCTGGTCACTACGAAGAGTGTCCATGCTATGCAAATTTGACCACCCACGGTGGAAAACGCAAATGCCCTTGATTGCATCCATTTGTTGACTCTTGTCTTCTATATATGAATTCAAACGCGTGTAATAATTAGTTTGGTTGTTTTATGTATCCACGTTAGGTGGCGCATGATTAATTGTTAATAAAGTGAAATTTCTCACCTTACTCTGTTTTTAAAAGAAGAATTCCTCATCTTTCGTTTATGTATTGAAGGTACAAAATGATGAGTAACAGGCTTTCTAAAGATGCAAGTTTAGATTGTTGAATTGATCTACAATGGATTAACTATTAAGTCTCAAGAAAAGAGACTCCTCATTTGCAAAACAGAGTCCAACTATGGCCTGGTTATGGCTGTTATCCTATTGGAACTTCTGTATATCAAAAAATTATTTTATATAATTAGTCGTCTAATCAAATTGAATTCAGTGATTAGTCAATTATCAAACACCTACATCTTTTAGACTTAGCGCTTGAGAAATTATAGATTATTCGATCAAGGACTCTTCAAGATGGATGGACCTCTAAGCTTTAAATCCAATAACACTCAATAAATAGATGTGACACGCATAGAAAAACTTTCTAGAATTTGTTGAATTCTTAACCAGTTATAAGATTTATCAGTGTTCTCGTATATAAACAATATACTACTATAATTATATATGTATATATCGTAAATGACAAACCTAACCTATCCAATTATCTCACAGTCCTATCTACATCTATATCAGAAGTGTGTCATTTTTGTTTACACATGAGACTTTGCCAGCTGGTTGAAACTGTAAACATTGAGCCAATTAATGACCCGATCCCGTCATGGATGTGTAAGGTCGGTGAAGAATATATATGATTCATCCGATAGGAGAGAGTATTTTTCATGAAATAGAATTCTCTAGAATTTGCACTTTGCTTGACGTGAGCATTCTTTTCCTTTCCTTTTGCGTTACGCTTTAGTCTTGAGTCTTGAGCAATATTGATCTCTTTCTGACCAAAAGTTGAGTTGGGGTGAAATAAATCAAACGAAAGTAAATTACTTAGCAGTCTTTGATTTTAAAGGAAAGAAATGAAATACCATGGGAAACAGCTGGACTGCTCTGTGACAGAATGAGGTTGAAGTAACCATCATCACATTCCTATTATGAGGCTAGTATTAGTAATGTTGAGAACCATAACTTCAACTTGTGCAGGTTTTTGTCACCCTCACGACTTCTCCCTAGCTAAATGCTTTTTAAGAGAAATAAATATCTTCAAAAAACGACATTTGTTCACGCGGAATGATTTTTCAAAATTTAATGTCATCTTGGACATAATCAACAATCAGTTTTTTTGTGTAAATGATGATTTTGTTAGATAGCTATAATGGAAAATTTGGGAATTTATTGTTGTCGTGTTGCCTTGGCAACTTATAATTATGCCAGCAATGATATGATAAGCTTTTTTTTCTTTTTTCTTTTCTTCCCTTGCGATAATAGAAAATTGGGCTTGAACCTTTTATTAGATCTTCAAAATGGGTTTGACCCTTTTTTTCTTCTTCTTATAAATACTTAAAAAGAAATTTATTCAAACATAGTCTAACTCCTTTTATTAGACTTAAGAACACCAGTTAAAAGAATCCATGCTTAATTACATTTTTAGTCTTAATATTGTAGTGTTGAAGGACTCACATGTTGGCATGACACAGACTCAAAATGATGCTCGAGTCCTCTCTCTTTAGGTTGAATTGTGAGCTATTTTTCTCTTTTGCACTCTGTTTATTCACTGAGTTTTCTTTTTTCTCTTCTTTATTTTCATCTATACTTTTTACCGTAGCATTCTCTCTCCCCTGACTGAGTTCTCGTGTGTTATTGATTGGAACAGAAACCTGTTCTTTTTTTGGTCATACTATTACTAATTAGTAATAAGTTGTTCAGTTTGGATTGTTTGTATCTGTGGTAATGTGGCAGTTTCACCACACACATGTACAAGTACAACACTATCTCCCACCACAAAAAAACAGAGCACACCCCATTTCATCACTCTGCGACATCCACGTACGTACCCACAATCTGGTAATTACCAAATGGAGTTAGTTAAATACAGAAATATTGCTTGACATTATTGAGCAAGAGGAACAAGTAGGAGGGAAAGACGTGTTTGTTGTCGTCTTGGTCTGTAATGACGTACGTCCATGCTAGACCAAAGGACAACTAAGATATTAGGTTTAACCCACTTAACATATCACATCAACCTTACTAACAGTGTTATACGATGAATATACATATATACTTTTGAACTAACATAATAATACTAACGATATCTTACTTTTAGAAGAAAAAAAAATACTAAAATCACAATTTACTCATTTTTAAGCATACAAACTTGTACAACTAACGGTTATATATAAGTAGATATTTCTTTTTTATAGAAGGAAAAGGGATAAAAAAAAAGAAATAAAAAATGGAAAATATAATAAGTTATGTATTGAAAAAAAAAAAAGATGAAAATGTAAATATATTAATAATATCTCAAATGTAAAATATAATAATGTGTCCCAAATTATTCCATGTGTAATTGTCATCATGCACATAAACGAAATATATGAGTTTGGTTGCTGCAATGTTGCATGCTGGTGCACGTGTGAGTCAGCAATCAACATCAAGACAATGACGGTTGTTTGTATGTTCATCTTTTAATTTTAATGAAAGTTTTAATTGTGTTTTTAATTTTTAGTTTGAATTACGTGTGAGTTTTTTGTAATTTTTTAAAATAATCAAATTTCTTTATTTTTAAGATAAAGCTAAATTTATATTTTATCAATTTTTTTTACTTACAGTTACATTTTTTAATTTTTATTAAAATGCAAAGAAAAATATTAAATTTTATTCTATTTTTTTAGAACCAAAATTCATATTATAAATTCCTTCAAACTTTATTAAATTTTAAAGTATAGAAAATAATATTTCAAAAGTTTTAAGTAAAAGAAAAATTTAACCAAAATGATGAATTCTCTTAATTTTTAAAATATAAAAAACTAATTTGGCTCAAACAATATTCAAGGAATCAAAATTAAACATATACCAAATTAAAGAGATTAAAATGTAATTGAATTAATCTTAAGAAAAATAATCAAATGCTTTTTCAAATAATCTTTGTTATTTTTATTATCTATTTATCTATCTATTTATAATACAAAATTCAAATCATATATTTTTAATGATACATAATTAGATCAATTTTTTATTCAAACGCCTAAGACATATTCTCCTCCCCTTTTAATATATGACTCCGATGTTAGTACGCGGTCGAGAGCCAATTTTGGTCCATTTGATTGTTTTGCAAGTATATATATAAACACTTGAATAAACACTTGAATGACGTTTGTGACGAACTGCAAAGAAAACATCTAAAATAACAATTTTATATTTTTTAAAAGACAATTTCTATTTCGCTTTAATTAGCTAGCTAAGAGCACTGTAATTATTTATAATATTGAGTGCAAATTAATTTGAATTGTGGGATATAAAATAATTTGAAAAGTGTCAAACACAAATATCGAAATTTTTTAGTTTGATTTCTGGTGAGGGAAATTTTGCAATTCCTGATAATTACTACAAAAGTAAAACATTAGATTAGATGACATTATAATATAAATGAAATGAAGATATCAAATAAGAATTCTTATTAATATAGACGATGTGACAGTACAACGAAGGCAAGTACACCATATATGAGAGAGAAGGGAATTAATCACAAATACACAATATACTTATTAATTTGGTAAATATACATCCAAATTCCAAACCAAGACTCGATGATTCAACACGTATTGAAAAAGGGGTTTGATATTCCATGACGTTATTCTTCACTCTTCACTTCAGAGCACATTAAGCAACATGTTATATATATTAAGTATTTTATAATATGAAAGCCATGCATGGGATGGTGGTATCGATTGATCAAAGTCCAAGTTTAAGGGCACTTGCGTTTGCCACCATGAGTAGTCAAACTTGCATAGCAGGGACACACTTCTTGGTTGCCAGCAGTGCCAGGTGGCACACAGTTGCAGCGTCTACAACAAGTTCCACAGGCTCTTTGGCAGAGACGTGGACGAGATGATAAACGGCACCTCGCAGCACATGCTCCGTTACAATCTGAAATTTAATTAATTATAACCATCCACACATAAATACTTAACTTCCAATTATGAAACTAATTATTATTAGTACCTATCTGCTGAAGAAGAGACCCCTGCGTTTGTGCATGTGCCTGCGGTTCCTCAAAAATCATGTACAAGTTAGTTATTTTAATTAGGTAGACCCTAGTTGAAACAAATTAAGAAATCCAACCTAACTTGGTTCATATGATCCATAAAATGAACAAGAAACAAAGAACACTAGCTAGTTACTAATTAATATAATTATATAGAAATTAAGAAGCAGAGTATTTGAATTATACCGATTGATCAGCATCAACAAGATGAAAAAGGAGAAGCGAGGCAAGAAGGGAAGCAACTATAAGCTTAGAAAGAGCCATAGCTATAGGGGATGGAGCTTAATTGAAGATGTGTATACTGCTATTGGGAATGTTGATTGATTGACTAGTGCGTGGAATGAGAAGTAGGAAGAGTGGTATTTATAGTGTTGATGAGAGTTGTATGAGGTATGAACAGAAGGTGGTAAGTACTAAGTACGGGTAGAATAATAATAATAATAATAATAATAAAAATGTGCGAATATGTAAGTGGGACATTGTGATGTGGTGGCGCATACGCGGAAGAGACCTGAATCAGGAAGTTGGTGTTATGTTAGTAACTGGTGAGGGAAATTTGGTAAGGAAAACTCAAAAGGGGTCTTGGAAGCATCAAGAACCGAGGCAAGCTAGATAAAGTGCCATTGCTTGGTGGGTGAAGTATCCAGATGGCTGGTTTTGAAGGACATGGTTTTCTCTATTTTTGTTACAATTGTAGCCTATACCTCACTCATCATCACAACAACCCCATGAGTCTTATCTTAATCTGTGTCTCGACTTGAACACACAGTTGCCTAACCCAAAAGTTGATATTTCAGATCATAAAAACGAGTAAGTGAGGTAACATTCATAAAAAAATGAAAAATTATTATTTACCTAAACGGTTGGCCACCAATTAAAACATGATGCAAATTAAACAAGTTACTACTGTAACAATATGACATGATGATGATCGAGTCTTGTGCTATTGTTTGGGTTGTAATTAACTGGTGTGGGTGAGTATGATATGTCATTTTAAGGACTATTTGTATAAATTTGGCGGCGTATGGTTTAGGTCAAATGATGTGAGCTGAAGGCAGCGTTACCCTTACCTAGTACATTTGGATTCCCATGTATCTTTGCATCACATAATTTATGTATATGCCCTAGGAGGGTCATATTATGGGTCTAGTTAGGTTGCATTATTGGGAATGGGGAGGGTATGAAATATTGCATGAATAGACGGAAAGGTTCAATTTTGTTTCATGTACACGGAAAACTACAAGTGCTGATGAATTATTATTATTGTAACAGCCAAAAATTCTGTCATTGAATTGAAGTGCCCCTCCGTCAAGTTTGGCTTTGATAGATGGTGATATATATGGAATTGGATGCAATAAGTGTGTGGAGTGGGAAGAGGAGCTATTTGCACAAAGTAGGAAAAGGATTGCTAAACCTTGACAGCTGGATGCGGCGGCACACAGCTGGATTATGCTAAAATGAAAAATTATCATGTAATATTATCACTTACTCCCACCCACTCCAAAATTATCAAGTACTATCATCATGATTGATGAATTTATTTTATTTTTATGCATGGTGTTTCCTACGTGGTTTATATTTAATATTTATCCTAATACATTTAATTTTCTATCAATTGTCCCCCACCCCCACAGCCATTTGAATATGTGAAAGGCCGTGGGCAGAGGAGAGAAAGCGAGGTAAGGTAGTGAATTGGAAATGGAATTCCATTTCGTATCCTGAGGCTGAAATATCTGGTGCGGGTGCGGGTGCGGGGCAATCATATAAAGGTGAACAATAAAAAAAGAAAAAGGGAATAATACATCGCAAAAGAGAAAATAGTGTCTTGTAAAGTACATCTGTTTATATAAATATATCCATAATCAATCATTTGAATTGTGAAGGAATTTGTAGTACAAGTGGAGGTCTGATTTAAGGTAAGGTGAGCCAAAGCATTTATTTAGTATACAATTAGCACACGCTTAGAGATCAATTGCCTTTTCTTTTGGGAGGGGGGAACTATTTATAACTTTGAGGCACACTTATGAAATTTTTGGACATGAAAACTTAAACTGATTACTAAATAATCTATTTTTAAATTATAAATTAAAATATAAAATTTAAGAGAGTGATCTCAATTAGATATTCTTAATTTTTTTCTCATTAAATACAAATTTTACACACTATCTCCTTGACTGGTAAAAAAATTCTCTTTCAACTATTTCTAATTACCATCATGACTTTATACATGATTAACTACCATTGTTTTCTTTGGATAAATTGACAAAGAAATATTATTAAAAATGAGTATATATAAGAAATATTCAAATCCATTACATAGTTTAGACTAACACAACGACACAAATAGAAAACAGTTCTCACCCACCTCATTCAAGACCACCTGTAAATACATTCAAGGAATAGCCCAAGACCAACAAACTCAGTAATGCCTGGTAATATAGTCCAGGAGGCTAAACATGTAAGTATGAGTATTGAGTACAAATTAAAATAGGATAAATACTGGACAAATGTTTTATGCCTTCAACACGGTTTTAAATATTTTAAATTAGGGTCACTGATATGTTGCAATTACTAAATACAAGTAAATATTGTGGTTAACATTTTTTCGTGAAGTTACATTACATATACCAAAAGGGCTATTGGCTACTCCTAGACGGTTGACCCAATTAAGTTGGTTGACCTAATTTCCTCAAAAATATAAGCTATCCTTTGAGTTGATTTCCGAAGCAACGATTTCATTTTCAGGGATCTGAAAATTAAAGAGAATGTTAAAGTGAGTTTTACTGGTCGTGATCGTGAACAAAGCCGAAGAACAAGTTGTCTGCCAACAATGCAACCAAGATAAGGAAAAGGCAAAGTTGACAGGGACTTACGATACATCATACAGCTGTTGCATGAAGATACTATTTTGTCCATCATCAAATTAAGGCTTAATTACTATTTTAGTCTTTAAATTCGGGAGTTATGTTTTTTTTAGTCCCTGAAATTTAAAAATACTTTTTTTAGTCCTTCAAATTTTGAAAATTGCTCTTTTTAATATTTTTCCATAATAGATTGACAATTTGTGACGATTTTTAACTACCAGAATTTAATTTTATTCCCTCCTGTGATAAACTGTCACTAAAATTTGCATTTTAAAACCATCATAAAGTGTCAATTTATTACAGGAGGGACTAAAAATTAAATTCTGACAACTAAAAACTGTCACAAATTACCAATTTATCATGAAAAATGACTAAAAAGAACAATTTTCAAAATTTCAAGAATTAAAAAAGTATTTTTAAATTTCAGGGACTAGAGTACAATCCCCAAATTCAAGGACTAAAACAGTAATTAAGCCTCAAATTAATGACATTTTGACTATTTAGTCCGTATTAATTTCATTTAAGTTTTGGATATATGTTTTAAAAGATATTTTTATCAGGGACGAACTAATAAATAAATAATTTCTTTCAAAAATAAATAAATAAATAAATAATTAAATGCTAAATCATAAATGAGTTAAAATATATCAATTTTTAAAGATAATTGTTATTTGATGGTATAGTGGTTTAAAGGAATTTATTTCCACTAATATAAAATAATTTCTCCTTCTTAATATTAATGTATTATCTTATTCCCCACCATCACGAAAGAATATAGATTATAAAGAAAGATTTAAGGTAGTGAAATCTTATATTATTTTTTCGTCTTTCAAGTAAATCAAAGCTTACCAAAGATTTTGTAAGACTCTAATTGTGGAGAAAGATGTATTACTTTTTTATGATAGTGAGAATCATTATTTTTTTTTGAAGTCAAGAATCATTAATTTTTAAGATCCTAATTGTTTTGTAATATTATTGAAAACCCTACAACTTACAAATATGTCTAGTTCTTACCATTCTTAATATGTAATTCCAATATTTTTAATGATGAAAACCATCACATCAAAATGAAATTTTTTTAAGGTCTTAAATACTTTCTGGAATGTTCACAAAAACAAACTAGTGTTTCAAGTAGGCATGGTAAATAAATCCAAGTATGTGGGTACTGCTCTGAACCCACCCCGACTTTGACTGGGTACGAGTACAAGTATTACCCAAATTTTTTAAACGGGGATGGGTACAGGGTGGGTATCAAACTATACCCGTGCCTGCCATTGTTACATTTTTTTTATAATTTTTTGTCATAAGATATAAGATATATATATATATATATATATATATATATATATATATATATATACATATATATATATATATAATAAGATTTTATTGTTATAATTTTTAAAAATATAATTTAATTCTTAATTTTTTGCCTTTAATTCCTTTGTTATTCATTATTTTTATATATTGTTTGAATTAAATATAATTAACAACTTAATATATAATTTATTTAAAAATATATAAGTAAAATAAATTATAAAAATAGTGTAACGGGTTACCCGTGGGTATACCCGAACCCAATAAAACCTGACGGAGATGGGAATGGGTATTAAAATTTCAAACTCACATCTTTTATACCCGAACCCATACCCGTACCCGCCCCGCCTTTTACGGGGACGGGGACAAGGAGGGCCAAACCCGTCCCCGACCCGCCCCGTTGCCATCCCTAGTTCCAGGTAGTATTTTGTGCAATTATAAAAAATAGGGTTAATGACATGCTTCATTGCACATAATATCGATGTTGTAGGATATGATGAAATTAAATATAGCACACAGTGTTGATATTGAGGTATACGTCAAAATTAAATATAGCACACAGTGTCAACATTGAAGGATATGATGAAATTGAATATGAAATTGAATATAGATCACACAAAGTATGGAAATTGAAGTAATTTTCTTATACAATTTGAATATAGGAATTTAATAGAACAAAATTAAGGTAAAATTCTAATACTTTTGATAAATAAAGAAGAGAAAAGAGAAGAATAGATAAGGATTTAGAGAACAATGGATATAAGGTATAGAAAATAGGGTTTGTACATTTTTTTTTATATAAAGGATAGTTTTGGTATAAAGAGTATTTATGATAATATTTTTTAAAAAAACAAGTATAGGGGAGTGTATTTATAAAATAGGGAAATTGAAATAGTAAAAGCCTTTCGCTATTTAACTGCTACGTATTTTCAAAGCGCATTGACAAGCCAAAAACAAGGCCCACTGCTGTGTAATTAGACACCAACATCTGAGTGTTAGATTCTGGACCCAAAAAAGAAAAGTGTTAAACGCTGATCGGTGTATTGACCCAAAAGGCCTAAAAGCATGTTTCTTGCTGAGAATTACACTTTTTAATTTCAAAATTCATGAATGGCCGAAAGGCTTAATTTTGAGGACAATAATATTTGCATACTCTGACATTCGCGGTATATTGGTTCATTCGTTTCTTTACATCTATTCACTTAAAAGATAACACATATTAAGAAATGTAATTAACATTTTTTTTTTAATGTCTGGAGCTCAACACCCTGTGACTTGTGAGTCAGAGCTCCTAGACAGTGGACATGGTCCATAATATTCATTTTGTAGGAAATTGTTAGTAAAATATTTACTATCATATAAATTTTACAATACATGTGATATATTTTTTAAATATGATAGCCTCGATTAAAATATGTAAAATTAAAATATATTACATACAACAAAAATATAGTATATGCCCAAAAGAAATGTTACGTAAATTTCATTGTCTGTTTTTTTTTTTTAAAAAAAAAAGAAGTTCATATTTTACAATAAAACATATTTAATTTTATAGTAATGAGGAATCATTATTTCATAAAATGTTAAGTTGACTCGATAAAATCCATGTTATTTAAAAGAAATAAAAACACTTAATAGTTATCTAACAGTTGATAAAAGAAATTGTAGAGATTTTTTCCGAATTTTTTTTACGATCTTTATATTAAAAAATTAATATTTTTTATATATTTAAGAGCTTAAGTTGTTAAAATTATTTGACAGTGGAAGAGAAGCTTACTATTAAGTTAAAGGTAAGTTTGCCGGCCTCGTTTAAGGCAGGAAAGCCACATGGCAAATCAGCAATTGATATGACCAAATATTCATGAATGGTTTATTTATTTATTTTTTTTTTTTTTTGGGTACAGATTAAAACGTATATTTGAAAAAAATGTGTAAAAAGTGTGTTATTATAATATTTGGCTGTTGCTATATCCACCTCTCTTTTGTACTAATTCACTTCCCTTTTTCTTTTTTTCCAAACTATCCTACTAAAACACACTCCCCCATCTCCTTCTCCCTCTCTAGTATATAACTCTTTGCACATATAACAATACATTTGACAAATATCAATAACACCATTAAAGTATTAACAATTCTCTCAATTTATTCATACTTAATTCGTATCGATCATACAAATAAATAGAATTAGCACCAACAGATTCTAAAGCTGTGTCCAACCCAATCTAACAATCCTCTCTTATCTCTGTTAATCTTAATCCAAACTAACTTGGTTCTCTGTCTCTATGTCTCGAATCTTCTCCACATAGAACAAGAAGAAGCTGCACTCTACATTAAATAGTTTAATCTTTGAGGTTTGGTCGAAAAGCACTCTACATTTTTTTTCCAGCAAAATGAATATATATATATATATATATATATGTGTGTGTGTGTGTGTGTGTGGAGGGATCCATTTACTTCAAGAGTAAATTTAAGAGACTTACTCTCTTCATCATTTATTTTCTTAAAATCTAATGGTTGTCATGAGTAACTAATCTTAACCATTAGATTTCAAGAAAATGAATAGTGAGGATGAAGAGTAAGTCTTTTAAACTTACTCTTAGAGTAAGTGGATCCCTCCTCTCTCTCTCTCTCTCTCTCTCTCTCTCTCTCTCTCTCTCTCTCTATATATATATATATATATATATATATATATTAACAGGTATAAGGGATGTAACGCCCTAAAATTTTTAACTCAGTTATATAAGTATATACATATATATATTTATAATTATGTATATATTTATATATTTCTCTGTAAGTAACTCTCTGAAATTAATTTTCTACAATTAATTCTCTGTAGTTACTTTCCTGTGTTTTTGTTTGTAAGTTGCTATAGAATTCTGTGTGATTGAATTGTCTATGTTGTTTATTCATTTATTTATTTATTTATTTATTTATTTATTTAGTTGTGTAGTGTAATATGTACTTAATGATCAAGTATGTATATTGTCTGTGTATGCTTATTTGTTGTGCCTGCTAGTAATTAATTGAGCTGAGATTAATTACTAGTAGTAAAATATTTAAAATATCTATTGTTATGTACTAATTAATTTATTGTTTGCAAATTGGTTTTAAGTAGTTTAATTATATTACATTCTAGTAACTTGCACACCAAGTTACCTCTTATAAAGTTTATCTGTAAATAATTTCTTTACAGAGAAAATTTTATTTGAGCTACTAAAAAAGTTTTTATTACTAGAAGTTTTATAAAATTAATTAGATGTTTGAAATTAAGTTTTAAAATTTTAAAACACACCTCTTTACGATTAAACAGTATAAAATTACACTGTGTAAATTAAACTGAATAACCAAATTTCCTAAGCCTAAACTAATGACACCTAAGCTAATGCATGCATGCATGTAACCTAGGATTAGCACCTAATCCTCTCCCTAATGACACCTAGACTACATGCATGTAAATTAATCAACACCTCATCTCCCTAAACCTCACCAAACTCCACGGGTACACACACCACCCCACACAAAACATTTTCATTGTCTCACTTAAGCAAAAAACTTAGCCTCCAAGTAGAAGAGAAATTCTCTCTTCTCTCACCTTGTCTTCCTTCCTTGGCCGAGACACTAGCTAGAGGAGGGGAAGCCATTTTTGGAGCTTGAAGCTTTGCATGCAATCCATTGATAGTCCTCATCCTCTCTACCTAGTCTCCTCTTCATCTCTTCTTCCTTTCTCTCGGCTGGAACCAAGAACCAAGGTAAGGGGAACTCTCTTGTGGATTCTTTGTTTTCTTTTTCTGTTGAGAATATGGTTAAGGGTTCGGGGCCTTAACTATAGCATCCATGCATGCCTCCATTGATAAGAATTGTGATGTGTTTGAATTGTTTGTTGAATTGAAATTGGATGGGTAGTGTTGAATTCTCTTTGACAGTAGTTGTGAGCCTTTGCATGTGGAGAGTAAATTCATTTTCACCTTGTAATTGGAATTAAAATGGCTCTGGAAACAAGTGAGGTCATGTACCATTTTCTCAAAATGATTTTGATCAAGTTTTCTTTAAAAATGTTAACTAAAACTCGTTGGCAGTGGCTGTATTTTCGTTTAGCATGGAACAGCCCTCACAGTTTTGTGATTTTTGAAAGATCTAACCGTTGGTTTTTCGTGAAATATGTTTTGAATGGAAATAGACACAAAATTAAACAACTTTTTTGTTGACACCTTTGAAAAATAATTCCATCTTAGGGTTCATCCATGGCTCGAAAGTGTACTGACCTGTTTTGGGTTTTCACTGGAACAAGGCTCAATTTTTGTTAAAATTCTCCCTGTGTACTTATCGTTTTTGAAATATAATTAAACCTTTAAAAACTAGATAAAATAATATTTTTAACCATGTATATTGCAAAAATTACCAAGCATAATTTCTAAATTAATTTTTCAATAAGAAACAGAACAATGGGTTAGAACCCTGTTTTGAGTCAAAATTGTTGGTTGTTAGGAATATTTTTACTGGGAACAATAGAAAATGAATTTGGAAGAAATAAATACCTTTTTGGAAATATCAAGATGTTATCTTTAAACTGTAAAAATTTTAATTTAATTTAGCTTTTGGATGTGGGAGAAATTTACATTTCTTTGAGCTATGTTCAGTGAGAACTCAAAATCCAGGGCTGCTGACTTAGAAAATTTTTATAAAATTTTCTAGATGTTGATTTTATAAGTGGGATACCTTTCTGTAAACTAAATTTCAAGAGCTTCGATTTTATATAAAAAAGTTTCAATTCCGAGGTCATTTGCTACAATCAGTTAGAGCTCACATTTAGTATTGCCAAAGAGAAATCTGCCTTTCTAGTCAATTTTGTTACCATATGTGTGTTATTTTGAATTCTGGCAATTATAATTATTAATTGTGGTTTTGTAAGGCAGTAGGTATGTAATATCCATTGACCTATTCTGTTTTGGTTTAAGTCCCAGAGATGTGAATCTTGGGTACTTAACCTTTGAAAGTGTGATTTTTGTATGCTTTGGTGATACAGTCTTTTGACTGTAGATTGAACATTGTGACTGTAGATTGAACATTGTGACAATGTTGTTTGTCTGTGTGATGTGTTCACAAGATTCGGACACAAGTACTTGTGAGGACTATAACTATGTTCTAGTGTTTTTGGCTAGATTGCCATGTAACAGATAAATGAAACTTGAACAGTGAGCAAATTAATTAGGCTAAAAGATTTATTTTTATTTTTATTAAATAGAAATTAATTAACAAACTCTTTATTTTATGCATTGGACATAGAAAGAATTTAGGACCTTTGCGTGGAGGAATCAACGGTAAGTTATTAATTATTAAAAATTATAGAAATTGATGAGAGGGGGAGGCACAAATAAAACTTAACAAGATTTTGTTACGTGTTGTGAATCATGTTGATTTCTGAGAGTCATGCAATGGAACTGCGTGTGCGCGGCGATCCGTGGGAACTGCAAGATGAAAAGAGAGTCACGTGGAGTATTCTAGCTGTGAGAATAACAAAGAGAGGGGCAAACTTTGAAAGGCGTGTCACAACGTAATGTGACGGTCACCCATAGAAAGGTGATGGAGGCAAATGTTCTCGTTCATATGTTTTTGAGCAGAGACGGGATCTCAGGCTCGACGTCTATTTGACCGTCCAGTACCATGTGCAGCGGAACCCCACTGTGACAAGAAACAATAATCCTTGTGAGGAGGGTTGTGGAGGAGTCAGTCCTCCGAGTATTGGATGATCATAGTTGGTACCTAGGAGATGATTGTAAGGCATTGCGACCTTGGAGGGTAAGACACTGAGTTGTGACGATATATCACATAGCTGACTAGGCCACCCTGCCAAAAATATGAGACATCATCAGTTGGTGAGAGCCCACCATAGTACCATGGTGAGAGGTGTACTCCCAACAATCATCCAACTCAATTGTGTAAGACCACTGAGTTCTGGGAGTTCCAGTGACAGCTGGCCAGTAAGAAAGATTTATAGAATTAGTGAAAGGAAACGATTAGGACTGCGAGTGTGAACGTTAGAAAACCACATGGCGATGGTGGACAGGATTTTGTTTGTGACTTGTAAAGTCATTGTTTGTGTGCTGCTTGATGAAGCAGAGAGTTCACCCTTCTGTTTATTTTCTTTTAGGGGCAGATGGCAGCGGAGGAATCTACCCTCCATTGGAGGATTGAGAACATCTTCGGGAGATGGGTAGCAGTTGTGGGCATGGATCACATCTTGGGCTACATCTGGTTCGCACGTACGTCCACGTATGACCCTTGGGGCTTAAGATCTCTGCACAAAGTGAGAGTTAGAAAATGACTACTCTGAGTCCCAGGACTTTCTTTTCTTTGTCATGTATCTCTCTTTGGGGTAGAACTAGGCACTCAGATTTATTTTGTTATGTGTATATGTCAGTCATCATGTCATATGACTATGTTCTAGTTTTCCCGTACTTTGCCTTTCTACGTGTTTACTGTTATGCTCCAGGAGTACATTATGTTAAACACTTTCAGATATGCATATGTTATATTTCAGCTATAATTATCAATTGTATTTACTTATTTTTACTCATTCGAAAACTTAAAATCGCTCTTTTACAATCAAAATAATGCCACAACCTTTTCTGCCAAATTATATTAACGTATTATAAGTATTAAAATGAAGCGTAACTTTCGAAATTAAAATTGAGGAAAAAGTTTGTTTTTTTTTAAAAAAAAATATATCCATAAAATCCCAATCAAGTTTTCTTAATTTGACTAGATTTTCGTAAGTAAATTAATAAAAGTGCGTTACGAAATAATTAATTGAATTAAACCTCGCATATTTCCATAATAGAAATTAGGGTGTTACAAGGGATACCCAAAAGAGTTACATCATCAAGCTCCATCCCGAGAGCCTCACCACAATAGGTACATGCAACAATGGTTATATCATATTTAGCATGAATATCATGTAAATATAAAATAACCACACATACAGAAGACCAACGTATTGAAATGACCAACCTATTGAAGAAATCTATACCCAAAAAAGCACTTCCACAAGAAACTTTTCGTGGAAGCCACCAACACAATTTCTACATTTGTACTGAACAGAAAATACTACCCACTATGCTAAAAATAAAGACTTTGATGCCCGCAATCCTGCATAAACCGCCAATGAACCCGTGGCCAAGAGATGTATATGAAAAGCACTCTACTTAATAAATCGGAGAAGGAGAAGGAGATGAGGGAGTGTGTTTTAGTGCGGTAGTTTGGGGGAAAAAAAGAAAAGGGGGAGTAGATATAGCAACAGCCTAATATTTTTTAATGTGTTGTCTAAAGGCCTTATTCAAGGCCCAACCTACAGCTACCAGTGAAGAAATACGGACTTCAGCTATTGGGCCCAAAAGATTCGGAGCTTGGTCCATTGTGCACTTGCTCTTCAAAAAGTCAAAAACCATACCTAATATCTGATTTTGCTTCTTGTTCTTTTTAAGCTTCTTTTGAAAACTATGTTTGCATGATATTTAACTTGAAGGTTCCATAAAAAAAAATAAAAAAAAAATAAAAAAATAAAAAAAACTTAAAGGCCTTCTCTTAAAAATAAACAAAAAAAAAACATAAAAACTTGAAGACCTTTCTTTTTGCAATTTCATTTTTTTTCTCTTCACAACTCTTTTTTTTTTTGTGTTTTTTAATATTTAAAAAATACTTGTTCCTTCTCACCTTCTGCCCTCCCCTGCAACCCCAGTACCCCACTCCTAGTGAGCCACTGCCCCCTTCTTCTTCTCACCTTTTCATACTCCTCTTGTTTCCTTTTGTCATTGAGGACCTTCCTCACGTTGTCTTCAATGAGCATTTTTTTGGCGCTTCACATATCTTATGAAGAATTCCACTAACATGAAGTACCTATTTAGTGGGTCACCAATAGAGCACCACTTTTAACCGTAGGATTTAATAATAAAAAATTGAGTGAACAAGATTTATTACCGGTTACCTGTTGCCTAAAATAGACCGAGAACATGTGGTCTCGGGTGTATAATGTTTACTCAGTATTGTTTGGCTGGGTAATTGCAAAACACTGTCCGGAGGATTAGGTCGACGCAATTTGGGGGCGGAGATCTTCATTGCAAACTGTGTTTAATGTCTCGTCGGTTGTGGAAATATGGAGATCTGGGTTCGAGTTCGTCGTTGCAGCCTCCCTCACGCTGAGATCTTTGCAATCGACGGCTCACGCCACTGCCCGCTCGCCTGTCGCAGAACTACGCCGCTCTCACGGAGGCTCAGGCGACGGCCGGAGGCAGAGTCGTCGGAGGAAGTACCAAAACGACATCAGATTAATGGCATACTCGAAAGAACGGTTCAGTAACCTTGTCGACATGCTTGAGGCGCTTCAAGAAGAAATAGAAATTAACTATTATGGTTTCCTTTTTTGGGTTGTTATTCCTTGTCAATGTTGGCCAAATGTTCTACATTAGAATTAGAATCTAATTCATCAACAATGTCCATTCAGCAATTTGTTTTTCAAATCTACCCCTAAAACATCGAACAGGTCATCACTTTAAGGAGGTTTAGCATAATCTAGTTTGCAAGCTGTCTCGCAATTTTGAATACAGAAAATTGGAAGCAATGCACAGATATTTTCAAAGTGTTTTTGAAACAATATGATATCAAAGTAGCGATCTTGTAATTAACCAAAATCATTTAGTAGCAATCTCATTATGTACTATAAAAACTCTTTCTCATTAGCTTCTTCCTCAAAGCATCTTGAAGCAAAAGAAGTCACACACACATTTAAAATAAGCTGGAGATTTCTCAATGATCTGGGTTCTTTTTCCTTTTGTATTGGGTTTTTGTGCTTCTGAGATGATATTCTTTAACTTCTCCCAGCAGTAGTTTTTTGCAATTTTGGATCCAAATTAGTGGCCAAAAGATGTTTCAATTGGCAGAGGGGGAAGAACAAGTCTGTTTTTTGAGCTTTTTTTTCCCATAAGGATGTGTTCTTCAATAGGAAACTCAAAAAACCATAACACCATTGATGCACACCATCTATTTAAAGAAATGCCTGTTAAAAACATAAATCATTTTTAGAGTTTTGATTATTTTTTAATTTTTTTAAAAAATATTATAAAATTTGCTGATACAAAAAAATTCATTCGGACAGTATCACGGAAATTTTTAAGAATGGAGCTTGTTTTGATAGGCAAGAGACAGAGATCGTTGGAGAAAAAAAAACTTTAAATTTTTTTTATATAATTTTTATTTTTGTTTTCTTCCGGTTTATAACCTTCTACTCCTGGTCAATTTAATACCTCACGGGTGAGGCACACAATTTACTGCTTCACCTTAGCACGATTCTCTTATGAAAACTAGTTTTTGTAACATAATTTTTAACCTTACGAAAATTAGTTTCTGTAATATGATTATTTTTCATACATTATAAAAACTACTTTTTGTAATATAAAGGTTTACACTACAAAAACTAATTTTCATAATATATCACAGCTTTTCAAAAATATTTCAAAATTAATTTTCAAAAAATATATTTTTATAAAAAAAACAAAAAAAAATAATTGAAGAGGAGTGAGAAGAGGAATAAGGAAAAAGCAAATAGAATCACCTAACTTAAAATATAAAAGACTTTGAAAGATTTGAAGCCCGTTAAGGCATTAAAAACAGGCCGCAAGTTTCAAAGCTTAACCTCACTCAATGCTCTGGAAAAAAAAAAAAAATCACCTCACTCAATGCTTGCAAAAGTCACTATATACTTAAAAAATAAAGCTTGCAAAAATGGAAAAACAGGAACACAAAGATGACGAATTCACGATCACATGCCCCTTGCTGAAAGGACCTCCAATTAGAACGTTTCTCACACCTTATTTTCCAAATAGCAAATAACAAAAAACAAAAAAGCTTTTTTTTCCTTCTTCTAGGTTTTGAAAGGTTTATTATGTAACTATTATACGCAACTGTTTTAGCAAGTTCATATAATTTCATTGTTAACGAATTCTTAACGTGAGACTTAGGGCAATTCTTAATATTAGATTTTATTGTTAGAATTTTATTTCATTTAATTTATTAAAAGTATATTTATATATAAAAATATAAATTAATCTTTCTTTAACAATTTGTCTTTTTACGCACATATTTTATTCTGTTAAAGCAATGATTAAAATTCTTATTAATATAAGATTTTTTGTAATGTAATTGAGATAGTATTTAGTAAAATAGAAAAAAAAAGTAATGTATTAAATTATAAAGGTGCTATAATTTAGTTTATAAAATTATAAAAATATTATTTTAGTTTATGATATTATTAAATATAATTATTTTAGTCTTTATTGTTATAAATTTAGAAATTAAAATAATTAAAACTTAATAATTTTAAAGACTAAAATAATATTTTCATTGTTTTAGAAACAAAATTAATTAATATTCATGACTTCATAAACTAAATTAACGTGTTACTCTACAAAAATAAGGTATAAGTACACTACAAAAAGTAAACATACTTTCCAATTTAACTCTTGTATTGGGTAAACATAATGTATATGCTTTGTATTTTAAATAGTTTGTAGATAAAGCGAAACTAAACATATTTAAAAAAAAAAAAATAGTATAATTAAGTTGATTTTGAATTTTAAAATTAAGTTGTTGAGAAGTCTTATCTTAAAATATATGTATTTTTAAATTCTCGTAAATTGAATTTATCTTATGTTATCTAAATTTATCTAAATATATTTCATTCTATCGATTCATTCAAATTTAATTTTTTGACTTAATTGTATTTTTTTCTCCAAAATTTTATTTTTTGACACATTTTATCTCTAACTTTTAAAAAAACTTACATATTTTACCTTTTATCGTTGAAATAACGTGGCATGTTCATATAAGTGTAAAAGTTGGAGATAAAATTTGTCAAAAAAAAAAAAGTTAAGAATAAAATTAAGTAAAAATTGGAGATAAAATTCTCTCAACCATCTCAAATTTCCATCTTTTTATATTTATCAATACACTTGATTTGCTTAATCACTTATTCAATGCAATATACATTCTTTTATTTTTATCTCTAAATTAAATTTTAATATATTTTAAAAAAAATTGTCAATTGTTTAAAATAGTCATATATCACAATTTAAATTATTCAATATAAATCTTAAATATCTATATATTATATAAAACACAGTTGCTGACTATGGCTGGTTGTCCACGTCACATTCTGGTGATATTTCTAATTTTAGTATCAGTATATTTTCTATCTATCTATCTATATTTATATCTATATCTATCTATCTATCTAAATAGAAATTTTAAAATTATATTTTGAATGTTTCATAACTTGCATAATATATATGTTAATATCTTAATTAAAGTAATTTTTATTCAATTTTCAAATTATTATTATTATTATTATTATTATTATTATTATTATTATTATTATTATTATTATTATTATATTTGATTTTTTATATTTGTTTTGATTTTATATTATATATATTCAATTATATGTGTAATATATGGTAATCGTGAATTATTTTCATATATAAACAATAATTTTGTTAGTGTCTATATATTAAATAAAGTAATTTTTAAAGGAACGTCATAATTTTTTGATTTTATATTATATATATTCAATTATATGTGTAATATATGGTAATCGTGAATTATTTTCATATATAAACAATAATTTTGTTAGTGTCTATATATTAAATAAAGTAATTTTTAAAGGAACGTCAGAATTTTTGAGTAATTTTATATGTTGCAATACAGTATCTATATATTAAATAAAGTAATTTTTAAAACTTATTGATATTATTTGAGTGCATATTTTGAATATTAATTTAGAAAATTTGATATTCAAAATTAAGAAATTTGATTGATTGATGTTTTGGATACGTAAAGATTAATATTCAAGATGATGCACCATTTTTTAATCTAATATAAATAACAATTATGGTGAGTTTTAGCCATTGCACTATTCCCCCCTCCCCCTTTTACAATGCTATTTCTACAAGGTTTGGTCTTTAAAATAAGAGAGATGAAAGCTTCTTCCATGGTTCCTCCATTTCTTTCTTTCATTAGCACACGGTTTCAACCATAATCTAGTAGGTACAGGTAAATGATTTTTGGTAATTTTGAATTTAAGAAATTTCGTGACGTGTGTTATCTTCTCACTTTTCTTCTTTTTTTCTTTTTCTTTTTCTTTTAATTGTGTTTGTAATTTGTGTTAGTTACAATTTAGATGTATTTTTTTTTCTTTCAATTGCAATTGTTGTGTGTTTTATACAGGAGTTTGGTTTGTGTTCTATATAGACAAACATATGTCAAATTTAGATACCTAATTAATATATAAAACATGAATAAATATGAAAAAAAAAATATTTATAGTTAAAATATAAATTAATATTATTAATAATTTATAAAAAAAAAAGTGTTTTTATCCATAATTATTGTAAACCAATAAAAGATTTGTAAAAAAATTCAGTCAAAACTACCGTCATTAATATAATTTAACTAATTGATTCAAAATGTAAATAGTTATTGGAAAAAATAAGATAAATCAAACAATAAATTAATTTAGATGAGTTAATTACATATTTATAGTTAAAAAATTAATTATTTTATGTTTAAAATATTACAAATATATAAAATATCTTTATATATAAAAGTTGCTTGTGCTGGGGTAAATTAATAATCTTCATTTTTCAGTTCTTTT
This sequence comes from Pueraria montana var. lobata, assembly GCA_026413185.1. Lineage (NCBI taxonomy): Eukaryota > Viridiplantae > Streptophyta > Magnoliopsida > Fabales > Fabaceae > Pueraria > Pueraria montana. Next base: position 1,059,806 of record CM048646.1, on the reverse strand, counting down.
TAAGGATAAAAAAAATTAATTATATAAGTCATTTTCGTTAATTATATGAATCTGCTACCTCATTTATTTATGGTAAATTTTGATTCCACATTATTTGTAATTATACCTTTTAAATTACCCATTTTAATTTTTGGTTAAATATATTTAATTTTCAGTTTAATATAAATATAATTATATTATTGTAATTATAACCTATAATTTAATATATTTTTTATGGTACACTTCTTATGGAATATGTTACAGGCGATATTTTTTTAAGTAAATTTTTAATGCAAAGTTAACAGCATTTTTGTTTATTTTTGTTTATGTTTTATGATACACTTTCTTATGGAATATATTTTTGTTTAGTTAGTCTATGAATGAACAACAAAATAAAAATAATTAAAAATTAACTTACAATAACGGATGAATGGTAATTATATAAAATAGTTAATTGATAATATGGTAATTATTATTAATGAATGGTAATTACTAAAATAATTAATTGACAATATTGTAACTATTATTAATGAATGATAATTATTAAAATAGTTAATTGACAATATGGTAATCATTTATATGCATTTTAGGATCCAATTAAAGTAAGGTTTGATTTTTTTTATATATAAAAAAATTGGAAATAGTTGCGGTTAAATTACTAATTTTAAATTTAACTTTAATTATTTTAAACTCTTATAAATACTTTCCTAAAATTTTAAATTTTTAATAATGTTGTAAATACCTCTTAAAACTAAAAATAATTAAGATTAAATAATTAAATTAAATTAATTTTCTATAGTTAAATAATTAAAAATAATTAAATAATTAAAAATTGTTATATCAGATCAAATTAAACACAACTGAATGTGATATCTAATCAAATTTAACACAAATTAACGTAAATATGATATTGTACATTTTTTTATTCCTTCACTTAATTTTGTTTTCAATATTTCTTTTACAGGATGTTAAATTAATGATCTCTAAAAAAGTGATTATGATGGAATATTCTATGAGTTATTTTTTATAAAAATAAATTTATTATTATTTTATTTTGCGTTTTGTTATGCAATTTCATCTGTTTATACAAACTTCTTTGACTTTAGGAGAACAATATTGTCAAAATTAAATTTAAAGTTGTATTAAAAACTAATCATATTTAGTTATATTTTACTATTTCTTATTAATAAATAAGTTCTATATTGTAGACATTTGAATTGATTATAGCTTTTTTTTCAATAATATAAGAAATTAGTAAATTTGTCAATATAATTTTTTATATAATCTAAAATAAATTTCCCTTAAAATTTACTCGTGTATCGCACGGGTACTATCTAGTAATTTATATATTTATCACATATTATAATACTGTTTTTTTTAAAAAAAAAAAGTGAATTAATTTATTTTAATTAATTTCATATCACTAAGTTATCACAAGTGTACGTCATGTACAAAAAACAAAAAACTCCTAGTGTACCTCATTAAAATGGAGAATTAATAACACATCACAGTATCACACTTAGTTAACCTCTTTTATTCTTTTTCAAAAAAAAAAAAAGAAGTTAACCTCTTTTATTTTTTAAAAAAGACTTTTCATCCTCCCAATGTTTTTTTTTGTTTTTGTTTTTTTTTGTTTTTTTATTTTTATGAAGTTCCCAATGCCAATGCCCCTTCTCACCAAATAAGTATCCAATAGTTGTATACAATACATAGCTAAGCGTTTTTCACATCAAATAAAGGAAGTTTTCAATAACTTTCGTTCCACGAGTAAATACTTTTTGTTAATGTAAATAAGGTGCATTAGGTAAATAAATTACTGTAAGAACATCTTTTTTTCACATTACATGATTCTTTTTCTTTTGATCCGTAGGAATCAGTAGCAAGGAATTTACAACACTCACTAACGCACTCTGCTTAACCAATTGAATATAATTACAATTTTTTTAGTGGTGAGAAGTTGAAGTAAATACATGAAGACTTAAATTCAATCTTTATTTTTATTGTGCACCAAAATTATAATTTTTTATTTAATACATAAAAATATAGTATGCTCATTTGTCTTAATACCTAGTGTGTTTCAATTAGTTTGTTTTAATTTAGTAAATTTAATAAATAAATAACGTGGCATGTTCATATAAGTGTAAAAGTTAGAGATAAAATTTGTCAAAAAGTAAAAAGTTAATAATAAAATTAAGTAAAAATTGGAGATAAAATTCTATCAACCATCTCAAATTTCCATCTTTTTATATTTATCAATACACTTGATTTGCTTAATCACTTATTCAATGCAATATACATTCTTTTATTTTTATCTCTAAATTAAATTTTAATATATTTTAAAATAATTGTCAATTGTTTAAAATAGTCATATATCACAATTTAAATTATTCAATATAAATCTTAAATATCTATATATTATATAAAACACAATTGCTGATTATGGCTGGTTGTCCATGTGTCACATTCTGGTGATATTTCTAATTTTAGTATCAGTATATGATTAATCTTTCTATCTATCTATCTATATTTATATCTATATCTATCTCTCTATCTATCTAAATAGAAATTTTAAAATTATATTTTGAATGTTTCATAACTTGCATAATATATATGTTAATATTTTAATTAAAGTAATTTTTATTCAATTTTAAAATTATTATTATTATTATTATTATTATTGATTTTTTATATTTGTTTTGATTTTATATTATATATTCAATTATATGTGTAATATATGGTAATCGTGAATTATTTTCATATATAAACAATAATTTTGTTAGTGTCTATATATTAAATAAAGTAATTTTTAAAGGAACATCAGAATTTTTGAGTAATTTTATATGTTGCAATACAGTGTCTATATATTAAATAAAGTAATTTTTAAAACTTATTGATATTATTTGAGTGCATATTTTGAATATTAATTTAGAAAATTTGATATTCAAAATTAGGAAATTTGATTGATTGATGTTTTGGATACGTAAAGATTAATATTCAAGATGATGCACCATTTTTTAATCTAATATAAATAACAATTATAATGAGTTTTAGTCATTGCACTATTCCCCCTCCCCCTTTTACAATACTATTTCTACAAGGTTTGGTCTTTAAAATAAGAGAGATGAAAGCTTCTTCCATGGTTCCTCCATTTATTTCTTTCATTAGCACACGGTTTCAACCATAATCTAGCAGGTACAGGTAAATGATTTTTGGTAATTTTGAATTTAAGAAATTTCTTTACGTGTGTTATCTTCTCACTTTTCTTCTTTTTTTCTTTTTCTTTTAATTGTGTTTGTAATTTGCGTTACTTACAATTTAGATGTATTTCTTTTTTTTTTTCTTTCAATTGCAATTGTTGTGTGTTTTATACAAGAGTTTGGTTTGTGTTCTATATAGACAAACATATGTCAAATTTAGATACCTAATTAATATATAAAATATGAATAAATATGGAAAAAATATATATTTATAGTTAAAATATAAATTAATATTATTAATAATTTATAAAAAAAACAGTGTTTTTATCCATAATTATTGTAAACCAATAAAAGATTTGTAAAAAAAATTCAGTCAAAACTACCGTCATTAATATAATTTAACTAATTGATTCAAAATGTAAATAGTTATTGGAAAAAATAAGATAAATCAAACAATAAATTAATTTAGATGAGTTAATTACATATTTATAGTTAAAAAATTAATTATTTTATGTTTAAAATATTACAAATATATAAAATATATTTATATAAAAGTCGCTTGCGTTGGGGTAAATTAATAATCTTCATTTTTCCGTTCTTTTTAAAGATAAAAAAAATTAATTATATAAGTCATTTTCGTTAATTATATGAATCTGCTACCTCATTTATTTATGGTAAATTTTGATTCCACATTATTTGTAATTATACCTTTTAAATTACCCATTTTAATTTTTGGTTAAATATATTTAATTTACAGTTTAATATAAATATAAATATATTATTGTAATTATAACCTATAATTTAATATATTTTTTATGGTACACTTCTTATGGAATATGTTTCAGGCGATATTTTTTTAAGTAAATTTTTAATGCAAAGTTAACAGCATTGTTGTTTATTTTTGTTTATGTTTTATGATACACTTTCTTATGGAATATATTTTTGTTTAGTTAGTCCATGAATGAACAACAAAATAAAAATAATTAAAAATTAACTTACAATAACGGATGAATGGTAATTATATAAAATAGTTAATTGATAATATGGTAATTATTATTAATGAATGGTAATTACTAAAATAATTAATTGACAATATTGTAACTATTATTAATGAATGATAATTATTAAAATAGTTAATTGACAATATGGTAATCATTTATATGCATTTTAGGATCCAATTAAAGTAAGGTTTGATTTTTTATATATATAAAAAAAAATTGGAAATAGTTGCGGTTAAATTATTAATTTTAAATTTAACTTTAATTATTTTAAACTCTTATAAATACTTTCCTAAAATTTTAAATTTTTAATAATGTTGTAAATACCTCTTAAAACTAAAAATAATTAAGATTAAATAATTAAATTAAATTAATTTTTAATAGTTAAATAATTAAAAATAATTAAATAATTAAAAATTGTTATATCAGATCAAATTAAACACAACTGAATGTGATATCTAATCAAATTTAACACAAATTAACGTAAATATGATATTGTACATTTTTTTATTCATTCACTTAATTTTGTTTTCAATATTTCTTTTACAGGATGTTAAATTAATGATCTCTAAAAAAGTGATTATGATGGAATATTCTATGAGTTATTTTTTATAAAAATAATTTTATTATTATTTTATTTTGCGTTTTGTTATGCAATTTCATCTGTTTATACAAACTTCCTTGACTTTAGGAGAACAATATTGTCAAAATTAAATTTAAAGTTGTATTAAAAACTAATCATATTTAATTATCTTTTACTAATTCTTATTAATAAATAAGTTCTATATTGCAAACATTTGAATTGATTATAGTTTTTTTTTCAATAATATAAGAAATTAGTAAATTTGTCAATATAATTTTTTATATAATCTAAAAAAATTTCCCTTAAAATTTACCCGTGTATCGTACGGGTAATATCTAGTAATTTATATATTTATCACATATTATAATACTGTTTTTTTTAAAAAAAATGTGAATTAATTTATTTTAATTAATTTCATATCACTAAGTTATCACAAGTGTACGTCATGTACAAAAAACAAAAAACTCCCAGTGTACCTCATTAAAATGGAGAATTAATAACACATCACAGTATCACACTTAGTTAACCTCTTTTATTCTTTTTCAAAAAAAAAAAAGTTAACCTCTTTTATTTTTTAAAAAAGACTTTTCATCCTCCCAATGTATTTTTTTGTTTGTTTTTATTTATTTATGAAGTTCCCAATGCCAATGCCCCTTCTCACCAAATAAGTATCCAATAGTTGCATACAATACATACCTAAGCGTTTTTCACATCAAATAAAGGAAGTTTTCAATAACTTTCGTTCCACGAGTAAATACTTTTTGTTAATGTAAATAAGGTGCATTAGGTAAATAAATTATTAGTAATACATATTAATTACTGTAATTATTAATTAATTAATTAATATAATTAAAAATGTAGTGGGTTTGTGTAAGAACATCTTTTTTTCACATTACATGATTCTTTTTCTTTTGATCCGTAGGAATTAGTAACAAGAAGTTTACGACACTCACTAACACATTCTGCTTAACTAACTGAATATAATTACAATTTTTTTAGTGGTGAGAAGTTGAAGTAAATACATGAAGACTTAAATTCAATCTTTATTATTATTGTGCACCAAAATTATAATTTTTTATTTAATACATAAAAATATAGTACGCTAATTTGTCTTAATACCTAGTGTGTTTCAATTAGTTTGTTTTAATTTAGTAAATTTAATAAATAAATAATTTTTAAAATTCAAGAAAAGTTAATCCAAAAGTTATTTTTGGTTTTATAAAGTTAAAAACGAAAATTCTATAATGTTAATTTAGTCATTATATACTTTAATTTCATTTTGTTTGTAATAATATTTTAATTATATGTTTATATATATTCACCAAAAAAATTAATCATATGTTTATATATAATTTAATATTTACCTGTAAGTTGTGTTAATAAAATATAAAATAAAATTATAATTTTAATTTATTTTTATACGTTACATTAATTTTTGAAACCCCAAAAAAATAAATTTAATTTATTTATTTTATCTTTTAAAACCATTTTCTATTTTATACTTAATTATATAATTATTATTTCATAACATATAATGTTATTAATGACTTCCTTATATTTTTAAAGTATGAATTAATATCATTATTAAGTAATCTCAAAAGAAACTTAACTTATATGTATAGTAATTTTTTTGGACCCACTTCATTCCCCATATGACTTTGGAAGCAAGAAAGCCCCCCAAAAAAAACCCAATTCATTCGCCTTAGCTGTTGTGAACAGCGACACACAAGTAAACCCTAGAACCGATGGTCACTGTAATCTTTCTACGTTGACACGTGTCGACATCCGGAGGCTAGTTAAGGATTTTTTAATATTGTTTTCTTTTTTAACTTTTTCCAATTTCTTCCATCATTCTTTCTCAAAATCTATTCAATTTTCAAGTCACACACACACACACTGTCCCATAATACAGAGAGCCACTATTAGGATTAGGATTGGGAGAGAAAGAAAGTGATGGAACAGAGCATTAGGCACGGTTGTTCATCAAAGTGGTACACTAAGGAAGAGAAAGACGTTGCCAAAATCCTTGTGGAGTTGCAGGATTCGGAACCTCCTCCCTTATTGAATTGGGGCCGAAAGAGGAAGAGATCTGCAATTCAAGATTCTTCTCCACCTCTGGTTTTTCTGCAAAACCTTTATCGTGACACTGACACACAAACGGTGGTGGTGGTGAAAAAGGAGAACGCTTCGAGTCCTGATACACCCCTCTCTTTCCCGCACACTCAATCTGATTATGAGGAGAAGCCTAAGAAACCACCTCTCAAAAAGGTAACTTCTTCTGTCATGTCTACAAAGTCTTTCTTTCTCGATTGGAGAGGTTTAGGAGAGAGAGACAAAGATTCATGACTTTTGTGTTGATGGGTTCCATAAATCTTTCTCCTCCTACAAAACCTCTTTAGTTTTAGACAAGATATTTTTCCTTCTGAAATTCCAGTCCAGGATCATAGAGGACCTGTACTCAATTCAATTAAATCTTTCATTTTATTTTATTTTATTTCTTTTTAAATTATTTTTGTATAAAAATGGGGGTAGTGTGACCTTAAGCATTGTAAATTTTTTTTAGAGTTATTGATAAGAAATATTTATCACTTTTATTGATTAATTTCTATAAAAAAAATAAAATAAAATCTGACTGACCATTATAAACGGGTCTCCTTCGATTATTTTTTTATTCATTTACAACACTTAAACTTAAGACGTTAAATTTTAATCAAATGGAGTAAGAAAGAATCCCACGTAAAGTTGTTGAGTTTGAATCCCATTTATTTCTTTTTAGATAAGGTAAATGTAAGTTTATCTATAAGTGTTATTTGAATTTAAAGGGTTTTCTTAAACTGTAGTCATCGTTCCCTTCTCTTAAATCTTTTAGAAACGGAAGAAAAGGATAGAATAAGTTAATCCAATTTCAATTATATTTTATTTGAATTTGAATTCTACTTAAGTTACAACGATAGTAAAAAATTATACTTATATTTCTTTTTTCTTTGCAATGTTTTATTTGATTTTTGGGTTTTGTGTCAGCAGAAGAAAATCAAGGAAGAATACTGTCTTGGAAGTATAGAAGACTTGACAAAACAAAAAGCTTCGCTCGATGAAGTAAGTTAATTATTTTGTTCACCCTTTTTTTTCAGTTGCCTGTGTTTTTGTCTCTATTTCGTTGTTTTTGGCAATTTCTTGAATTTTTGGACCCCATCGATAGAGTCGCGTCGTTTTAATCTTTTGTTCAATCGGAACAGGAGTTGTACAATGTGAAGCTTTTCTACGCCAAGGCGAAGGCCTTCAATTTGAAGTTGATAGCAAAAAAACAAGAGGTACTCCATTTTAAAAAGAATGATTTCATATTTTAGATAATTGATGAATTTCGTCTTTTATTATAAAACCCATGACATTAGAGTGATAGACAAATTTATCAATTATAAAAAAATATGAAAATTAAAACCACCCTTTTTAAAATACGAAAACTAAAATTAATTTTTTGACCATAAACTAACAACCTAAAGCATATTTTATCTTCATATTAATTTCCTCTATTTTAGGTTTCGTTTCCCTGTTTGATTTGCATATACCCGTACTTTTTGGACCTTTTTTATCCGGGTTTTACTTGTGTTGCGTGATTTTATCTTTTGTGATGGTTGGTCACCAATTTTAATTTTGATTTATAGAATTGTCATTTTTTACAGCTAATTAATCGCCAAAAAAGTGAACACTACAAAAACCCCAATTTGGAATTTGGCGGGTCAATGCAATCGGTTCATGTCAATGGTTCAGTCAACCCTTTGGATTCCAAGGCTCAAAATGCAAAGCAGAGACAACCTCAAATGGAAATGCAAATCCCTATGACGATGCCTATTCAGAATCAGTTTTCTGGACCATCCCAAATACTACACAACAGTGAGAGATTTGTTGTGTCTGGCCATCCAACGACGTCGTTGCAAGTGCCATCCTCTTCATCTAATGGATTGGGCCATGTCAACGCTAATGAGGCCCAACTGGCCCTTCCTGATCTAAACATCAGCGCAGAAGAGTTTACCCAAGTGAACTCGTCTCAACCGTTGGATGAGGCCACGGCAAACAGGGATTTGAATAGAGCCATTGCAGCTGAAGCCAGACGGAAGAGGATTACGATTTTCAGGCTCAAGAATCCTGTCGGACCCAGCAAAAAACCACGTTATAATTATAGGTGATAATGACAATTGACAACAACATAGTTTTTTTTTTCCTTCAATTATTTTAGATTTTTGTTGTGGTATATTCACAAAAATCAGAATTGGGATAGTTATGGTATATTCACAACAAAAGGAAAAAGGGAAATTAGATTTGCAATTAGGGAAATCTTGAGAGAGATTTGGGATTATTATGTTCAATTACATATTTTTGGAAATAAAATGTGATAATAATATTTGAGATTCTTAATTTGTGATAACTTGAATTAAATTTGGAAAAATCATGATGACTTCAACATAATAATGAGATTACGATACTTAGTTTATCAGTGAAATATTTCAATGTCGTTATTTTTTTTTATTAACGATGGAGATTTTTTAGTTAAATATTTTTATTGTTGTTTAAAACTGCTTCTAGGTTATAATATTGACGACACAAGTTATCCTTTTTAATAGTAGTTGAATTATGGCTTTTAAACTTTGACACTTATTGTGCCAAGTTTTGTAATAAATTGATTTTGTTTTGACCTTTAAAAAAAATAATAGTTAAATTAAATATGATACAAATTAGTATCATAATTAATCCGATTACTATTAAAAAAGATAATTTGCATAATAATCAATTTGATTACTATTAAAAAAGGTAATTTGTATAATAATTAATTTGATTATTATTATAAATGGTAACTTCTATCATAAGTAATTCAATTTAATTAAAAAAAAAGTTATTCCATTTGTATACTTAACCTTATTGTTTATTTATCGAGGGGGTCTAACTAAGTTGGTTGAGTAGGTGCATGAGTTGTTGTAAATTTTTTATACCTGTTTTCGATTCTTATGGATAAAAAAAATAAACTTATTGTTTATTCTTTAGGTATAGTGGTTGGGTCATGGGTGTAATATTTAGCTTGAGTAATTATGTAATAACTTTACATTTATTACAAGTTATATTTATACATATTTTTTTATCATATTCATTTCATTTTTTATTTTAATTGTAATAAATTTGTTAGATTTTTATAATAACGCTACAAGAAATGTCGTCATTACCGATGGCCAATATCCGTCGGTAAGCATGAAAATCCGTCGGTAATTACGAATTTCCGACGGACAAAATTCCGTTGGTAATATTGGCATCGGAAAAAATTACCGACGGATTTTTATATTTCATCGGTAATTACCGACAGATTTATCAATCGGTAATTACCTATGGATATATTCCGTCGATAATTACCGACAGATCAATCCGTTGGTAATTACCGATGGATATGTTCCGTCGGTAATTACCAACGAAAAATATCCATCGATAATTACCGACGGATCAATCTGTCGGTAATTACTGACTAACTAATCCGTCGGTAATTACCTACAAATATTTTTTTGGTAATCCATTGATAACTAATATTCTATTTCCTGTATTTTTAAATATATTTATTTATGAATCATGTAAAAAATGAATAGCATAATTAAAAACAATATAAATACACTCAACTTAAGCTTGAACAAGTGATAAACAAATCTAACAATAGAAAATCTTATTCATTTAAATATATTTGCAATCCATTGGCAAAAAAAATAAATACAAAGTCAAATACATTTTTCCTAAGCTCAGGGGAATATATTTGATACAAATGATAAGTACAAAATACAAATTTGTAATAACTCCGAGTGCAAGACTTGTTTTAACAATTAGGAGCATATCTGCCATGCTTAAGCTCTGCTGCCATTCTTGACCCAAGGTAAGATCGTGCCAAGCATCCACATCAACTTGTTTTGTCTCCATTCTGATCAAGATAGCAAAACACGGTTAGTAGTCAAGAAAACTATCTATTTAAAAATAGTAAAAAAAAATATTAGATATACTGTTACTAGCATGATGGGATTGTATATTATTACTAGCATTAACGTTAAGAACTCCATGATGGGATTCTCAATACTATTCTTGAACTTTAAAGTACAACTTTCAAAAGTTGGTCAATTAATAATTATAACGACGTGTCAATTTAAATTCAATTAAAACTCTTTAATGCAGTTTTCTTATCAATGTAATTTCACAATTTAACTAATAAGTAAAATTCAAGAACTTAACATTTTAAAGTTTAAAACTGTACTATTTTAAAATTTTCTAAATTTTTTTTTTCTAGATGATGTGCAAGTTGCTTTACAAAAAAATTGAAATTTAAATTAGTCCAATAACTTGATATTTTAAAGTTTAAAACTGTATTATTTAAAAATTAGCTAAAATTTGTTATAAGATGCAATCACAAAACACATTAATCCAAGAACACAAAGTCATCAGATGCAATCACAAAACACAAGATTACATGAGTCACTGGATCGTCCACCCAACAAAGTTCAGATGAGGATAAAAGAAAATAAAAGAGAAAATAATTAGAGGGAAGTCACAGTTATTCATTAAAAAGTGAATACAAATGCTTCTAGGATATTTCTATTTTCACCCCTTTTTTTATTCTATTACCTTAAGAGACTAATATACTGGTATTATTACACTAATATTATTGATTAAAAAGCATGCTAATAACATTAAAAAGCATTATCTAAAGGGCAACTATTACTCCTATTGCCTTAATTAGACAACAAATTGCTATTCAAAACATCATTCAAGACACAACAGATTAAAGAAAAAATACCTCGAGAGTTAAAAGGTGTTAGCAAGAAAATATGGTCTAACAAACAGTGACTACTTACTAAATAGAAACCAATCAGGCATTGATGGACTCAACACGTGGCCTCCATAATCCCAGCCTGTACTTGTGTGTGTATTTCAATATTAACTTCCTCTGAAAAGCAAAAACTAGCTCTGTTAGAAAGAGTTTGCCAGTGAACTAGACAATTTGTATGTCTTGTGACCAAATAAAATAAAATTTGTGTATCTTAAAATCCATGTAAGTATAAAAACCCCAATCCTACCAGAAGTGAAAAGGTCATTTCAGTCCCAATCAACAAGTTCTGAGATTGAAAAACCTGAACTGTCTCATAAGAAGTGACTACCATGACAAAAAGTCATTTTACTTCCAAGTTCAAATATTAGAGTCAACAACAGAGCTAACATTTATCTTGGATACATCAATGTGAGATACAAGTTACAGTGGCATCAACGACAGTCCATGTTTGGTCTTAAAGAAAATGGTAATTTGAGTTAATAAACCCTGATCACTTAAGTTCATAATGCCTAACCTTGTTTTAATTGATTGATGGAAATCACATGCCTATAGTAATCATGTACCAAACACAGGTGTGTGCCAGAATGAAGGTAACACTAATGATTAATGAAATATAAAGATTTCAAAAGTGTTACTTTCTGCAACAAAAGAAAGAAAGATAAAAACATTTATGTTATTCATTTTTTTTAATCTTAGATAAATACATACCATATATAAATCCAGCAAGATCTCCATATCGAATATGCCTTGTTCCTCCAAATTCATGCCCAACCAAGGGGCACCATGAATATCCAAGCACATACGTGCTATTGACGCCCGTGGCGAGCACGAACCCCATTTGAAACCATGAATCTGCCACACCAAACTACTAATAAATTAGTATATTTCCCAATTTATAAGTCCAATTAGTAGCAGTAAATAAAGTCTGATAAGAAAAAACGCACCCTTTTCTATTAGCATGCACTACAAAAAATAGTGTAAAAAATGGCAGTTATAACCACCGTTTTTTACACGTGTGGCGGTTTCCCAAAATGCCACAATGATACAAGTTAAAACCATAAAATCTAAAAAATACTATTATACTAGAAGGATCTAAAAAGAACATTAAATATTTCTAACACCAAATGATCCTCTTGCATCCAATGGTAAATAAGATCACTTGCAACATTACCTGAAATAGAAGAAAAAAAACACTTGATTAAAATATTTAAAAAACATAAACTTGTTTCTTAAAAGTAATACATCATTACAACAATATTCTTTTAATAATAATATTTTTAAATTTTTTTAATAATCATATCAAGCATATTTTTCAATGCTTATATATATATATATATATATATATTCATTATGCATCTGATATATTTACCTGCTGCCCACCCACCCAAATGAGTCTATTATATTAAATTTAATCAAGAGAATTGGTGATTACAAGTCTCTACTCAGATAAAAGGCAACAAACATCAAGCATCATGATTACAATGATAGATTGTTAGAAAAACTAATTGAGTAATACGCTAGAAAATGATACACTATAAAGCTATAGAAATATTCATTCCACTAATATAAAATATAGTCAATCAAAGGATCAAAACACAAGTTAACGTACAATATAAAAGCAATAAGATAGAAAGTTTACATAGATGCGTGTGGCCTCCAATGATAATTGCATGTGGCTTGAATAGAGTGAATCTACATTCACAATTTGTGATTCAAATATAGTGAAACTTTGTTGTTCAAGAGATTGAGGAAAAGAAAACTTATAGTTAGATTGAGGAAAATATGAACTAATTCCAAAAACTATTTTAAAGCAATCAAGATTTTAAAAGTGACTGGATTTGATACATGATATATTGAAATTACTTAATTACATAGTTCCAATGCTATTAAAAGTGCTACTTTCCACACAAAAGGTTAAGAAGCAAGTGATTATCTCTTATAATATTTAGTATATAACCTAAGTATTTAACTTCTATTGACTCACCATAGAATTTAACTGATGAAAATAAATATTAAATAAGGACATTATGCTCATGGATTTGTTTTACCTCTGGTCCTGAGTTAAGAAACACCACTGGACATTCCAACATGATGCGCCATATGCTACAATTGTATTTACTGTAGGAAGCAAAGAACTAGTTTCAATAAAAAGAACTATTCCATCCAATTAAGTGCAATTGCCATTAAGATAGTTGTCCTCTTAGAAAGCATACTTGTTTCTTAAACATAGGAAAATTGGGAATCTCTAACTCATACTCCATCAGTCCATTTACTCTTTCTCTCAATTCTCACTGTAAGACTATATATATCATTTACTAAAAGCATCTTTTGAAAAGACCAATAAGATAGTTGTCCTCTTAGAAAGAATACTTGTTTCTTAAACATTTGAAATTGATTTTGACAGCTTAAACAAGTATCATACAGATGCATCATGCATGTCAGTTTTGAAGTATTACAAAGAAACATTAAAACAGAGCCTCTAAGAATAGATTTTGAGCTATCACTGTCAACTTTTTAGAAAGATGAAAGCAACAATTGAAAAATTGAAGCCTTACAATTTAGAAATACTTTGTGCTAAGAGGTACAGTTACAACGCCAGAAACACAAGTATGAGGAAATAAGCTCAATGCCTGAATTAGGAGCCAAAGTATCTAATTTAAGGTACAAATGTGGGCATATGCATGTTAAACAGAACTTCAAAATAGCATTTATGCTTTCAAATTCAAAATAACCAAATTTTCTATATGCTATAAAGATAAACCCAATTCCTGATAGTTAAGAATAAAACCACATTTGTATCGGCTTCTATAAGGATAAATTATTAGTTTAAAAGAAAATAAGTATAAAACAAGGTTAGTTTCAAATACAGTGAATTCATTTTCTTTCCCTTTTTTGGTTCTCAAGCTTTCATGGAATGAAAACAATATAATTAAGTGAAAAATAAGGCAATAAACACAAAACCTAAAAGAAATTGACAAACAATATAGCCTGTAGTCGCAACAGGACCAATTAAACGTGGAAAATTGAAACCAATTTACTTGTTGGAAGTCATTTAAATAATATTCATTTCAGCTTACAGCTTCAAACAACAATCATATGTCATTATTTTTCCAAAAAGCATTATTAAAAAGTAACAACTAACAACGGTGAGCAGAGCAATAACCTAACCTTATCAAAGGCTTGCAGGTTGAGTAGGAGGTGG